>OU452303.1:41687388-42914552 GCA_911728475.2 Pterostichus madidus | reverse complement strand
TAAAAGATTTTTAACTGAGTCCATATCGATTGATTACTTATTAATGTATTCTTGAAAGTTGTTTCCAAAATTTGTTGGTGTATTTCTGTATCTGAAATGGAACTAAATCGATTTTGTCCACACATTTTACTTGACGTGTTGACAGGTTTAAATAATTATTTGACAATTACCTATTATTTGTCACAAACAAAAGCACCTACAGAGATTATTTCCGAGAATAATCGCAAGAGCTTTATTCTCAGTATAATGACAGGATTGGTTAAAACGCAGACACGTGACATACAATGAAGCATTTCATTGGTTTTGAGAAACGTCAAAAAATAATCAAGCCAATAAAAAATATCGTATCAAAATTATAGGTCAAATTATGAAAATTATATTAACTGTCATTTTTTATGTACTAATTTTTGTTTGATAGACGAATAAATTTATTAGGAACTTTGTTGCCTTAATATTATTAAATTTAATATAGTTTCTATTCAACGTATGAATTTCTACACCTATTTATTGCCAATCGTAGGCCAATGGATAAAATTTCCATCTATCAAATAATAATTTACGCGTCTTTTATGTCCGAGTGTTTCAGATTCCTGTATAAATTATAGATTGCCTTTATTATAATTGTTATCCTGTATAATTAAAAAATAATTAAATATCTGTGAATTTAAAAACTCCCTAAAAATTACTAAATAAAACAGTGCTTTGAAACAGTTATTTGAAAAATATTTTCTAGCCCCAAACCTCAAGCATGATATAATCGACTATTATCAGAAAATACTTCTTTCTAACCTAACTAAACCTTGTCTCAGTCTTTGCCATTTTGATACATTTGACATTTATACTCCTTTGCGATGAGTTTCAAATCTCTGAAAAAGTTTTAGGATCACTGATGTAAATGACATTATAGTGGTGGGGAAAATTTTAAAAATTAGTCAGTGATACTGCATTTTAGCCAATATCTAAATATTTCCTAATACGGTCCTGGCAGTATCGATACCGATACGATTTGCCACTGGGCGTGTATCGGAGCAAATGTGAAAGAAATGTAAATACCAGACTCTTTCTGCGGTTTCCTGCAGCTCTCGGGAGTATTACAAACAACCCTCTCTGACTCTCTCCTTCACGCTCCCCATTCTAAGCAGCCTGGAACCCCGCAGATATTAAAAATATTAAGTGCAACGAAATAACCGCGGGATATTATACCCGTAATTGCATTATAATTGACGATAATTTAGACACCAAGTCTTATTTGCATTTTGCTAAACGTTAGTTTGGAATTAAGCCCATTAACAACAAGTGTGCTCTGATTTTTAAATGGATTCTTTAATAGTTTCCTAAATTAACTTACTTTTTATTTATTAGTTCATTTTGTTAAGTAGTTTTCATTTGCTAATTAATAATAGTAATGAAGGATAAAGATAATTTAACACAGATATTTCACAAAATAATCGTTCAAATATATAAAAATGTAACCACCAGTAAATCTTCGACAGCTTTGATCGACTGGAAATTTCCTTTTTTCTCGACTGACGTCATCAAAAAATATATCTAGATGAATGACATAGGGTGTTGCTACGTTTACATGTAACCAATTTTAAATTTTATTGGTAGTTACTTCTTTGGAGATGACAATATTTCATTTTTCTTTGACATCGCAGATATTTTAGAGAGTTTTAGTGCGTCCAGTACTCTCTAATAAATTGTAAATTAATAATAAAAATAAAAATAAAAAAAAATAAAATATATCAACACTCCTTCTACCCATTACTGGGTGTGGCACTCTGCCGAAGCAGATCTCGGTAAGTGATATATTTATGCGCGTGAAGTTCGGTTACCAGCCGTCAATTGACGGCCCCCAAAGATGTTAGTGGTGGAGGAGCCATAGGGATAATTTTAAATAAAAATAAATATAAATAAATATATCATCACGCCTTCTACCCATTACTGGGTGTGGCACTCTGCCGAAGCAGATCTCGGTAAGTGATATATTTTACGCGTGAAGTGCGGTTACCAGCCGGCAAATCACGAACCCCAAAGATATTAGTGGTGGAGGAGCCACAGGGGTAGCTTCTGAAATTATGAAAATTGTTTGTCGCCTGTGGGAATCAAATCTAGGGTACCAGGGTTCTCAGGATCCACAGGCCGACTTCATACCACTGAGCTAGTCACCTCATAAATAATTTTAAATTGGTGAAAATATTTCGTCTGCTGTGGAGATCGAACCACGGTTCTTAGGATCCACAGGCCGACTTGGATACCACTGAGCCATTACCCCCTATACATGAGGGAATAAAAGACCACTTTCGTTTAAAATAGTAGAACAAATATTTTTTCTACGACCTTAACCAAAAGTAGACCTTTCTTCCGTAATATTCGTGGCAAAACTTAAAATTAAAGTAATACCGATGCAACTGGCCACAATTCAAATATTTCCGAGGTACATTCTCAAATTCTTCATAAATATTTTAATAGTTACGTAGATAAAATCAATTCAGACAATTCCCAAAAAAATGCGGTAGCACACCGGTACAATTCATCACTTCAACAATCAGATAGCATTGTAAACAGACATAAATATAACCACTTATATGCTTCATTCACACACCAAGCAAAAAACCTCAGCACACATCATATTCGCTCACCACTGCACAATCATAAAGCGGAGATATGAATCTATGATTTCAGATGTCCGCCATTTTGTACTCACATAATGCTCTCATTATTTACTCTTTTAGCACAACACATGATGTACGATTCGGTGGCTAGACTCGATGATATGAGAACTTGTTTGCAATGCATTGTGGGTAGATCAGACGTGAAAAGTAGGGTTATGTATGCAAGCGTGTGTCTTGTTTGTTATGTGATTGTGTGATGAATACAGGGGAAAGAATTATAATATGATAAAGGGGTAATATTTGATTATTGAAATAGATTATATGGTTGATGGAGGTTGATGTAATTCGTACTGAAAGGGTGATTCTTTTTAAAATGTTTTACATATTTACTGTTAAAGAGAAAAAATTATTACCTGAATTTGAAATGAAATATTTTGTTGTTGTTTTCTTAAGATATATGGAAAATGATTTATAGAAGCTCAAAGAAAAACTGCGTCATAGCCCATAGCTGAATAATATGGGGAATACGTTTTTTATGGGGTAGGTGGCTCACTGGTATCGAGTCGCCCTGTGGATTTAAGAACCTTCATATTATAATTAGTAATTACTTAAATAAATAAATAAATAAATAAATAAACTAACCCTGTGGCTCTCCCTTCACTAACATCTTTGGAGGCCATGATTTGACGGCTGGTAACCTCATTTTACGCGAAAAATATATCACTTACCGAGATCTGTTATGGCAGAGTGCCATACCAGTAATGGGTAAAGGAATTACAAAATGAATTTTGTACAACTGTTTCTATCAAAAACAGCGCTAAATAAATTAAATATAAATAAATATATCATCACGCCTTCTATCCATTACTGGGTGTAGCAGATTTTGGTAAGTGATATATTTTGCGCATAAAGTGCCCAGTCGTCAAATCACGGCCCCCAAAGATGTTAGTGGTGGAGGAGCCACAGGGGTATTTTTGAAATTATGAAAATTGTTTGTCGCCTGTGCGAATCGAACCAGGGTTCTCAGGATCCACAGTCCGACTTCATACCACTGAGCTAGCCACCCCATAAAAAAAATTAAGTTGCTAAAAAATAGTTTACAAGTCAATTTAGACACGAGAAATTAAAATTCCGTTAAATTTTATTTTTGCGAGACTCATGTGAAACTCGCACGAAAACCCAAAAATATTTTCTATTTTACGTTTCGTCATCGATTTATTCGTCTATTGTCCACACATTCTCTCATCCCCAATTTAAGCTACATATTTACTAATTGATGATTTAAAATAAAAGTATCATGATAAAAGAATAAAATAGAAAATTCTATTCATAACTTTCTTTTCTGAAATAAGAACATTATAAAGGCAATATCTCAGTAAACATCTTTTATCCTGCCAACATACTCAAATAATAAAGTTAAGAAAAAAATCCCTAAATCTTTTCACCAAAAAATAAATAAAAAGCACTCATCTAAAGCTCTGGATCTTCAGATTCAGCACACTTTAAAGTTTCTCTAAACGACGCAACATACAAAAAAGAGAAAAAAATAACCGCAATCATTTCACTTAACACACAAGTGGCGCACGGAACGAATACAAGAAAACTGTATCTCCGAGAGACCGTACAGGGTTGTATGATAAGGGTGAGATTCCCGTGCGGCAGTTTGCGATTGTCCGACGCTTCGACCCATGAAGACGCTCCCGGGGAAGATGCTGCGCCCTGCGCCGGACAGACATGTGTGGCCGATGTCTCAGTGACGTACATGAGATTTTTTTTGCTGAAGAAGAAGGATAAATACTTTTTCCACGACTGGGAGTAAAATACGGATCCATGGCATCAACATTGTGTAGAAAATAATATATTTTAGGTCGCTGCGCAGTGGGACAAATCGGGATTTTACTGTTCCAAAAAACCGGTGGAGACCTTAATATCCATGGAATCTAGATAATTTTTGTTTTAAATTAAAGGCAATTACATTCCCTACACAGCTATCGTGGCAGATTTTTAAATGACTCTATCAAATGTTATTAATTATATAATAAACTGTAAAAAAACTGTACAAAATATAAAAAATTTAAACAATGCAAAATATTTATTCCTGTATTATTTTTATACTCGTATATTACAGTAACGTGACAGATTTTATAAAGCTATTGACAGATGTCAACTTAATATTATGTTGAGAATAATTACAATACACTACTATACTGCCGGGCTAAAATGAAATTAGCTAATCCTAAGATTAGATAAAATTATTTTGATTATTTTTTTACGTTTTCAAAACCAATGAAATGCCTCATTGTATGTCACGTGTCTGCGTTTTAACCAAACCTGTCATTATTATACTGAGAATAAAGCTCTTGTGATTATTCCCGGGAATTATCTCTGTAGATGCTTTTTTGTTTGTGACAAATGATAGGTAGTTGTCAAATAATTATTTAAAACTGTCAACGCGTCAAGTAAAATGTGTGAAAAAAATCGATTTAGTTGTATTTTAGATACAGAAATACACCAACAAATTTTGGAAACAACTTCCAAAAATACATTAACAAATAATCAATCGATATGGACCCAGTTCAAAATCTTTTAAGTTGGATGAATCGACCTCAACAGCTAAGTCAAAAAATAATCTAATTAAATATAACTCGAGAGTTGGATAAATTAGAAAATAATTCTCCAGTATCTTTCTCAAACTTGTTGGCATTTGGCAATAGCCACTCAAGCTCTACGGGCTTTCGTGACTATTGCCTGGCAACAAGTTTTCGAAAGATCTGTCAAATAATTTTCAATTTATTCTCACTGTCTAGTTATATTATTACTGAGAATCGGACCGTTGATGACGAATGAATATTTGCCGCCGCCACTGATGTATGTTGGGGATGGGGGTGAGGGGGTGGTTGTGTATAATGCTACGAACTCTTAACATCAACATCCCGGTGTTGTGAAGTGGCCGATACAGATCGTGGATAGCCTATAGCATATCGCAGGCGCTATTCAGAATGACCGCTCACAGAACGAAACCTATACAAGTATCTCGTTAAACGTGAACCGTATTATACTACCGAATACTTCCACTGCCCGCCCTTCAAGTGTGTGAAGCAAATTTTACTACGATTTAACCTTTATTACAAGTACATTTTATAAATAAGCTTTTTACATTTTTACAAGAACTTGACATAATTAAGAATATGTGTCGTCAGTTATTCTTTAATAGGGCAACATAATCCCTTCAAACATTCACTGAATATCCATTAGATTCATCTTTACTTTCACTTCATCCACATTCATACAAATTTGTTTCAACTTTTATTCACGCAATAATAGTAATTTATTTATTTATTACACGTTTCTAAATTATGTTAGAGAAAAATAGTTATTCGTATAAAATATTTTATTTACCTCTGTGACAAAGTACAGCAGACATATACGACATAGCTCTTTAACAATACGTCGGAAGTAAATATTTCTATTCATCCGTGAGGTGCAGATGTCATATATATGCGGTTGAATAAATATTTCACATATGATTGATTTTGTCACAACGCAGTGATATTTTCTACCCAAATGAACATTTGCTGCGACCTGCAGATTTGTCATCATAAAATGTGAGGACTTCTGCTTCAATGGAAAGAGTTTATAGATTTGTATACAGGCTTCATACTTTCATCAAAATATCC
This sequence comes from Pterostichus madidus, assembly GCA_911728475.2. NCBI lineage: Eukaryota > Metazoa > Arthropoda > Insecta > Coleoptera > Carabidae > Pterostichus > Pterostichus madidus. The sequence goes on along the minus strand of OU452303.1, from coordinate 42,908,260 downwards.
AATATACATTTTAATAGAAGGTAAGCTATAGACATTATTTAGGTAAGAAACAACAAGACATCTTTAATACTCTTTAGTTATTTATTTGCTAGTATAGGGCTCGAACTTAATTGAAAATTGTGCTAAATATTTTTTCCTACAACTGTGCGATTTCTTTGTTATTACGTAACTATTATTGCCTTGGTTACGTATGGAAAGTAGATGAATGCAGACCAAGTGCGTTTCTGAAAGCAAAGAAACACTAGTGCGGAAAGTGCTTCATTACGCAACTGTAAAAAAAATTTTTTGAGAGCGATTTAAATTTCGCGTCAAGCGCTTAATTCATATTTTGGCCACAGACGCATAAGGAAGAAGAAAATGCAGTGAGCCAGCGCTAGTAAATATGCAGTAGTATATTTTGACGTTTGAAAACATAACCTTAAATTGCAGTATATCTAAACTGTACACAACTAATAAAAAGAACCGAACAAAGTAAAATATATCGATAAATGGTTTTAAGTAAGTGAAATACATAATATTTATTGTGTGTGTATATTATTAACATAGTTGTTACAGTTGCTTATATTGACATAATGTAAAGTGGAAACTTTTGTATTGTCTAAAGAAACATTGATTTCTTCCGTACCTGTTCATATTATTAACAGTAATATTATTGACAACAATTTCGGAGGCTTTAGAAGTACCAGCAGCAGGTTGATTGTCATTGTCGAAAATAGATGCAACATAGCATGATCCGGAGCTTCAATTATCTTGGAGGTATTTATGATAAAGAAGAATCACTCAGTGTACTATTCCAATCTAGACGATTTTGAAGAAATTATCTTGAAATTAGTGATATATTTTTAAATAACGTAGAACAATGTGCAAGTAATCAACAAACAAACCATAGCAACGCCGTAAAACATCGTTCTCGTGTAATATAATTAAAATTTTATAAATTCGGATAATATTTTAGTGATTTACTAAATCGCACAGTTGTAGGAAAAATGTTGTTTATAACACGTGCCGAAAAAGGTTACGTGCTCGTGCAGATTTCCGCACTCGGAAAGCCTCGTGCGTTAAATTCTGCACTTGCACGTAACGAGCCTTTTTCGGCACTTGTTATAAAAATAACTATTCTGGTTCATAATTTTGTACATTGTCTAGATTTGTTACTCTGTTGGTAACAGATAAAAGTTGAAGTCAGCATGATTTGAAAAAGCAAACTCTTAATTTTGCTACCGGTCGGCAGTATCGAATTTTCTTAAGAATCATTATGAATGAATACCTCCGCAGGTAACTAATTTCCAACCGTTAATAATAGATTATATTTTCCGTGAACAATAACATAATAAAACGATTCATAGGGATTGTTAAATTAGTATCAAGTTACCATCGACATCGCAAATCGGCTGACAAGTGACGTGTAATGTTTAACAAAGGCAAACAAACAAAACAAAATCGCAGAAATAACAGAAGAAAAGCGCGTTTCCCACGAGCCTGCAGTGTGTGGATAAAAGGATAACATAATACAACACACCCACACAAATCCAACGGAGCGGTTTCATCGGTAACATATCCGCGATTTATTCACGTCATTTGCTACCGGGGAATCTGATAGCCTCAGAAACACACTGGCGGAGATAACATATTTTTTTCCAGGGGCATATGTACAAGGTTTCGAATCGAGTAGTAAAGGTTAGCGGAATCTAATAATATTACAAGTCTCGAAATAAAGAGTGACCAGAAGTGTTTCAATTGACAATAGAAAAAAAAAACTTGAAATTGATAGGACTGATGTATATATTTATTTTCTGTTGTTAATTAATAAAAATCGTTGTTTCTCTTACACCACATCCTTTTATTTCATAACATTATTCACAGAGCAATAATAAAGTATTTCTATCACTCAATCTATTTGTATTTATTATGAAAATGACATGTTAAATATCATTTTCACTTTTTCCTGTCGTTGTGCCAACTGTGGAGTAAAAAAATTCCCAGAATTGTATTACCAACTGAAACTTCTGATCACTCTGTAGTATTTTTAATTTGATTGAAACATATTTTTTTTAACCACTGATATTATTGTTTCAACTTTATCAATTGAAAAAAATACGCTATTTCAGAAATGTTTATGTTACCATGGATCGCAGGGCGAGCCAAAAAGCAATCGAACGCGCCAAAAAACACAATAAATAAATTTTATCTGCAACTCATATATTATAAAGTCATAATTACACTGATTTCAGTTGAATTATATGGCTTATAAAACACTAATGTTTTATATTCCATAAAACACTGTAAACAACTTGTTACTTAGCAACCACTTCATGATCTACCGTATTTTGAGAAACTATATAACTGAATCAACGTTAAACCAATCTTCTTATACCTATAATTATGAGTTGTGAATACAATTTTGTATTACATTAGTGTTTTATTGGTATATAAAACACATAAGAAAAGTTTAGACACGAGACCGAAGGTCGAGTTTTAAATTTTTCTTCTAGTAAAACACTTTTATAATAAATAACTATTAAAGTATCAACGAGTTTGAAATTGTAAATGCAACGTACCTATGTGGAAAAAACACAAACTTCGCGTAACTAACAATGTAAAATATCGCGTTTTTTTGATAATTGTAGAAAAAAATAATTTTGTCAATTTGTTTCATTTTACTCGTAATTTGAATGAATTTTTTTCTAAAAAAAAGTAATATATTTCATTAGGACTAAAAATACAAATTTTCCGGTCAAGTAATAAAGGTTGCCGGATGACGCACAGTGGAATCTGGCAACATTGCGAGACTCGAAATATGTGAAACAAAAAACTATTTCTAAAAAAATATTTAGAAACATTTGATATAACTAGAAAGAAACTTACATCATTGTCAAAGTATTTTGAAGATAGTATAGATACGTATAAAATTATAAATTGTAATGAGTTTTTAAACCCACACGAATAATTTGATTAAATTATAAATTGGTTTTTATATATATTTTCTTCTTTCATTATTGTTTGTGTTTTGTATGTGAAAAGATAAATGCAAAATATAAAAGTTTGTGTGGAGAACAGTTTTAATTTAATTTCCGTTTAGTATAAAATCTCAGGTTACGTCTATGTTCCAACAATACCTGTGGTATAAAATCTACATTCATCCACCGCTATACAAATCTTAAAGAACACTGAACACCGAACAGTATCGCAAGAAAAAACCACAAAACCATTGTCAAACCATCTTGGTTAACCATTGTCCCGCAGTTTGTTTTCTTAACAATATTTCTGTTGTACCAGCAATTAGATTCTTCCTCTTTATCGCACACACGTGTACTCTGTCTGTCATTCAATACTTTTATTTATACCTCAGTCTTTAGGTATACAGTAATTGGTTAGCGTTTCCACGAGATTCTTCTCAATTTGGCATCTACCATTTCGGACATCACTCATGATTGTTTTGTATAATTAATGCTGGAATAAAAGGACTGATAACTATCTGTCAGATAAATCAAACAATATCGCATCGAAATGATATTGAAGAGAATTAAAGTTTACTCTATTCCAGTTCGGAATGGAATATAGAGTTAGATAGGGCCAATCTTTTGGTCGAAATTCAAACTAACTTTACAAATTTTAAAGTTAATTTTATGGCAAATAAAATTCCGTAAATGCCCGGACACGAACCGGGGATCTTCAGCTTGCCGGGCTGATGCCTTAACCACTAAGCATCAGACCGGCAAGGTGAAGGTCCCCGGTTCGAGTCCAAGCGTTTTTCTGTCATGAAATGAACTTTAAAATTATCATTGTCACTGACTTCAAAATCATTCATATGACAAAAAATTAAATTTAACTTTACAAAATAAAAAAAAAATTGGGGGCTTTTGGTTCACATCTCGGCGACTTTACAACAAAATTGGACGATTCTATCAGAAAGAAAACGGTTTTGTCTCTACTTTATGGGGTGGCTAGCTCAGTGGTATCAAGTCGACCTGTAGATCCTGAGCACCCTGGTTCGATTCCCACAGGCGACAAACAATTTTCACCATTTTAAAACTACCCCTGTGGCTACCCCACCACTAACATCTTTGGGGGCCGTGACTTGACGGCTTACCGAGATCTTCTTCGGCAGAGTGCCACACCCAGTAATGGGTAGAAGGCGTGATGATATATTTATTTATTTATTTAATTTATTTAAGGGGCGGTACCGCAAAATTAGAATTATCCTCTTTTGCATCCTTGAACCCTCTCCTCCAACAAATAACACATTTTTAGATCAAAAATGCACATTCAACTTCAACCACGCATAACTCTGTGCTAAATCATCGAAGGAACTTCGTTCTTTACGTCCTTTGCAGGAAATTAAATAGACTTTATTTCTCTAATGGTGAAACGAGTCCACAATTTTGTTTTAGCTCCGTACAGATCGTCAAAGATGAATATTTTTCCCAGTAAAAACATTTTTTCCTTCTAGGAGATTGAAGGGAGATAAATGGTGTTAACCCTAAGATCACATATATTCCCTTAAAGTGGACACTTTTTCGCCCTCGAAAATTCGTCCAAATGAGCTGAAAATTCGCCAAATTATGATGGTTTGAAAAGCTCTGCACAGATCATCAAAGATGGACATATTTTCTACTAAAAACATTTTTTTCTTCTATGGGATTAAGGGTTATCTCTACGATTGCATGTATCCCCTTAAAGTAGACACTTTACACTTTTTTGCCCTTGAACATTCATGGATGCGAGACTTGGACTCTCACTCGGAAAGATGAGGATATGCTAAGAGCGGCGGAAAGAAAAATATTACGACAAATATATGGCCCCACTCAAGAAAACGGATTGTGGCGGATAAAAATGAACCATGAAATAGACGACCTAATCGGAGGAGCTGACATAGTTAGATTCATCAAGTCACTGAGATTAAAATGGTTCGGTCACATAATGCGAATGGAAGAAGAGAGAACAAGCCATGGGAGACTAGAGCTAGGGGAAGACCAAGGAAGAAATGGAATGAGAGCGTATTAGAAGATATCAGAACAATGAAACTCAAGAACTGGAGAGATTTGACCGTAGACAGAAAGACCTGGCACAACATAGCAGAGCAAGCCAAAACCCACCAAGGGTTATAGTGCTATAGGAAGAAGAAGACATTCATGCAAATTAGCGAAAAATTCGCCAAGTTATGAGGGTTTGAAAATTGTGAAAATTTCAGGAATTTCAAGTGTTTCTTTTTTAACCAGTGTAGTATTAAAGTTCAAAACAGGAATGGGCGAATTGCCATGCCATCTATTCTCTTGTGATTTCATTACGGAAATTGAAGGATATTGTAGTGCTATTTGCTTTTATTCCTCGTAACGTTGCGTCCGTTAAGTTACGGTATGCTACGTGTTGTCTTGTGTAAACTGACCTGATTTCCACGTAACTTTATCTGAGTCGACAAATTAGAAAAAAGAATATTTGGGCGTTTGTCTGTTAAGTAAAGTATTATTAGGTTTTGTCAACGAAATTGATAATTGTATGTTTGTGGGGGTTCTCAAAAATTGTCATTCGAAAGTTTAGGGTGCTATTGGATAATTGGAGATTTGGTTACTGCAGATTTCTAGGTTCATATTACATGGAATTTGGGACGAAATTTGATACAGAATACTATTTTGAACATGGAAAATTAACCATTTATATTGTGTTTTTCTTCTATTATTATTTAGAAAACAACTGCAAAAACAGTCAAATAACATTTTTCAACCAATCATAATGCAAAAAAATTTAAAATTCATCCAATAAGCACACTTTTGTAATGAGAATTTCACTTCAAGTAAGCTATAAACAAAAAATAGTTATTTGTGTACCTAAAGCCGAAAGTAGTCTATTGCCGTTCGCGCATGGAGATTGTTGATCGAGGCGTTGCCGAGAGCAACAACCATGCAAGAGCGAAAAGGACACTTTCTGCTCGAGGTGTAAACAATAGGTTTTCTATGACCATTTAGCAATGCTTGAAAAAAAAATAGTTATTTATGTACCAAGGGTGAAAACAGGCATTTTTGGTCCTTGGCATGGTTAATAACATGCTCAGGGTCAGTAACGCTAATTTCACCCGTGGTACATACAATATTTTGTGCACAACAAAATAACATTTAATTATATGTTCAAAAGATTCAAATATGTACCTAGGTTATATGTCAAAATGACATTTTGCAGAATCAAGTATTCACAATAAACAAAAATTGTCATTTTATTTATGTATCCACAGGAATTATTTCTTTTTGGCCATAGGGCTTATATTCCTTGATACTTAAATTATTATTCTTGCCAAATTATTAGATAACAAGATTTCATGACAAACATATAATAAAGAAGAAATTTCACTAAATCAACATTTTCAAACAAAATTAATAAAAGCAAATATAAAAAGAATTAAATAAAATCTGAAAGCTGTATAAACTCTTTGTCCTTTCCCTACGATTATAAAAAGTCATTCCGCCCCCTCATAGTCAAACCAAACCGTTAATTTTCATCCCTCCGTTAAACTAACCATTATTGCAACCATTCCTATTATTCTCAACCATTTAAAAAGTGTACAGTCCACGTAAACTAAACCAAGAACAAAGCGAAGCAGAACAATAAAATATCACAATTTGAACAATAATCACACAATAAATCCGTACGTTTTTTATTTGGAATCGGTGCGCATAGAATCTCCACTTATTATTTGAAAAACGCTCCACATCTGGGCAGGCCGGATCGCTTTTCAACTGTTTGCGTGAAACAATGGCTGTCCCGGTGGGAGGCAGGCACATGCTGTGACAGTATACGAGCTATTATTCTATTATTCGATACCGGAACACTGTGTTGCCTCCTGCCGGGAACTGAGAACACTTCAACAAGAAAAATTCAATTTGTTTCTTGATTTTTCAAGGGTAATCGGTAATGATCGTTAAACTGTATTAGATCATGATTAAGAAGGGGAAATATATTGTAATTTAAAAATAATATATTACATAACAAGCATCGAAAGTGTAAGATAACGTGCGAGTGTACAAATTGAAAAACGAGGCGCGTAGCGCCCAGTGATCTAAGTACACGAGCACAGTTATCACACTTTCGAGCGAGTTATGTACACTATTTTAAATAATGCTAAAATATTAGTAAATAAGTAATTATTAGTTTTTAAAAATAATAATTATGGAGTGGCTAGCTCAGTGGTATGAAGTCGGCCTGTGGATCCTGAGAACTCTGGTTCGATTCCCACAGATGAAACTATTTTTATAATTTCAAAAGCTACCCCTGTGGCTCCTCCACCACTAACATCTTTGGGGAGGCCGTGATTTGACGACTGGTAACCGCACTTCACGCGCAAAATATATCACTTACCGAGAACTTGGAATAATTTGAACTGAAATCGAACAGTTAAAGAATGTGTGGAGTTAGTATTGTACGACTTGAAGATTTGTTTGAGTGCGAGCGAAGCGAGCTTCGCCAAAAATAATTGGTAAATAACCTAATTGTTTCATATGGGACTGTTGGACATTGTCTAAGTATTTCTCGGATTGTTTGACTTCATTGCCGGTAACATATGTGCAGATTTTGATTATCTATTTATTTTTTTGTAAATTGCGAGTATTATTAAAATTCTGGTCCCTAGTACATTTTACAATGTTATTTTTCGACTTCAATACGTCAAAACATAACCAAGAAATATTTAAGTAATCTTACCTTTCATTGTTTTCATCTGCTTCCATGGAAACCAAGTAAAAATACTGTGAAATGTCATTAAATACATTGTAGTACTAATGTTCTTAAGCACAAACACTTATTTTATCACATAACCACTCATTTTACTGATAATAAATAGTATTTCAATCATGTTCATTTTCACCTGTCACTTTCAAAGCACGCTGCAACTACAGTGTTCTACATTACCGGCAACAAGTAATTAAAAGAGAATTTGGAATCAAAGCATGCTGTGCTTCGAATAACAAGTGACAGTTCTATCTAATATGGCTGAATAATCGCACAGCGCAATGAGATCATAATTAATTAATAAGTTTTTTATGGAAATAAGTTGACATCAATGGTAAAATATATCTTAAAGTTATGTTAAATGTTTGTTTTGTTATTTGAAGTAGTTTTTTTACCGGGGGAAACAAATTATTATTCATATTTCATTATGTAAATATTTGAGTACTTTAACCTTGATGGAGGTCAAACAACTTTTAGCAGAATATAAAAATACTTTTTCTGTCACTAATTAAGCATTAAATATAGTTAGTAATTATGAATTCAATAAGTGGAACGACTTTTATGCCTGTATTAACATCGTAATTCGTTCCGTACGTGATTTTCGGAGTGTTTGTGTTTCTTGTGTTAAGTGAAAAATATTGTGTCGTGAATCGCGATCGGGTGTGACGTGTGTCTTTAGGAAAACTGAAAAATAGTGTGTGAAAAGACTTTCCTGAGTTTCCATAGAGATGCTGAGGATGACAATCAGCAGTAAGTCATTTTTTATATACAGTTTGTTATTGTTTCATGGTTACCAAACAATGATGATTTGGTTATTGTATTTTATTATTTCTTGACAGAAATGTACAATATTATTTTTCTTTATAATCTGCACAATAGAACGATATTCCCAAATATAGTGCAGGGTACTTGGAACCTATAATTTATAGTGGATTCCGAACCACGCTGTCTTGTAAATAGCTCTAATTAATTGCAATCCAGAATAAAATTAGAATGACTTCAAATTTAGTCGTATGCGATTACAGATTTACAGTTTGTTCTAGTAAAATATCACATATTTATAAAGTTTTGAATCGTTCATAATTGCACCAAAAATGTATTAGCATAATGTAGAATTAGAAACTGTCGCTTTTAAAGCAAACGTTCTAACTATTTAATCACAATTACCCATCAAATTTTACTTATACAGCTACAGGGTGTTTTCGATTTAAACGACTGAACTTAAAATATAAATTTAAACCCTTAAAACAAAACAAATTTTTGTAAAAGTATGCTCGAAAATGATGCAGTGTGAATTTTTTATTGAATCAGTACAAAAATCGAAAATTTGTATAATATGGTTCAATACCATTCAGACTACGACAAATCGAATGTCGTTGAGCACACCTACATATCTTTTTTAGTTGCAGAGTTATAGCGAATTTGAACATTTTATAAATCGTAACTTTGAAAGCCCATATCTCGAAAACTAAATGAAATATTGAAAAGCGGTTTATACCAGTGTATTTTTCGTACTCTAATTAACTTATAATTAAATTTTGAAAATTTTAAACATTCTAAGATTTTTTCAAAATTTTATTTTGTCTATATTTTAAAAAGGTGACGAGATAATTCAAATTTGAGAACACCAGTGAATTCCTTGCGTAAAAAGTCATAGGTATGTAATTTTTCAAAATTTTTCCTCCTTGGATTAAATTTAACCTTAAAATGGCCAAAATCCGTAAAAATCTTAAGGTAAACCCCTTAAAAAAATCTTCAAAAAACAGCAATTTTCGATTTTCTGTAATAAAAAGACTATCCATGTGAATTTTTGACTGAAAATTAGCATACCTACATATTTTCACGCGAGGAATCCATTAGTGTTCACAGACTTTAATTATCTCATAAAATTTGTGTAATATTTACACAGGAAAATTTTGAAAAAAAATGAAAATTTTTCGAAATTTGTAAAATATAGGTATAAGTTTTTTGGGGCACGAAAATACACTAGTTCTAACGACATTTCTAGATCTTTGTTACTTTTGAAGATATGAGCCTTCAAACTTGAGATGTAAAAAAAATGTTAAATCGTTGTATCTGAAAAACTACAATAGATTTGAAGATGCGCTGAAAGAGAAACCACGGGGTAGTGTTAATGTGGTAAAGATAAAAATGAATGATCTACTAATAGGTATTTCTGATTGCAAAAAAAAAGATTAAATAAAATAACTTAGGAGTTAAAATGGTGTCGTGCAAAAATATATGTGCGTTCGTCTGTCAGGAGAGGGGTTGGGGGTATGGAGGGGCCGGGTTCAGGTCGGGGGTTGGGGCGAAGCAGCGAAGTTCTTTTCTTGAAAACTTTGTAATTGCGCTCACTGTAATAACTTTCCAACTTCAAACAGTCCGTTTAAAATGTCGCACACAGATGGCAGCAGAAACAAGCGTTGCCTGGAAACTTGTCTCCGCCGTGGCTTTGCTCCATGGGCGTGCGTTACCCGGGAACCACAACATTTCAGAAATCATTTTTAGGGAGAAAGGGAAGAAGATAAATTTTGAGACTTAAGAAATTCTGATTTGAACCTAACTTTTGCAATATGTAGAAACAATATGACGCTATGCCCCGGAAACATTTATTCATTAAATTCATTCCGAAATTACTCTGCGCCAAACATTTCTATCCTGGCACATCACTTTCGCTTCATCCACATCTATAAATAAAATAAATAAATAAATATATCATCACGCCTTTTACCCATTACTGAGTATGGCACTCTGCCGAAGCAGATCTCAGTAAGTGATATAGTTATGCGCGTGAAGTGCGGTTACCAACCATCAAATCACGGCCCCCAAAGATGTTAGTGGTGGAGGAGCCGAGCCACAGGGGTAATTTTAAATTGGTGAAAAAGTTTTGTCGGCTGTAGGGATCGAACCAGGGTTCTTAGGATCCACAGGCCGACTTGATACCACTGAGCCATTACCCCATATAGTTCAATTATATCCATCCATGGCTCAGTGGTATCGAATTGACCTGTGGATCCTAAGAACCCTGGTTCGATCCCCACAGCCGACGAACATTTTCACCAATTTAAAATTACCCCTATGGCTCCTCCACCACTAACATCTTTGGGAGCCGTAACTTGACGGCCGGTAACGAGCATAAATATATCACTTACCGAGATCTGCTTCGGCAGAGTGCCACACCCAGTAATAGGTAAAAGGCGTGATGATATATTTATTTATTTTATTTATTCCTAAATTCACGGCCATCAAGGATGTTAGTGAGCAGGAGCCAAAGGAGTAGTTTTTAAATATGGTAAAAATTGTTTGTCGACTGTAGAAATCAAACCCGGGTCCTCAAATCCTCAGGCCGAGTCTATACCTCCTAAAAAATAAATAAATAAATAATATAAATTTATTTATTATATAATATATCATCACGCCTTTTACCCATTACTGGGTGTGGCACTCTGCCGAATCAGATCTCGGTAAGTGATATATTTATGCGCGTGAAGTGCAGTTACCAGCCGTCAAATCACGGCTCTCAAAGATGTTAGTGGTGGGGGAGCTACAGGGTAATTTTAATTTGGTGAAAATGTTTGTCGACTGTGGGAATCGAACCAGGGTTCTCAGGATCTACAGGCCGACTTGATACCACCCCATAAATAAATAATAATAACATTAATATTTTGTTTTAAAATTTGCACATTTATGTAAAAATTTAAATGAAAATGTTGACTTTTGTGTGGACGCCACTGCGTTGTAAGATCCCCACGCGTAAGAACAAGACATCAGGCATCGCAAAGCAACATAAAGAAGACGTTGGATGAAACAAATGAAATCAGTCCACGAAACAACCACAACAGAACAGAACAACGTATCTCTTAGATCATCCAACCGTGTTGCGTCTCGACGCCGCCGCCCCCAGCCGCCCCCGGCCGCCGCCAAGCGTTAAAACAATTTCCAAGACCACCTTTGAAGCGTTGAAAATAATTTGCCTCAAGTTACAGAACATTTCACGCCACACTGGACTCGCCATTCAGCGCTAACTACGCGTGAGGACGGCGGCGGGGGTGGCTACCGCCCCCGGACTACCCCCGTAATGATGTTACTGATAGACGACTAAGTCTGGCCTCTGTGACAACGGCAAACCGCACAGGGGAGGCTTTCATTTCATTAATTGTTAGGTATCAAAAATTATGTAAGATGTACTTATAATTTTTTTTTTCATCCACTTGAATATGACACTATTATTTCAACTTTTTCAATAGTACAAAATAGTTATTTATGTACCAAGGGTGAAAACAGGCGTTTCTGGCCCGTGACATGATTATTAGCACGAGGCGCAAAGCTCATTTTACCCGTAGTATATACAATATTTTATGCACAACAAAATAACATTCAATTAAAAAATAAATAAATATATCATCACGCCTTCTACCCATTACTGGGTGTGGCACTCTGCCGAAACAGATCTTGGTAAGTGATATATTTTGCGCGTGAAGTGCGGTTACTAGCCGTCAAATCACGGCCCCCAAAGATGTTAGTAGTGGGGGAGCCACAAGGGTAGTTTTTGAAATGGTGAAAATTGTTTTTCGTCTGTGGGAATCGAACCAGGGTTCTCAGGATTCATAGGCCGACTTGATACCACTGAGCTAGCTTCCCCATTTAATTATATGTTCAAAAGATTAAAATATGTACATAGGTTATATGCCAAAGTGACATTTTTTAAAATCAAGTATTGACAATAAAAAAATTGCATTTTTTTTATGTATATATAAGAATTATTTTTTTATGGTCCTAGGGCCAAAAAAAGTGTTTAAGCCCGCTTTTTAGAGCTAAAACACATGAATTTTGGTCCGGTTATGCATAAATGCTATTTGAGAGATGTTAACATTACCATGGATACGTCATCATTTTAGGACCAAAAATAGCATTTTTACAACAGTTGTCGTGGTCATAAAGTAGAACTTTAGTTCGTGTCTATTTCATAAAAATGTAAAAATAATTAAAATTTAAATTCAGCTTTCGACAACGTCCTGCAAACATCTATAATAAAAACAAACATTTTTTGTTTTCATGTGAACAAATAAACATCAAAGTCAAAGAATTTCATTTTACACTCGTGAAATACTGTTTCATTAACGTAGCCTCATTAAAAATCAAAAGATCTTTTAATATTCGCACCCGTAAGTTTCACAAAACAACACAAAACAAACGATATGCAAAAAAAATACTGTTGTTTTGTCCCCTACGAGAACGTGTCAAATACATCACGTTACAAACATTCATACGTGGTACCATAGACTAAATATATATAGACACCTAACTAAATATATTAAAATGGTAGCACTAAAAATTATAGTTCACAATCCACTATTCATTTTAAAAGAAATTAATTCACAAATCAAAATTAATTGTAAATACATACGCCTTAATATATCTTACTAATAAGAGATAGCGCTGACACCCATATGTCAAAAATTGAAGAAAGTAGCACTTTTGTTTGACTATCTAAGTGTAACAGAGCGGGCTGTTATATTTCATTGTTTTATTCTTATGCCTATAGTACACTGGCCGAGGAGCATCAATGAGCGTCGAGGAGCTCATCGATGAAACAACAGAACGCACCTGTCATCGATGAAAAATAGAGGCGCCTCTATTTCCATCGAGGAGTTCCTCGATGAAACGATTGTGTCTCATTTCACACGTATTATTGTGTCTCATTTCATGTTAGCGTGGGCTGTCATTTTGGTTTTGCTTTGTGCTAATCTTTCGTGTTTGTATTTTTATCAGTCAGGGTGCGTTCTGTTGTTTCATCAATGAGCTCCTCGACGCTCATTGATGCTCCTCGACCAGGCATAGGCATATTTTTTTATCAATAATTTCGATAGATTATAGTTCAGTATTTCTTGTTGTATTAGTTTTAGTCTTCGAAAATATTTAAAACAAATACACAAATAATATTGTTTCAATATTGTTTGTGTCATAAATAACAGCATACATATCTCATGAAAGTACTCCTTTGGCGTAGTGTCAAATTTCGGCACTAGGTTCGCACTCTTATTGAGATATTCTACAAATGACATTTATAATAGCGTCATTTGAATACATTTAGTTAGACGTCTGTATATATTTAGTCTGTGGTGGTACCCATATCATCATAATAACCGGTGTTAAGTTTAAAAACCATACACTGATATTTTAGTGATACTTGTGACATAGCAAGCCCGGCAATCTTCGGATTAAAATCTTTTTAAATGCCGGTAAATACGACACACATCAACTGTAGCTATTCACAGTAAATGACAGTAACTCTAAACCGAAAAGAGATGCTTTTGTAGTAACACAATACAGAACTTGATTCACCTTGGGCGGTAGGCATTAAATATTATACCCCAGGGATAGTAGGCCCAAATTCAAATATGTTAATTGTAATATTTATGGTCTATTCAATGCAAAATAAATAACATATTTCTATCTATTAACCAACGTTCAGAACTATTTAATTTGTAATTATAATTAGCAAAGATAATTAATAGAATGGGGTAGGTGGCTCAGTGGTATCGATCCTGAGAACCCTGGTCTGCGGTTTAACCAATCCTGTAATTATTATACTGGGAATAAAGCTCTTGTGATTATTCCAGGGAATTATCTCTGTAGGTGATTTTTTGTTTGTAACAAATGATAGGTAATTGTCAAATAATTATTTAAAACTGTCAACACGCCAAGTAAAATGAGTGAAAAAAATCGATTTACTTCCATTTCAGATACAAAAATACACAAACAAATTTTGGAAACAACTTCCAAAAATACATTAACAAATAATCAATCGATATGGACCCAGTTCAAAATCTTTTAAGTTGGATGAATCGACCTCAACAGCTAAGGCAAAAAATAATCTAATTAAATAGAACTCGAGAGTTGGATAAATTAGAAAATAATTCTCCAGTATCTTTCTCAAACTTATGGCATTTGGCAATAGCCACTCAAGCCCTACGGGCTTTCGTGACTATTGCCTGGCAACAAGTTTTCGAAAGATCTGTCAAATTATTTTCAATTTATTCTCAGTCTCTCGTTATATTATTACTGAAAAATTTGCTCCTATTAAAATTACTCCTGTGGCTTTCCCTCGACTATCATCTTTGGGGGGCGTCATTTAATGACTGGTAACCACACTTCGCGCTCATAAATATATTATTTACTAAGACCTGCTACGACAGAGTGTCATACCTAGTAATGGATAAAAGGCCGGATGATATATTTATTTATTTTTTATTTAATTTAAATCAATTATATTCAGTTTATTCTCACTCTATTGTTATATTATTACTGAAAATTGTCCAGTGCATGTTTCTCTTTATTCTTCTGTAGTCAGAAAAGGATACTAAATGCATAACATTATTATTATTTTTTACTTCTCTGACAGATGAGTTATTAGTAACTTTATCCCGGGGTAGATAAAAAGGCGTTAGTACAATAATTGATATTTTCAAATAGTCCACATAGCAGAATCCCAATTTAATAGAAATGAATAAACAAATTGTTAAAACAGCGTAAAGTCGAAAACAATACAGGTGTGGTGTTGATTAAAAACAATTGTCATTAATTATAATGAATAACACATATCATACATTCATCCAGGAATCATTAACACGTATTGAATGCGTTTTTCCACCCTTGACTTCTTGTTTTTATTATTTGCTGTGGTACATAATTGTTCTCGTATGAAAAGTCGAACTATGGATGGGGTAAATCAATCCAACGTGCATAATATCTTGCATTGCGAACGGTTTTCTCCGTTACCCCTCGAGTAATGAGTTCAATTAGGGAGCTTGGTACACGTTAGCAAATGCCATATAGAACCAACCCTTGCATTTTTTATCGAGACGAGAAATCCAATAAATGAGGTTAGATTTTTCACACTTTAATTTTACTATAGTTACGGTCATCATACTTTCTTCTATAAAATAAGGGACATATCTGAAAAATAGTATGTACTTATTCTTTATATATATATATATATATATTGATTTAAAAATATATAGATAAATTAAAATATCAACATTGTTATTTTAAATTTTATTCTTAAGAGTTCGATTAAATAAAACAACAAATAAAACTGTTTAACCCTTTTTTTAAATCTTCTTCAGATATGTCCTTTATTTTGACCAAAAAAATATGGTCACCGTAATAATGAGGAGTGTATGTTCACCAAAACTATAGTTCGTTCGGTAAGAGATCATAGCGTGATTGTATTGAACCATGATAGCGGTAATAATTATTATCCATATAATCATGAACTTGAAAATTAAAAAGGCTTATAGATATATTTTATAAATAAATAAATAAATATATCATCACGCCTTCTACGCATTACTGGGTGTGGCACTCTGCCGAAGCAGATCTCGGTAAGTGATATATTTTGCGCGTGAAGTGCGGTTACCAGTCGTCAAATCACGGCCCCCAAACATGTTAGTGGTGGAGGAGCCACAGGGGTAGTTTTTGAAATTATGAAAATTGTTTGTCGTCTGTGGGAATAGAACCAGGGTTCTCTGGATCCACAGGCCGACTTCATACCACTGAAAAGTATTAAATGTTATTTACCAATATTTATAAAAATGTTAAACAATAAATTGGGTTCACGCTGTCATTAAATTATTAAATAATTAACATATTCGATAATTCTAAAATATGTTTGCAACCACGAAAACTGTAAATTTATAACATAAATCAATATTGAGTTGAATGTATAGTATTACTTAGTTAAAAGTTTTAAATTTTATTATGAATCATAATAACTAAATAGGTGCAAAAATAAATAAATTTAAAAAATAGGAACCGACGAGGATGGGATTCGAACCCACGCGTGCAGAGCACATTGGATTAGCAGTCCAACGCCTTAACCACTCGGCCACCTCGTCCCGTATAACACCTATGTATTGTATTAGCTTTTCAACATATTAATATTATAAAAAATATTTTAATATAATTTTTTTATTATATTTTCAAACTAAAATATACGTATTTCATATGTAAAAATATTAACCTGAAAACAATTGGATGTATTTCCAAAGAAATAGTAATTTGGAAAAAATCTCATTAATACGAAAAGAAAAAAAAAGTCTTATTGAATGAATTGTTGAGAAAGAATGTCGTCACAATAGAGTCTTTTATTACGAAGTCTTTCCCGTTTCCGTTCCTATTCATGGGCACATCACTTGACTCTACAAAAATAGTTTCGACGAACAATTCGCTTCGATATCTTGAAAGTAAATTAAATCGAAGACGCAGCCGCAGCGGTTCATAATAATTAAAGTGAAATGTAGTATTCGGTGAGAACACGTACTCAATATCGATGCAAATGTGGTAAGATTAGGTAAAATTTTACACAACCGTTCGTCTGCCGCCGCCAGCTCAACAGTTGAGTGATGCTGGTTACCGCTGGGAACTTTAGATTATCGTGACTCGGGTGGCAAACGTCAGAAGAACGTCATGATATTGGGGCGAATCGTGCGAATGTTCAACGTTTGGAATGCAAAGGGGCGGGCGAGGGTGGTTTACAATTTTCAATTCAAAGATGCGAACATCTTGAGATATTGCTATATGAGAAAGGACCGCAAGAGAATTTCAAATATTGCAACGATGTTCAGGGCATTCGATTATTAAATTATAGCGGTCTTGCGATAGTACTGTCACTTCAATATCATCAACGCATTTATCAATAAACATACATCATTATTTTTATTTCTTAGTTAATCAAAAACGGTTTTGATTGTCAAAAAAAAACATTAGTCTACTACACGATTTACTACATAGATTTGCATAAAATACCGGTAATTTCTGTCACTGTAGAAACTAACCCACCAGATGTCTCCACTAGTTGTCACTGGCCTCATGTCTACATTCTTGTGCCTGTAGCGTTCGATTTGCAAACAATCTCACCTCAGTTCATTTCAACTGATTTGAGATTCTCTGAAAAGAGATGATATTTTTTCGATCACAAATCGAACGGGTTTTGACAGGTCTGAACTGAGTCGGTTACGTGACGAACGTTGTAGTATAATTTCGCGCAAAACACATGATTTGCTTGATGTTTTTGTTGGAAGTGTGCTGTGAGACATGATTTATAATAACATACAATTTAAAAAAATTATTAAATAACTTCCAAATATTCAAACTACAAACAAAACATAACAAATTCTACCCCCACTCTTAACTGAGTAGAAAATCTCAGTACGCACCAGTGAAATAGGTAGTGCAGCATCGGCAAGGGGGGAGGTTAGTGTCTCACTTGATCTCAGTTATGTCAGTGCAAATAGAACAGCACAAAAAAGCTGTCAAACTGAGGTGAGGTGAGATTAACTGAGATTTGGTGCAAATCGAACACTGGTCGAGGAGCACGAATGAGCGTCGAGGAACTCATCGATGAAACAACAGAACGCACCCTGACTGATAAAATAAACAAACACGATAAAATAGCACAAAGCAAAACCAAAATGACAGCCCACGCTAACATGAAATGAGACACAATAATACGTGTGAAATGAGACACAATCGTTTCATCGAGGAACTCCTCGATGGAAATAGAGGAGGCTCTATTTTTCATCGATGACGGGTGCGTTCTGTTGTTTCATCGATGAGTTCCTCGACGCTCATTCATGCTCCTCGACCAGTGTGCCATTGGCATTGTATGGAAATACAGAGTGATCAAAAGGAATTGTTACAGTTGCAAAAAACGAACTCCTTGAAATTGGTAAGACTGATACATAAATTCATTTCCTGTAGTTGACAGTGACATTTAAAATTTAAATTTGAGTACATTTATTATTACATTTATTTCTAAAGTATTTCTATTACTTAAAAAGTCAAAATTCTATTAGCTGTCAGACTCCTGACAACCTATTTTGTATTTGAAATGTCAAATAGCATTTCCGCCTTTATCTGACGTTGTGCCAACTGTGGAATAAAAAGATCTCTGGAATTGTATTGCCAGCTATAACAACTCCTTTTGATCACCATAATAAGTCTGGAAAGTGATGTTTTACTTGACGAAGTGCTTGTTTAAAATACGAGGCCGCAGGTCGAGTATTTTAATCTGCTGAGTCAAGTAAAAACAATTTCTGAAACCGTTTAATTTAATCAATAATTAATCATGAATTATTCAAAATGTTTTTTTTATATGAATTGTTTTGACAGTAAACTACGTATCCAAGATTATAATAAACAAACAGTCAGGTAAAGTCTTTACCAGACTGTTTTACACTTTATTATACTGTTATTTTTGTTGTAACCTTGGATACCTACTTTATTTGATTGTTTTGCTAAAATCTACTTTCCATACTAAAATTGGCCAGGAAAGTAGGCAATTTCTTGCCAGTTTCAGAAAAAATATACTTATTATTTTTGTTGGTTTCAGTATAATTTTAGACAAAATAATAATTACTTACTATCATATATATTTGATAAAATGCACATTTTCACATTTTAAAATAGTAATAATATTGGATGAACAAAATAACCATTTTTCTTTATCTGCCATATGATAAACTTCTTTATTAGAAATCGCAATATCAAATTTAATCCGAATTTGTTAGAGCAAAACCTATTGTTTATAAATATTTAAACGTAAACCGCAACGTGACATTAGTACAAATACCTAACAAACTATAAATAATGTTAATAATAATAATAAAGATTTTGTCATACGTGTGGCAAATAATTATTTTTTGAATATACCCGCCTTAGCAAATGTCATTCTCCACCGCTGTAAGCCAATAGAAGCAGGCGAAATATTCTTGCTGCTGATTGGTCCAAAAGCTGTGTTGACGTTTAAGTCTGACGTATTTATTAATTCGTATGTGATTATTAAAAAAAAACCTGTTTATTATAATATTATCTAGTTTATACGTTGAGATAAGTGAATAATGACATCACAAACTACTTCATCATTATCATCTGTTAAGGAACAGGTCAGATTCATAAACATAACCTAAATAACATAATTTCTGAATGCACCTATCCTGCAGGTAGAAAAAATGATAGAAAGAATTCATAATTTAGAGTCTGGTGAGAAAAATGAAGCTGTTGGATATCTCCGCAAATGCCTTGATGTTGATAATTCTTGTACTTTACCTAAAAATGATAAAAATTCTTCAACAAAACCAATAACCTCTGTATGTATATGTATAAAAAAATAATTATTTGTTGGATATTAAAGACTTCTTTCTAGACATCTGATAATAATTATACTGAAGGAAGACCAAAACGAAAGACCCGTAAAAAAATCAGATTCAAAAATCATACTTCTAGAATAGTTAAACGAGTTGTGTTAAAGTGTCGTATTTGTGGCATTCCAAATAAGACAAAATCATCTTTACTGAAACATTTGAGTACTCATATTGGTACTCCAATCTCTTGTAAACTTTGTAGACGAGAGTTTAATAATAAAGAATCGTTTTTTTGTCATGTTTCACTAAAAATGTGTAACAAAAACAGATTAAAAATAAAAAAATATCATTGTACTCAGTGTCCAAAAGTATTCGGATATAAAAGACATTTTGACAAACATGTAGAAGGACATAAAAGGAATAATTGCACATACTGTGATGCAAGAATAACACAAAGAAAAGAGCTGGAGGATCATCTTTTAAATATACATGGTATTAAATTAGAACGTACAGTTATGTTCAAATGTGAATTTTGCGAGAAAAGGTAAAACATTGAATTTTGAATTAATTCAAGACGCGATGTTGTTAAAATTTCATTTTAGATATGTAAAGAAACGTTCATTATATCATCATATGAAACAACACGCAGAAGATAAAATAGTTTGCATGGAATGTGGTTGGTTTAGCAATACTTCAGAAGAAAATGAACAACATATGAAAGATCATGAAAAAAATCGGCCGTGGAAATGTAACAAATGTAATGACAGATTTCTGCGAAGGCAGCAGTATGTTCATCACATGAAGGTATGAAACATTTTATTTTACCTTTTATCCAAAGTGAAATATTCGCAAAAATTGAAGTTTACCAAAAATATTTCCGTACCTCTACAAACTTTTTACTCCTAAATTAATATTGCTACAGAAAGAGTTACATACATACATACATATCTTCACGCTATATCCCAACAAATGGGGTAGCACGAACCCTAAAATCACTTTTAAAATATTCACTCATTACATTCATCAAATAATCAGCCCTCGTCAAACATTTTCATCCGAACACACCACCCTCACTTTAACCACATTCATAGATCACTCCATATAAACTCATTCATTTATTACACTCGAAATCATTTATCACAATCAAACCTTCAATCACATCATTCCTATTCACTTATCATTCATCTTCTTTCTTCGACGTACATAACATATGCATAAAATATCTTAAATTACTCACGCTTACTCCTAACAACGAACCTAACAACAAATCTACAAAGATTAGAAAAGATAAAAGCGATAGCCTGCACTTGTATATGAAAGAAAGGTCCACACAATGCAGTAACTGAAAATAAAACAAAAAGATAAGAAAGGGAGTGACGCCCTACGCTTGTTTTTGCAAGTGAATTCCACACAATTGCAGTTAAACACTCTACTAAAAACGAAGGAGTTGACGGTATTTATTAGGTAGGTGGCTCAGTGGATTTGAGAACCCGGGTTCGATTCCCACAACCGGCAAATACTTTTCACCACATTAAAACTTCCCCTGTATCTTACCTTCCACTAACACTTTAGGGCCGTTATTCGACGGCTGAGAACTATACTTCATGCGCATAAATATATCACTTACCGAGATCCACAAAGCATAATCATAGATCTGCTACGGCAGAATGCCACACTCAGTAATGGGTAGAAGGCGTGATGATATATTTGTTTTATTTTCTACAGAGACATGATCGATATAAATGTATAACATGTGACGAAACATTTGCATTAAAGTCTCGCGTATTACAACACAGACAACAAGGACACACTGTTCAAGGTTTGGAGCCCCAAAATAAATGTCCCCATTGTCCGATGGCATTCCAAAGACGGCTTAACTTACAGATTCATATGCGTAAACATACAGGTACTTACAAATAACTTGCAACTAAATTCAAAACTAATAAAATATATTTTTTAAGATGAAAAACTTATGACCTGCAAATATTGTAATAAACATTTTCGATCTCCTTACCTATATTTCCGACACGTTGCATCAACGGTCCACGGAATAAATTCCCCGGAAACTAAACAATTAGTTTGCGAAAATTGCGGAAAGACATTCACAAAAAAACATCACTTAGATCAGCATTTACATCGCGTGCACAACCAACCAAAACAAACATTCACTTGCGAATTTTGTGGTTTTAAATCTACCACTCGCACTAATATGGATCGTCATTTGAACTTGCATTTAGAAGACAAGAAAGAAGTAATTTGTGAACACTGTGGTCAAGCATTTTACAATCAAACTAGTTTGAAAGATCATATTTCGTACGTTCATTCTCAAGAAAAAGTGTTGAAATGTTCACAGTGTGACAAAGCATTTAAAAGAAATTCTGAGCTTGTTCGACACATGACAAGTCATTCAGAACTTCGTCCTCATGTTTGTGAAACTTGTGGTGTTTCCTACAAACGAAGAACTCATCTTCGGCGACATGAAGAAACCCAACATGGAACTGTAGTAAAAAACAGACGAGTACAACGATTAACAAAAGGGGAAAACGGAGAATTAATTCCAATTCCTCAAGAAAAGAAAACAAAAACGAATAAAAAGAAACCAGAACCTTCTGGGAACAATCAGCAACTATTTTCCATTATGGATACTCAGTCTGGAGAAATGGTTACTTTCTCCCTCCCAGAAACAATAGAAAATCCAGATTCTTTAGCGATTTTGAATATTAACAGTCAACAATTTAATCAAGATGTAATTCAAGCTACTGAATTGCCAAATTTGGTTTTGAACCCTACTGACAATATTATATTAACTAACGAGCAGTCTTTAAACATGGTTAACACTTTAGAACCAAGTTTTACAACTAATTTTTTGAGTAACGAATTAACCAATTCACAAATTGATAATTCTTTTCTACCGACTCATTTTTTGGCTCAGCCAGTATCGATTCAAAACTCTACAACTTGTGATATTTTGCTACCGGAGAACAGGATGGCGAATCTGCAATCCCAGGGTGAATATTCCCAAAATCCTTATCAGTTTTTGTAGCAGAACTATAATTATGTAAGTAGACACCAGTTATTATATCAATTATGAAATAGTATTCACTATTAGCTTTAAATTGAGTAGTTAATTCATATTTAATTAAAAGTAATTAATTAAAATGTTGCCTCGATCTTTTGACCATAATAAAAATATTTAATTTACGTCCCAGAAAGAATTATTATCCTATCAATTAATTTATAACAATCATTTAACAACAAAAAACTACCGAGCAATTCGGAGTCCACAAAAATCTATAGGTTCCGACAGAAAAAGTTATTCAACCAATTCATACTGAATTAAGTAATAATTATGATAGGAATATTTCTGTCTTTATTGTCGTAATGGGCTTTTATTATGGAAGTACATGAAAAACTATAACAGTCAGTGAACGCACGGTGTTAAACTTGCTTATATTAAGCAAGATATGTTTTTTTCAAGTTCTGTTGGTGCTTGTGACGTCACAAGTATCTTTCAATGTCTTTAAGGGCCAGTTTTTTAATCGGCGGTTTACTCTCGATTAATTTTAACCATGATTAAATAATAATAGTAACCATAGTTTTCATTATTATTTAATCATGATTAACGTTAATCGGTGATTGAAGAACTAGTCCTAAATGGTACTAAACTAAATGAGCAAATGATAGTTTGAAAAAACAATGCTGATATGCCACAGTTAATTATGTTTTAGTCCGCTGTCTCGTATTTGCCGCGTGAAAATACTTATAAGAATGCTTAAGTATTTGTGATGTCACTATATTCTCAATTGCATATATCTCTGAACTATATTATTTTTTACCCATTTTTACTAATAGTTATAATTCAATATATATTTTGTTTTTATCATTAATTCTTTTTATTACGATTGTGGTATAATAGCCCACTGTACAAGTCTGATAGACACATTTCTTTTTCAACATTTATTTTCTGTGTAAGTACATTTCCAATTTATTATAATTTAAAATAATAGATAAAGAAATGAAAAAGCAACGAATATTTTAAAGATGTCAATGTATTCAATATATAACCTAATGAAACTAAAATTCTAGATAAAGATTACATTTTAAATTTATGAATGTGAACTTTAATTTAATGTGCAAAATAACGATATTATTTTTAATACTAGCGAAAAGGGCAGATGAAAAATATAAATGCAACAATTTTTTCTGATAAATATCAATTTATTATAAACCTGATACTTTCCGTGTATCTAATAAACTATATAAATTGTAACAAAATTTGTGTATTTATATTGAAAAATTACAATATTTAATATATATTATTATTGAAACGGGAAGATCAAAAATGAAAATTCAATTAATATTTTTAAGAAATCTCAATTTGTGATACTTTACGCGTATATAATAAAATTATAGCAGCTGGATTCTCAAGAAAAGTTTAGATAAACCTGAATGCGCACCACCATAAGTTTTACTCATTTTAAGCTAAATCATATTCCTAAGTTTAAATAAATCCAAATCGAATTCTATTACAATTTTTTATGTAGAATATGATTTAGATTTTTTTTATCGGGTTAAGTTAATCTTTGTTGAGAATCTCGCTGAAAATGCATAACAAAATTTATTTCTTATCTCTTATGAAATTTATTCAAAGTGAAAATAAACAAAATATTATTGTAACAAAAGAACATAGCAAAATACCTTCAAAAATACATTTATTATCCCTTCTCGCCCCTAAATAAGATACAAAATTATGAAAACTTAAATCGCCAAGCCACGACTCCAGCAATGCCCACAGCCACTGAAAGTGCAACCGATGCCCACATGTAGGTCTAAAAATTAATTACAAGTTTAAAATGAATTACAACTATTTTAACTTTTATTTACTTTAGTTTTCTGCTCAGATTCCTCGGACCTTTCTTCGTTTTTATTATCTCCAGAGTTGTTAAACATTCTTTTTGCCAGTTCTTTCTCATAATTCTTATGCTTCTTTAAGATAATATTTAACTCTTGAATTTCTTTTTGAATCGTTGTGTTTTCTGGTTCCAAATCCTTAGCTTTTTGCAGATACTTCATTGCTTCTTGAACATCATTCTTCGCTTTCAAAACCTGTTAAAAATTATAATTAGTTTTAGATACAAATAAATATTTTAACTATTTTTGCCTTCGATTTTCGGTATAAAGCTTTCACATTGTTTGGTTGGCAACGAAGAACAATTTGTAAGGATTGTAAAGCAGCATCGTAAGCTCCTAGTTTCATTTGTGCGGCAGCCATATTGTTGCTAACATTAATTCTGTCTTCCATTAGTTCTTGTAGAGCTGAATCTGTCAGGGCACGTTGAACTGGATCATCGTTCTCAGATTTTGGTTCAGTTATACCTCCTTCAACTTCATCTAGGTAATCTAAAGCTCTCCGGTAACACTGGATCGCGAAAGTGCATTCACCACGACCGTACCACCAGTTACCTCGCTGTTTCTTCTTATCGCTGTTGAATAAATGAAAAATTAACGAAATACAAGTACTCTAGGTATAAGGAATTGTGAATAAAAAAATATATATATATAATCACGCCTTCTATCCATTACTGGGTGGCACTCTGCCGAAGCAGATCTCGGTAAGTGATATATTTTGCGCGTGAAGTGCGGTTACCAGTCGTCAAATCATGGCCTCCAAAGATGTTAGTGGTGGAGGAGCCACAGGGGTAGTTTTTGAAATTATGAAAATTGTTTGTCGCCTGTGGGAATCGAACCAGGGTTCTCAGGATCCACAGGCCGACTTCATACCACTGAGCTAGCTCCTCCACCACTAACATCTTTGGAGGCCGTGATTTGACGACTGGTAATCCCACTTCACGAGCAAAATATATCACTTACCGAGATCTGCTTCGGCAGAGTGCCACATCCAGTAATGGGTAGAAGGCGTGATGATATATTTGAATTGTGAATGTAGGGAAAAATTCGGCCAATTCGGGAACTTGAACCAGAGTCTCTTAATTTCCGGTAAAGCGCCTTAACAACTAAATCTCGGATTGTCATGTCGATGTCGGACGAGTTTATCTCTAAATATTAATTGAGAAATATATTTTTTATTATAGGATTCTTACCCAATTTGTTTCCTCTGCGTAATAGTCAAAGTTTCTATTTCTTCTTCCGGTTCGACATTCAATAATTCAATTTCGTATAATACTGTCGCGTCGGGAGGAATTTTAGAATTCAAACCTTGTGAACCAAAGGCAATGCGTGATTCTATTCGTAAAGCACATTTTTCGCCAATATTCATCAACGCCAAAGCTAAATCAAATCCTTGGATAACTTCTAAGTCACCCATCTGAACAGTGGCCTTTTGGATATTATCGACTTCGGTACCATCTTCCAAAGAACATTTATAATTTACCGTGCAGATATCTAACCTCTGAGGTCTGGTGTTTTCTGTTCCTGGTTTCAGAAGTTTCTTCATTAAACATCCACTGCCTAGGACATCATCCCATTCATCTTCTGATTCTGTTGCATCTTCATTTGAATTATTTTCAGTCGTTTCATTACTACCATCAATTTTATTAGTAACTTTAAGTTCGGTGTTTGGTTCAGTATTTTCATTTGCTTCATATTCGTGAAATATTTCTTCTGTTAAATCGTCATCGATTTTTTCAGTGTCTTTGATAATTCCTGCTTCAGAATTTATTAATGATTTTGTAACATCAGTTAAGTTTTCCATTATTTTATCAGTTACAATTTTTTGGTTATATATTAATGGATTCTTTTGTAAATGTTTAGAATTTTGACGTTTATAAATTAGTTACTTAAAAATTTACAAAAAACACAAAACAAAATACACTTAAATTATTATTCAACGTTACTAATCATTTTACACAGGAAAACCTTGGTGCCATTACACTTGACAGCTATCAGTGGTTCCAAAACAATCAATGGAATACTTAACAAAATTAGCCAACTTTGACTTATAAAACACTTTATTTTACAATAATAATAATTTTAAAATACAATTAATATTAAAATATATTCTATTTCAATCGGAATCGCTTAAATCATCAGCTTCATTTTCACTTTCTTCTTCTGCTTCTTTATCCCAATCTTTCATTTTGGCGCCCATCATAAAATCATCTCGCAGTACACTCCAAGTAGATTCTGATTTTGTTTCCTTCTTTTTACTTTCAACAACTGTTTCATCTTTAACTTCGCCATCAACAGGCTGTGATTTTTTCTGCATCAAAACATCCAAAAACGCCCGTTTATCAATATTCTTCATTACATTTTCCCGTTTTCGTTCCAAGGGTCCCGCTTCTTGTAATTTATTATCAATATTTTTTTGTTGCATTCTTACTGCATTAAATAATTGTACTACCCCTTTTGTTGCTATTTTAGCCAGCGTTCGCTCCCGATCTTTGTCTAATATGTCTGGTTTTACTCTGACTAATGATGTTTCTTTCCGCTGTAAAAAACAAAATTACAATTATTATTACTTGAGAACCCTGGTTCGATTCCCACAGGCGACAAACAATTTTCATAATTTCAAAAACTACCTCTGTGGCTCCTCCACTACTAACATCTTTGGGGGCCGTAATTTGACGACTGGTAATTGCACTTCACGCGCAATATATATCACTTACCGAGATCTGCTTTGGCAGAGTGCCACACCCAGTAATGGGCAGAAGGCGTGGATATATTTATTTATTTACATTACTTACCTTTTTCTTTAACGGTTCATCATCTTCTGCTTTAAGTTTTTCTAAAATTGAAGGATCCGGCTTTTCATCTTTAATTTCGCCTTCAATTTGAAAGCCAATTTCTGTTGGTGTTTCTTTCTTTACAACGTCTGTTAGTTTCTTTGCTTTAGATAAAACTAAAGTTCTCTTATTTTTTGGTTTTTTTGTTTTCAAAATTTTTGCAACTGAATCTGCCCATCCTGCGTTATTTTCGTCTTGTTGATCACCAAGATCTACATCTTCGGATTCTGCACTTTCTTCTTCATCTCCGGATTCTAGGTTTTTATCTTTACCTGCGGAGTCCACGATTTCGTCTTCATCACTGGACTGCGATTCATCATTTTCGTCATCTGATTCTTTTGCAGAACCACTGCTGTCACTTTCAGACTTTATTTTGTCTTTTTCGAAATCATCGGAACTTGAATCATTATCTAAATAGAAGTAAAATGCAGAGTATTTAGCGATAATACATTAACAAAAAAATGATAAAACCTACCTTCTACAATTACTAGTTTTCTTTTGCCTTCTGCGAAAGTCATGTTGAATTATTTATTTATGCTGTCACATAATTTAGGTTATAATTTTGAAATCACGCACGTGTTATATTTTATGTTGGTATTTCAGTTCATGCAGTTGATTTTTTTTTGTGAACGTATAATGTTTTATTAATATGCGCACCAGCGTAAGTTTTAACCGTTTTAGTGGTTTTGTTATTATTTAAAATCTAATAAATCATTTTTCGTTTAAAAATAAAATATGATTGGCCACTGTTTGAGAATCGCAGTTATAAACAAGATTTTGCAAGTGTCAAAAAGTTGAAACCTGCCGTTCCCTCCAATTTAACAGTTAGTTTTTGATATTTGGTCTGTGGTTTTTGACATTTATATTTCTTTGATTTCTAATAAATTTATGTTATGAAAATTATAATTAAACAAAAAGTGTTATTTTTTTAATAAAGTGGTGCGTTTGTCGATATGCAAAGGTAAGTTTCTTTCTTTGCCTGCTGCCAATTATAAACTAACTGTAATATTATAGTTATTATAGACGTGTAGAATATACGTTTGAAGAGAAGAAAGCTATTGTTGATTATATAGTTAAACGTAAAGGTTATTATGGACTGCGAGGCAACGCATTTTGGCAAGAAATGGAAGCGAGAAAGGTTTTTAAATTCACCTGCCTAATGATTTAGAAAGAAGGTAATATGGCTTTATTGCATTTTTAGGTTTCGAATCGTACTTGGCAATCGTTAAAGGAACATTTTAGGAAGAAAATTATAGATATTATTCATACGTTTGATATACCAGATGAAGAAAAACGTCTTATTAAAGAAGGGTACAATATTCTTTTGATTTCAACTTGTTGAAGTTTATGTTATTTATTCTTTACAGTTGGGAAAGCTCTAGAGTTAGTAGACACGATGGAAATGGCAGAACAATCAAACGTCCACGGTATAATTCAATCACTAATATATTCAGTGACGAAGAAAATAGTCAATCTTCTAAAGACAAATGTAGAAAGGATAAAGACAACAAAAATTATGCCATACGTGATGAGAGTGATTCATCAGCAAGCTCATCTCTACATTCAAATTCTAGAAGAAAAAGAATTATTAAGCCGAGAAATAAAAATAATGGCCGGAGAAATAGTCCATCAGAATCTAACAGCGATGAAGGTGGTATTTGTCCAGTTGTTTCTCGAAGAAAGTTAAATGATTCCCCACAATGTGATTCTCTAGATTTACTTAACAGTATGTAAAACATTTTTAAAATAATTTTTATATATTATTTCAACGTTCTATTAATTTATATAAACAGTTCATGGAAAAAACTTTTAGATGAATTTACAAGTTCAAAACTAATTGCGGAGCCCAGTACTTCAGGATTAAACTTGTTAAAGAATCATCATGATTCAGATGATTCTATTGTAATTGATTCTGATGCCGATAATGTAACTATTGTAGATTTGGATGTGGAACCAGTAAGTAAAACAAAATTATAAGAAAATAATTTTTTAATTATCATGTTTTAGTATAAATCGAGGAGTAAGAAAAGTATGGCTAGTAAAAAAAATTGTATTGATGAAGAAGCTTCTAGCAGTACTAATGAATTTAGGTATTTAAAATATATTATTGTGTAATTTTGTTTAATTATTTCTTTTTTTCAGTTTAGAAGAAGATATGTTATTGATAAATTTCATCAAAATAGATCAAACATATTTACAAAGAAGGAAACAGATAGACATATATAATTATTTCCATGAAATATACCCCAAGTCAAGTAAATACATTTTTAATTTGTTATCATAGAAAAAAGTAACAATATATATTTTTTTAGAATCTCCAAAACTGTTAAAGAAACGATTTTTAAATCACATATTTCCAAATATTTGTAAATACAATATTACTCATGATGAAATGAAAAAGTTTTACATTGATGCTGGTAATTAATTTTTAATTATTAATAAATAAATTAAATTTCTGATAAATATTATTTGCAGGTGTAGGTATACCAGATAACTTAAAAGCTTTATTACAAGAATCAAGTAACACACAAAATAAAAAAAGTACCGGTAAGTTATGTTTTAATTAATCGTTAACTATAAATAATATGTACCGGGTGTATCTCAAAAAGCGAACCATAGTAGTTTGACATGGGAAAACAGATTTCCACGCGCATTGCTTCCTAAATTATTTTGACAATTCTTCAAATAAAAGTTGTATAGCTATCTAAATCAATAAATTAAATTTATTTTGTGTTTTTTAGGCAGAAATTAAATATGAAAATTTGTATTCAAACAAAATAACAATCAAATGCGTGACTTAATTCTGTCAAATATTTTGACATTGAAGTTTTGTATAAATTTCTCCAATGAATCGAAAATGTTTTTTTTTTCTAATTTGACGAAATATGAAATGAGGAAAAATATATTTTTTCGAAGGCTATATCTCAAAAACTAAGCAAGATATGAAGATGTGCTCAACGGCATTGAATTCCTCGTGTCCGAATTGACTTATAATCATATTTTCAGGCAGTTTAAATTTTTTGATTCTTTTTGCAAAAATTTTATTATTCTAAAATTTCTTAAGGCGATATCTCAAAAACTAGAATACATACGTACTCGCGGATTTCACCATTCGATTCAGCACGTAGAAATGCATATATATGCAAATTCTAATTAAAATATTCGCACAGGAAATAATTCTAGAGCAATAAGTCTGAAAATGGCCTAAAATCGATAAAATCTTAATGGGTACCCCTTAAGAAATTTGAAAAAAAAAAAATCGCTGAAAATTTGTTTATAAACTAATTAAAGCACGAGAAATTCAATGCCGTTGAGCGCATCTTCATAACTCCTTCAGTTTTTGAGATATAGCCTTAGAAAAAGTAGAATTTTACTCTAATTTCATGAATTACCCTCTAACGACCCCTGTATCTCAAAAACTAGATTAAATACGTCCCTGTGGACTTCACCATTGAATTCAGGATAGTTTTTTGTACAAATATGAATATTTTTATTGATGTAAATGAGAGAATACAATTTTTAAAGTATAAAATATGAAATGTAAAATTTGGGTAAAATTAATCCGGTTCGGAAGCTATATCTTGGATTCTGTGTATTTTTGTTGACTTTTCAGAACCAATAACAAGATAAAGCAACTTCTCTAAGCATTTGTTAAATTTTAAACAAAAAATAAATATATCATCACGCCTTCTACCCATTATTGGGTGTGGCACTCTGTTGTAACAGATTTCGGTAACATATTTTGCGCGTGAAGTGCAGCTACCAGCCGTTAAATCACGGCCCTCAAAGTTGCTGGTAGAGGAAGAGCCACAGGGGGTAATTATAATGTGGTAAAAATTGTTTGCCGGCTGTGGGAAACGAACCAGGGTTCTTAGAATCCACTGAGCCATGTACCCCCATGTTAAACGCTTATGACCCGCATTTCGTGATACACCCGGTATAAATACGTTTTTTGTTTTTTTCTAGATAAAGTGGAACAAACAAGTTCTATAAGTTCAAGTGTAACAAAGGATTTCCAAATGAATGTTTGTGAACATGAACTTAGTAAAAGTGCTATAGATTGTATTTATTGTCATATTACATTAAATGGGCAGTCTCATATATTCGTCTCGAATTTAAAGGGAAGTAGTAACCAAGAGAAACTCTGCGAATTGTTGTCCAAAAAATTTAAAATAGATCGAGAATATATTCATTACATAGATTTTGCGTCATTTTTTCTCTTGGAACAAGTAAATAAATTCAGAAACTCTATTTACAAACAATATGAAAACATTATTACCCAAAGTTTACAAGATGATTGTGAAAATATTGATGTTGAAGATGTTATTTCTAAGCTAGAAATTTGCGTTCAAGCGTTTGAAAGTCAAGACGAAGACAGCAGTTCAGAAAATGAATCATCATCCACTGAATCTGACATAATTATTACACAAGGAGCGATAAATACACAAGACTTTAATCCAACCGATAATTCTACACCACAAAGGGAACATTCACAAGAAACACAAGAAAATAGAACTTTTGAAGTTAAATCAATTGATGACTTACTAGAAATAAAAGATTCATTATCTGATTCTATTATGACTGAAGATATCAACGAATCTGTTAGTCATACTGAAGATTTTAGCATAATAAAAGATGAAATTGATTCTCAATATTTAGTATCTGTATCGACGGAGGAGAGTACAGTTCTAAAAAATGCTATTATAGAAATGGTGAATGATGAAATAAATGTGAATAAATCTATTGAAATACCGTCGAGTTCGGAAACATTATTTCATACTGCATTCAGCCAGGACTTGAAATAATTAAACTTTGTAAATAAAACTTTATTATTTATTATCTGTTTTCATTTTTCGAATTAAGGGATGTAATATACAAAACGAGTTTTTCTTTTAAAAGTGCGTTAAAAACACTACGTACAAATAAATAACATTTACATAATAACATTTATTTATTTTTGGTAATTTTTAAATTATTTTTACCCGCAGTTAAAACAGCTGTCATGTATTCCGGAATTGGTTCAGAAACAGCTCCAATCGTAATCATTTCTTTGAACAATTCCGCAATATTTGGCGCCCGAAAAGAAATTTTCATCGCATCATCTAATGATGTACCGTTCATTTTATCAAAATCATCAATTTGTTGCAGCGTAACATCTTTTAAAGATACGGACAAATTTTGAAGTTGCGGCGGATTTTCGCCAAAAATTTGATTCGCGTATATTTTCCTTCCGTTCCTCTGTCCAAATTCTGTTGCTGATTCAGTTATGCTTATTACTGGAGTTGGCTGTGGTTCGGAAAATAAATGAGATGCCGTGCTGATGCCAGTCTTTTTGTTTTTTAACAAAGTTAGTAAATCGATGATATTTGGTCCGGTTAAATTGCATTGTTTCCAGTTTGAATAGCCTAAAGCTTCTACTATTGCCGTCATTAATCTATTTTCGATTGCTGTACGAGAGGAAAACAAGTATGGTTCCTTTAAAAAAAACTGAAAGTACATTGGTAATTGTTTTTTCATTTTGCGTTTCTTAGAAATTATTTTTTTCTGAACGCTTAGCACACATTTATTGTTGTATTTTGTAAGATGAATGTTGGCTAGAATTCCAGTTCGTCGGATCGAACTTTTTATACTTTCTAAGAGTTCTTTATTTGTTACTGTAATAGCGTTAATTAATTCAAAAGATACCCAGGTTTTCTTTCGTGATTTGCCAATAGCTAAAATATAATTCGTTGAGTTTGTTTGCAAAAATTAATCTTAAGTTTTTACCTAATAAAAATAAATTTGAAATTCGTTTTTCTATTTCTTCTTTGGAAACATTGTCCTTCACAGTATTTAAAAGAACTTTAATAACATTTCTGTTAGTAAATGGTTCGCTGTGTATTAATATAAAATTTTGTATTTCAGTCCATGTTATTTCTGGAAATTCTTGTAACGCTATATCACATAATTCTTGTAAATTAAAATGTTTTAAAATTGCCTCCAAGTTTTGCAAAACTGCTGTAAATATTTAGGTTATGTATTATGTTGTTGAAAATTGTATTTCTTATTTTCATACTTACTTGTAGTCATTGTTTAAAAACTTAATTAAACATTTATATCTTATTTTCTACATAAAATATTTCGTTGTTTATAATTAAAAACATGTAACAAATAACCGCTAAAACTAACACAAAGCACAAAACTTTCAAACTTCAAAGTAGCGGATGCGTCCAGAAAGTTACAAAATTGTATTTCTATATATATAATAGAGGTCGACAAATCAAAGTAAAACCTTGGCTGGAATGCGCTATAATTCCACCAATAGAATGCGGGCACTCACGTGATTCTGTGACGTAAAAACAGCTGTTTCGGGAAAGATCACTGCGCCACCTAAAAAATGAACTATTTTGTTGGGGCAAGATTTGAAAACGGATTCCCGAAACAGCTGTTCTTACGTCACAGAATCAGGTGAGTGCCCGCATCCTATTCAAATATATAACGAGTAACGTGGATTTACTTTGGCGCGAGAATGAAATATACAGTCTCAGTGAAAAAAACACTTGGCTGCCGCACCACAAACGATATGCGCATTTATGCAAATTTATTACTAAACCATCATAATTATGCTTTTGATATGCTACTTTTATAAATGTGAAAGAATTACACTCTTATTATTTAATAAATTTAAATAAACCGCCATTTTAACTTAACTTTTGACACTAAATGTACTGACGATAGTAGCGACCTCCGAAGAGACTCCCCTCAAGGTTGTAATTCTTGCCAATGGCACACTGGTCGAGGAACTCATCGATGAAACAACAGAACGCACCCTGACTGATAAAATAAACAAACACGAAAAAATAGCACAAAGCAAAACCAAAATGACAGCCCACGCTAACATGAAATGAGACACAATAATACGTGTGAAATGAGATACAATCGTTTCATCGAGGAACTCCTCGATGGAAATAGAGGCGCCTCTATTTTTCATCGATGACGGGTGCGTTCTGTTGTTTCATCGATGAGTTCCTCTGCGCATTAACATTAGCATTTATTTGAAAAGGTATATAATTTGCTGATTTTTACATAAAATGATAACATCTACATATATAAATAAACATTAAAAACTAAATTATGTACAAATTTATTATTTACAGCACAATTGTTAAGTCGTATGTCTAACTATTGTACTACTTTGAATAGGAATTAGTTTAATTTTCTTGTCGACTGGTCCTTGCACACAACTAATGTTTCCAGAAAGTAAAAGTATTCTTTTCATTCCAGGTTCATTGGCAGTCTGCAGAGGTAGAAATTGGTTGGCGACAACTCTTTCCTGCAAACGGTAAGTGCATTTAATATTTATTTTATAGTAAAACATGATGTTGTACATTTGACGAATTTACAACTACAGTTTGTTCAGAAATATGATGCGCATTCCCTGAAAGTAGTAATAATTTTGTTGCTGCCGCTGCTTCTTTACTTGTAGGTTGTATATTCTGAGGTAATTTCGGTTTTTCTAAAAAAAAAAACAACGAATCAGATAATGATACATATTATTAGTTATTAGCTTACGGGAACCAAATTTGTTAAAAGCCGAACAAAACTCCGAAATTGTTCGCATTTTGCATAAATTTGACGACATATTCTTAGCTGCTGTTGTTACTTCTTCGGGAGAATTGTAAAGAAAATCTTCATAAACTTGCGTCATTTTTTTCCAAATTTCTTTTCCTTCTTTTATATATTTTTCTTTGGAAATTTCATTTTGTTCTTCCTCCATTAAATTATCTTCTACTTCAACAATAATTGCGTCTTCTAAGAATATATTATTTTTAATATCAAATAAATTTATATCTGATTGAGTTTCACTGTTTGTAGTAATTTCATTATTATTTTTAATTTGAATAAAGTTAATAGCATTGTTTGTTTCACTGTTAATATTTATAGCGTCATTAATTAAAGTTTCACATTGATTATCTACCGAAAAATCTTCTTTAGTTATTTGGTAATAATTATTTCTAATTTCGGAAATATTTAATTTCTTTTTACCGAAAATTTCTGAATGAACTAATAAACACATCCACTGTACATGTTTACAAATTGTACCGGGGTATCCATTAAAACAAGTGCAAGTCAATAAATCCGTGTTCACTACATATATTAATTCCTTTGTTTTTTCCGCGGGAACAAAATATATACTATTACCAAGAATTTTGATTTTTTCTAACGTTTCAATTGAAGGCATATCTTCTTTCATTTCTAACAAACTACTTACATTACCTGAATTTGCTGCATCTAAAAGCCGATGCTCAAAATAAAGAAAAAAATTATTTATTATAAAATCAACCGATTGAAATATGTTAAATGATTTTAACCGAAGTAAGTCTCGAGTTTTCATGATTCGAAAAATCGTTTCCGAATATTTTTCGGCATTAGAATTTCCGCGCAAAAATATATTTGATCGATAACACAAAGCCCATTGTTTTCTTTTATCATAATAAGTATTTAATAACTTTAAATAATGTTCGTACTTTACTGCATTATTTCTAGCAGCATCATACTTTGACAGAAAATCTAATTCAGTTGATGCATAAACTACATTATAAAAGTCAGTAAATAATATTAATTTATCTTGTGAAGACATGTGATTTTTAACTGAATTTGAGCTCAGCCACCTCCATATATTTCTTAAAACAAAAGATACACCGAATAAAATGGTAGATTGTGGCCACAAATTATTTAAAATATTTTCTTGCGCCAAAGATTCCTCTACAACAAAATATACTGGTCCTACAGCTCCGTTTCCACCGAATGCACTTTCTCCTAACATGTCTTTTAGCAATAAAAATGCGGTGTATAACATATCCGTAGATTTAGAAGTAGAAATAATAACACCTAGGGGCAAAGCACCCACTTCACAATATGTTAAAAGAATGTAGATTTTACTTCCATTTTTATCGCTAATGTTTGTTGTGTAGATAAAAGCAACTATTGACGATGATGTTCCATATTTATGCACTCTTTTGACGAAAGGTGGACAAAAACTGTAAACAAAATTAATAATAAAATCTTTTGAAATTGGTGAAACAGGTGTAAATTGAGAGTGAATAAATGGATGAATATGATTGAGGAATTGTTGCATGAACGACAGTTTCCAAGTATGAGAAGCAAACGTTTGACGAAGATTAATTGCGGGATGAATCTAACGATTTAAGAAGAGTGTAGGATTTTTTATTTGTTGTAAAATTCACTTTAAAAAAACAAGTGCAGGGGGGACACTCCCTTCCTTTCTTATCTTTTTGTTACAAGCGCAGGTTATAGCTCTCTCCTTTTCTAATCTTTTTAAATTCGTTGCTAGAGGAGTAAGCGTGAGTAATTTGAGATGTTTTGCGCATATGTATCGTATAACGAAGAAAGATGAATGAAAAGTGAATAGGAGTGATTGGACGGATGTGATTGAAAGTTTGTTGTGTGATAAATGATTTCGAGTGTTATGAATAGGATGCGGGCACTCACGTGACACTATGAGGTTTTGTGACGTAAAAAACAGCTGTTCGGGCAAAGATCACTGCGCCACTTACAAATTGAACTATTTTTTTGGGACGAGATTTAAAAAGAACGGTTCTTTTCAAATCTTGTTTGGCTGCGATCACTGCGCCACCTACAAACTGAACTATTTTTTGTGGTGAAATTTGAAAAGAACGGTTCTTTTCAAATCTTGGTGAAATTTGAAAAGAACGGTTCTTTTCAAATCTCGTCCCAAAAAAATAGTTCATTTTGTAGGTGGCGCAGTGATCTTTGCCCGAACAGCTGTTTTTTACGTCACAAAACGTCACAGTGTCACGTGAGTGCCCGCATCCTATAAATGAGCTTTTATGGAGGGATCTATGAATGTGATTGAAGCGAGGATGATATTTTAGGATGAGAATATTTGACGAGGATTGATTATTTGATGAATGAAGTAGCTGTTTTATGAATAATTTTAGGGTTCGTGCTACTCCATTTGATGGGATATAGCGTGATGTTATGTATGTATGTATGTTGAATAAATAAAATTGTACGTTACCATATCACGTAGCCTGTTTCATCAATAGCCATTTTCGCGCAATCATCATTCATAACATGATTGTAATTTTCTATTTTATTTTCTAGAAATTCTTCGTTTAAATTTAATTGATCTTGTGCTTTAACTATGTATCTCTCGTAAATGTAATGACAAAAACGGTAGTCAGGGCATTTGCTTCGATCCCCTAAAATTTCTTCATGATTTTCATAATTCATCCGAATATCACTTTTCAGTCTTTGAAGAGCAGTAGCTGGAGTATGTCCTTGTTTGTATAAATTTATCAGTTCGTTTCTAATTTCTGGCAGAACTCTGCGAAACTTTGACGCCATTTCGTCGGTTAAAGAATGATTGTGTTGTAGTCTAACTTTGATTTCACAAGGTTTGTCTGGATCAGGTTTATCATTTTGATTTTTACCTCTATATCGTTTTCCAGTCACCCTCATGTGAACCATGAGGAATGATGGACATTTAGTGTTTTTAACATGTTTTCTATGAACTGGATCGTAAGTTTCTTTTCGTCTTGTGTTATGGTGACATTTATAAAGTTTTTTATATGTCAATCTTTCTCCAGCGCATTTTCTTGTGTTGTGAACAGAGTAAGTTGCATTGGTTTGATCTTGGAACTGACTAATCCATTTATTAGTTTCTTCGACCGTTTTGGCATTCACTTTTAAGTAAACTTCCATGTCGTTCGAGGGACATACTTCTTTTATAATTGTTTCCCATTCCAGTGGAAGATTTTTCTAAAAATTGTAAAATGTGGAATGGACATTTTGATAATGTGGCTTCATTTTAATCATACCAGTATAAAATCTTTTTCGTTATCAGATATGTTAACATCCTCTCGAAAAATAATCATTTTTAATAAGCTACATTAATAAATAAATTGATTTTATTTGTTTGTCAATTAGGTTAGATTACGTCAAATTTGACATTTGAGTGCGTTCACACAACATGTTTTTGATCTGTCAATGTCAAAATGACAGTTAAAAGTTCTACTCGTTGTAAAATGAAAATTGTAGGAATATTGTTTACATTTTTATTTAGCATTCTTTTAATTCAAGCAAATAATGAATTTTGCGTTGCGGAGAACAGTAAAAGTTGCTTACAAAATGATGATACTTATAGGTTAGATATCCAAATTGTTTAATTATTTTTCCGTACTACAAATTGTTAATTTTCCAGATATATTTTATACGATATAAACCCTCCAGAAGGGTTTAATTTACGCAGAGATGTTTACATGC
This sequence comes from Pterostichus madidus, assembly GCA_911728475.2. Taxonomy (NCBI): domain Eukaryota; kingdom Metazoa; phylum Arthropoda; class Insecta; order Coleoptera; family Carabidae; genus Pterostichus; species Pterostichus madidus. Next base: position 42,869,367 of record OU452303.1, on the reverse strand, counting down.
GTTTAGCAGTATTTATCAATAGTTTACCAAAATCATTGAATGGAAAATTACGGAATTTTAAACTTGTTCTTCCACCTTGGTCAGAGTTGTATCATTGGAGAAATAACGAAAATATAAATAATATGCATATTCCGTGGTCACATTTTTTTGACCTAAAAAGTTTGCAAGCTTTTGCTCCAGTAATTGAGATGTATCAGTTTTTTGATGGTATAAATTCTTAACTTCTTAAAATCATATTGTACTAATAAAACAATATTATAGAACTAGGTAAAAATTATCAAAAATTAAATATAGACGAAGTTTACATATTACAAAATTTTGATGAGATGTTCAAGACAGGTAAATTTGAAGATAAAGTAGCTATCGAACCTTGTACTGAAGATTCAACCGTTAACTTTTTTGGATATTCTAATTTAACTTCTAAAAATATTAACTGTCTATCATTTCATGGGCATGCATCGCAACTTTCTACAATTTTAGAAAATTCGAATTCCAGGTAAATTAAAATAATATCGGTATTTGAAAATAAACTTTAGTTAATTTATATTGCAGAACATTTCTTTTTCACCATGCTGAAATTGTATTACATGATCGCTATGGAGATAATAAATATTGGCAAGCGAGACGTAGTATGAGATTCAGCAAAGAATTGCGTACTATAGCGAATAAGTTTAGGTCAAAATATTTAAATTCCACTGATGAATTTGACAAAACAATAATACCCGATGATTGGAGAAAAGAAAAAGTAACATTTTTCGGTAATTAATTAATTTATATTATAACTACTATATTTTTATTAACTAGCACAATCGAAACGCAAAAGGAGGGCCATATTTAAGTGTTCATTTAAGGAGGAGGGACTTTTTAAGAGGTCATCCTAATGATGTACCCGATATAGATAATGCGGCAAAACAAATTAAAAACTTACTAGAAAAAAATAATTTGAATACAGTTTTCATAGCTACTGACGCTTCATTAGAAGGTAAATATAGAAAAAATTAGAATAGCATTTATATATTTTAATTATTTTTTATGAAACAGAATATGAAAAATTGAAACAAATACTAGCAAATAAGTACAAAGTATTTAAATATTCTCCTTCAAAGGAAATTATGACTAAATATAATGACGGAGGAATAGCAATTATAGAACAAATAATCTGCTCTCATGCTCAATATTTTGTCGGAACTCACGAAAGCACATTTTCATTTCGCATTCAAGAAGAACGAGAAATTTTAGGTTTTCCAGCCGACAAAACATTTAATCGCTTATGTGGCAACGACAATAAAAAATGCCAGAAACCATCTGTTTGGAAAATAGTTTATTAAGTTTTTTAATTTTTGTACATTTTTTTAATATCAGTAAAAGTAAGTTAATCAGGTTGAGTTTTGTTTTTTCAATTGTCATACGTGAACAGCTTCATTAGTTCCTGAATCAGCCGACATTGCTTCTCTGTTTTCATACGCCCAAAATCCATGGAACTCAATTAAAATACTGACCATTGTATCTCCTTGACCACTAAAATATAGATTTTAAAAATATCAAATTGATTTATTTATGGGGTGGCTAGCTCAGTGGTATGAAGTCGGCCTGTGGATCCTGAGAAACCTGGTTCGATTTTCAAAGGCGACAATTTTCATAATTTCAAAAACTACCACTGGCTCCTCTACCACTAACATCTTTGAGGGCCGTGATTTGATGACTGGTAACCGCACTTCACGCGCAAAATATATCACTTACCGAGATCTGCTTCGGCAGAGTGCCACGCCCAGTAATGGGTAAAAGGCGTGATGATATATTTATTTATTTTATTTATTTATTGATTTGTAAATTTAATTTACCAAGACAATAAATCTTGCAATGATATTCTAGTTGGATCTACTGGTTTAACCATATCAAAAAGTTCATCTTTAACATCTTCAAAATTAACTATTTCTGCTCCATGAGCAGTCATTTGTTCCTGAATTGCCTGAAATAAAAAAATCACAGTTAAAATTAATTAATTAATCAATTATAAATCGGATTACTTACTCTGAAAAAATAATTTAAAGTAAAGGCATCCAAGTAACCCTGAGAATTAATATCGAGAATTTTAAAAAGAAAATGTAAACTTTGCGGTTCCTGTCTGTTTTCTAAAGCTAAAACAAAATCTAGGTAGGTTTTGTAATCCATTTCACCATCATATGTAAGACATTCTTGAAATACGCGATCTAGGAATACCCCAGTTAAAGTTCCAGTACCGTATCTAAAAATTTAAGTATGTAGAAGGAATTAAAATTTAAAATATTGATTTATATACCCAGCTAACTCGTCTTTGCTTAACATTCCGTTGTGGTCTCTATCTAAATTTAAATATTGTCCATAAACTCGTAAAGCCGATGGTGCAGAAAACCAATTTTGTTCTTGTAGATCTTTTGGCAAATCTTCGTCGCGTAACTGCATAACAAAACAAAATAAAAAATTCACTTTAATGACAGTAAAATATTCACCTCTAGTAGATCATCCAGAAAACTGCACGCTAAAATATCTTGTATCCTTACTCGACCCGTTCGCAAAGGATCCAAAAAGAAAAGAAATTTTCTAACAGCTGTACAAACATAAAAACTGTGGAATGATTTCTCCAAACCTTCTAATTGAGGCAATGTTGGTATAAGTTCCAAAATATAATTTTCTAGATCCTATAATAAATTAATTTAATACCATCAAACATAAATATTCAATTTATTAATATTTTTAAAAAAATCTAATTTAGTTTAGACTGAAAATTGAACCCAGGACCTTTAAACTCCGGTAAAATGCTCTATCATCGTTATTCTGTCGATTAAATTCAATGGTTTGTAACAAAATAGAGTAAAATTAGGATTTGAATTCAATTCAGTGATTGAGCATTTAATCGGAGTTCAATTTCTTTCGGTTTTGTCCGAATTTTTCTTTCTAAAATCATTTTGATATTCATATTTTTTACCGTTTCCCGCAAATAACCCTGCCCAGTAACGTCATAAAGAGATAAACCAATTCTCGTTTGGTGGAACCAAACTTTGCGCATAGCATAATTAAACAAAGACATGATGGAAACTCTTCCATGAGGGTCTCCTTGTTGAAGCTTCGCGAAAACGGTTGCTGAGAAGTACGGCCTAAAACACTAAAATGTAAAAAAAGAACACGGAAATGTTATTTTAGATTCTTACTTGCATTTCGGGCCAGCTAGTTCAGAAACTTTCAAGAAATCAGAGTAATTTATTAGCTGTTCGTCTGGGGAAAATGGTGGTGAATGATGTTTATCCAAAAGTAACCAAAGTGCCTGGAATTATTATGTGATTGTATTATAATAACTGTGAATAAACTATGAATTACTTTTAGTTCGTTGTTATCTAGAAGTGTTCTACTACGTCTTTGTAAAAATATAGATCTTGCTTCTTCTCTAAACTTTTGTTGTAAAACATCCTCCTCTTTAGGTAGTTTAAAAAAGAATTGTGGTATTTTTTTATATGAATTTTCATCATCTTGTTTAGCATTCTTCCATTTTTTATAATATTCTTGGAAATATTTATCCTCAATTTCTTCAAGTTCCTTCTTTTGTTTTTCTTCATCTATTTTATCTTTCCTCTCTGAAATTAATCATTAAATAAGTTATCCAAAATTTAAACCGCAAATACGATATACCTTTAATAGCATCCACTTTATTTTGCAAAATAGTTCTTAAATCCATTTTTATATTTGAATTAAGGTATATTAAAAGATTTTGACATTTCTCGATGTTTGGTTATGCTACTTGATAGGTAAACAAAAAGTCGTAGACCTTCTTCTTCTACTGACATACTATCATAAAACCGGGAAAAAGATTTAAATATTGAAAATAAATAAATATATTATCACGCTTCTTTTCCTATTACTGAGTTTGGTAGTCGCTATTAGACCGTTACCAGTTATCAAATCTCGCTACTAAAGATTTATCGTCTGTCGGAATCGAACTCGGGTTTTCAAATTCACAATCCGACGCATTGCCGTAGAGTTATGTACAAAATAATAATAATAATAATAAAATAGTCACTTATTATAATCTAATTTAATGTATGTTTATTAAAAATTAGTTATGCTGAAGAATATTGACAGTGAAATAATAATTTACTGATGATTTTTTAAAAATAAAAATACATTTCTTTATTTACAGGGATTCTATAGGTATGATAATTTATTTTACAGATTTGCATACTCCCTTTCTTTCGCCAAAAGATTCTAAAAATGATAAATAAATATTAAAATTGTGTCGATACAGAAAAAATTATATAATATTATGCATAATATTTTTACCGTGTAAGTTGGTGGATTTGGAAGACCACAGCCGTATATACTTTCGTATTCGTGTTCTTCTATCACTTCTGCATACTAAAAAAAAAGAAATTATTAACATGAGGAACTATGTAAAAAAATATTACTTTTTTACAGTGCGCCTTTCTGGGTCTTCAATTTCGGTCGGAGTTTCATATATATTTTCTTCTGGTTCTGTTTTATTCTAAAAAATTAATAAAATATAAATAATTTGATAAAAAATATCAATAAAATATACATACAAATGCGCTATTATTTCCATTGTCTGCGGTGACTTCTAAGTAACTGTTTCTAGGTTGAATTTCTGTAAATGTAAGTTTAATTAAAATTTTCACCGGCTAAGATTAAGTAGTCCTTGATTAACTTTATTTCTAAAATTTAAAACTAAATAAATAAATATATCATCACGCCTTCTACCCATTACTGGGTGTGGCACTCTGCCGAAGCAGATCTCGGTAAGTGATATATTTGGGGCGTGAAGTGCGGTTACCAGCCGTAAAATCATGGCCCTCAAAGATGTTAGTGGTGGAGGAGCCACAGGGGTAGTTTTTTGAAATTATGAAAATTGTTTGTCGCCTGTGGGAATCGAACCAAGGTTTTCAGGATCCACAGACCGACTTCATACTACTGAGCTAGCCACCCCATAAAATTTTAAATTAAATGTTTCAAATAAAATTGGGAGAATCTTTATTTCTGTTTTTCTTTTATATTAACATTTAATAAGGAACATTTAATAGGACAAACTAGAGTTAATCAAAAGTACTAGTTAGGTTCCCATAATCGGTTGTTCAAATTAAGAATCAATATATTTCACCGGTTAATAATAACAAGTTTAATGTTTATTAATATTTTACCTGGAGTAATGTAGGTAGCTTCAATTCTCTTCTTTTTAATAAATCTAAAATAAAAAATAGATGGTTTTACTTAATAGAGTTCGACAAAGCAACATAAAATCGTGGCTGGAATGCGCTTTAACTCCACCCATTCGGGTAACAAACGAATGGCGTGGTTCTACTTTAGCGCGAAAATGGAAATATACAGTCTGAGTGAAAACACTTGACCACCGCACCATGTAAGATATGCGCATTTATGAAAATTTATTAATGATATATTTATTTTTATTATTTTGACATGCTATTTTTATAAATGGAAAGAATTACACGCCGTGTTATTATTTCATAAATTCAAATAAATCGTCATTTTTAAATTCAACTTTTGACATTGAATATATCGACGATAGTAGTGACCTCCGATGACACTCCTCTCAGAGTTATAAATTACTTTGTTCAACTCTGCTTCAGTAATGATTTCATGATAAAATGATTAAATAATTATTACCTGTACAGGAAATAAATTGCAATAGGTAACAATAATAGCAAGATAAGTCCGTAAAGTCCTGAATGGGATATCGATGTTGTCCGAATATTTTTGTAATAAACATTGAAACTTCTTTCGTTCTTATAAATATCTATTAAAACGAGCGTTAGTTCGTAATCGGTAGAAGGTTCCAGTTCTTTATTGATGATTTTTTTACTTAAATAATGTGCGTTAATTATTTTTCCACTACCAAGAAATATTTTAACTTCTTTTTCATTTAGCTAAAAAATATTGTAATTAATAAATGTTTCCACAAATTTAAAATGTTTTAAAATTACATCAGTTATTTCTTCCGCTATCCAAGCGTCGTCGTAGTTCGAATAATTAAGAATTTTTCCTTTTAAATCATTTCCTTCATAGGTATTTGTTTTTTTAATAGAATTTATTTTGCTCACAACCACATACAAATAACTGCAACACATTTTTAGAAACATTTTATCTCTATTTTAATAGTAGTTTATATGTCAAGGGAGTAAAGTTCGTCATTATTTGTCAAGAACAAATAATGACACTTTATTCACGTGTTATATACGATATTTTATATACAACCGGAAAATTCGTTATTTAACAAAAGACTGTCAGCAACATGTAACACTAGTAAGAATGAAACACATTCCTATAAACGCAAAACTATTTATTTTTATAAATAAATAAATATATCATCACGCCTTCTTACCCAATACTGGGTGTGGCACTCTATCGAAGCAGATCTCGGTAAGTGATGCGCACGAAGTGCGGTTACCAGTCGTCAAATCACGTCCCCTAAAGATATTAGTGGTGGAGGTAGCTTTTGAAATTATGCCCGAACAGCTGTTTTTACGTCACAAAATGTTACAGTGTCACGTGAGTGTCCGCATCCTATACTCAAAAAAAGTTATTTAGGTGGCACTGCCACTGGCTTTAAATCACTTTATATCCCTAGAGAATACTTGTCATTTTTATTACCCTAGGTAAATAATGCAACACATTAAGTAATGATTTTGATAAGAATAAAAATAACATTATTTACCGGTTGTATATAAAAGTATATTCAAATTTGCTTTACGCTTACCTGATTTTCTTTATAACACCTGGTACAATGATGGTCACAATAGACTCAGAAGTAAACTGATTATCAACGGTGACATCTCCAGCAAGTTCCGGTGTCTCTGGCGGTGTGTCTATGTACAGGGTAGCATTCTCTCCATAAACCGAGTTCACTCCACAAACTCTAACTATATACGAGGAGGAATATTGGTACACATTGTCAATCTGAAAATAATATCTCCGAATTAAAACAATTTTAATTCGGTTCATTCGATAAATGAGCTTGGTTAAAGCGAGGCTGGTGTGTCATGATGAAAATATTTGACGAAGATTGATTATTTGATGGATTTGATGAGTGGATGTTCTTTGAATGTTTCAGGGGTTCGTACTGCTCCACATGATGGGAGATAGTATACTGTTATATATCTATGTATGTTAATTCTACCAACTTTATAACTGTAAGTCTTCATTTCTTCTGATACAATATATTCCCATTTGTAGAAGGATTTTGCATTTTGGTCCTTGACTTCTGTTTTATTTTTATTCATAGTAATAACAAATTTCTTCAGTTGTCCATTTGTAATATCTGGGTGGTTCCAGGATAACTTTAATTCGTTGTTTTCCCATTCTCGCGTTAAATTTAAAGGAGCACTTGATGCTATAAATAAATTATAAGTTTAAATGTTCATTATTCTGTTTTTGTATACATACTGTCTTCGGCAGTATTCACTCTAAGTATAGTATCAGGACTCCATAACTTAATATCTCTATTTTTAGCTGTAATCTAAAAACAAAATGTAAATCTATATTATATCACAGTTTAAGTATATTAAGTATTTTAATGGCTCAGTGGTATGAAGTCGGCCTGTGTATCCTAAGAACCATAGTTCGATCCCCACAGCTGACAAAACATTTTCACCAAGTTAAAATTACTAGGGTTGTTGATTTTAAGAATATTCGACACTTCGATTGTTCGGATTTATTGAACCTTCGAATTTAGATTCGAACCTTCAAATCTTGGAATATTCCGAATTTTCTAATTTTCTAATTTTGGAATATTCCGAATTTTCGAATTTTCTAATAATTCAAATTGTGAATCTGGATCCTAACGTGAACTCGGCATGTGATATGAATGATTTTCAGAGTTTCATGTGCAGAGTTTTGAATTAATTCGTAAGTAATTATTATTATTTGCCAAATTAATGTAATTTAGACTTTAAATTAAGACATTTTTATATCCTTTTTATTGTCATTTTAAAAAGTCTTACTAAAAGTCCATAGCATTTAGATGGGCGGTAAGAGAGTAGATGGATTAATTAAGACGTCTAACTTTGCAGAGCTTTTTTGCAAGATACTTCGCCGAGTTTATTATTTAATTCGTGGCCGACTTTTCTCGAATTATGCGTGAGCGTGTTTGAAAATGACAGATGGCGTTAATTCAGTGACAAAAAATTCGAGAATTCGAAGCTTCGAAAAATTCGAAAATTCGTAAATTCGAAGCTTCAAAAAATTCGAAAGTTCGAAGGATCGAAGTTTTTCTGACGAAGTTCAAAACATTCGAATGTTCGAACGTTCAGAAATTCGAACTTCGGTTGAAATCAACGACCCTAAAAATTACCCCTGTGGCTCCCCCACCACTCACATCTTTGGGGGCCGTGATTTGACCGTTGGTAACCGCACTTCACGCGCATAAATATATCACTTAACGAGATCTGCTTCGGCAGAGTGCCACGCCAATGAGTAAAAGGCGTGATGATATCTTTATATTTATTTATTTATTTAAGTATTTCATTTGGTAAATACTATTAATGATTAAGTTTATAGCGAACTTACAGTTATTGTGTACTGGTAGTTCGTGTACAGATCTGTTAGTGTGTAACAGTTGAAATGTTCATTCCACAAATCACACGGTGCGAGTTGGTTAGTTGTAATTTCTATTGTTTTACAACCACTATTAGTGTTGTAACAGTAATTAATAGCATACTTCTCCAGGTGTCCATGAGGTGGATATGGATCCAGCCATCGTACAGAGATTGTAGTTTTGTTCTTCGAATAATCTGTAGCATTTCTAACAGCAGGAGGATCTGTAGCAACACATTTAGAAATTTATGAAGTAATATTGTGAATAGTTTATACAGTTATGTTATTGAACATACTTCCTGTTGGTGTGTAGAACTCTAAGGTTCTATTAAAAGTAGTTAAGTCCCCAGTTTGAGAACGTTTGGCTCGCATTTCAACCGAGTAGTGAGTGAATGGGGTGAGATTCTTTGTTGTGTATCCCACATTAAGACTATTTATGTTGTCTAAAAGTATTTCATGAATTTGATCGCACCATTCATCTTGCACGCACTTTAATACTATTTGGAAATACAGAGGGCCGCGTCGTTTCACACAGTTCACTGGCCAACGTATTGTAACCGACCGTGCGTTGAGGTTAGATGTAGAAATAGCGTCGGGAAGTTCTTCCTCGCTAATATAACCTAAATAACATTTTCAAAATGTTATAAGTAATAAATTATTGTAACTATAAACATACTCATTATTGTTGTATTGGCCTGAAATCTTAACGGTGTCGCTGGTAATGTAGTTTCAGCGGCAACTGTTATATTATAAGTGGAATATGGCTGAAGATCTGATATCGTCACTTCAGATATCATGGAAGGTGATACAGACATTGTACCATTTTGCGGAACTGGTTTTCCGTTACAATTAATTCGTTTTGTTAACTTGAAACAATTATTTTTAATAGCTATTTACATAACAAATGCGCGAAGACATACTTTGCACATGAGCGCAATTTAATTTGCGCGAATGGTGCAAATGGCGTCTTCGTGCACGAGTTTTGTACAATGCTTTTTGTAACGAGCAAAAATTATATAATCGACAATGACGATATTTATTAAATTTGAAGCGTGAATGCCATGATTGACATTTGTTATTTGAGAATAAATTGCTTAATTTTTTCTTGTAAAGTTTATTAAAAATATGTCTGATTGATGGCGTTATAAGTTAATGTCTCTATTTCTTTTATAAATTCCTTAAAATGTACACACATATAAGAATAATTAGTGTTTTAATAGGAAAAATTTAGAACCATACAAAATGGGTGTTTTTTTCAATTACTTTGCGCACTAGTGCTTTCCATCAGTTTCCAAGGTTATGTAAACCTTATTTTGAATGATGCGAGTACAAAATAGCTATTTACGTAACAAGTGCGCGAAGACATACTTTGCACATGAGCGCAATTTTAAAGAACGAGCGAAGCATGTGCTTCAATTTGCGTGAATGGTGCAAATGACGTCTTCGTGCACGAGTTTTGTACAATGTTTTTTGTATCGAGCAAAAATTATATAACCAATAATTGAGGAAATTTATTAAATTTAAAGTGTAAATTTATATTAACAGTTAAGTATGCCATGAATTGACATTTATTATTTGAAAACAAATTGTTTATTTTTTCTTGTAATGTTTATTAAAATATGTCTGATTGATGGCGTTATAAGCAAATATCTCTATTTCTTTTATAAATTCCTTAAAATGTGTGTATACGAGATAAATACAATTAGCGTTGTAATAGTTAAAATTTAGAACCATAAGAAATGGGTGTTTTTTTTCAATTACTTTGCGCACTAGTGCGCAAATCAAACTTTCCATCGCTTTTTGCAAACCTTATTTTGAATGATGCGAGTACAAAAATACTATTACATGTTATACTGTAATTTAATATTTGTTGCTTACCTCATATGTAACAGTATATTTTTGAATAATACCATTCTTCTCTTCTGGTTCTTTCCATGAAAGGACTATGGTTGTGTCAGTTGTTGCCAAAATATTAACGTATTTAATTACATTCGGAACTACAATTTTACTAAATTAAAAATACAGTTTTGTTTTTTTGTTGTTACTAACAAAATTTCTATTTTGTTTTGTTTGGAAACTTTTAGCCATTTATAAATAAACTTACTGGTTTGGCAATAGGGGGGTAGGTATTTATCATCCTCACAACCTTGTGGACATTTTCCTGTATTTATATAGCACGTCACAGCGTTCTTGCACCGGCCACATTTATTTACACAGTTGTAACCATAGTAACCAGAGTTGCATTCTAAAAACAGTAAAGGCAATTAGCTGCAATATTAGGCGTATTCCATTTGCCATTTGGATCAGATCTAACTTATATTTACTGAACCAGATCACATATTTATTTAGTTGGATTACTTTGGTGACTTTAGTTCCTGAACTAGTATTACTCATTCTATTTACTTTGAAGTAATTCAGCAATTTAGTCATGTGGTCTAATTTATCTGAACTGATTTAAATAAACCAAGTGGCAAATGGAATACAGCTATTATATAGTTTATGGATCCAATATTTATTACGTTGTGTGCAATCGTTGGGTCCCCACACGTAACCAGCCGCACATGTGCAGGCCCCCTTGTTGTTTTCTGCTTGTGTAGACAAACAAATTTTTTGCTCACTACAACCATAGTATGGAATGACAGAATTGCATGAAATATTGCAGTGTTGCCCGATATACCTTCCATCCGAACAAAATGGTGGTTCTATAAAATTTTGAAGTCATATAGCAAATCATACTTGTATTTCAATGATATTTTTAATTTTGTAAATATAGGGTAAGGTGGTCTGTGGATCATGAGAACCCAGGTTCGATTCCCACAGCCGACAAACATGTCCACCACATTAAATTTATCCCTGTGGCTCACCAGTAGCATCTTTGGAGACCGTAATTTGATGACTGGTATCCGCACATCACGCGCATAAATATATCACTTACCGAGATCTGCTTCAGCAGAGTGCCACACACATTAATGGGTAAAAGGCGTTATGATATCTTTTTACAAATTTTTTTATTACAAAAATAAAATAAAATAAATAAATATATCATCACACCTTCTACCTATTACTGGGCGTGGCACTCTGTCATTGCAGATCTCGTAAAATCACAGCCCCTTAAGGATGTCAGTAAAGAAGGAGCCACAGGGGTAGTTTTAATGTGGGAAAATTCTTTGTCAACTGTGGAATCCGATTCCACAGTCCGACTCGATATCACTAAGCCACCTGCCCCATATAAAAGAAAATACATTATAATAAAATATAAAATTCTGATACTTGCCATTGTCTTTTACTTGATTGTTTGGATTAAATTGCCAGTTTGGGTGGTTTAAAGATTGACACAATAGGTTGTAGGGAGAAATTGTACTAAGCACTCTGTATTCTAAAATAAACATAAATAAATTTACATAATTTTGAACTGATACGATTTATTTACCATTATTGGAGCATTTACGAAAATCATCAATTGCCCAAAATGTATTTTCATCACTCCCATCTGTGGTGCTTGATGCAGCGTACAAAAAATAATATGGAGATGATGAATTAGAAACTCCTCCCTGTAATCTCACATTTCTCCACGTCCTGAACGACCCGATAGAATCTCCCTGCATTATAATTGTGCTTATAAATAATTATTAGGTTTTTTAAATAATGTCGTACCTGTATCGATGTTCGCATCTCTACTACACCATCTTCTCTCTCTAGTCTTATATCCAATTTACAGTTCGAACACAATGTTACATATAGAGATACACAAATCGACGATAATCTTGAAAACGTATGAGCTGGTCCAAGTTTAATATGATTTCTTTTAGAGAGTATATTTGCGTACTGATCTGCAACATGTACAACAATTGAATACTGTGATGGAACTATATCTGTAGTTGGAATCACTTTTAAATATTTGTGTTTTGTGAATGTAGCTTACATTCATGTACTTTCCAATCTGCTAGGGCGTAGTATGATCTGACGTACATTGTAGAAAGTGATAACGGATCGTCGTCCGTGTAGTCCAGCAATGGTCTAGCACCTGTGTTCAAGTCCCACAACCACAGTCGGATACGGTTGCCATCCTCTCTAGACAACATGAAGTGTGTCCACTTTGATTCGTCTAACAGTTTTTCAGGTGTCTGTAACAAGCACAATAATGTAATATCTATTAGATAATTAATAAACAGATGTTTGATTTATGTAGGCTAACATGCTTACGGTGATAGTAGCTCTAAATATTTTACATCCATCTTCAGTTGCCCACTTATCTGGAACGCCATTGATACATTTTCGAATAAAAGTGTTATCATGAGTTTCAGATCCGTCTATAATTATCCAGTAACATGCATCACTTCTGGGGTGTTTTTTACCAGTACATAATAAAATTTGTGCATCTTGTGTAGATCGAATAGAAATACCAGTGAACAAATTTTGCGCAATATTATAGCTTTTGTCGTAGGTAGGTTGTAACGCAATTAGTCCTCTTCGGCCATTTGTGCGATAAACGTCAAAATCTAAAATATATAACATTTTTTTGTAATTGGAGATTTATGTAATTTCCTGCTCTCCGGTTCAGTTTACAGCAAAAATTGTAAAGTATAAAATTATTCAGACAAGTCATGATTAATTACAACTATTTCATGAAAAGTTTGAAATTTCCTTTTTAAATTGTAGACAAACCAAAATCTTAACAAAACACATAAAAATAGTTTAGCTTTTAATTCTCAACAACTTATCAATCGAAAGATTTTTCCATCTAAGGAACAGGAGAGCAAGAAATTACATAAAACTAATATTATATATTCAATCTATCAGCTCAATGAGGGATTCAAGTGGTAGAGGTTTTTAATATATATTTATTAAAATAAATTCTTGACCGTACATCATATTTAATACAATATAAAATCATACCATAAATTATATCTTTATTGCTGAAATATGAAAGTTAAAGTTGAATAATTTAAAACGTTCGCACTGTCATATTGCAATCACGTAGTTGCATTAAGCCAATCACAGAGCTTTGTCTGAAACGTTTGTCGGTGCTCAAGAAGACGAAGAAGAAATAAGCATTCAGCATTCTACGATTCTACCAATGACGTATAATACTAGACGAATTATGCCGTATTCAAGTCAATGCAGTGTTGTGAAGCAGAGAGGAATGGAATAACTTTTGGGTCCGCCGGATGCGCGGCAAGGAGCGAGTACACTTTGATGTTATGCAAGTAGCTCCTTGCCGCGCACCCGCCGCACCAACCAGTTATTCTACCCCTTTCTGCTTCACAACAAACGCCGATGTTATCCGTCTAGTTATGTTTTGTCTGAGGATTCTACTGACAACGACTAGTTACGTGTTATTTATCTCTGTCTTATCTGTCTCTCTTTAAGCTAAGATGCAACTACGTCATATTCATTGGTTTCTAAAGTTTATATATTTTTATCATGCTTAATACAAGCTTTTTTAAAAATTAAAAATTTGGGTATAATTATTTTATTACGTAGATTAATATATAAAAAATTCATAAAAGTCTTGAAAGGCCCATTCTCAAAAGAGTTTTAGCTAAAAATCTTGCTAATCCTGAATTTTGGATTTGTCAAATTAAGCTAAACCATATTTCGAAAAAAGTTTAAATAATCTTTAATGTAATCTTCTTAACATTTAGTTTTCGGAAAGTGAATTGAATTAACTTTTTTAAACCGGACAACCATAAGATTAGCTAAAACTTTTTTGAGAATCTGGCTGTTAATGTTCATCTCTGAAAGAATTTAAAATTAATTCTACATATTTTAGTGAAGAATAAACTAAAAGAAGGCGTTTTTTATTACACTAAAGTGGCCTCTTTATTATTTCATAAATAGCTATTAATATTTTATTTATTACTTAACGAGAAATGAGAGTAATTATTTGTTTATATATTTTGCATCAATAAATACATATACATAAATTACATCTATTGAAATTTGTTATGATTTTTATATCATAATTATTATTATTTATGTTCATTTAGTATCCTTTTTCTAAGATTCAGGAATTTGCAACTCTAGTTAAATACTTATTTGCCATGATATTTCCTCAAACAAAAATACACAAATATTGTAGCAAAATGATACTGCATTAGTATAGTTTCATAATAAAAAAATAATAATAATATTAACTGATGAAAATGCAAGTATTTAGGGTCACTGTAAAATGAATTTAAAATTCGTTTAGAAAATATAAAATAAATTCAAGGAAGACATCGCTTCCAAAGAAAGAACATAAATAAAATTTTTAAATTTAAAATTAATAAAGAGTTTCGAAAAATTAATACTTCAAAATATATTTAAAATAAAGACTGACTATTCCATCGTTCATCTGTCACGGGAGATATGGGATGTGAGCCTGCTTTGCCTAGTACCAAGTTATTCGAACGCCATTTTTGCCAACATCTATTTCCAGAACGCAGCTCAAAATCACAGTCGCTTGAAGAGTCTATTGTTGTACCATTGACATCTCTATATTCAAAGTCTGCAATCATCAACATTATAAATACATGTGCATAGTCGTATTGACAATTAATAATGAATCAAACAAACAAAAATACATATTATGATTTATTCATTTGTTTCTTTCATATCACGTTGATTTCTGATTGCATGTGGACAGCAATTTTTGAGCAATAAAAGAAAAAATAAATAGCCATAACTTTTATGATATTACATTACTGTTTGTTGTTCATTGTTCAAGTAACGTACAAGTATTCCCAATTTCTATCTAAAACATACTTAACTGCTATAGTTTGCAACGATTGTTTATTAATAGATGCAACTTTAACTTGCTGTAGCTTTTTGGGTATTGAGTTTTTATCAAAAGTTTATTAAGGAAAAGATATTATTTAGGAGTAGGAGGGAGATGGTACCGTGTCGGCCTGTGGGTCCTGAGAAACCTGGTTCGATTCCTATTACCGATAAACATTTTCACCACATTAAATACTTCTCCTGTGGCTCCCTCTCCACTAACATATTTGACATGGGCGTCCACAGACATTTTTCCAGGGGGGAGGCGAGTCGCAAAAAACTCTCAGATATACATAAATTTCTAAAATATTTTTTTTCTACATAACATAAATACAAATGCACATAACAAATGGATAAAAAAATATTTAAATTTGTGAAATAAATTACTAGTCTTTGTCGTCTGGGTTTGAATTGAAGAGGTAGGACAATTTTCTAATAACTATTCCATAAATTGACACAATTTCTTCAATAAATTCTGATTTAGCAGTGTTACAGTTTTTATTTCCTAATTTTTTGTGTCTGTGTATACTTAAACTTAGATTACTCAATCGTTACGATAGGGAACATGTCGCTAGCTGGCCATAAGAATACTGCTGGAAATTCAGTTTCAGCTTGAATTTATTATCTTTAAACTTATAATTTAATTTTTATTTAATTTATACAGTGTGGTGACCACGACTCTCGAACATCCGACTTTAACATGTAAAATCACATTGTTTTAAATTTCCTGCTTCCTAATTATTTAAAAGCAAAAAGCTTCAAATAACATTTTTAGGGTATAAAATATGAAATTAATTTTGCATGTTTTGTATCGGCACAAATTAGATCTAAAAATGACTAAAATTGTCTCAAAGCTATCGATAGCTATGAAATTGACACAAAATTAAACAAATGTTTGTCGTTCAATCTGTCAAAACTGTCAGAATAAATTCCTTATTTATTATTTAATTTATTTTGACAAATAAAACGTCAAACATATGTTTAATTTTGTTTCAATTTCATGCCTATTGATAGTTTTGAGGCAATTTTCGTCATTTTCAAATCTAATTTGTGTCGTTACAAAGTATGCAAAGTTAATTTATTGGTACAGATGCAGAATGTTATGCCCTAAAACTTTTATTTCAAGCTTTTTTGCTTCAAATTATAGTTTTACATGTTAAATCCTATTTTCGAGAGTCTTGATCACCACCCTAGATAATATCCAAGGGGGGAGGGGGGCGTGCGCCCCCTTGCCTCTCCCTGCGGACGTCCATGAAATTTGAGAGCCGCGATTTGATGGTTGGTAACCACACTTCACTCGCAAAAATATATCACTTCCCGAGATCTGCTTCGGCAGAGTGCCACACCCAGTAATGGATAGAAGGCGTGATGATATATTTATTTATACATTATTTAGGGCCCATCTAGCAACACTTTCAACCTTTACCGTACGTTATGAATCATCCTGTATTAGTTAAAAATGTTTAAAAGTCGTTGTAATAGAAAACAATTCTTACTATTTATATAAACGTTGTCTGCCAACGTCTCACTCATGAACGCCAAACCATATCCATTTGTGTTGCTTCCAGCCACACAAATTTTAGAATTTTCTTTATAGAGCATCGTGATATCGGGCCGGTCCGACCCTGGCGCGTTGCCCAGCACGACACCCACCACACACACCAGTACAACCCACCTGTAACACAACACTCTTCATTCACCAAATCTTCCACAAGAAAATCACATTTTCCTGTACCCTGTCACACTCATTTTCATTATTCCTGCAGACGGCGCAAAAATAGCACAATTAAAAAAGGATGTTAACTGCTCACACACATTGCTATTTTAATTTGTGTGATATCAAATTCAAAGTGATGATTTCATATTTTATCAGCTTCCGGTTTAGTGTTAAGCTTAGTGGTAAAATTTAAGATAATAAGTTTTAATACCACAAGACTCTAAAATTAGCTGTATTTTCCTATTTATTTGAACGAGGAAAGAAAAGTAAATATTTTCAGTATTTACTTTGAAAAACATAATCATTATATAAACATAAATATTACACAGAGATGATGTAGTCGAATTAAATAAACAGGTTGTGAATAAAATAAAAGAATCTGATTTTTTTTATTTAAATAAGATTTTTTGATATAAATCAAATTATTTTTCGAGTCACATAAAAATTCATGTTTTTTTTTTGTTCTTTTCCTTAATTAATAAAAATAGTCAACAATAATAAACTCAAATTACAATATTCATTTCGTATTTTTACATTACTTATTATTATTTACATAACTTTTACTTAATAATTTAAAATTGTAACTAATTTAAAAATATGATAATCAATTAAATACCTGCTGCTACCTAATTGGTATAGTTTAATTAATAATAATTTAATAATTATATTACGTTGGCAGATGTTTGTGAATACAAGAAATATTAATATTTTATCAATTTTAAACAGTGGAAACTTGGAAAATTCATTCGTCATTTACTAAACCTTTCAAAAGAAAATCACATTTTTCTTTACCCTGTCACACCCATTTTCACTAATACTTGCAAGATATGTGATAATAGATATAAAATAAAATAAATATATCATCACGCCTTCTACCCATTACTGGGTGTGGCACTCTGCCGAAGCAGATCTCAGTCAGTGATATATTTTACGCGTGAAGTGCGGGAATCGAATCTAGGGTACCAGGGTTCTTAGGATCCACAGGCCGACTTCATACCACTGAGCTAGCCACCCCATAATAGTACAAGACATATTAAGAAAAAGTGTTAAGTGCTTACACTCATAATAATTTTAATTTATATATAAATTCAAAGTGATGATTTCATATTTTGTCTGTTTCCGGTTTAGTATGAATCTATTATCAAGAAGCGATAAATATTAAAATAATAAGTTTTAAATACCACAAGATACTAAAATTAACTGCATATCCTCTGTGCACTTGCAAGTTACACAAAAGATAACATAATATTTCCAGTAAATACATGTTTCGTTAAATAAACATACGAATATTATTTTTGCATATATATCATCAAGTGATTCATAAAAAAGCAGTGAATTACAACAGGGTATAATCGTATACTGAAGTGACGACTACTTATTATATTTTTCTGCGGGATTAGTATCTCACTCTAATTATGGGATCCCTGTTTTTATTAAAAAATAAAGTAAATTTATGAAACAAAGAAACTTATACAGCAGACTTGACGGTTGCATAATTTTTGAAGACTTCATTTAAATATATCACCAACTTCATGTTATAGCTTATTCTAACTCACTGTCTAATACTAAGTTCAGGGTGTGAAAAAAAAATAAATCAGATTTTTTTGATTAAATCAAATTATTTTCCGAGTCGCATATCAAAATTGATGTTTTTTGTTGTATTTCTCATTAAAACGATTCAAATTTCCAACAATATAACAAAAATAACCTCAAATTGCAATATTCATTTCGTATTTTTCCATTACTTTTTATTACTTTCACTTATAGGATAGCTAGCTCAGTGGTATCAAGTCGGCCTTGGGTTCCTGAGAATCCTGGTTCGATTCCCACAGACGACAAACAATTTTCACCATTTTAAAACTACCCCTGTGGCTCCGCCACCACTAACATCTTTGAGGGCCGTGATTTGATGGCTGGTAACCACACATCACGCGCAAAATATATCACTTACCGAGATCTGCTTTGGCAGAGTGCCACACCCAGTAATGGGTAGAAGGCGTCTTAATATATTTTTTTATTTTTATTTATTTTCACTTAAAATTTTTAACTAATTTCATAATATCATAATCAGTTAACTACCTGTTACCAAATTGGTGTCGTTTAGTTAATAACTAGCAGAAGGCCTGGCTTACCCAGGCCTTCTCGCTAGGCTCCGCGGACACTGAAGTAGGATTCACTCCTGTAAGACACAATATAAATTGAATTATTGCCGATCTAAAACTTTTCAATTCTACACGTCTGTCCTTTTAAAGACCTTTTAATAGATACCAAACACGATAGTTTTCGAAGCTTATTCACTAAAACAATTGCCGATCAAAAAGAAATTCAATTTTGCACTCGTGCCCTTCAAAAGCCCTTTCATTTGATACCAAACACGATAGGTTTTGAAGGACTTTCACTAAAACAAAACAGTCTCATATAGTGTCCTTTTTTCTCTCTTTCCAACACTTGTTCGTTGCTAACTTCATCAGACCACTTAATATCAAGCATTTTCCTTCTTATCCACATTTCCGTGATATCAATCCATTTCCTATAATTTTTTTAAACTGTCCATGTATCACACCCGTACAACATTCAAAACATTTCGCTATTTCTTTCCGTTGTTCCAAATACAAATTTCCACTCAATATTCTACTTTCCTTTTGAAATGCCTGTATAGCTATTCCGGTACGCAACTTTATTTCTTTCCAGCTTCTGCAGTCGTCTATTACTTCCATTCCTGGATATTTACAGTTTCCAATCTGATCAAAATCAACTTAATACCTTCAACTGTTTTAGAGATATGAGTGAAAATTCGAAAAAAAAAATCAGGAGAAAAGTTATTTCTTAGTTTCTTTTTTCCCATCTTCCATTATTTTCCGAGTGAAGCTTGATCTTCCAGATATTAAGTATAAAGAAATAAAGAAGACAATGAATTAATATAAACATTCTTTATTGAATTGCAAATTAAATACAAAAACATAAATAACTATAAAATATATAATCTACTATCACTAACTCTGAACAAAAAAATATAGACAATATTCAATTATTGCTTGTATTGTTAATTACTTATTCTGCTTATTAACAACTGGTTGAAAATTTGAGTACGTTTCAAACATACTTAAATATATCACAGCAGATCTGTACAGAAACTCAAACTGCACCTGAAAAACAAAACACAAGGTTCGACACGATCCAAAATAAAAATAAATATTAGTAAGAATCTGTACCTTATTCGACACAAACTGTTTTCGATTTCTCCTTATGACTCTCACGGCCAAACATGGGTCACATTGTTGTTCCAATTTAATTTTTTCAATCACAAAAGACATTGCTACAAATAGTCCACTTGCCGTTGTTCCATCGCTAAAATCAATCAATAATAAATTAATACCATCAATCAATAATGAAAATTTTGAGTGAACATTGTATTCGTTGGGTAAAGTCGTGATATATTTATTTTATATTTATTTTTTTAATTTATAAAAACCACCATTTGATTGACTTAGAAATGGCGGCAAATTGGAGACCGCCCTGGACGGTAAAAGTTCTAGGTACGCCACTGATCGCGGCAGTAAATCCGCTACTTTTTTGCCTAGTTCAACAAATTACTATTATGGTTATTAAAGGGTACGTAAAACAGTTATTTATGCATCAGCCGCCTGAAAACTATGAAAATAGAATCTATGAAACTTACTAGCATGTGACAACCATTGGGTAGTTTCCATGCGATAAATTTTCCGTTTCTTCCCATAGCATTACTAAATTTTCTTCACTTCTAGGTAATTTGCTTTCATGATTCCAGTTCTTGAATTGTACAACTTGAATCATAGATGAATCCTTAGCTGATTTATCATCAAGAATAATGCTGTGGATGTCAAAATAATCGAACGATTGCAGTTTGTGATGTTTGAGATTTATATTGGGTACTGGTTTCATTTCTTCGTTTTCTGATGGCCAGAAAACACAACTTGTCTAACAGTAAAAAAAATTATTGTTTGAAATATTGTTATACATAAATAAAGGCGAATGAAATTACCTGATCACCTAGTGGAATGTCATTTAATGTGACGATGATCTTGACAGATTTTTCTGCAATCATTCTCCAGAAATCTTGAACTGTGTTTGGCATTGGAGTCTGTGTTACTATAAACTGTTCTTTAAATCTGAAGCCATCGACAGGAACAGCATTAATATAATCTGAATTCTCGTCATCGACCGGGTACCGTGAAATATATATTTGATTTTCCGCTGTCAAACAAAGTTAGTATCATAATTAATGTAACAAGTGATATGTCATATTTTGACATGAATTATGAATTGTTATATAAATAAATAAATATATCATCACGCCTTCTACCCATTACTGGGTGTGGCACTCTGCCGAAGCAGATCTCGGTATGTGATATATTTTGTGCGTGAAGTGCGGTTACCAGTCGTCAAATCACGGCCCCCAAAGATGTTAGTGGTGGAGGAGCCACAGGGGTAGTTTTTGAAATTATGAAAATTGTTTTGTCGCCTGTGGGAATCGAACCAGGGTTCTTAGGATCCACAGGCCGACTTCATACCACTGAGCTAGCCACCCCATTGAATTGTTATGGAAATGGAAATATAGCAATACGAGTTGTATTTCCCATTTTCGTAACAACGAATTTAAATTCATGTCTAAATATTATCTGACAATTAACATATTACGAATTATATTTTTGCGTGAGAATTTAACAAGCACAATCTTTCAATTTTTTGGTATTTTTTGGAACGTTATTTTCAAATTTAATCAACAGTATATTACATAATAAGTCAGGAAAGTAAAAACACTTTCCTGACGTATCATGTATACTATTTTTCTGAAACCGTTTAAATTCTCATTAAAATTTTTCAAGACCAAAATTAGTTTTCTTACAAGGCACAATGTCGTTAACCCGGTTCTTGGATTCATTCGCAGGATTTGGTTCTTTAGTAGAAGCAAAGTTGAGAGCTTTATCTTGCCATGAACTTTGCTGCAAGTGGTTCAGTTGGATCTGAAGACCTCCTTCTTCGATCAGTTTCCTAATAGCATTTGATAGTTCTGCGTTACAAGGAATGTTTGTATCTGGGGCTAACAAACATTCTAGAAGAACCATGTGGACGAGCTTGTATTGGTCCTAAAAAATAAATCAAGGTGCAATTGAAAACTCCTTCATACGAACATAATCATTTGTTTATTTGGTTATTTATTTGTTCCTCTGCATAGTAAGAAGTAGAGGAATCCCAACCACTCAGACACAATTGTATTTTCTTTTAATAAAAGTTGAAGTTAGAGAGATTTAAAAAATACAGTTGGGTTAAAGTGGTACGGATTTCACTAGGAACTGTAGACTCCCTAAACTGTAATTTAAAATAAAGTCCTATTGTGGGGCATAGCAAATAAATAAATAAAATAGTTTCGCGGTTGTAGAAATGAGAATGTCCTTTTGGATAATTTCAGTGTTATAAAATTAATGAAATAATACTTACAATGTTGTCCACCATGTTGGCACGTTGTTCCCTAATTTCATGTAAGTATCTAAGAGCGTCTATAGCTTTTTCTCGGGCAGCCATTCGCAGACAAATATCAGACAGTATTATAGTTCCTGTTCGGCCTACTCCAGCACTGAAAACACACAAAATAAAACATAAAAACAAGTATTACAGACAAGGTTTCAATTTTTCCTCAAAAATTTTAATTAATAATCACTACGCGTGGATATTTGCTCTCAGAACCAGTTTTTCCTTTCTAGATAATCATCTCTATTCTGCAACTAGAACATTATCTGTAATCGATCATTATATCAATGACAACTTTTTATATTTCGTAATAATTTTATAGATTATTAGCTGTAATATCCCAAGGGTTTTATTAATAATAATATTATAACAATCCGAAAGCACGTTACTTGGAAACCGCCCGACGCTGAAGTATTTATCAATGCTCGAGGAACAATCGGTGAGAAACAAATAATTTATATTTGGCAGAATTTTTATATGTAATATAAATGATAGTACCACCTTAAGGATTAATTTAAAATAATATAACACTAGTTATGAAATTGAGGATATCACCATCCGATTCCACATATATTTCTGCGTACATATACATATTTTGATCCTCAATAATTTTTTTTGAATCGCCGGAGTCATGATCTCAAAAAATTTGTTTAATGAAAATGCGAATTTTTTTGTTGAACCTGTTGAAAATCGAAAAATTTTAAAATATGGTTCTATATTATTCAGACTACGAGAAATCGAATGCCGAAGAGCGCATCTTCATATCTGTTTTAGTTTTTGAGTTACAGCGATTTTTGACTTTTTTAAATCTCAACTTTGAAGGCCCATATCTCGAAAACTAAAAGAGATATTGGAACGCGGTTTGAATGAGTGTATTTCCCGTGCTCAAATTAACTTATACTGAAATTTTGAAAATTTAGAAAATTTGGAAATTTTTTCAAAATTTTATTTTGCCCATATTTCAAAAACTTGATGAGATAATGAAAATCTGTAAACACCAGTGGATTTCTCACAAAAAAATACATATGTATGTAAAATTTCATATTTTTTGCTCCACGGATAAAATTTTTAAAGCCAAAAATCTGAAAATGGCCTAAATTCGTCAAATTCTTAAGGGGTACCCCTTAAGAAATTTAAAAAAAATTGTGATTTTTTGTTTTTTTGTAATAAAAACTTTATCTGTGCGAATTTTTGCCTGAAATTTTGCATACCTATGTACTTTTACGAGAGGAATTTAATGTTGTTCACAGATTTTCATTATCTTTTCAATTTTTTTAAATATTGAAAATGAAAATTTTGAAAAAAATTTAAAAATTTTCAAAATTTTCAAAATTTCAGTATAAGTTAACTAGTGCACGAGAAATACACTCGTTCAAACCGCATTTCAATATCTCTTATAATTTTCGAGATATGGGCCTTCAAAGTTGAGCTTTTCAAAAAGTCAAAAATCGCTGTAACTGAAAAACTAAAAAAGATATGAAGACGCACTCAACGGGATTCAATTTCTCGTAGTCTGACTTATATAGAACCATATTTTAAATTTCTTCCGTTTTTAAACTGGTTCAACCAAGAAATTGGGATTTTCATTAACAGACATTTTTGCGACCACAACTCCGGCGATTAAAAGAAATATATATTGAGGATCAAAATATGCATAATTATGTAAAAATATATGAGAAATTAAATGGTGAAATCCTCAATTTCATATCTTGTTTCATACTTTTTAAAATTAACCGTGAACAGAAACAAACGTGAATTAAACATCGAAGGGCCAGTTTTTCCAATCACCGATTAATGTTAATCATGATTAAATAATAATGGAAACTATGGTAAACCGGTGTTTGAAAAACTGGCCATAAATAAGTATATATTATATTTTTAATTCCATTAATCCTTAAAATTTAAATAAAAGTTAGCAACGAGATGAATATTTGGAGACATGTATTTTAAAATTTGTAAATAGCATTCGACGACCCCCCTCCAATATCTTCGTAACTTCCCGAGGGGTCACGACCCACACTTTGAGAACCACTGATATTTATTCGGAACTTTAACCAGAGATAGAAAGACTTGTTCTTAATTGACAAATAAATAAATTAATGTAAACGGGATAGATAAGCTCAGTGTAGAATCGTGTCAACTTGTAGATTTGTGAACCCGAATTCGTTTCCCGCAGTCGCTAAATTTTACTTTACATCCTCCACTACTAACGCCTTTAGGGACCGTGATTTGACGGCCGGTAACCGCACTTTACGCACTAAATATATCATTTACTGAGATCTATTACGGTAGAGTGCCACATTTATTTTTATTTTCTATTTTTTTTATTTTGTTACTCTGCACAACAGGAGGTAAATCCCAATAACAGTACAGGGGACCTACAGCTTATAGTGGAATCCGAACCACTCAGACACAATCGTGTTATTTTGGATATAAGTAGAAGTCGTTGAGATCTGAACGCACGACCTCTTGCTTGCTAATTAAGAAACGCAAGTTTAGTAATGGGTAACAGGGGTGATGATATATTTATTTAGATGAACGTGTAATACCTGCAATGGACGACAACTGGTCCAATACTTTGAGGAATGGTTAGCATCTTTTTCAAAAATGGCACTAGAGATTGAGGATAGAGGGGTACTCCATGATCCGGCCAGGATGTAAAATGGAGTTGAATTACCTAAATTCATTTTTATAATGAAAGATTAATTAATTAATTAATTAATAATTATAATACTTCTTACTTTTCGTTTCTCTCCCTTGCAAGTAAGTTCGAAAGTCCTATACTCATAATCAGCATATACTTCAGATTTTTCAAAGTACACATCTACAAAACCATACTCTCGAGATGATTCAATTTCAGGCCAATATTTTTCACATTTTTTCTAAAAGAAATTTAAAAAAATAAAATAATGTTACTTTGACTCAACATACAAAATAGCTATTTACATAACTAGTGCGCGAAGACATACTTCGTACATGAGCGCAATTTGTAACGAGCAAAAATTATATGATGGACAATAAAGAAATTTATTACATTTGAAGCGTGAATTTATATTGACAGTTAAGGTAGTACTAGCGTGAACATTTTTTTGCAGATCTGAATGAAATTTGGCGCACGTAAACATTGGATAGTCATACGCATCCTGTTAAAATATGAAACACATTCATCGTCTGTGAACAAATATATTCACTTGTAAAGTTGAGTTCTTATACACGGGGCTTATGGCGATCATCACTCAGAATCGCACATATTTGGTTTGTGTACCTCTAAAAATTAGCAGTTTCATTTGAAAAACTAGTATGATGTTCTAGAACCATCCATGTATATTGTATCAGAAGGAGAAAATTTTTTTATCGTTTAATAATGGATATATAGCCATGCAAAGCCTTGTTTTTAACGAAAAATTAAGAATACCAATTTATAATGGCAACACCACACGGTGGTATGGTATTTGAAAATTCACTAGACCAACATCCTGTTAACAATTCACGATATTCAAATCATAATAGGTATAACACACTTATTTTATTCAATTTTTATATTTTTTTGAGCGTCTGTTTCGTCACTCGACAACCAATGGCGCCACCGTCACACTAGTTCTACCTTAAGTATGTCATGAATTAACATTTGTTATTTCAAAACAAATTGTTCATTTTTCCTCCTAAAATTTGTTAAAATATGTCTGTTTGATGGCGTTATAAGCTAATGTCTCTACTTATTATATAAATTCCTTAAAATGTGTGTATATAAGTACAATTAGCGTTTTAATAGTCAAAATTTAGAATCATATAAAATGGGTGTTTTTACAATTACTTTACGCACTAGTGCACAAAATCAAACTTTCCATCGGTTTCCAAGGTTATGTAAACATTATTTTGAATGCTGCGAGTACAAAAAATTACTTTTCCTGCTTCGACAACATTTGCAAGCATAACAATATATATTGTTTTTTCTTGCCAGATCATTCTCCAAAAATCGTTCACCGTTGCTAGTTTGGGGCCCTGCGTAGCAATGTACGCTTTATCTTGTCTGTATCCCTACAAATATTGCATTTATTATTTTGGGAAATATTTCGTGTATTTTATTCTTACATGGATGTAACTAGCATTTATGTAATCTGAGTATTGGTCATTGTTGATTTTTTCCAATTTTACTCGATTTGCATCATCTAGAAATATTTCATTATTAAGAATAGTATATTACATAATAAGTCAGGAAAGTGATATTTTACTTGACGAAGCGGTTGTTTGAAGTACGAGGCCGTAGGCCGAGTATTTTATTGCGTTAAGTCAAGTAAAAATACTTTCCTGACGTATTATGTATACTATTTTTTCTGAAACCGTTTAATTTAATCAATATTTAATCATAAGTAATTCAAAATGTTTAATTTTTTTTATCCACAACTCATATATAATAAAGACATAATTACACTGATTTCAGTTGAATTACATGGCTCATAAAACACTAGTGTTTTATATTCCATAAAACAATGTAAACAACTTGTTACTTAGCAACCACTTCATGATCTACCGTATTTTGTGAAACTATATATAACTGAATCAACGTTAAACATTACGACCAATCTTCTTCGATACCTATAATTATGAGTTGTGTATAAAATTTTGTATTACACTTGTGTTTTATTGGTATATAAAACACTTAAGAATATTAATAGCTAGCTCAGTGGTATCAAGTCGGCCTGTGGATCCTGAGAACCCTGGATCCATTCCAACAGGCGACAAACAATTTTCACCATTTTAAAAAATTACCCCTGTGGCTCCCCCATCAGTAAAATCTTTGGGGGCCGTGATTTGACGACTGGTTACCGCACTTCAAGCGCAAAATATATCACTTACTGAGATCTGCTTCGGCAGAGTGCCAGACTCAGTAATGCGTAGAAGGCGTGATGATATATTTATTTTATTTATTTTAAGAATATTAAACACTTAAGAATATTAAACTTTTCTTGCATGTTTTATATACCTAATAAAACTTGTATAATAAATAACTATTATATGAATTGTATTGACAGCAGACTACGTATCCAAGGTTACAACAAAAATAACAGTCAGGTAAAATCTTTACCAGACTGTTTTGTACTTTACCAGACTGTTATTTTTATTGTAGTCTTGGATACGTACTTTACTTGACTGTTTTAGTAAAAACCTACTTTCCATACTAAAATTGATCAGGAAAGTAAGCACTTTCTTGTCGGTTTCAGAAAAAATATCTTAAAGAAAATGATAAATATTTATCTTACATGCAATTAGATTGCTGTAACGATTCTTAAATTTATTTGGCTTCAACATTCCATAATCCCAAGGTTTGGTTTGTCCACGAGGAAATAGCTAAAAATATTATTAATTTGAAGTAAGTTGAATAATAATTGATTATAATTTCTTACTGCATGTTGCTCGTCCAAATCTCCATTCTCCAGTGCTTCTTTTAAATAGTTTTCCAGGTTTTCCACTAGAACTATACGGGAATGGAAGAAAGTTGTTCCTGTTGTATTTACCTCTGCTGTAGGAATTGGTTCCTAAACATTGTTATATTACATTTTATTTTTGCTAGTAAAATATTTAGAAATTGTTCATAATATTTTCACTGATTATTTTTTGACGTTTCTCAAAACCAATGAAATGCTTCATTGTGTATCACGTGTTGCGTTTTAACCAATCCTGTCATTATTATACTGAGAATAAAGCTCTTGTGATTATTCCCGGGAATTATCTCTGCAGATGCTTTTTTGTTTGTGACAAATGATAGGTAGTTGTCAAATAATTATTTAAAACGTCAACCCGACAAGTAAAATGTGCGAAAAAATAGATTTAGTTGCATTTCAGATATAGAAATACACCAACAAATTTTGGAAACAACTTCCAAGAATACATTAATAAGTAATCAATTGATATGAACCCAGTTCAAAATCTTTTAAGTTGGATGAATCGACCTCAACAGCTAAGTCAAAAAATAATCTAATTATATAAAACTCGAGAGTTGGATAAATTAGAAAATAATTCTCCAATATCTTTCTCAAACTTGTTGCCATTTAGCAATATCCACTCAAGCCCTACGGACTTTCGTGACTATTGCCTGGCAACAAGTTTTCGAAACATCTGTCAAATTATTTTCAATTTATTCTCACTCTCTTGTTGTATTATTACTGATAATTTTTACTATTACTTTAATTAATAGTTAATAAAAAATACATTTTATTTATTTACGAGATGAGCTGATCAAAATTAAATTTATTTACAATAATTTAGAAGCATTGCTGGAAACAATCAATTTAAACATTTTTTTTCTTCGACCGCGCTGAAAATAGATATTTGTATCAGTTAAAAGCAAAAAGTCGACCTTTACCGCTTGCCGAGCGACTATAAGATTTTTCCGCTCGCTAAACAGTAATGTAAGAATATGTCATGTATTTATAGGGTACGTGACTCAGTAGTTATCGAGTCGGTCTGTCGATCCTTAGAACTCTGGTTTGATTCCCACAGCCGACAAACATTTTTCACCACATTAAAAAATTACCCCAGTGGCTCCCACACCACTAACATCTTTGGAGGCCGTGATTTGACTGCTGGTAACAGCACTTTACGCGCATAAATATATCACTCACCGAGATCTGCTACAAGAGAGTGCTACACCCAGTAATGGATAAAAGTCGTGACGATATATTTATTTTGAAATGTGACTTACTGGTGGTTTGGTGCTGGGTCCAGGTTTGGGCGCAGTTGCAGGCTTCCTCGGTTTCATCTGTGCAGGTTCGTTCGATGCCTCTGTTAAAGGGATAACGTCAGGATCATGTTGATCTTCTGAAATTCGTTAAGCGCAAATTGTTTTCCAGATATTTGATATTAGTTTCTAAACCAGCCAATTTTTATTTTGAATCATTTTAATATTATAAATATTACGCCTTTTTCAAAGTAATAACTTTGTTGATAATAGGATTCAACCTTGACCACTAGCTTGGTTCACAAGTCGTGTAATCTTGGTTTTTTCCCCTTGCTTCGTCTACTGATGATGAGAACTCGAAATACGTATTTAGATTTATCTTTATATTTATTAAGGCTTAGGAGTTTAATTTATTCTTAGTTTGTTCATAATTTTTCTTAAGTTTCGAAAATATACAGGATGTTAACATAAGTAAAGAATATTGAAATTATCTCCTGAAATAATCATTTACTCTAAATAATTAAATACGTTTTGAGGGTTTATTATTACGGATATTTTGGCAATATCAGATATTTTTTATCGATAGTCATTTTTTTTTAAATGTCATGCTATAATTTTTTTTAGCCCATCCAAAGAATAATTTTTTCTCTATATAAACATATAAAAAAATAATACTTTATTTGAAAAAAGTTGAGAAAAATCGTGCTGAATAAATGCAATTTTACTGATTTGGAATGGAATTTTAGTTGCCATAGATTGCCTGTGGATCCTGAGGTCCCTAGTTCGATTCCCACAGGCGACAAATTTTCATAATTTGAAAAAGCTATCCCTGCGGCTCCTCCACCACTAACATGTTTGGGGGCCGTGATTTGACGACTGGTAACCGCACGTCACGCGCAAAATATATCACTTACCGAGATCTGCTTCAGCAGAGTGCCACACCCAGTAATGGGTAGAAGGCGTGATGATATATTTATTTTTATATTTATTTATTTTATAGATATGATAAAATTAACAAAAACCATAGAAACGGCTGTTATTCTCGGAAATGACAACCGTCTTTATGGTTTTTGTTTATTTTATCGTACTACCCCCATTTAATAAGACATAGCTTGATGTTATGTATGCATAGAAGGTTTGAAATTTAGATATTTATAAATAAAACTAGCACATACCAGATCGAACTCCTCGAAGTCCAGGAATCATCATCATTATTGATGCACGTCTTGTTTCTTTTTTGTAAACATATCTACACAGACATAACCGTATTACAACAGTTTACTTCAATATTTAAATCGCGTTTACCTATAAACAAAGTAACCAACTAGTGGTAAAAGAAGAAGTAACAGCAAGGCATACAACGCTGCAGAAGGCGGAAATATAGTATCAGCTGTCCAGACAATTTCATAATAAACCTTGAAGCTCCTTTGATTCCTGTATTTGTTTATTAGTATAACAGTAATATTATATTCGCTGGATGGGTCTAATTCTTTATTGTATATATCGTCATTTATATTCGTAGAATAAGTCTTACTGTTATCACCTATTACAAAGGAAGCTTCATTCAACTGAAAATAAGAAACCAGTAAAGAAGTAAATTTGTATTTATGTTTGTTACTGACAGAGTACAAAATTCGGACAATGTAAAAAATTCCAAATTTAAAAATAATATCATTTGTCGCTTCACCATAACGTAAGTGTTCTTTATTTTCATAGCAATATGCGTCGTAAGCGAGTCATAACATTTATTATTTGGTTACCGTTGTTAACAGAGTGTTATAGAAAATAACAGTCCTATTAGGGCCAGTTTTTCAATCATCGATTAATGATAATTATGATTAAATAATAATGGAAACTATGGGTACCATTATTATTTAATCATGTATAACATCAGAGCTGGGCAAGCTACTTAAAAAAAGTAGCTAAGCTACAGCTACAGCTATTCTTTAAAAAAGTAGCTAAGCTACAGCTATAAGCTATATTTTGTAAAATATAGCTAAGCTACAGCTAAAAGCTTTCGTTAAAGTAGCTGTTAAATTTTAAAGCTACTTTTTTAAATTATTGTGGAATAATTAAATTTGCCATTGTCATATGATCAGTCTTTTGTTATAATGACTGTTAATTTACTATTATGTACGTAAATATCAAAAATAGCAAATACCATCTGGCACCTACTGTGTATTTTTGCGTATTAGAGCCAGTTAGAACCGGCAACAAATAATTATTTTGTGTGGGTTTAGCTTGTACGCATGCGTACTTTGTTGACCTTCTGCTTAAAAAGTAGCTTTAAGGTACAAAAAGTATCTTTAACCTACAAAAAGTAGCTTTAAAAGTAGCTTCAGTTGTTATTTTTAAGCTAATAGAAAGAAAGTAGCTAGCTACAAGCTACAGCTATATTTTTTCACAGTTAGCTAAGCTACAGCTACAGCTAAGGTGAATGTAGCTAAGCTAGTAGCTAGGCTACAAAAGTAGCTAGCTACTGCCCAGCTCTGATTAACATTAATCAAGAGTTAACCGGCGATTGAAAAACTGGCCCTTACTAGAGTAATTATAAAATTTCCTATCAGCTTGTTTATTTTTCAATTATTTAGTCGTCTAGCAACGAGCAAAATAAACTATACATAGTTGCAAATAAATAAATCTGAACATTATTTGAAGTTAATTGCTGCCCCGATGGCGCGAAAAATATAATAAGCGACTCGAAATGTAAGTACTATAACTATTCTCGTACGGTAACATAAACTTCGACTACGCAGCTTCGCCTCAGTTCGTACCTCCTCGAATGTTATAATATAGGTACTTACATTCTTTTCTAATCTTTGTAGATTCGTTGTTAGATTCGTTATTAGATTCGTTGTTAGGAGTAAGCGTGAATAATTTGAGATGTTTTATGCATATGTTATGTATATCAAAGAAAGAAGATGAATGATAAGTGAATAGGAGTGATTGGATAGATGTGATTGAAGGTTTGTTGTGAGATAAATGATTTCGAGTGTAATAAATGAATGAGTTTACATGGAGTGATCTATGAATGTGGTTAAAGTGAGGGTGGTGTGTTTGGATGATTTTTTGTCTTTGAATTAACGCCATCTGTCATCTCCAAACATGCTAACGCATAATTCGCGAAAAGTCGGCCACGAATTAAATAATAAACTTTGCAAGTTTATGCGTCTTAATTAAGACATCTATTCTCTTACCGCCCATCTAAATACTACGGACTTTTAGTAAAAAGTTTTAAAATGAGAATGAAAAGGATACAAAAACGTATTAATTAAAATGTTTTTGACAGTGTTGCGAAATTTTAAGTCTAAATTGAATTAATATGGCAAATAATAATAATTAATAATAATTACTTATGAATTAGTACAAAACTCTGCAAATGAGTTTATTCGGAAAATAATTCATATCAACATGCCGTGTTCACGTTAGGATCCAGATTCACAATTCGGAATATTCAAAAATTCGAAAATTCGAAAATTCAGACTATTCAAAAATTCGAAAGTTCGAATCTAAATTCGAAGGTTCAATAAATTCGAATATTCGAAGTCTCGAATATTCGAAAAACCAACAACCCTAATTCCTTATAGCTTAAATAATTATACCAGTTATTTTTTATTATATTAGAACGCATACTTGATACACCCGCGAACTGTTATATTCACTTTTAGCTCAAATGATTCCAAATTTAATACTTTTATTAAAATATTTATTTATTTGTAACAGGATCTGAATCTCAATTACTTCGATCATGTTTTATTCAATCAAACCCCAAGCCCGTAAAACGTTCGCTTCTTTATATTTATTTTGGGCAGAATTGAAATGATTTAATACTGAATTTGAAACTTTGCCTGAATTCCACACTTTGCCAGTGACATGTTGAATCTTAATACTTCATTTTCTATTGCAATCCAAGAATTTGTAGAACTGAAATATTTTCGAATTTCTTGAGTCAAATTATATTCTTCTTGTACTTGTCTTTTTGAAATACTGCTACCTATTTTGCTTACAACCACATATAGGAAACTGCAATCAAATAATACATAATAAATGAGGTAATTCAAACATCTATCTTCGACTCTTTCATTATTCATCATTGAATTTAAACAACTGCTTCGTCAAGTAAAACATCATTTGCTTGACTTATTATGTAATATACTATTACTTCATTACTGCATTTTTTTAGATATGTAAATAGGTCTACCTAGTTTGGCTCTTTGTATTATTCTTAGCACTTGGTATTTTAATTGTAACAGTGGTGTTCGTTGCTTTCTCCTCTTCGACGACAATATCTCCAATGAGTTCCGGTGTCTCTGGTGGTGTGTCTATGTACAGAGTAACATTCTCTCCATAAAATGAGTTCATTCCACAAACTGTA
Source organism: Pterostichus madidus (assembly GCA_911728475.2). Lineage (NCBI taxonomy): Eukaryota > Metazoa > Arthropoda > Insecta > Coleoptera > Carabidae > Pterostichus > Pterostichus madidus. Next base: position 42,835,737 of record OU452303.1, on the reverse strand, counting down.
ACTATGTATGAGGAGGAATATTGGTATGTCTTGTCAATCTGAAAATAATATCACCGAATTAAAACAATTGTAATTTGGTTCATTTTAAATTCTACCAACCTTAAAACTATAAGTTTTATTTTCTTTTACCACAATATATTCATAGCTGTAGAATGGTTTGTTATTTTGATTTTTAAGTTCTGTTCCAGTTTGATTCAAAGTAATAATAAATTTCTTTAATGGTCCATTTGTAATATTTGGGTGGTTCCAAGATAACTTTATTTCGTTGTTTTCCCATTCTCGCGTTAAATTTAAAGGAATACTTGATTCTATAAATAAATTATATATAGGTTTATTAAATTAATATTTCGTTTTTGTATAATTATATGGAACATACTGTCTTCGCCAGTATACACTCGAAGTATAGTATCAGGACTCCGCAAGTAAATATCTCTGTTTTTAGCTGTAATCTAAAAACAAAATGTAAATCTATATTATATCAGAGTTTAAGTATATTAAGTATTTCATTTACTAAATTCTATTAATTATTGAGTTAATAGCGAACTTACAATTATTGTGTACAGCTCTTTTGTGTAAAGTCCTGTAAGTGTGTAACAGTTGAAATGTTCATTCCACAAATCACAGGGTGCGAGTTGGTTAATTGTAATTTCTGTTGTTTTACAACCCCGATTAGTGTTGTAACAGTATTTAATAGCATACTTCTCCAGGTGTCCATGAGGTGGATATGGATCCAGCCATCGTACAGAGATTGTAACTGAATCCTTGGAATAATGTGTAGCATTTCTAACAGCGGGAGGATCTGTAGCAACACATTTAGAAATTTAAATGTTATTTCATCACCAGTATTGAAATAATATTGTAACTAACTTATATATTTATGTATTATACTTAAGTTACTCGACTTACTTCCTTCTGGTGTGTAGAACTCTGTGGTTCTATTAAATGTAGTTAAGAGTCCACTTTGAGAACGTTTGGCTCGCAGTTCAACCGAGTAGTGAGTGAATGGAGTGAGGTCATATGTTGTGTATCCTCCATTGAGACTACTTACATTGTCTAAAACTATGTCTTTAATTTGATCGCACCATTCATCTTGGACGCACTTTAACAGTATATGGAAATACAGAGGTCCTCGCTGTTTCACACAGTTCAGGGGCCAACGAATTGTAACCGACTCTGCTTTAAGATTATATGTAGAAATGGCGTCGGGAAGTTCTTCTTCACTAATATCACCTAAATAACATTTTCAAAATGTTATAAGTAACAAATTACTCTAGCTATAAATATACTCATTGTTATTGTATTGGCTTGATATCCTATCGGTCTCCCTGGTAATATAGTCTCAGCGGCAACTGTTATATAATAAGTGGAATATGGCTGAAGATCTGTTATCGTCACTTCAGATATCATGGAGGGTGATACAGACATTGTACCGTTTTGCGGAATTGGTTTGTCGTCACAGTCAATTCGTTTTATCAACTTAAAATAATTTATTTTATGCTATATACTCTAATTCAATATGTCGTTACTTACCTCGTATGTTACAGTATATTTTACTATAATACCGTTCTTTTCTTCTGGTTCTAGCCACGAGAGAACTATGGTTGTGTCAGTTCCTTTCAAAATATTAACGTATTTAATTACGCCAGGGGCTATAAATTCACTATATTAAAAATACAGTCTTATTTATTATTTGTTATTGACAAAATTACCGTCTTGTTTTGTTTGAAAACTTATATTTTGTATGTAATTTGAAAATATGATATTGGTTACTCTCACTGTATAGTTTGTATACGGTATTAAATCTGATAAAATCATATCCTGACTGCCTATTCGCGGTGCTATTATTTGATTAAGATTCTGTCGTAATTCTATTATATATGTGTTCACGGAACAGTCATCAGTTTCAGTCTAAAATATACATTTAAAGTATTTAATTTTATCGGTCCAATTTTTCATTTATTTACCTCAAAATGAATAGTTGCAGTTGTTGAAGTTTCAATAATACGTATTTCCCTGTCGACTGAAATAAATATATTTTTAATTGGACAAAAATTTAAGTATATAAAATAGGGAAATAATCATACCTTTACATGTCGTGGTAGCTTCAACGACTGGCACGTCGTCATATCTGTACGCATCTCCTGTTGTGGTATGAACTATAGCTCTAATAATATATTTAGTTTGTATCTCTAAACCTGTAATGGTTATTTCTTGTCCAAGATTGAAATTTATTGGTTCGCTACAATTACGCCAGTATTTTCGACCACTTGCTTTCTAAAAGATATAATTATATTGAAATGTTTAGATTGAAAAGAATTATTTTTCAGCAAATTTGTTTCATACCGTGCATTCCAACTGAATTGATTGTACAATGTCTTCCTCACCGGTTATAGTAAAATCGTTGAATTTGACAGTTATTTTTCTATAATATACGTTGTCAATAACAGGCGGGTTAACGAGATATGGCAAAGCTACGGAAAATACGAAACTATTTTTATTTATCACTTGAACATAATTTTTTGTTTATTGCTATGATACGAATTATATAAATAATGAGAGGGACATTATATGCGGGCATTATTATTCATAACAGCTGCTCTGTTCCTAACACCCATTTATAATGTTCACTCCGTTCACGCAACGCCACAGTTGATTAATACTCTTGGATTACTATAATCATATTTATTATAAATTAAAAGTAATTCTGCTAGCGGCAAACTAGCTGCTTTTATGTTGGCCAGGATTAGCTAATTTAAGAAAGGGTCTCTAAGTTCAAACTGAACAAAAACCAATACTTAATTTTCATTAATATGTTTAAATTATGGATCATTAAATAATTTAGTAAATACAAAAAATTAACTTATACTTAACGAATAGAAAAAATACGTTATGATAAATTTATATTTTAAGACAAAATAATAGTTATTTTTATATCAAGTGTGTAAAATAAGTATTTTTTCGTTGCTCGTGAGAATATCACTCGGACGCGCCAAAAAACGCAAATTTTGCACACAAAATACAAACAATATTTTTTCTACAACTGTCATAAAAGAATAATTAAAATCGATTTTCGAAACCGGCAAAAACATTTATCAAAACAGTTCAAAAAATATTATTTTTTCACTGTTTAGGTGGTAGTCAAGGTAATATAGTCATTATTTCACAAACTTTGCATAACCATAACGTAAAAATGTCGTGTTTTTTGATAGTTGTGGAAATTTTTTTTTTTAAACTACTTTTTGTTGTGGTTTCAGCACAAGCAAAATAATTCTGAAAAAAAGTAGCTTTAAAGTTAAATAGTTACTTTAACATTACATTTTAGCTGCAGCTTTGTTTTTTTTTTTTACAAAATATAGCTAGTAGTTATAACGTAGAGTAGCGGTTTTTATAAATAGCTTGCTCAGCTCTGGTTAATAGTACAAAACATAAGGACCTGGCAACATTGGAGTCTAATTGGCGATTACCCATCCCTCGATCTAGCCAGTCCCCCACTGAATTCTACATATTTTAGTGAAAAATAAAATCTTGTATTTACCACGCACCAGTATCCATCCCAAAGGCATTATCATCTAGTAATAACACCTTTAGTGCTTAAATAACTATTAAAACTACTATTACTAGTTTTTATTTCCAAATATCACAGGAAAGTACTGTAGATATATCACATAATTATCTAGGTCATGTAAAATAGTAATTTACAAGTGCACTTACTGGTTTGGCAATAGGGGGGCAGGTAACTATCCGCACAACCTTTAGGACACCTTCCTGTATTTATATAACACGCCTCAGCGTTCTTACACCGGCCACATTTATTTACACAGTTGTAACCATAGTAACCAGAGTTGCATTCTAAAAACAGTAAAGGAAATTAGCTGTAATATTATATAGTTTATGGATCAAGAAGTTATTACGTTGTGTGCAACCGTTGGGTCCCCACACGTAACCAGTCGCACATGTGCAGGCCCCCTTGTTGTTTTCTGCTTGTGTAGACAAACAAATTTTTTGCTCACTACAACCATAGTATGGAATGACAGAATTGCATGAAATATTGCAGTGTTGCCCGATATACCTTCCATCCGAACAAATTGGTGGTTCTAGAAAATATGGAAGAGACATGTAGCAGATCATACTTGTATTCTAATAATGTTATTTGTAATTTTGGAATATATTATATTAAAATTAAAATTCAGATACTTGCCATTTTGTTTTATTTGATTGTTTGGATTAAATTGCCAGTTTGGGTGGTTTAAAGACTGGCACAATAGGTTGTGGAGAGTATCTGTACTAAACACTCTATATTCTAAAGAAAACATAAATAAATTTATATATATATATAAAATTTTGAACTGATACACTTTATTTACCATTATTGGAGCATTTACGAAAATCATCAATTGCCCAAAATGTATTTTCATCACTCCCATCTGTGGTGCTTGACGCAGCGTACAAATAATAATATGGAGATGATGTAGAAATTCCTGCCTGCAATCTCACATTTCTCCACGTCATGAACGACCCTTTTGAATCTCCCTGCATTATAATTGTGGTCATAAATAATTATTAGGTTTTTTAAACAATTCCATACCTGTATCGATGTTCGCATCTCTACTACACCATCTTCTCTCTCTAGTCTTATATCCAATTTACAGTTCGAACACAATATTACATATAGAGATACACATATAGACGATGATCTTGCAAACCTAAGAGCTGATCCAAGTTGAATAAGACTTGTTTTAGAGAGTATATTTGCGTACTGATCTGCAACATGTACAACAATTGAATTTTGTGATGGAACTATATCTGTAGTTGAAATCATTTTTAAATATTTGTGTTTTGTGAATGTAGCTTACATTCATGTACTTTCCAATCTGCTAGGGCATAGTATGATCTGACGTACATTGTAGAAAGTGATAACGGATCGTCGTCCGTGTAGTCCAGCAAGGATCTGGCGCCTGTGTCCAAATCCCACAGCCACAGTCGGACACGGTTACCATTCTCTCTAGACAACATGAAGTGGGTCCACTTTGATTCGTCTAACAGTTTTTCAGGTGGCTGTAACAAGCACAATAATGTAATATCTATTAGATAATTAATAAATATATGCTTGATTTATGTAGGCTAACATGCTTACGGTTATAGTAGCTCTAATCATTTTACAGTCTCGATCATCATCAGTTGCCCATTTATCTGGAACTCCCTTGGTACATTTTCGAATAAAAGTGTTATCATGAGTTTCAGATCCGTCTATAATTATCCAGTAACATGCATCACTTCTGGGGTGTTTTTTACCAGTACATAATAAAATTTGTGCATCTTGTGTAGATCTAACAGATATAGCAGTGAAAAAATTTTGCGCTATAATATAACTTGTGTCGTATGTAGGTAGTATAACATTTTGTCCTCTTCGGCCAGTTGTGCGACAAACACCAAAATCTAAAGAAAATAATTTAATATTTAATTGATATTTATTTTACGAAAGTATAGAAGCGTAGAAGGTCCACGTATAATCTAGAGTTTTGTTTGTCGGTATCATTGACAATTATTAAAATAACAGAAATTCTAGATAAAGTTCCCTACTTAACTAATCTAATTTTGGTGCATACTTCTATCGCTTTTCAAGAATTCAAGTGCAGAATACAACATTTTTCGATCGGCAATTGTTTTCAAAACTTGAAACATTCTTAACTTATGCAAGATATAGTATCGAATCCGCGCCACGGCTGTGAATATTTAAACTTGAAACATTCTTAACTTATGCAAGATATAGTATCGAATCCGCGCCACGGCTGTGAATATTTAAAATTAAAATAATCTTTTAACTATATTTTTTACGTCAACAGCAACGCGGGTTTCTCTGTTCTAGGCGTTCACCCATCCAAATACTTCCCGCGTGCAACGTTTCGTTATTACTTGAATCAGTTCTAACGAGCTGTGCTATGGTCGTTGACATAAAACTTAATTATAAAACAAAATAGGAATAAACTAACATGATTAAAATGTACTTTTGTTATGATGAGGCTTTGAAATATTACAGTATAACATTAGCATTTACTTGTAATTTTTACGAGATTTATTACTTAATTATAGGTACTTCTCAGGTCCACTATCGGGACATTCCAAATTTAAATGGTAAGTTTACAATTTATAGAGTGATTTGTAGATTTGTATTAAAAATAGTGGTCTTTCTACGTTTCTATAAAATAAAGACTGACTATTCCATCGTTCATCTGTCACGGGAGATATGGGATGTGAGCCTGCTTTGCCTAGTACTAAGTTATTCGTACGCCATTTCAGCCAGCATCTATCTCTGTCACGCTGCTCAAAATCACAGTCGCTTGAAGAGTCTATTGTTGTACCATTGCCATCTCTATATTCGAATTCTGCAATCATCAACAATATAAATACATGTGCATAATGCATTAAACAATTTATAGTATATTATACAACAACGCTATAATGGATTCTATTATTTCCAAGAATGAAGTCATCGCAGGAAATAATAGCCATTATACCGAATTATACATGGGACAGTGGCTCAGTGGAATCGTGTCGGCCTGTGGATCATAAGAACTCTGGTTCGATCCCCACAGCCAACAAACATTTTTACCAATTTAAAATTACCCCTGTGGCTCCCACACCACTAACATCTTTAGGGGCCGTGATTTGACGGCTGGTTAATCGCACTTCACGTGCATAAATATATCTCTTATCGAGATTTGCTTCGGCATAGTGCCACACCTAGTAATGGGTAAAAGGCGTGATGATATGTATTTATATTTATTTTATACTTTATCTATGACTAATGCATTATATACAAGATTTTTATAATTTCGTTTTATAATAATAATTCCAAACAAAATAAAATGATGTTAACATTATAATATTATGTGATAGAGAAATCTCATTTTGAAATATAAATTTTTTCATGGTTACCAACCATTCTTTATGTTTTTTTATTTGCACAGATATATATATATATATATATATATATATATATATATATATATATATATATATATCATCACGCCTTCTACCCATTACTGGGTGTGGCACTCTGCTGAAGCAGATCTCGGTAAGTGATATATTCTGCGCGTGAAGTGCGATTACCAGTCGTCAAATCACGGCCCCCAAACATGTTAGTGGTGGAGGAGCCACAGGGATAGCTTTTTCAAATTATGAAAATTTAGCGTCTGTGGGAATCGAATCAGGGACCTCAGGATCCACAGGCCGACTTCATACCACTGAGCTAGCCATCCCAGAGATATATATATATATATATATATATATATATATATATATATATATATATATATATATATATATATATATATATATATATATATATATATATATATATATATATATATATATATATATACAGGGTGATCAAAAGGAATTGTTATAGTTGGCAATACAATTCGAGAGATCTTTTTATTCCAAAGTTGGCGCAACGTCAGATAAAGGCGGAAATGCTATTTGACATTTCTAATAAATACAAATAGGTTATGTCAGGAATCTGACAGCTAATAGAATTTGGACTTTTTAAGTAATAGAAATACTTTAGAAATAAATGTAATAATAAATATACTCAAATTTAAATTTTAAATGTCACTGTCAACAAAAGGAAATGAATTTATGTATCAGGCTTACCAATTTCAAGTAATTTTTTTTATTGCCAACTGTAACAATTCCTTTTGATCACTCTGTAGTCTTTCCGCCTTCACCTAGCTTTGTGCCAACTGTGTATATATAAGTAGTTGTGGAAAAAAATATAGTATTCTACTCTCGTGTTATGGTAATTATAGCTATCATAACTTGCTCGTTGAATAATATACTACGAATTATAACTTTAAAGTAAAGAGAATATTGAATTCAGTTATTATTTTATTTTTTTTAAGCTACTACATATATTTTTTTGCAATTTCTAATGTAATTAGTTGAACAGAACATAAAGAGTGGTGACCGCGACTCTCAAACATAGAACTTTAACTTTATCTGTCAAAATATATGTAATAATACATAAAGAAATTATTTTGACAGTTTTGACAGATAAAACGTCATACATTTGTTTAATTTTGTTTCAATTCCATGGCTGTTGATAGTTTTGAGGCAATTTTCATCATTAGATGCAGAATTTTATGACCTAAAACTTTTATTTGAAGCTTGTTTGCTTAAAATAATTAGGAAAGGAGGAAATTACAATATTATAATTTTACATGTTAAAATCCTATGTTCGAGAGTCACGGTCACCACTCTTGTATATAAAAGTACTTAATTTTATAATAGAATATAATTCTTACGATTTATATGAACGTTGCCTGCTAACGTCTCACTCATGAACGCTATACCATATCCATTTGTGTTGCTTCCAGCCACACAGGTCTTTAAATTTCCTTTATAGAGCATCGTGATATCGGGCCGGTCCGACCCTGGCGCATCTCCCAGCACGACACCCGCCACACACGCCATCACAACCCACCTACAACACAACACTCTTCATTCCCCAAATCTTCCACAAGAAAATCACATTTTCTTTACCCTGCCACACCCATTTTCATTAATACTTCTTCAGATATATGCACATTACCACACGCAAACACTGAAATAATCGAACTAAAAATGTTAAATGTGAAACTAAGTATCAGCGGATTTTCCTGTGGTTCATTATCTTTCTTATCAGCTTCCGCTCTCGGGTTTGCAGAATATTTTACATGTTTTTATTATTTTATAAACATTCCTATCTTGCTTGTACATACAGTCACTGAAATAGTTTACATTATTCCGTTTTATCTGCGTACAATTAAATGTCAAGATATCATGACTAAAATCCGCAGAGAAGGAAAAAGTTTTTTTTTTATTTGTGGTTCTGATGATAAGGGATAAGGTCACCGGAAGTATGTTTCATCGAAATGTTGCATTGCAGTAATCAACGTTGAATATATGGGGTAGATGGCTCAATGTTATCGAGTCGGCCTGTAGATTGAGAACCTGGGTTCGATTCTCACAACCGACAAACAATTTTCAGCACATTATTATTACCCCCGTGGCTCCCTCTCGGCCGTGATTTGAAGACTGATAACCGCATTTCACATGCATAAATATATCACTTACCGAGATCTCCTTCGACAAAATGCTATACCCTACAGGCTAAAAGGCGTGGATGATATATATATATTTTTTTTATTTTGCGTCAAATATTTTGTTTTATTATTTATATAATAGTATTTGAGGGTCCTTCAACTACTAGGTTCCCCTTACAATAACTATAGTATTTGATTAACTTAATAAATACTATTAAAGTAATTAACTTTATTTAATAGGGTAGGTGGCTCAGTGGTATCGAGTCGACCTATAGATTTAAGAACCCGGGTTCGATTCTCACAGCTGACAAACAATTTTCACTACATTAATATTACTCCTGTGGCTTCCCTTTCGTTAACATCTTTGGGAGCCGTGGTTTGACGACTGGTAACCGTACATCATACGTTTAAATGTATATCACTTATCGAGTTCTGCTTCGGCAGAATATCACACTCTATAGGGTAAACAGCGTGATGATATATTTATTTTTTTTAATTTCGCGTGTAATATTTTTTTTACTAAATACTTATTTATTAGTATTTGGGGGCCCTTCAAGTACTAGGTACCCCCTACAATAATTATAGTATCTGATTAATTTAATAAAAACTATTAAAGTTATTATTATTATATTATTATTATTAATGGGATAAGTAGTTCAGTGGTATCGAGTTGGCCTGTCAATTTAAGAATCCCGGTTCGATTCCTACAGGCGACAAACAATTTTTACCATTTGAAATCTGTCCCTGTGGCTCCCTTCCATTAAAATCTGACGACTGGCAACCAGAGCTGGGCAGTAGCTAGCTACTTTTGTAGCTTAGCTACTAGCTTAGCTGTAGCTGTAGCTTAGCTAACTATGAAAAAATATAGCTGTAGCTTGTAGCTAGCTACTTTTTTTTCTATTAGCTTAAAAATTACAACTAAAGTTACTTTTAAAGCTACTTTTTATAGCTTCAAGCAACGTTTTGTAGCTTAAAGTTACTTTTTAAGCAGAAGGTCAACAAAGTACGCATGCGTACAAGCTAAACCCACACAAAATAATTATTTGTTGCTGGTTCTAACTGGCTCTAATACGCAAAAATACACAGTAGGTGCCAGATGGTATTTGCTATTTTTGATATTTATGTACATAATAGTAAATTAACAGTCATTATAACAAAAGACTGATCATATGACAATGGCAAATTTAATTATTTCACAATAATTTAAAAAAGTAGCTTTAAAATTGAACAGCTACTTTAACGAAAGCTTTTAGCTGTAGCTTAGCTATATTTTACAAAATATAGCTTATAGCTGTAGCTTAGCTACTTTTTTAAAGAATAGCTGTAGCTGTAGCTTAGCTACTTTTTTTAAGTAGCTTGCCCAGCTCTGCTCGCTACCGTACTCCTCGCGTAAAACTTAACACTTACCGAGATTTGCTAGACGGAGTGCCACACTCAGTAAATGGTAAAAGGAGTGATGATATACCTATTTGTTTAATTTATTTTATTATTATATTACTGTCGCCTCTTATCAAATTACCAACATTTCTCGAACTTTTATCTCGAAATAACGTTTATACTTTGATAAGAACTCTAATTTCCTGTAAATGATTCAATGTTATGTATTATAATAAACTATATTTAAACAAAAAAATAATAACACCACCCGTAAAATCACAACAAACTAATAATCTTAAAAGGTTTACATGTAAATTTACATAGTAGGTTAGGTGCTAACAACATTTTTTTTATATTAGCTATAAATAAAAAATAAATAAATAAGTATATCATCACGTCTTTTACTCATTACTGGGTGTGGCACTCTGCCGTAGCAGATACCGGTAAACAGAGCTGGGCAGTAGCTAGCTACTTTTGTAGCTTAGCTACTAGCTTAGCTACATTTACCTTAGTTGTAGCTGTAGCTTAGCTAACTGTGAAAAAAATATAGCTGTAGCTTGTAGCTAGCTACTTTTTTTTCTATTAGCTTAAAAATAACAACTGAAGCTACTTTTAAAGCTACTTTTTGTAGCTCAAAGCTACTTTTTAAGCAGAAGGTCAACAAAGTACGCATGCGTACAAGCTAAACCCACACAAAATAATTATTTGTTGCCGGTTCTAACTGGCTCTAATACGCAAAAATACACAGTTGGTGCCAGATGGTATTTGCTATTTTTCATATTTATGTACATAATAGTGAATTAACAGTCATTATAACAAAAGACTGACCATATGACAATGGCAAATTTAATTATTTCACAATAATTTTAAAAAGAAGCTTTAAAATTTAACAGCTACTTTAACGAAAGCTTTTAGCTGTAGCTTAGCTATATTTTAAAAAATATAGCTTATAGCTGTAGCTTAGCTACTTTTTTTAAGTAGCTTGCCCAGCTCTGCCGGTAAATGATATATTTTGCGCTTGAAGTGCAGTTACCAGCCCTCAAATCACGGCCCCCAAGGATATTAGTGGTAGGGAAGCCACAGGGATAATTTTAAATAAAAATAAATAAATATATCATCACGCCTTTTACCCATTACTGAGTGTGGCACTCTGCCGTAGCAGATCTCAATAAGTGATATATTTTCCGCATGAAGTGCGGTTACCAGCCATCAAATCACGGCTTCTAAGGATGTTAGTGGTGCGGAAGCCACAAGGGTAGTTTTAATATGATGAAAATTGCCATAAATATGTGCATAGATATGATTGCTGGTTTTTTGCATAAATGAAGAAAAAGCGAAAGTACCCATAAATTTATCCAATAGGATGCGGGCACTCACGTGACACTGTGACGTAAGAACAGCTGTTTCGGGAAAGATCACCGCGCCACCTACGAATTCCGTTTTCAAATCTCGCCTCAACAAAATAATTCATTTTGTAGGTGGCGCAGTGATCTTTCCCGAAACAGCTGTTCTTACGTCACAAAAACGTCACAGTGTCACGTGAGTGCCCGCATTCTATTTATAAACAAAAAATAGCATTCAAAAAATTACAGTTAATATAATTTTTATATTTCGATGCGATATTTTTCATTTGTCAAACATATTTAATAGAAAATTTGTTGCGCAACTGAAATATATGTACGTATAATTGCAGAATAAATTTAATTTTAACTCAAAAAAAGAAGTTAAAATAATATTGTAAATCAAGTTGTCTGGTTGTATATTTTTAAAGAAATATATTCAAAGAAAATAATAAAAACATTACAAAACAAGCAACTTAAATCTATAATTACAAAATGCAATAAGTTAACTTTTTCGTGGCCCCTCAAAATTCGAATAATCATCGAATGATGCTACATATTGTACAGCTGCTTGGTACAAGAACTCGAACTGTTTTCGATGCGATATAAACTGTGGTCGGTTAATCCGAATAGATCGAACTGCTTGACACACATCACAGATTTGCTCTAGTTTCATTTTCTCGATGAGGAAGGACAACGCAACGAACAGACCAGATGCAGTTGACCCATCACTATAAAAAACAATCACAATATTACAGACTTTCGAAATACCCATTGAGCGCGTTTTATCGGTTTGTGAGTCATTCTAATGAAACATTGCAACCGTTGTAAAGTTGCTAACTTTAAAACTTGAATAAAACTTACTAGCATGCGACAACTGCTGGATCTCCTCGTCTTGATAAATTCTGTGCTTCTTCTATCACCTGAATAAAGACGTTCATATTATCTGGTACCAGCTGCTCACGTTTCCAGTTCTTGTATTGTATTATACTTATCGTCGAGACAGAATTCTAAAAATATGCAATTTTTATAAACACTGTAATCTAAGTAAATATATATATATATTAATGCCCTAGGGCCTAGGGTATTAAGAGTGACTGTCAAAAACTGACATTTTATCTATTCAATGTTGCCAGGGAACACATTAATTATTATTTAGGTTATTAAAAAATACTAGTAAGACATTACTTGAGGTTTATACCCCACCGGCGATTTATAAACCTTTGGCTTTGTAAGCATCGTCCTCAAAGGACATGCACATCTCCATAATACCCTAGGTACATAAATAAGTATTTTTATATACAATCAGTAAATAATGTTAACATTATTTTTATCAAAATCATTACTGTATATGATTCATTATTTACCGAGGGAAATAAAAATGATAAGTACTCGCTAGGGAAATAAAGTGATTCAAAGTCATTGGCAGTTCCACCTAGAAAATTTTATGTTTATAAATTTATAAAAAATATATGTATATATAGTGTAATTTGCTAAAGACTTCATTCTAATTAAATTACTTTGTTCACACAATATATTCTGAAATGAAACAGGAATTCTGTTACACTGTTTCAAACGCTGACCTTAAAAAAGAGTAATTTGTATGATACCTACTTCATTCGTATTTGCTAACTGGATATTATACGTATCATAGTTGGCTCCTTCTTTAACCGACAGATAATTTAAAGTTAAATATGGCACTGGTGTGTATTGGCCATCTTCAAGGGGCCAAAAAAGACAACAACTCTAAAACAGAAATATTTATCAAGAAATTAAACTATTATTTAGTAAAGTAGTTACTTACTTTATCATTTATAATGATTTCATTAAGGGAGACAATAACTTTAACATTGTTTTCAAAGATCATCCTCCAGAAATCTTTAACAGTATGAGGCAAAGGTGTCTGAGTCACAATAAACTGTTCTTTAGTTCTGAATCCATCCACAGAAACTGCATTAATGTAATCAGAATATTCATCTTCGTAAGGATATCGAGATATGTATATTCTTCTTATGCCTAAAACATTTTTAATTATCCAACTATCTAAAAGAAAAGTTTTCACGAGACTAATGACACGAACATTGAATAAAATACGTTTTCCAATTACCAATGAATTCATTAGGATACATAATATCTTTAGCTATATTCCATTAACCACTTGGATCACTTAAATCAGTTCAGATAAATTTGACACATGACTAAATGAATTGAATTCAGCAAACATATGCACTTATTGGGGTAAATTACTTCAAGGTAAATTAGAATCTGTCATTCTAGTACTAGAAATAAGATCAGCGAAGTAATCCAGTGAAATATCTTAAGTGATCTGGTTCAGTAAATGTAAGTTAGATTTGATCCAAATGGCAAATGGAATACGCCTATTATGGGGTAGGTGGCTCAGTTGTATTAAGTTGGACTGTAGAATTAAGAACCCATCATCGATAAACAATTTTCACTACATTAAAATTACCACTATGGCTTCTCCTCCATTAGCATATTTAGGGGCTTTGAGTTGACGGCTAGTAAGCGCACTTCACGCGTATAAATATATCACTTAACGAGATCTGCTACGGCAGAGTGCCACACCCAGTAATGGGTATGAGGCGTGATGATATATTTATTTATTTATATTATGGTGTAGGTGGCTCAGTGGTATCTAGTCGGACTACGGATTTGAGAACCCGGGTTCGATTTCCACAGCCGACAAACAATTTTCACCACATTACAACTACCTCTGTGGTTTCCCCTCCACCATATCCCTATATCTCTTCCTCCACTAACAACTTTTAATAATATTCTTCTCAATTTCACACTTACCAAACACTATCTTGAATTAACTTTACTATGAATGCCACACCCAGTAATGGGTAAAAAGGCGTGATGATATATTTATTATGGGGTAATGGCACAGTGGTATCGTGTTGGCCTATGGATCCTAAGAACCTTGGTTCGATCCCCACAGTCGACAAACATTTTCACCAATTTAAAAAATTACCCCTGTGGCTCCCCCACACTAACATCTTTGGGGGCCGTGATTTGATGACTGATAACCGCACTTCATGCGCATAAATATATCACTTACCGAGATCTGCTTCGGCAGAATGTCACACCCAGTAATGGTTAAATGGCGTGATGATATATATATATATATATATATATATATATATATATATATATTTATTTTTATATATTTATTTATTTTATATGACATAATAGATTTAAAACTAACTTGGAATAATATCAGGAAATCGATTCTTGGAGACATTTTCTGGTTCAATTCTAATTGGATTCTTCATGACTTGACTATGCCAAGCAGTGTCCCTCAAATAAGAAATCTGTTTCTGTAGTCCTCCATTTTGTATTAACTGATTTACAGCCTTAGCTAAATCTTCACAAGGGAGGTTAGTTTCTGGTGCTAGTAAACATTCCAAAAGAATCATGTGTACCAATTTGTATTGGTCCTAAAAAGTATGCGATTTTTATTATTGAACTGTTAGAAGGTTTGAAGTTTGACAATTAAATTCGCGAACTTATCACAGCACACTCTTTTGATAATTTCGTAGTCGTAGAAAAAATTATATATTACGAGCGTTAAGTGTCTTTATTACTCACGCACGGGTAATACATAAGTAACTACTAAAAACATTTGAATGATATTAAAAGCAACAAAACAAATTCAAAGTTCAATCTACAACATGCATTGAAAAAAAGTGTACACATCCCAAGAAAATTAATTTGAAAGAAAGTAAAGTATTACATGATGAGTTCGCCAAATTAATTGTCAAGATATGACGCATAAATACGTTGAATTTAAAGGACTAGATCGTCGGAAAATGGTAACTTAGAATAGAAATAAATAACTCTCCTAACTGCAAATATTTCAAATCATTATTGACGATTATTCAATGCTAGAGAAAATGTGTAACAAGATATTGACCAGAAAATAATTCCTCGTTCAAAACAATTCTTTGGTTATCCATAATTCGACCATTCAGTTTTTATAATTATTGTTACGTACAAAGTTATCAACTAATTTTGCTCGTTGTTCCCGAATACTGTGCATGTATTTAAGGACATCGACTTGTCCTTCCACTGCAGCCATTCGTAAGCAAATATCCGCTAGGATTATAGTTCCTGTTCGACCTACTCCGGCACTGAAAATATAATATATCTTGTTTAGTTTTTCAAATATAGCCTCTGGAAAAATTTTATTTTCCCAAATCCTGATTCACAATAATTATACTATTATGTATTATAGTAATTAAAGTATTAAGGGCAGTAAGCGCTTTCTACCAGTAGAGAATGATTTTTAGGATCAAGATGAAGTAGAAACCTCCAATAAACGCAATATATGTAGAAACTTGCTGGCAGCAATGCTTATTACATTTTTTGTACGATCGAAGCAATAACGAAATTAAAATTTAGAATTATTTGTAAATTATTTTTACATTTACAAAAAAATTAGTGGTCAAACAAGTAATTACAACAAATCAGTAATTTATAAAAACCCTATTGGAAAAAATTTAAAAATATTCGATTCTGCAAAAAAAATTTAATGATGAAATTGTTAGGTCAGTAAATAATTTAAATTTTTAGATATCAGATAGTAAAAGAAAATAATTAAATCTTAAAATTGTACCATGAATGTATTTGTTTGTTACTATATCGTACGAGAAAGAAATTTAAAGCAAAGACAGAAATTGGCCTAAAATCGCAAAAAAAAACTCAAAGGATTTAAAAATAAATAAATCGCAAAAAATTTGCTACTAAGTCAATTCGGACACGAGGAAATCAATGCCGTCTTGCATATCTTGTTTAGTTTTTAAGTACACTGAAGTAGAATTCACTTCTGTAAGACAATTGAATTTTTTGGTTGAACCGGTTAAAAATCGAAAAATTTTTAAATATGGTTCTATGTTATTTAGACTACGAGAAATTGAATGCCGTTGAGCGCATCTTCATATCTTTTTTAGTTGTGGAGTTACAGCGATTTTTAAGTTTTTAAAAATCTCAACTTTGAAGGCCCATATCTCGAAAACTAAAAGAGATATTGAAATGCGGTTTGAACGAGTGTATTTCTCGTGCTCTAATTAACTTATACTGAAATTTTGAAAATTTTGAAAATTTTCATATTTTTTTCGAAATTTTCTTTTGCCTATATTTCAAATATTTGACGAGATAATGAAAATCTGTAAAAACAAGTGGATTCCTCGCATAAAAATACATATGTATGTAAAATTTCAGAATTTTTGCAGCACGGATAAAATTTTTAGAGCAAAAAAACTAAAAATGGCCTAAATTCGTAAAAATCTTAAGGGGTACCCCTTCAAAAATCTTCAAAAAACAGTGATTTTTCGTTTTTTTCTAATAAAAACTTTACCTGTACGAATTTTTGCCTGAAATTTTGCATACCTATGTACTTTTGCGAGAGGAATTCACTGGTGTTCACAGATTTTCATTATCTTTTCAAGTTTTTGAAATATAGGCACAAGAAATTTGAAAAAAAATGGAAAATTTTCAAAATTTCCAAAATTTCGGTATAACTTAATTAGAGCATAGGAAATACACTCGTTCAAACCGCATTTCAATATCTCTTTTAGTTTTCGAGATATGAGCTTTCAAAGTTGAGATTTTCAAAAAGACAAAAATCGCTGTTTCTTGAAAACTAAAAAAGATATGAAGATGCGCTCAACGGCATTCGATTTCTCATAGTCTGAATTATATAGAATCATATTTTCAAATTTTTCTATTTTTATAATATTAAAGAAAATATTCCAATTACCTGCAATGTACAACGATTGGTGCAGTTGTAGGTATAGTAAGAATTTTCCTTAAAAAGGGTACGAGAGACTGTGGATACTGTGGCACTCCATGATCTGGCCATGAAGTAAAATGAAGATGTTGAATCTAAAATAAAAAAAAAATCGATTGAAACAAATTAATATGAAAATTACAAATACTTTTTCGTACTCGCATCATTCAAAATAAGGTTTACATTACCTTGTGAAAACCGATGGAAAATCTGGTTTTACGCACTAGTGCGCAAAGTAATTGAAAAAACACACATTTTTTATGATTCTAAATTTTGACTATTATAACGCTAATTGTACTTATATACACACATTTTAAGGAATTTATAAAAGAAATAGAGACAATAGATTATAACACCATCAATCAGATATATTTTAACAAACTTTACGAGAAAAAATAAACGTTTGTTTTCAAATATCAAATGTCAATTAATGGCATACTAAACTGTCAATATAAATTCACGTTTTTCAATAACTTTTCTCACTATCGGTTATATAATTTTTGCTCGTTACAAAAAGCTTTGTACAAAACTCGTGCACGAAGACGTCATTTGCACCATTCGCGCACTTGTTATGTAAATAGCTATTATTACCTTTCTGGTTTGTCCATCACATGTAACTTCAAAATACCGATATTCAAAGTCAGCAAAAATATTAGTTTGCAAAAAAGTCACAAACACATTATAGTACTCTTGGGTTGAGCCCAATTCAGGCCAGTATTGTTCACATTTCGGCTGAAATTAATTCATAATTAAAATAGTTCAAAATCAAGTTTTTAACGTTGTCTACTTTATTTCCTTCAACAAGGTTTGCTAACATGACAATATATTTGATATTTTCTTGCCAAATCATTCTCCAGAAATCATTTAAGGTAGACATTTTAGGCCCCTGTGTTGCAATATAGGCTCGAGGTGTATTGTACCCCTAAAATTAGAATCAATAATTTTTCAATTTATAATATTTTAAATTACAGAAGAATCTGAAGTAAGTGTTTCTATTGGCAATACAATTCTGGGAATAATTTTATTCCACAGTT
This sequence comes from Pterostichus madidus, assembly GCA_911728475.2. Lineage (NCBI taxonomy): Eukaryota > Metazoa > Arthropoda > Insecta > Coleoptera > Carabidae > Pterostichus > Pterostichus madidus. The sequence continues at coordinate 42,817,091 of OU452303.1, read as the reverse complement.
AGCACAACGTCAGGTAAAGGAGGAAATACTATTTGACATGTCATTTTTATAATAAATACAAACAGGTTAGCATGGCTAGCTCAGTGGTATGAAGTCGGCCTGTGGATCCTGAGGTCCCTGGTTCGATTCCCACAGGCGACAAATTTTCATAATTTGAAAGAGCTATCCCTGTGGCTCCTCCACCACTAACATCTTTGGGGGCCGTGATTTGACGACTGGTAACCGCACTTCACGCGCAAAATATATCACTTACCGAGATCTGCTTCAGCAGAGCGCCACACCCAGTAATGGGTAGAAGGCGTGATGATATATTTATTTATTTATTTACAAACAGGTTGAGTGATATTTTAGATTATTGCTCTGTGAATAAAGTTAAGAAATAAAAGAATGTGGGTAAGAGAAACAACAATTTATATTAATATAAATTTTCAAATGTCACTGCCAATAACAGGAAATAAATTATGTATCAGTCTTACCAATTATTAATTTATGGGGTGGCTAGCTCAGTGGTATGAAGTCGACCTGTGGATCCAGAGAACTTTGGTTCGATTCCCACAGGCGACAAACAATTTTCATAATTTCAAAAACTACCCCTGTGGCTCCTCCACCACTAACATCTTTGGGGGCCGTGATTTGACGACTGGTAACAGCACTTCACGCGCAAAATATATCACTTATTGAGATCTGCTTCGGCAGAGTGCCATACCCAGTGATGGGTAGAAGGCGTGATGATATATTTATTTATTATTATTATCTTACCAATTTAAAGTTTTTTTTTTGTTTTATTGCCAACTGAAACACTTGCTTCTGATCTTTATATATATTTACATCAATATAATTAGCGTTGATGAAATCTGAAAATGGATCGTCCGGTAATTTCTTTAGAATAACTCGCGAGTGGTCATCTGTAAGAAAAGAATAATTAAAAATATGTTTGTCTAATATCAAGGAAATGTTATACAGGATGTGTACAAAAATGCGGAACATAGGATTTTTATAATGTGCGGAAATTGGTTTTCCTGTATATTTTGGAGCAAAAGTACAACAATAAAAAATTGTTTAAAATTATATTTCTTGTACTAGCATAGCCATGAAAATAATAATAATTAAAAAAATTCTTGGCAGCTGTCCGTACATTTTTGAAATCCTTTGTTAAATTCTTATGTTCCATATTTCTGACCACATCCTGTAGATACATACAGGCAGATAAGTTGTTATATCTATTTTTAAATTTGTTTTCTTTGGCCATTCCGTAATCCCAAGGTTTTATACCACCTTTCGGAAATAACTAAAAATTAAGAAAGATTTTAATATATCTAAAAATTGAGCGACTCTAAATCAATTAAGAAGTATTCAACTTTTGGACAATAGTCAAAATTCAGAATTTTGTAAAAAAAATTGAATTTGCCAAAAGTAATACATTTTAGTACCATTGGATTTGTTTCGCTTTTTAAAAAAAAATAGAATTATTTATTTATTTATTTATTTTGTTACTCTGCACAACAGGAAGTAAATCCCAATTACAGTACAGGGGGCCTACAGCTTATAGTGGAATCCGAATCACTCAGACACAATCGTATTTTTTTGATATAAGTAGAAGTCAGTGAGATTTGAACGCACGACCTCTTGTTTGCTAATTAAGAAACGCAAGTTTTACCTCGCTTTTATCCACTGAGCTACGATTGCCTGTGAATAATAAAAACATAATAATAAATATATTGTCCCTGTTACCAAGGATGTACTGATATACTTACTATGTTGATGGTAGAGAAAATTATTTAAAGCCCTATCTTAAAATACATCAAATGTATCAAAATCTTTTGGCAATATACCAGTTTATATTAATTCACAAAATAAAATAACTTACCGCGTGCTGTCTTTCCAATTCGCCATTTTCCAATGAATCTTTTACATATTGAGACAAATTACCAATTTTCACAAGTTTTGTATAAGATGGTTCATCACTACTACTTGGTAGTAAAGGTAGCTCATGTTCATTTTGCTAAATAAAAAATTGTAATTAATATTTTACCATTTATTCTTTTTTTTTTGTTAGTTATTTTTACCAAATTTTCACTCTTTCTGTGTGGCAAATTTCTCGCGAAACTATTAAAGAAATTTCTCATTGGTATATTGTTGTTTTGAATTGGAACTTCTATAAATAAAATCAAGAAATAATCTAGTATAAAATAATAATAATAATAATACCTCTAAATGACGAACTAGGCTGTCGTAGAAATTCTGGTTTTCGAAATTTTCTGCAATAAAATTATATTTAAAATTTGTAATATTGTAAATAAAATAAATTTACCTGTAAACAAAGAATCCACCTATTGGTATGATTAACAATAATAAAAGAAAAGCGTACCACCATGGGTTACGTTGAAAAGGTGCTGAAGTTATGATTGAATATCTTTCGAAGCTAAACTTATTGTTGTATTCATTGACAAGAACTACACTTATCGTGTAATTAACATCTGATCTCAGGGGTTCATTTTCTTCTTCTCCTACAGTGAAGAACATTTCTTCCCTAGTTGCCTATATTATTAAAATACAATAAGTGTTAGTCAGCTGTCAAGCATTCCTAAATAATTTTAGAGAAAAATAAAATCAGTAAATATATACACCTTTTACCCATTTCTGAGAATGAAACTGCCGTATCAGATCTCGGTAAAGGTATATTCAAAATATGAGTTTAACAGTACACTTACATTCAGTTTAGCAGCTACCCAGGATGTTCCTTGTTGACACTTTAACTCAGAAAGTAAGTCTGTTCTAATGTTTGTTACTGTCTCCTTTTTTGGTTGTTTGTGGGTAGATGTTGGATCACATACTACCACATATAAAGAACTAATAAATCATATCAACAATGAATTATTTGTAAACAAAAATCTAATATAGTAAGTATACCTGGTCTTTGTTAACATATTTGTATCAAACTCTGGAATGGTTATTTGTTGAGTGGTATTTGTTCTTTCATTTGCTGTAATATTTCTCACGAGCCTTGGTTGTATTGGCGAACTAAATATTATTACAATCGCTGATTTTCCCATTTCCTCTTTTTTGTTTCTTCCTTGTACAATGATGTTATACTTTGTTGACGGTGATAGATTTGACGGAATCTATAAAAATATTCATGAGCAATCAAAGATATTTATTCTAACGATGTTGATATCCAGAGAAAGTTTATTTTTACGCGGTTATATTTTAAAATCTTGTATCATTTATACATTTAAATACAAATTTAAATGAGACAAATTGAGTACAAATATTTTTAGATAAATGTCGTATTCATTGCGTATGCATCTTTACATAATTTCTATACCTTATAACAATAATTCTTTTGCGGAGTTGTAATTTTAAGATATTTGCGAGGTTCAGTAATCTCTGTTTTCGTATAAAGATTGGTTTCAATTTGATTAATAGTAATTTGAAAATCCTGTAATGGTCCTTTGGTAAAATGAGGATGATCCCAGCAAATCTGTAGTTCTTTTTCTTTTAAATTTGGAGGCGCTTCAGTATCTGTGCAAATAATAAATAAATCACATTTTACGAATATAATATTCTATCATATCACCATTTTACTGATTACCTTTCATCGTTATGTTTGTAAACTCATATTGTCCTTTATCTGTTACATTGTTATTTGCTCTAATCTGAAATTTAATGTAAAATATACTTATCATGTTATTATAAAACTTCAAGTTTAATTCATACAATTATTTTATAACAAGATCCTTCAAAATTCTTTGTTATCTCAAGACACTGGAAACCTTCCCAAAGATCACAGTCTTTAGCCATTTTTGAAGGACACTTTTCTTGAAAATTTGAAGAACATTTTGTAATACATTGTTCGTAGTTCAATAATTCACCATGAGGTGGATATGGTTTTTTAAATCGTACTGAAAGAATGTCGCTATCGAACGAGTACACTTGTAGATCAGTAACAGGGGGAGGAGCTAAAACACAAGAAATTATTTTACAAAATGTGTTCCACTATCATTGTTTCTATAATTATTTTATACAGAAAATTCTGCATTAAAACCAAACTACAGATTTTATTAACTTTAAAAGTTAGGGGTAGTTGGTTCCATGATATAGAGTCGGACTGTGGATTTGAGAACCTGGGTTCGATTCTCACAGCTGACAAACAATTTTCACCACATTAATACTACCCTTGTGGCTCTCCTTCCACTAACATCTTTAAAGGTTGTGTTTTGACGGCTGGTAACCGCACTTCACACGTAAAATTTATCACTTACCAACATCTGCTACGGCAGAGTGCCACACCCAGTAATGGGTAGAAAGCGTTATGATTTACTTATTTAATTTATTTTATTTAAAAGTTGTAAAAACATTAAATAAACAATGTTATTAAATACCATCTGGTTTAGTTTTGAAAGTCTTAAATTTCTTCTCTCCTTTATATTGTTGTTTGTTTACTCTAAATTCCATGTTGTAGTTAGTAAATGGTATCAAATTCCTAATGGTATGTTTAGTGGATATGCTGTCAAATGGCGGTATATCAGATGGAGGGGTACACCAAGAATCTTCTCCACATGTAATTTTAATCTTAAATTTATTTTCGCACACTGGAGTCCATGTAACTGTTACATCTTTTTTGCCCGATTCCACTTTTAATTCTTTTATAAGTTCAATTTTCGACACATCTGAAATGAAACCTGAATTGTTAAGAAAAGTAGGTTTTTTCGCACATCAAATAGCAGGAAAAATAGATTTTTTCCATACAGGATATGTTGCCCACAGCAACATTCTCTCTTTTCCTTCCAAAATTATAAGATACTAAATGAAGAAATTCATGCTAGACATTATATTAAAATTTGGTATGCAACACTTGCGCAAAGCTATATTATAGCACTCGTGTAATTTGTAGAATTCGCCTTTGACTCGTTCGAACAAAATTAATATGAGAGCTTTGTACACATGTTATATAAGTAACTAGTGAATAACAATATCGGAATGGTAGTATTTTATATTAAATATTACCTTTACAGATGGTGGTGGTAGTCACTATAGGTATACAAGTGCCATAAAAATGATCTTTATTCGTGTAAAACACTACACGAATATCATACGTTTTTTTCTTGTGTAAATTTTGCAATGTAACTTCATTTGTTGTATTTATTGAATTAACATTGTTCTTGTAATTCTTCCAAATTTCGTCTTTCTACAATTAATTAAATTAATTGAATTAAATCTTATGGATAAATATAAATTATTTTATACTTGTATGTCTTTGTATTGGACTAAAAATGTAGATGCTGAGTCTCCTTTCGTTATATCTTTTTTATCAAACTGAATTGTGATGGTGGTTAAAGTTGTGGAAATAATTTTTGGAGGTGAATTTAATATAGGTAATTCTACAAAAAATTAAACAGAATCTGTAAAATTTATCAACATATACATATTTATTTTTTCTGAAACCGGCAAAGACCTTTTTTTAGTATGGATAGTAGATTTTTAGCAAAACAGTTAAGTAAGGTACGTATCCAAGATTACAATAACAAAAAACAGTCAGGTAAAGTACAAAATAGTATGGTAAAGGCTTTACCTGATAGTTTTGTATTTTACCTGACTGTTTGTTGTACCCTTGGACACGTAGTCTGCTGTCAATATAATTAATATCAAAAAAATTAAACATTTTAAATGATTTATGATTATTTATTGATTAAATTAAACGGTTGCAGACAAAATAGGATACATAATACGTCAGGAAAACGATCTGTGGCTTCATATTTTAAACAACCTCTTCGTCAAGTAAAACATCCTTTTCCTGACTTATTATATAATATACTATTACCAGACTCAGCAGTTGAAAATGACATTTTGTCAGATTTACGAACTGTATCACTATCAGAATCATTCGAGACCTCATCATCAACGACTTTCACTTCAAGATCATATTCTGTATCTGGTATCAAGTTTAGTATTATGTATTTCTCGTCTATTATCTTTATACGTTCTGAACTGAAGGATGGAATAGAACAGGCGACCGATTTCTCCATTTTGGGTGAAATACTAAATAAGAGTGTCCCATTACATATAGGAGTCCAGTTAATTGTAATGTTTGTTGAATGTTTTGTGACGTTTAAATTTTCATAATAAATATTAGTATTGATATCTAAAATTATATATTTTGATGAATTATGTATAATTTGCATGCGTAAGTAAAGATATATTACTTTTGCATGTTGTTGTTACAGATATATGCATGTGTTCTAGACTAGTATCGTGCTTCTCATGCTCAGTATACAACACCATTCTAATCTTATAATCCGTCATTGGAGTAAGATCTCTTATAGTTGTTACTGGTAATTCGGATGTTTGTCTTTTTTCTCCGTATGGCATCCAATGTGCCGTGTCCGACGATACCTTGAAAGAATGAGAAAGTGTGATTTAATTTAATATTTTTTTGTCACATTTTAACAATTACTTACTTTATATTCTATTTGGTATAGAATATTTAAGATTTTTTTCTTAATCGCTGGTAATATTGTAACTGTAGTGAGAGTTGAATTGATGAAGCTTGGAGGCGACAGCATACGCCGTAATTCAGCTTGAAAGAACAATTAAATATTTAATAAACATCTTTTTATAATTCAGTAACGATATTCTTAGAACTAGACTAGACTCTGATAAGCAAAGATGAATGAAGTGAACAATTTTATTTTCTCGTTACGCTGCAAATTTTATTATATAGTGATTCTGTCTATCATTTTAAAAAAAAAATGAGTAAATTACTTAGATTGGATTTTAGAGAAAATGTAAATATACACTATATAGCTTAGCTATTACATCAGTGAATTTATTTGCGATATAAGACATTTTAATTTTCGATATCAACTTATCAAAATAGTTAAAATGAAGATATAAAATATTGCACCAATTTGAACAATTTATACAAAAGAATCGTTATGTTTTGCTTGTTGGAAAACATGAATATTTTTATTTGTTACATATAAACAACTCTATAAAGACTAGGACATTATGATTTGTAACGTCCGCTTATAACGCCTACTATAACGGGGACTTTTAATGCCCACTCCGTTAATAACGCCCGCTCATCATCAACATTACTAAATGAACCAACTAAATATACAATATCATTGGCAACGGTACGCCACAATTGATTAATATTTTATACGCATTACTATAATCATAATTATTATAAATTATAACTAATTCTACATAGTCTAGTGCAAAATAAAATCTTGTATGCAGCACGGACGTTACTAAATGATAATGCCCTTGGTGCTTATATAATTAGTAAATAAGTATAATTTTCACTCACGTATATTGCATCCCACCTCAGATTTATTAGAATCAGTACATGTACTGTTATCAGGGCAAGTACCTGAAGTCCTGGTACAGTACCCTACACAAGGCTCACAAATATTGAAACAATTATATCCGTAGAATCCTGAATGGCATTCTAAAAAAAAAGATATAGGAAGAAATCAGGGCCGAATAGCGTGTGCAGCCGCTAAGGAACCCTCACCAAAAAGAGGCCTCCACCAAGTACAAACAAAACATGGAACAATTTTATTTATAAAATATGTTATTATTATAAGATGTGAAAATTTCATTCTTGTGCCATCTGGATACCATTTTAACATTAACACAATTTAATTTCTTTCATTTATTAGATTGCACAAAATCATTTATTTTTTTCTAAACAATTTGCAGCACAAAAAAATAAATCGTCGAAAATCAAGTGCAGGATGAATTTCCCAATGTGGAAATAATTTTTCCTATATCACGTTTTCAAAGTAAATTTTGTAAAACTGTTTTTTGTGTGACGTTGTTGAGTTGTCTAATATATATACAACATTTTAGTTCTTATTGTTCAGCTCATATACAATTATTGCAATTATAATAAATAAATAAATAATATATAATATTTGCGAAAAATATATATTTTTTTTGTAAAAATGTTATTCAGATTGCAATATAAACTTCATTATATGCATATTATACCGAAGGAAAGACAAAAATTAACTTAAAAAAATGTTTTCTTGCCATCCGTGGACTCCACCAAATTTTTACGTAGGGGCCCAGATGACTGTAAGTTCAGGAAAGATACATTTTTGAATTTAACTTTGCACTTACGAGTGTTGCATTGTTCTCCATTATAGCCAGCAGAACAGGAGCATTGTGAATTTTTAGAATTATTTGTAGGTTTACAAATGATGAATTTATTGCAATATTCTTCGTCTCTACCCAGAACTGATGAGCATGATATGTCGCAGTTGTTTCCTATATTTTCTGGATTGTTGCATATTTGATTTACTATAAAAAATTATTTTTCCATTAGTTTCCAAGTTAAACTTTTACATTTCCAAAATGTACAAACCGACTGTTCCTACTTTGCCAGCTATAATCGAACTCATCCATTTTGGTTTTTTAAGAGCCACACATGAAACTGTATCCTTATCACTCATTGGCGCTGAAGTTTCAATTACTCTTCTTTCTGTAACAATAGAACTATTGAATTTGTTGCTAATAGAAACATATAAAATACTAACCTTTTATATGACAACGTCTTATATCGTCTATAAGCCAGAATCCTGTAGGATCTGAATACGTTGTTTTTACCTGTAGCTTATATGTTGTTTCTTCCAAATTTGAAACAATCAGTTTTATATATTCCCATTGCTGTATAATAAATATATAATATAACATTAATAGGAAAAAAAACTTATGATTTAAGTAAACAATAATACATTTTCTTTTTAGATTAATTTTTTTTTCAAATTATTTTAATATTTTTATCTACTCGTATGACTATTTATGTGTATATTAAATGTGTGATATTTGCTTCATAATGCCATATATAAATCCTGCAGAGATTAATTGTCATTATTGCCTCTTCTAAAACTATTCAAAAAATTATAATGCCTGAATAAATTTTTTTGTGCAAATTAAATAATCCTAAAGACTGGTCGGTAACTATGAAAAAACAAAATAAATAAAAATAAATATGCAAAAATTTTGATATTTCTTTATCACCATAGTTACAGTACAAATCTTTGCATTTTGAACCTAATTTTATTTAATTTGGGATTATTATAAAACGAAATTATAAAAAATCATGTAGATAAAGTATAGTATACAACTCGTTATAATAGCTATAATACGATTTTTGTATTATTCATTTCGTTAGAAATATGCGAATATTTCCATGTAGTAAATAATCAATCTTATAATTTACCTTGTTAGATTGTTTCTTCTCCACCTTATGTTTTCCGTTGAATTTGAAGCTCAGTTGACATGATTCACACATAGCTGCATATAAAGCCACACATAATTCACCATTTTCTGGTTTCAATTCTGGACCTAAGTCGTACCATCCTTTACTAGCCATACCTTGATTTAATGATAAATATGTATCTACAAAAAAAAAAAAACTCTTCATTTTATATTATTTTATTATATTAATGGTACTTGCAATTATGAATTTTCCAGAATCCTTTATTTTTTAAATTTAAATACATTATTTTTAAATTATTAATGTTAATATAATTTTCTGAATTTGAAATCTTGATACATTCATTTTTTTTTCCGCATAATTGTAATGACTCCATGTTATTATCACGAACTTTTGATAAAAAGAAATGATTCCAATTTTTCTCACTCAGTGGTAAATTCTGAAAATAAAAAACGTTTTAGTTTTCCTACATTTGCGACAGATTTCATTTCTATTAATTCTTTCATTTTCTTACCATTTCTTTGCCCAAATTATTATTTATCATTGAGCATCTGGAATCTTCCACGTTAAATCTTGTAATGACGACATTATGACAATATCTTACAGTTGATGTTTTGTTCTCGTTTAGTGTTATCCAGTAACATTTCATTGGGGTGTCCGTATTACACAGCACTAATGACATTATGCCTCCAGTTCGAACAGATATTCCAATATTAATATCATCTGAATTCAATGGATGCGGTTTAATTTTGTTTTCATGACTGAAAGTCGTAAACTCTTTTAGAAGATAGAACATTGTTTCATATTTCGTTATGCCCCGTGCACGCGGAAAAAGTTTTCTGAGAAACTTTGTAAAAAAGAAGAAAAAATCAACAAATTTCTTGAAAATCTGTCTGTTACTCTTTGATATGAAATGAGTAAACTACGGTACTATAATCATGAAGTTAGTTACGTCCACAGAGGCGCCCCTATAATTTTCAAGAAACTTTCTTAACTTCTTCTTTCCAAAAAGTTTCTCAGAAGACTTTCTTAGTGTGCACGGGGCATTATGTATATGTACTTTCCCATCTCTCATCCAGAACAGGTTCATGGATATTATTTCCAGTTTCTGCTAGTTCTACTGATGCCATTGTTTCAGTCCATTTATTTATACAATAATTTCCTGTTTCGAAATCGCAATTATACTCATCTATCAGATAGTCTATTCCTTGGAACACGTACTTTGATTCTATAAAAATTTATTCTGTTTTAAACATTAAAATAGAAGTAATTACCTTTATTTTCATTGATAAAAAGAATAAAATATGTTATAAAAAAAATTAATTAATTTACTAAAAAAAGATTTGTATGAAAAAAAATATTAAATACTTAGAATTATTATTTTTTTTTTATTATTGTGTATATTTAAGGGTTCTTCAACATCTAGGTTATTTGAACCCTGGTACATTATTTACATAGTTATTTAAGTTTGTATTTATACATTATTTGATATTATACATTTACTATATATTATGCTTTGTAATTGTTTGCTGTTGGTGTTTGTAAGTGTATTGTGTTGTGTTATTAAATGTCGTTGTATAAGTTAGTGTCTTTGAGAAATAATATGATGTTTTCTTCGGCTTGTTTGTTGTTGGCAAGTGCGCTGCTCAGATCTGTGGAGATGTTGTGTTGGTTTCGTTTCTGTGGGTAGTTTGGGCAAGTTTCTATTATGTGTTTGATGGTCATGGCTGTGTTGCAGTTTTCACATGTTGGGGGGTCTGTCTTTGATAGCAGATGGCTATGGGAGAGTTTGGGAGAATTATTTTACTCAGTATGTGAGTGAGTTTATACAAAACATACTTTATTTCTGTCAATGACATTTTTTATATTTGTTAAGAAAACAATACACTGTCGCATCAAATGGGGTAGCACGAACTCTTGTAATATTCAAATTTATTTTTGTATTTGTGTATAATGTGAAATTTAATAAACATATTATTACATTATAAATAAATATTGTTTAATGTACAAGAACAATATTAGTACAAAATATGGTATATTGTTTAGTTCATGAAATAAATTATAATATAAAAACAGTATTTATGAAATTAGATTGTTACTAAAATTGAGGTGAAACAATTTTTTTATTAAAAAAGAGGGGCGGAAGTACATAAATGGTGGAAACCACTGCTATAGAGTATTAGGGACGTCACATGCAGCAGACCCCCCCACCACACAATTTTGTGTGAAACAACAAATTTGTAGAAAGAGCGAGGTGACACTAAGCCGAGTCCTCAGACAAGACATTTGTCTGAGGCCGAGTCGAACAACTGCTTTCCCCATTCAACCCTCAGATCCCATTATTTGTTTGACGTTTAACGTTTGGCTCACGTGATAAACGTCAAACTGTAAAGCTATACCGTTTTACTCACTAGATGGCAACCGAAAAATTTGAATTGTATAAGTCAATGAGGACTTATACAATTCAAAATGTGTAGAATATACTTTCAAAAACATGCGCAAGGGACGCTCCTTTCCTTCCTTATTTTTTAGATTCTTTGTTAGAGGAGTGGATGTGAGTAATTTGAGATGATTTGAGCATGTGGAGCGTTTAGGAGCGAATGAGTGAATGTGAATGACGGTTTCCTATATGATGAAAGATTCCGAGTATGAGAAATAAATGAGCTTGTTTGTAGAGAACGCGAATGCGGTTGAAGCGTGAATGGTGTGTTAGGATAAAAGTATTTGACGAAGATTATTTGATTAATCTGATGAGTGAATGTTCTGTGAATGTAATGTAATAATATGTAATAAAATAATATGTAAAACTACCTGATGTACGATTTGTATAAGTAGGGCCAATCGGTGTTATGAAAGTAATGGCACTATCATCAACATTACTTCCTGCTACGCAAATGTGATATATGTTGTTATTGGTTACTTCAGACAGCAATGTAATATCAGGTTTATCTTCTTGGCATATTACTGTGGCCACTATCAGCAGCATACAACTTAACACACAATTTCAAAATTTTAAATTTATGTAGGAAGGTACATATTGTTTTCATTAAAACTCTACTGTTATTGTTTCTTTGGCTACTTTGGAGGAAAATTTGTAAGTGATTCAATTCTACATTTAAATCTTTCTGTACATTTTATAATTTTTGTAGTTATTGTTGAAATCAAATATAAAATGTGTGTTAATTGTCAATGGTACAAATTTTTGGGAGAGCTTATAACTTTTATAACAAAATAAAATAAATAAATCATAACGTATTAATTTTTAAATATTTTTAGGTACATATCTACAATAAAGATAAAAAGTATATAAATAAACGTATAAATGATTGTCAATACTGTTTCAATTTCTTATCAGTATTAAATAAATATTATTTATTTCTAATTAGACAACTGTAATAATCTAAAAAAGTATTTTTTCCAAAATTTTACTTTAGTCTCATAAATACAATATTATAATATTATTATAATATTATTCAATCTGTATTCAGTAATAATTGTTACATTTCAAATTTTACTACGACCTTGATTATTAAGTCTTTTAAATATCTTAATTATATGATAAATCTATATGTTTATAAGTCTGTAAGGGCCAGTTTTTCAATCACCGGTTTACTCTCGATTTACGTTAATCATGATCAAATAATAATGAAAACCATAGTTTCCATTATTATTTAATCATAATTAATATTAATCGGTGATTGAAAAACTGGCCCAAAATCACATTAAGATATGTTTATTGTAGAAAATACTACATAAAATCATAAGTTTCATTGCAAGATTCTTAAAAAAATTAAGCTAATCCTGAATTTTGGATTAGCTAATCTTATGTTAGTCTGATTTAAAAAGTTAATTCCATTCACTTTCCAAAAACTAAATGGTAAAAAGATTATATTCAAGTTTGTTTAAACTTTTTTATAATATAGTTTAGCTTAATTTGATAAATCCAAAATTCAGTATTAGCTAAAATTCTTTTGAGAATTGGGCTGTTACTGATTTACAGATCAACAAAACTTATCGATTTACACAAAATTCTACTATAAAACCACCCTCTTTATACACCCAAATATCGAGCACATACTTCTAGTCATGAGCTGATGTTTAATTTACATATTATGTATTTGTATAGTCTATAATTCTTTCTAAAAAATTTAACATTGGCATAATATAAATAGAAATAAATTTTCTGTCACATTGATTTGAAACATTTTTTTCTCAAATAATTTTAGAAAGTTTGACAATGTAAAAAATACGTAAATTTTTGTAAGTATAGTAAAAAATAATAATAATATTGAAAAAATATAACAGGAATACAATTGAAAATAAAATATGTACGTACCAGTATATTAAAAATAACAGAACAAACTGTCAAAATCAACCATTGATCACATAAATTAGATAAAATGGCTTTTACAGAAATCTAGTTAAAAGTTATGATAATTCTCAATTCATTTATTATAAATTAATTTACTTACCAGAGTAAAATCATGGCGAAACACTAAACTCAATAGGTAGATCAAGGTAGACAAATAAGGTATACTTGAGTTGCATTGCCACTTTTAAATAATCCAAGTTATCTTTCGTTATCTTTGCACATTCTGCTTTTCCTCTATTTTTTACATACACACCTATTTTATTCGATAAAATATGTAAATATTTATATCATGATAGTTGTGTTTGTTTGTAGTCTGAATCACGCATTTATTTTCCAAAGCAATTTCGTTACATTCACAATTTTACTCCTAAATAATTTTTCTAATACTTTTTATTTTAATGTTGACATATTATTGTAATATTGTATGCACATAACTAGACTTGGGCCAGTTAAACGATCCTAAACTAAAAGATGAATGATATAAACAATCCACAATTACTAACTAGATTAGATTTATTTATTTATGCTACTTTGTACAATAGGAACTTAATCCCTATTACAGTACAAAGTCGAGACTCACCGAGGAATTGTTATAGTTGGCAATAAAAAAAAAACTACTTGAAATTGGTAAGCCTGATACATAAATTCATTTCCTGTTGTTGACAGTGACATTTAAAATTTAAATTTGAGTACATTAATTATTACATTTATTTCTAAAGTATTTCTATTACTAAAAAAGTCAAAATTCTATTAGCTGTCAGACTCCTGACATAACCTATTTGTATTTATTAGAAATGTCAAATAGCATTTCCGCCTTTATCTGACGTTGTGCCAACTGTGGAATAAAAAGATCTCCGGAATTGTATTGCCAACTATAACAATTCCTTTTGATCACCTGTATTTTAGTATAAAGGGGATTCGGACTAGGGAACTCCAAATTCGAATGCCGTAACAATACCCACATCATCGTACTGCTGGACATAAAATGAAATATAATAATAAAAATTAATTAGATAATAATATAATTTATTGAAAATATAAAAATACAAATGGCAACATAATAGGCTGAACTCAGCATTCATTTTTAACTAAAAAAAGTTACTTTTAAAAATAACAATACAAAGAAAAACAAACAATGATAAATTAACCTGAACAAGATGCAAAATGAAATATATAATCGTATATAATGATGGTTTATTAGTTAATGACGAGTGCATTTCATTTAGAAACAAACAGTCATAAACTTATAAATCCGTAGCGAGTGGTGGTGGATGTTCTTCTTCAGCTGGTGGTACATTTCTGTTCAGCGGATTTAATTCACTAAAACCAAATTGAGACATATTTACTGCTAGCAAAGCTAGCTAATAGCTAGCAGCTAACTATTTTTATAGCTTAGCTACAATAGACTACTTCAACATTAGGCGTATTCCATTTGCCATTTGAATCAGATCTAACTTACATTTACTGAACCAGATCACTTATTTATTTCACTCGATTACTGCGCTGACTTTATTTCCATATTAATGATTCTAATTTTCTTTGAAGTAATTCACCCCAATAAATGCATCAGTCCGTAGGGCTTGAGTAGCTATTGCCAAATGCGCGTTTATCTTTAACTATAGTTAAATTTTGAGAACAATATTAATTTGCCATAAGTGATTCGCTGTTACCTTTCTTAAACTATATTTAAGAAATAAATGTAGTTGATAATAGGCGTATTCCATTTGTCATTCGAATCAGATCTAACTTACATTTACTGAACCAGTTAACTTATTTATTTCGCTGGATTACTTCGCTGATTTTATCTCTAATACTAGAATTATTGATTCTAATTTTCGTTGAAGTAATTCACAGCAATAAATGCTTCAGTTTGCTTCATTCAGTTCATTTAGTCATGTTGTCTAATTTATCTGAACTGATTTAAGTGAACCAAGTGGAAAATGGAATACAGCTATTACCTGTTGTGAAATTATATAAATAAAAGCACTTACGCATTATTTCGTTCTTCATTGCTCTCGTTACTATTTTGTTTTCGTTGTTTGAAACATTGAACACCAACTATTATTCCAAATATAATTATTCCCATAATTAGTACTCCTAAAATCGAGACCCCTACTATAAAATTCGTAAAGGGATCATAATACGTTTCTTCACAATAAACACTATATGATGACTGATTCTCATATTCATTTGTTACTACGACACAAATATTATAAATATTATTATATTCATCGAATGGTGGATTGTTATAGAAATTTGATGATTTGTTTCCCTCTCCAATAATAATTGATACTTCATTTTTATTTGTCTAAAAAAGAAAGTTCTTGAACAAATGTTGTACATTGTTGTCTTCTTGATAAATATCAAAAATTTAAATGAAACATAATGATTAACGTACGTCGTGTACCATCATTCAATTTACTGGCGTACTTGTCACATTATTTCACATACCTCTATTTTTGCTGCGATCCAGGATATGCCAGAACAATTAATCTTTTCCAAAATTATTGAAGAAGTGTTTTCATTGATGCCATTAATAGTTGTCATGCATATTGTTACATACATGTAACTATAAAAAAAGGTATTTAAGTTTTACACCTTAATTTACAACAATCAATCAATAGAAGAGTGAAGTGATTTGAAATGAATTTCAAATAAAAAGTTAAACTAGCTTGTTAAATATTTGGTTAAGCCAAAAATAATGTTATGGATATTGAAACTCAGACGTTATATTATTATTAAATAAGAATTTTTAATGAATTAATGAATTCTCTGTTTGTACAATAACATCCATAAAAAACTATTTCCGTTTTAGAGAAAGAACCCTCTTTTTTCTGAAACCGAGAAAAAAGTGCCTACTTTCCTGACCAATTTTAGTATGGAAAGTAGGTTTTTACTAAAACAATCAAATAAAATACGTATCAAAGACTGCAATAAAAATAACAGTCTGGTAAAGTACAAAACAGTCTGGTAAAGACTTTACCTGACTGCTATTTTTGTTGTAACCTTGGATACGTAGTCTGCTGTCAATACAATTCATATAAAAAAATTGAAACATTTTTAATTATTTATGATTAAATATTGATTTTCAGAAAAAATTGTATACATAATACGTCAGGAAAGAGTTTTTACTTGACTTACCGAATTTAAATACTCGGCCTGCGGCCTCGTATTTCAAACAACCGCTTTGTAAAGTAAAATATCACTTTCCTGACTTATAATGTAATATACTATTTCCTCCCTATTTCTCGAGAAGAAAGTTGAGTTTTCTGTGCATGTCGTGAAAAAATTACCTTTTTAAACTTTGTGTGTCTTGTAAAATTCCAGGAATTTTAATTAATTTAGAATCATCATAGTAATCGTCTACTGTTATAAATTGTTCTGTTAATATGGGTTTTACTGGAGGAGTTGCCAAAGTAGTATTAGCACAATGTGTTATTATTCCATTACCACA
The DNA here is from genome assembly GCA_911728475.2 of Pterostichus madidus. Classification (NCBI taxonomy): domain Eukaryota; kingdom Metazoa; phylum Arthropoda; class Insecta; order Coleoptera; family Carabidae; genus Pterostichus; species Pterostichus madidus. Next base: position 42,800,036 of record OU452303.1, on the reverse strand, counting down.
AACTTCTACAATATAAGTTGAAGAAAACAACGCTGGTTTCTAAAATAATATATTTGTATAATTATAATATTATTATTAATAATAATTTTCCTGAAACCGGCAAGAAAGTGCCTACTTTCCTCACCAATTTTAGTATGGAAAGTAGATTTTTATCAAAACAGTACGTGTCCAAGGTTACAACAACAAAAACAAAACAGTTTGGTAGACTTTACCTGACTGCTTTGTACTTTACTTGGATGTTGTTTTTTTTTGTTACCTTGGATACATACTAAGTGACAGCAGACTACGTGTTACGTAGTCTGCTGTTAACGTGATTCTTATCAAAACTTTAAAATATTTTGAATTATTTATGATTAATTATTGATTAAACAAAACGGTTTCACAGAAAAATAGTATTTAAGTTAAACATCACTTTCCTGACTTATATACTATTATCGTACTTGTAGTTTGTATGAATAATTTTCCTTTCGCTCAGGAAAGTTGACATTTTCCTCTATTTTAAAGAATGTATGAGGAGTATCAGATTTCATTAAAGATGTAAGTATGTTGTATTTTGTAACAGATTCATTGGTTTTTGGATGCAGCCAATTTAATTGTATTCGTCCATATTCATCCGCTGAACCAGACAAATTAATTGGCTCATAAAGTTCTACAAAAACATGTTTAGTAAGTGTTAGGAATTACATTTTTAACACTAACTTACTGTAAATGCACATATGTGGAAAATAGTCAGTTTCACAACCTTTGAGGCAAATCCCAGATGATTTCAAACATGTGTCGTTGCTTTTGCATTGGCCACATCGTTTTTGGCAATTGTAGCCAAATTGATATGAACTACAAGCTATAAAAGTCAGTTTAATTAGTTTATTTTTATTATTAGCTAGCTCAGTGGTCTGCTTCGGCAGAGTGCCACACCCAGTAATGGGTAGAAGGCATTGTTAAAGTGGTGTGTTAGGATGGGAATATATGACGAGGACTAATTATTTGACAAATCTGATGAGTGAATGTTTTTTGAATGATTCTAGGATTCGTGCTATCTCATTTAATGGGATATAGCGAAATATTGGATGAATTTGAATGTGCACAGGGAAAATTAGTATCACAGAAGTCAAAAGGATTTTACGAAAAATAATACGAATGTCTGTCATTTATCCATAAATCACAATTATGATTTGTTGGAATAGTTGTTGCTTGGTAACTGTATACGCCCTAGGACTATAATAGGCAAATTACGCCCGCTTTTGAGGGTCAATAAACAAGTTAACAATGCCAATATAAAGTGAATACTTACTTTCGTCACAATTATGTCCTCTATATCCAGCAGCACAGACACAATTTTGTTCATAGTAATTTTCAGTTGGTTTACAAATGAAATGTTTGTTACAGAATTCCGTGTCGGCACCCTGGCCCAGCACAGCAGAACAAGGTATGTCACAATTTTTACCAATATATTTTGCATCTGCACATATGTCGTCTATAAAATACGTGTTTTATTATTATTGTATTTTGAAGTTTAATTCAATTTATACTTGAACTGCGAAAAGTATCATTCAGTGTAGAATACCAGGTTGGGTAGCTCAGTACCTTACAAGATATACTGGGTAGCTTGTATTTGTTGTTTATACTTAGAATGCGAATCTCTGAAACATAACTTATTCAAGTAAAGAATAATACTTTTATTCACAATTTCGTACCACGTTCATGACAAAGACGAATATTGTCTATTGCTATAATATCGGATTTAATACTTCGTGATGCCTTTACAAATATTTTAAATTCCTTTGTTTCTGTGTTGATAGCAGTTAGTTTTATGCTCCGCCAATTATCTGCGTTTCCAATAAATCTCTAAAAAAAATATTAAGATGAGTAATGCAACTATAATAATTAAATTATTCTACCTCTCTTGTTTGATTATTGATTCTGATTTCCAAAGAACATCCTTGACAAATAGAAACTAACATTGATATACAAAAGTTATCGTCATTTGTTAATGAAAATGTTGGGCCAAGTTGAACTTCTGAATTAAAAGTCTTTAATTTTAAATACGAATCTAAAAGAGTACAAAATTAAACATGTGACGGATTTATTTTTGTTATTTTTATGTATATGGGGTGGCCAGCTCAGTGGTATGAAGTCGGCCTGTAGATCCTGAGAACCCTGGTACCCTAGATTCGATTCCCACAGGCGACAAACAATTTTCATAATTTCAAAAACTACCCCTGTGGCTCCTCCACCACTAACATCTTTGGGGGCCGTGACTGGTAACCGCACTTCACGCACAAAATATATCACTTACCGAGATCTGCTTCGGCAGAGTGCCACACCCAGTAATGGGTAGAAGGCGTGATGATATATTTATTTATTTATTATTATTTTACTTTTATGTGTTTTCCATTCGCCTATTTTTCCATTGCTCGTTTTGACGTATAATTTCTTTACATCATCCTTTATATTTTTCAGTTTAATATATTCTTTATCAGTAACGCCATCTTGAAAAATCATTGTAGTTTCATTTCTTAATACGATGAAATGGAACCAGTCCAAATCCCGCACTAAATTAGTTTCGTGCTGAAATATTTCGTTATTATTTATTTGTTATAACTAATTATAAAATAATACTTACTTCTGCAGATTTCATAAGACTGCAATCTGAATCATGTAATGTTAAATTAAATTTATTGACTCGATTGCATTTCCTTGTAATAACTTCAAAATTATAATTTTTGGTTTTTTCAATGCTGATCCAATAACATTGAATAATATTTTCATTTCCATCAGTACATAATAAAATCTGAGGTCCTTCTTCGGCTCTTACAGATATTGGAATATAAAAATCTCGTTCGGATATTTCAAATGAAAATTGCGTATCTCGAGTTTTGTACGTGTAGAGTTCTATTAAAACAATAAAATTATTATTGAACTAGATCGTGTCGAGAATACATTGGTGTGAATATTTCAATATAACGTGATGTTATACAGGGTGTTAATAAAAAATGTTCGAATTTGTAAAGGCATTACCAATAAAAATACGATAAAAAGTTCCTACAAACTTACATTCTTCTTCAATGGCGCTACAGCCCGAATCTGGGCTGGGCCTACCGGGCACACCGAGCCGCAGTTTTTACGCTGCCGTACTGCCGGTTTCCGTAGTCGATGTTACTTTTTTTAAGGCATATGTATAAGTGACTAGCTTATAGCGCCCGAGTATGATTAATACAAGTAACTGTATTTTTTTATTTAACGACAAATCATACTTTGTCGACAGTCGGATTCGAACTGACAAACCTTGGTTCGGGTGACGTCACAGCATGTTAAGAGATGTGCATTAACACGCTCGACCACCGCGCCTATAAACTTATATAGAAAAATAATAAAAATCCCCTTAAATGGGGCAACCAATGTGGGTTTTCTTGTATTATTGGAAAACGACTAACAATAAATTTGTTAAATTTTATGTGTCGACTTATTTTATTGTGCCTAATTTAATGGTAGTAAGCAATTTTCAAAATTTTGTTCAGGGGCGTTGTTATTTTAAGGTCAGAGGTTAATGGTCTTCTTTTTTTATTGCCTAAAAATTCTTAATTATTATAGTAACTCACTATACCAATAAAATTTCTAAAATAAAAAAAAAATCTTTATTTTGCACACTATCTTAGGTTGGTTTTGTGGCAAATAATTTATCTCACATTGCCATCAGCAACATAAGGTAAAATACTATGCGATAAATAATTACTTTTTGCAAGTACATAATAACTTACTTTTCGTACGTTCACAGAAAAACTCATTTATAAACATCATTCAGTATTTTACTTTCATACATTTATAAAAAGAAAATATTAATTACAAAATTCATATGTATCTAATATGTTTCTTGAAAAAAAGGCGAATGACGTCCTTTTTAAATTTAGATAAGGACAAGAATAGAAGGTGCTCAAAAAGAATATCCATGGTTACGAATTTTAACACAATGGACGCTTTGTTCATAAATTCGTAACCATAGATATGGCAAATCTCATGTTTCACTTGGTTCACTTAAATCAGTTCAGATAAATTAGACATGATAGGCGTATTCCATTTGCCTTTTGGTTCAGATTTAACTTATATTTACTGAACTAAATCATTTATTTATTTCACTGGATTACTTCGCTGACTTTATTTCCAGTACTAGAATTACAGATTCCAATTTACTTTGTCGTAATTCACCCCAATAAGGGCATCAGTTTGCTTCATTCAGTTCATTTAGTCATGTGTCAAATTTATCTGAACTGATTTAAGTGAACCAAGTGACAAATGGAATATAGCTGATGACTAAATGAAGTGAATTAAGAAAATTGATGCACTTATTGGGGTGGATTACTTCAAAGTAAATTAGGACCAGTAATTCTAGTGCTAGAAATAAAGTCGGCGACATAATCCAGCGAAATAAATAAGTGATCTGGTTCAGTAAATGTAAGTTAGATCTGATCCAAATGGCAAATGGAATAGGCCTATTAAAGTATACTGACAGTATAAGAAACTATTATTAGCATTCAATGTTTCTTTCTAATCTAAAATCTAAACAGTAATCTTTAATATGGTTCGTACAGAATATTGCGCAATAATACGAATCACGTATTATATAATAGGCTCCTTTAATAAATAATTATTATGCACTTACTTTCGAATCTAATGTCATGGATAATCGGTAGAAGATGGTTCGTTGATTGAACAGTTTTCCAATCATTGTTGTCAAATATTTTCGAACACTCGTTTTCGAAATCACAATTGTTGATATCTTCTGAGACTGGTAGTCCTTCTGGTGTTCGATATTCAGATGCTGAGAGTAAGAATAAAGTGTTTATAAAAATATTACTTATAACAAACTTTACTCACCTGTTAGTAAATAAAATGTTGACAACGGTGTGATAATCTCTGCAGCATGATTAGTTAAATTGCTGCCTATAACACATAAGTATTTATATTCGTTATTGTTTATTCGACTTAAAAATGTAATATCTGGTGCATTTTGGCAATTGCAGACTAATATTCCCAGAAATATACAAATTATTTCTGGAGTAATATTAAACAGGTATGTTGCCATGTTTTAGTTTGCTGTCATTTCAACGATTTCACTGATAAGCCTTATCAGTTTCTGTAGTGAGTTCATTTATTTACTGTTGGAATAAAAACTATTTTTTTTTATCATCTCAGCATTGTAATAGATTAGAAGATACAAGTTTTTAAAAATATGTCCGTTTTTTATTTTATTTTTATTAATGCTTGTATGCACCAACAAAATTTTAATTTTATGTCTCGCTTAAGTAAAAGTAAATCGAATTCAAATGTTATATAAAAAAGTATATCAGAATTTAAGTTTATTCAATCGAGCATGGGGTGGTATCGAATTGGCCTGTGGATTTGAGAACCTCGGTTCGATTCCTACAACCGACAGACAATTTTTACCACATCAAAATTAACCCTGTGGCTTCCCCACGACTAACATCTTTGAGGATCGTAATTTGACGGCTAGTAACCGAGAAAACCATAATAAACCTTGCTACCTTGAACAAAAAATGAAATTTTTATTTCATTTTCATAAAATAATTATCTTAATACTTTTCTATACGTGTTTGGTATCAAAATGATGTTCAAGTGGTATGTCATCGATATGTGATGATTTTCTTAATATTTAAAAATTTCTTTATGACCGATTATTTTACCGGTCATTATACCAATTTATAAATTACCGTAATTTTTTCAACCCTAATTATTTCAGCCACAGAAAGTCGAAATGATATTAATCTACAGAGTAATCATGGAAAAAAGGCTTGTCATTAACTTATCGATCAGCAACAGATAATGATTCAGTTAGAGAATAAGGGATTTGTTTTAAAAAAAATAAAACTTAATTGCCAGGCTAGTTAACATGAAGTATAAATTGTTTTCGTGCATTAGAAAACTGAAAAATATTTATATGATTTTTGGTGTGTCAGTGTAATAATGTGCTCTTAATATCAACAATGTCAATCATTCTTCGTCCTGGTAAGTACAAACTTAATTTTAATTCTTTTTCTTCCCATGTTTATAAATTACAACAATTATGGCCAGTTGCAGTAACAAAACATAAAATTTTAATCTTAGTTTAAATAAATAAAAGCATATTGAAAGTTTGACAGCAATAACAATTATTATTCCATATGACATGTAACTTGTATTTGCTTTTCTTAATTTTCAACCAAATTTAAAATTTAAGTTTTTTTAGTGTAATTGGCCATTATATAATAAATAATTATGTTCTATTAAAAAGTACTATTTATCTCCTAAATTTTTTTGATTTATATCAACAAGAACAATAACTATGAAGTACCTAGTTCTTGGTTATCAGTTTGCAAAATATGATTGCATTTCTTTTTACTTTTTTATAATCTATTATTTGCCCTTATAGATAGATATATTTATATCTAAGTAGAGATACATTTAATCTTTGGTATTTCTAATTCAATAACAAGGAAAACCGGATTTAAAATACAAATATGTAAGATAACTGATACCGTAGTCTAACAATCATAAATATATATGTAATGCTAACCTTCTTTCCTCACAACTACATTCGATTCTTAATTATTGTTCTACCAATTATGACATTAACTAAAAGCAGACAAAACCATTAGATTATTTATTTAAATACGAAAAAACAAACACTAATGGAAATAATCTTGAGGTGAGTACTAAATACATTCCCAAAGAATTTAGTTGGGCAAATATGGTGAATTTTAGGGGTTGGATTATGGTGGGGTGTCTAGCGAGCGTCATATTGCAAGCCCTGACAGGACCAGACCGGCCCGATATCACAATGCTCTACAAAGGATATAATCAAACGTGTGTGGCTGGAAGCAACACCAATGGATATGGTTTGGCGTTCATGAGTGAGACATTAGCAGGCAACGTTCCTATAAATAGTAAGATTCATTTTCTAATATAAAATTAGATACTTTTAAATATGTTCTGTTGAATTATTACATTAGATTGGTGATTTTCAAACTGTGGTTCGCGATACCGTATCGCGAAGGTATGGGGGGGGGGGGGAGTTGATGAATGCTATTTACAAATTTTAAACTACATGTCTCCAAAGATTCATCCCGTTGAATGCTTTTATTTAAATTTTGAGGATTACTGAAATGAAAAATATCAAATCGAATGTTTGACAACAATATTAAATATCTTATTTAATAGTTTGTCTGACTAGTAATCAAATAATTTATTACAAGCTGTTAATTCTTTAAGCTATTATAGCAACATATCAAGGTTCCTAAGAAACTATACTAAAGTTCTTAATTCATTATTTTGCACATTAAAATAATGAACTACCATGATACATAATAAATGTATTACTTAATGGCCGAGGAAAAACGAAAATAATAATATTGAATTACATAATGAATTATGCAAATTTATTTACAATGTTGATGGTTCCAGCATTCGAATATAGAGATGTCAATGGTACAGCAATAGACTCTTCAAGCGACTGTGACTTTGAGCAGAGTCCTGGAGATAGATGCTGGCTAGACTGGCGTTCGGATAACTTAGAATTACGTCAATCAGGATTAAATCCCATATCTCCCATCACAGATGAACGATGGAATAGTCAGTATTTACTTTATAGAAACGTAGAACAACCACTATTTTTTAATACTAATCTACAAAGTCACTTACCGTTTACATTTTAAATGTCCTAATAGTGGACTCGACAAGTATAATTAAGTAATAAAGCTTGTAGAAATTACAAGTAAATGCAAATATTATACTTTCATATTTCAAAGTTTTATCATAACAAAAATGCATTTCAATCATAATAGTTTATACCTATTATGTTTTATAATTCTGTTTTAAAATATAAATTTTATAAATATAGACTATATTTATATATGGTAATAAAAAGTGTACATAGTTAAAGAATTATTTTAATTTTAAATGTTTGCATCCGCGATACGGATTCGATGACATAGCTCGCGCACAAGTTAAGAATGTTTCAAGTTTTGAAAACAATTGCCGATCGAAAATTTTCCTAATCCTTCAAATGTGATGGCAGTATGCACCAAAATTAGATTAGTCAAGTAGGAACTCTATCCAGGATTTCTGTTATTTTAATTATTGCTGATGATACAGACACTGTAAGCTTGTCAATATACAATTTATAAAGTGTAAAACTTTAGCAGGCAGATTCATAAAGCGGATTAACGCTAACACCATTTTTTAATTCATTTTTAACTCTCTTCTCAATGTACGAAACAAGTTTATTTTAACTTGAGTTAAAAAGAGAGTTAATTAGTATCAAATTTAGTTCATATCTTTAATCTGTTTTAATTTGAAACATAGTTATAGATAATATTAAAAACAGTGTTAGCGTTAATCCGTTTTGTGAATCTGCCTGTAGAATATTTGTGGACCTTTTACTCTTCTGTACCAATGAAACATTAAATTATTTCTTTTAGATTTTGATGTTTATCGCACAATTGGTCGAAGAGGACAAACTGTTATAGCACCTTCATACGACACAAGCTATAATATTGCTCAAGAAAATTTTTTCACTGGTATTTCTGTTCGATCTATACGAAATGCACAAATTTTATTATGTACTGGTAAAAATATACCCATAATTGGTGCATGTTACTGGATACTTATAGACGGATTTCAAACTTTTGAAAACACAATTATTCGAAAATGTGTTAATGGAATTCCAGATAAGTGGGTAACTGATGAAGATCCTGACTGTAAAATAATTAGAGCCAATATAACCGTAAGCGTGTTAGCCTACATAAATCAAACATCTATTTATCAATTTTCTAATAGATATCACATTATTATACTTGTTACAGGCACCTGAAAAACTGTTAGACGAATCAAAGTGGACACACTTTATGTTATCTAGAGAGGATGGTAAGCGTGTCCGACTGTGGCTGTGGGATTTGGACACAGGCGCCAGACCATTGCTGGACTACACGGACGACGATCCGCTGTCACTTTCTACAATGTACGTACGATCATACTATGCCATAGCAGATTGGAAAGTACATGAATGTAAGCTACAAATATTTACAAAATAATTCCAACTATAGATATAGTTCCATAACAGAATTAAATTGTTGTACATGTTGCAGATCAGTACGCAAATATACTCTCTAAAAGAAGACTTATTCAACTTGGACCAGTCCTTAAATTTGTAAAATTATCGTCTATATGTGTATCTCTATACGTTACATTGTGTTCGAACTGTAAATTGGATATAAGACTAGAGAGAGAAGATGGTGTAGTAGAGATGCGAACATCGATAGAGGTAGGACATTATTTAAAAAACCTAATAATTATTTATAATAAAATTATAATGTAGGGAGATTCTAACGGGTCGTTCATGACGTGGAGAAATGTTAGATTACAGGGAGGAATTTCTACATCATCATCTCCATATTATCAATTATACGCTGCATCAAGCACCACAGATGGGAGCGATGAAAATACATTTTGGGCAATTGATGATTTTCGTAAATGCTCCAATAATGGTAAATAAATCGTACCAGTTCAAAATTATGTAGATTTATTTATTTTATATTTACTTTTATTTTAGAAATTAGAGTGCTTAGTACATATTCGCCCAACAATCTATTGTGTCAGTCTTTAAACCACCCAAACTGGCAATTTAATCCAAACAATCAAGTAAAAGAAAATGGCAAGTATCTGAATTTTATATTTTACTATAATAAAAATAAAAAATAAATATATCATCACGCCTTCTACCCATTACTGGGTGTGGCACTCTGCTGAAGCAGATCTTGGTAAGTGATATATTTTGCACGTGAAGTGCGGTTACCAGTCGTCAAATCACGGCCCCCAAACATGTTAGTGGTGGAGGAGCCACAGGGATAGCTTTTTCAAATTATGAAAATTTGTTGCCTGTGGGAATCGAACCAGGGACCTCAGGATCCACAGGCCGACTTCATACCACTGAGCTAGCTATAATGTATTTACAAAATTACAAATCTGTTCTATATTTTATAGAACCACCAATTTGTTCGGACGGAAGGTATATCGGGCAACACTGCAATATTTCATGCAATTCTTTAAATCCAAAAGATGGTTGTAGTGGTCAAAAAATTTGTTTGCCTACACAAGAAGGAAACGACAAGGGTGCCTGCACATGTGCGGCTGGTTACGTGTGGGGACCCAACGGTTGCACACAACGTAATAAATACTTGATTTATGAACTATATAATATTACAGCTAATTGCATTTAATGCTTTTAGCATGCAACTATGGTTTCTATGGGTACAACTGTGTAAATAAATGTGGTCGGTGCAAGAACGCTGTGACGTGCAATATTAATACAGGAAAATGTCCAACAGGTTGTGCGGATAAATACCTGCCCCCCTATTGCCAAACCAGTAAGTGCACTTGTAAATTACTATTTCACATTACTTAGATAATAGTATGAAATATATCTACAATACTTTTCAATGTGATATTTGGAAATAAAAGTTAGTAATAGTAGTTTTTATAATTATTTATGTACTAAAGGTGTTATTAGATGATAATGCCCTCGAGATGAATTATGTTACCCTCTGTACATTATTATCATCTAGTAACCTGTGTGGTACATACAAGATTTTCTTTTTCTTAAAATTTATAGAATTCAGTAGCGGATTGGCTAGATCGGCGGATGGACAATCGCTATTATGAGTTTTGTACTATTAAGCAGTGCTGGCTAAGCTACTTATGAAAACCGCTACTCTTTAAAAATGTAGAAACGTTATAGCTACTAGATAAATTCTGTAAAAAAAATACAAAATTGCAGCTAAAAAGTAATGTTAAAGTAACAGTTCAACTTAAAAGCTACCTTTTTCAGAATTATTTTGCATGGACTGAAATAACATCAAAAAGTAGCTTAGAAATAACATTTTTCTACAACTGTAAAAAAACACGACATTTTATTTCAAGAATACGCGAAATTTGTGTTTTCACACATGAAAAAAATTACAATATTACCTTGACAACAACCTAAACTGTGAAAAAAAATTTTGTTCACTGTTTTGATAAAGGTTTTTTAACGGTTTTGATAATCGATTTTAATTATTCTTTTTTGACAGTTGTAAAAAAACTAATGTTTGTATTTCGTGGACGAAATTTGTGTTTTTTGGCGCATTTGAATGACTTTCTCACACACAACAAAAAAACATGCATTTCGCGCACTTAATACAAAAATATAATAAAGATTATTACATTAATGCGTATAAGAGTATTATTCAATTGTGGAACTGCATGAACGAAGCGGGCGTTATAAATCATAATGCCCATATATCTCTCTCTGTCGTTATACAATTATTTATATAATTCGTATCGTACCAATAAATAACAAATATTGTTCGAATGATAAATAAAAATACTTCCTTATTTTCCGTAGTTTTGCCATATCTCGTTAACCCGCCTGTTATTGACAACGTATATTATAGAAAAATAACTGTCAAATTCAACAATCTTACTATAACTGATGAGGAAGACATTGTACAATCAATTCAGCTGGAATGCACGGTACGAAACAGATACTTACAGAAAAATAATTATTTTCAATTTAAATAATAAAATATAATTATATCTTTTAGAAAGCAAGTGGTCGAAAATACTGGCGTAATTGTAGTGAACCAATAAATTTCAATCTTGGACAAGAAATATCCATCACAGGTTTAGAAAAACAAACTACATATCTTATTAGAGCTATAGTTCATATCACAACAGGAGATGCGTACAGATATGACGACGTGCCATTCGTTGAAGCTACCACGACTTGTAAAGGTATAATTTATTTCTCTATAACTCAAATTTTTGTCCAATTAAAATATAAATCTCAGTTGACAGGGAAATATATATTACTGAAACATCAAAAACTGCAACTATTGATTTTGAGGTAAATAAATAAAAAATTGGATAAAGGAATTTAAACAATTAAAATGTTTATTTTAGACTGAAACTGACGGATATTTAGTCACCACATATATAATAGAATTACGACAGAATCTTAATCAAATAATAGCACCGCGAAGAGGCAGCCAGGATATGATTTTATTAGATTTAACACCGTACACAAACTATACAGTGAGAGTAACTAATATCATATTTTCAAATTACATACAAAATATAAGTTTTCAAACAAAACAAGACGGTAATTTTATTAATAATAAAAAATAAATAGAACTGTAGTTTTAATTTACTAAAATTGTAGCTCCTGGTGATATTAAATATGTTAATATTTTGAATGGTACTGACACAACCATCGTTTTCTCGTGCCAAGAACCAGAAGACAAGAACGGTATTATACAAAAATATACTATAACATACGAGGTAAGCAGTGTATAGTGAATTAGAGTATGCAACACATAATAATATGTGAAAAATAATTATTTTAAGTTGATAAAACGAATTGACTGTGACGACAAACCAATTTCGCAAAACGGTACAATGGCTGTATCACCTTCCATGATATCTAAACTGACGATATCAGGCCTTCAGCCATATTCCACTTATTATATAACAGTTGCCGCTGAGACTATATTACCAGGAAGACCGATAGGATTTCAGGCCAATACAACAATAATGAGTATGTTTATAGTTACAATAATTTATTACTTATAACATTTTAAAAATGTTATTTAGGTGATATTAGCGAAGAAGAACTTCCCGACGGTATTTCTACATCTAATCTCAACGCACGATCGGTTACAATTCGTTGGCCAATGAACTGTGTAAGACAGCGAGGCCCTCTGTATTTCCAAATACTGTTAAAGTGCGTGAAAGATGAATGGTGCGATCAAATTAAAGACAAAGTTTTAGACAATGTAAGTAGTCTCAATGGCGGAGTCACAACATATGAGCTCACTCCATTCACTCACTACTCGGTTGAACTCCGAGCCAAACGTTCTCAAACTGGGGACTTAACTACTTTTAGTAGAACGACAGAGTTCTACTCACTAGAAGAAAGTAAGTCGAGTAACATAAGTATAATAAATAAATAGTTAAGTTAGTCACAATATTATTTCAATATTTGTGATGTAATAACATTTAAATTTAAAAATGTGTTGCTACAGATCCTCTCGCTGTTACAAATGCTACACATTATTCCAAGGATTCAACTACAATATCTGTAAGATGGCTTGATCCGTATCCACCTCATGGACACCTGGAGAAGTATGCTATTACATACTGTTACAAAACTTGGAATTGTAAAACAATAGAAATTACAACTAACCAACTCACACCGTGTGATTTATGGAATGAACATTTCAACTGTTACACACTTACAAAACTTTACACAAACTATCAATATACAATAATTGTAAGTTCGCTATGTACGCAATAATTAATCAAATATAGCAAATCAAATACTTAATATAAACTGTGAAATATTATAGATTTACATACATTTTGTTTTTAGATTAAAGCTAAAAATAGAGATATAAAGTTGTTGAGTCATGGTACTATACTTAGAGTGAATACTACCGAAGATAGTATGTTGCATATAATATACAAAAACGGAATTAATAAATTTATATATGATTTATTTATAGAATCAAGTGTTCCTTTAAATTTAACGCGAGAATGGGAAAACAACGAAATAAAGTTATCCTGGAACCATCCAGATATTACAAATGGACGATTGAAGAAATTTATTATTACTTTGAATCGAACTGGAACAGAACTTAAAAATCAAAATGACAAACCATTCTACAGTTATGAATATATTGTGTTAGAAGAAATGAAAACTTATAGTTATAAGGTTTCTAGAATTAACAATGAACCAAATAATAGTTATTTTAATATGAAAATATTATATTTAGATTAACAAGAAGTATCAACATTCCTCCTCGTTCATAGTTACAGTTTGTGGAGTGAACTCAGTTTATGGAAAGAATGCTACTATCTACATAGACACACCACCAGAGACTCCAGAACTAGCTGGTAATGTCATCGTCGGCGAGAAAACTACTTCAAAGTCAAATATAATTGTGATTATACCATCGAAAATAAATAGTACAGTCAGGTACAAAAATGTTTAGTATTATAACATAAATTTCGTTTCAACTTTACATAGGTAGCTCAGTGGTATCTAGTCAACCTGTGGATTTGAGAACCCAGGTTTGATTCCCACTGCCGAAAAACAATTTTCACCACATTAATACTACCCCTGTGGCTCCTCCATCATTAACATCTGTGGGGGCCGTGATTAGACGACTGGTAATGTAACGGGCAAAATATATCTCTTACCGAGGTCTGCTGCAACAGAGTGCCACGCCCAGTAATGAGTAGAAGGTGTGATAAATAAAAATTAAATAAATAAATCATCACGCCTTTTACCCATTACTGGGTGTGGCTATCTAATCACGGCTGCCAAAAATATTAGTGGACGGTGAGCCACAGGGATAATTTTAATGGGTGAAAATTGTTTGTTGTCTGTAGGAATCGAACCGAGGTTCTCAAATCCACGGGCCGTCTTGATACCATTGAGCCACCTACCCCATAAAATAATATATATATTTATTTTTTATTTTATATATATTCTTTCAGATTTTTGTTTGTGGTTGTTGGTGAAATAAATTCTACTTCCATGAGAAATTCTAATGAAAGTAATGAATTAAAACAAAACATTCTTCAATTTTCTGCATGCAAACATAAATGGATAGCGATAGAAATATCAGAGGTAACGTTATAAATTTAATATTTATAAAACCAATAACATGAAAATTATTCTTTAGTTTATTGAAAATCAAACTCAAATTGTTATTGGGACAGGCGAATCCATCAAGTCACAACAATTAAATGAAACCATATTTAATCATAAATTGAAGGCATCTACTGATTACGAACTAACCTTCGTTTTTCTAAATATCTATAAGAAAGAGAACAGTACGAAAATATATCAGCTAAATGTTCGAACAGCGGCGATATTTCGAGCAGAATTCTACGCTTTATTTTTAATACTTTTATCATTTATTGCAGTAGCAATTTTCCTGTGTTTCAGGTAACCATTTACACAATTTATTTTTATGTTAGGATATTCTAGTTGCAACTCAGTGTTGAAAACTAAATATTACTTAAAATAATTGTAATTTCTTTTTAATATAGGACCAAGTCTAAATCTCGGTCTTTAAATAATTCTAGGGACATGAGAAAAACACCAATTGAACCTGATTATGGTTACTTAGAACCAAGAAGTAAGATATATTTCCACGACCATTCCACAAAAAATTTCACTTTTTCACTTTGTACCTATAAATATAAATATTTACATATACCGATATTTTTTATTTAATAGTAATATATAGGCAGATTCACAAAGCGGATTAACGCTAACACCATTTTTAATATTATTTATAACTACAGAGTGATCAAAAGGAATTGTTACAGTTGGCAATAAAAAAAACTACTTGAAATTGGTAAGCCTGATACATAAATTCATTTCCTGTTGTTGACAGTGACATTTAAAATTTAAATTTGAGTACATTTATTATTACATTTATTTCTAAAGTATATCTATTACTTAAAAAGTCAAAATCCTATTAGCTGTCAGACTCATGACATAACCTATTTATTAAAAATGTCAAATAGCATTTCCGCCTTTATCTGACGTTGTGCCAACTGTGGAATAAAAAGATCTCTGGAATTGTATTGCCAACTGTAACAATTACTTTTGATCACACTGTATGTTTCAAATGAAAACAAGTTCAAGAATTTTATTAAATTTGGTGCTAATTAATAGTGTTTTTAACTCAAGTTAAAATAAACTTGTTTCTCACATTGGAAAGAGAGTTACAAACGAAATAAAAAATGGTGTTAGCGCTAATCTGCTTTGTGTGTCTGATAATGTATTAGTGTGTAATGTGATATATTTGTTACTTTTCTTGAGTGATTAGTATGTATTCCACATGAGTCCAATACAACGTTTTATCCAACACCTCTCTTGAAACGCCTTAAATCGTTTTTATATATTCGTTTTTTTGTTTGATACTTGAAAAGACAATTGATCCAATATTAATAAAACATAGAAATTACCAAGTACCCATGGAATGATTGTTATAGCACCGTGACTTTTCTATTAATCTCTCACTGAGTGACTAATGATGAACATTATTTCAAATATCTATAGTAACAGGCTTATTATGAGTCGGTGTTGGATAAAGTTACTTTAAACTAGAGCTTTATATTGAAAAAAATATATAGCATGTAATACCTTTTAAACATCATTTATTATATTCTTATAAAAGTACAAGTTCAATATACTATAAGTACATCATACAATAGTAATTATAATTTTATAATTAATAATTATTTACGTTTCTAGAGCTACACAGGACACATACTTATTTAGAAATCATTGACACTGCTGACAGTGAACCATTTTATAGTACGCCTGATCTTGCTCGAGATAAACAAGTAACTATATTAGCTTATTAGCTATAAGCATTCTTAATCTAATTTTTAAAAATTGTAGTACAAAACGGAAGCTGAAGGACATATATATGAAACTATTATATATAGTACTACAAATCCGCCAATATACGAGGTACGAAAACAAACATGTCTACAATAAAATATTATAATAATTACTAATTTTCAGAATCTATCAAAGGATGTACCAATCGATGAAGAATAATATAAATTTGGAATTATCAGTTTTTCGAGGAACTACTAGATTTGTTTGTTAATAATTTCTGAAAGTCTACACAGTGATTAAAATAGTTATTTGTGTACCTAGAGCAAAAAGTTGTTTCTTGTCGTTCGCGCATGGAGATTGTTAAACGACGCGTAATTGAGAGCAACAACCATGCAAGAGTGGCAAAGACACATTCTGCTCGAGGTGCACACATTATTTTCTCTACGACCATTAAAACGAATTTTAAATCATTTGTGACAGGTTGTCTGTTTGAAACTTCGCGCGACAGTTTTCATGTATCCATGGATACAATGATACACTCTTACTTTACCGTCTGGCGAGTGGCATTATTTTATTGCCATTCGACAAGCGGCAAATATCAACTTTCTGCCTTCAACTGACAGTTGGAAAAGTCTATTTTCTGCATGGTCGTATAAAAAATTATTTTGTATTTTATTTCTTGGTTTAGCTATTCCTAAATTTAATCAAATTATGGGCCGTTTCATAGGAACGATATTTTATCGTACGGTAAGCTTAAATGCATTGAATACAATAGCAGCTTTCACAACGCTGCCGTGCGGTAAAATTATCATATGATAAAATATCGTTCGTGTGAAAAGCCCTAAGCTAAACCATATTCTCAAAAAATAATAATTCTTTAATTTAATCCTATTAGCATTTGTTTTTCAGCATGTGATTTTACTTAACTTTTTTATATTCAAAATGAAGGATTAACTAGTACTTTTTTTTCGAACTGTAAGGTTTTTACTTGCAACTTTTTAAAAAGTTTTTGGTTTTTAATTTTATTTTAAAATTAATTTATTTAAGAGATTCAACTTGATTCATATATTTTTCATTACTCGTTCAAAGTAGCCATCATCTTGGTTCTAGTCTGCATTTTTTTTTAATTTTATAAATATAGTTATGATTTTATGTCACATATAGATAATAATAAGATCTTATTTATTTTTGATATTATAAAACTAATTGAGGCATATATTTCTACAATTTATTTATTATTATCTGTCAATACTTTTTTTTATGTATTTACTTTAATTTGTATTGTACTTTTTCGTATATGGAATAAGACGAAAATTTTTATTATACCTTGTTCCACTTATGAATGTAACAGAAGGGTAGTAATTGTGAAGATGCCTTATCAGTAATCCAAAGATCACTAGATAGCTAACTTATGGGTATAAGTGAGGCAACTGGTGGGGGTATGCCGCCATTTGCAGTAAAGGCAAAGCATACATTGTTTTATTGTATTATATGTCATTTTTCTTATGTTTGTATTGAATCAATACTATCAAGTGTGAAATTATAGCTTGAATAAAATAGATTATTGAATATAGAACACAAACTTTTAAAAACTACAGTCTTTTTATTGTTTGTAGGTCCATTTTGGTGATAAAATATTTGCAATTTCATTAACAATTTTAAACAACTCAATAGAGTTGATGAAAACTAATAAATAAAATTATGACTCAATGTTTTAGGAAATGTTGTTTGGATAAACTTATATTTCAAAATTTAGATTATGCAAATATATTAATTAAAAAGAGACCACAAATTATTTTTAATATTTGCTGTCAGTGAGCCATATATATTTAAAAATTAGATTAGTATTTTCTAAAAATTCCGAATATATTTTGTATCTACGAATAATAACAACAATAATATCTGTTATACTATTTGTTATTATTACCTATTATACTTTCAAAAATACCGCATAATACATTTGTCTTTATTAAAATATTTAGTTTATTTTTTTAGTAAGTTTAAGTACATTTTTAAAACATGAATGCGTATGAAACATGCCACTGTTTACTTGCTTGCCTCATAGATGATAATGCATGTTATAAGCAAGTTAGCTATCCAGTGTTTATATAAAATTTTGCACTAATCACTTAGAGAGAAACCCAATTTACATTTACAAAATAATTTTATAGATCATTTTGAAGTTTTGTTAGTTAATTAAAATTGAAACCTTTGGCGTATTCAATAATACATTTCAAATGACTGTATTCATACGTGAAACAGACTTTATACTTTAGTCAACGATGAAATTTATTATTATGTGCTGGACTCTTTGTGAAGCAGAGGTGAAGCCGTCTCCGAATAGCATTCCAAAGGCACATTGTCACTGAAACACATAAATCAAAATTATTTTGATACGAATTATTGAATTAAACCTAAATTTATGATTTCCTAGTGTTTGTACTTTTTATTTGTGAAATACTAGGTATTATTCATTTTCAGTTACTGCATTGTGTGGTCTTTTCTTTCATATATAAGTGCAGGCTATCGCTTTCATCTTTTCTAATCTTGTAGATTCGTTGTTAGGAGTAAACGTGAGTAATTTGAGATGTTTTATGCATATGTTATGTACGTTAAAGAAAGAAAATGAATGATAAGTGAATAGGAATGATGTGATTGAAGGTTTGTTGTGTGATAATAATTTCGAGTGTAATAAATGAATGAGTTTATATGGAGTGATCTATGAATGTGGTTGAAGTGAGGGTGGTATGTTTGGATGAAAATATTTGACAATAGCTGATTGTTTGATGAGTGTGATGAGTGAATGATTTATGAGTGATTTTAGGGTTCGTGCTACCCCATTTGTTGGGATATAGCGTGAAGATATGTATGTATGTATGTATGTATTTCTTAGAAAATATGTATTATTATTAACTTTTAAAAATGCAAAATACGCACGCGCATAATATATATGCTATGGCAGAGTGCCACACTCAGTAGTGGATAAAAGGCATAATGCTATATTTGAATATTTATTTTATGTAATAAATAAGAAATTTATCGTAAACATATGTATACTTACGTAATATTCGTATTTCTTGCTGATCTTCCTTTCATTTTATCACATAGTTTCTTTATCAAAAATGCTATTACAGAAATAATTAGTGCCCCCGCCATAATACCGACTGTTATCCATACCGAAGGAGATGTATTATTATTTTCACAATAAACATTAAATGCTGTCTTATTCTTATACTCATTTATCAGTACGACGCAAATATTATATATATTATTTGCTCCCAATGGTGGATTGTCGTACACGTTTCCTGTTTTTTGTCCTTCCCCAATAATTAATGTTACTTCGCTTGTATTCATCTATCAAAAAAAATATTATTAATTCACAGCAAAAATTAAATTAAATAAATGATAAAACTCCAGTATACCCTCTTGCCTTATTTTGACATTTTGCCAAAATATAGCATTGTATAGGAAAAGTTCATGTTTCCAGTGACTCTAAAACAATGATTTACCATTACATTTCGGGCGGATTATTGTTCCGATTTTAGATTAGCTCGCGCTAACCTCTAACCGAACCTAACCTAACCATCCGATTTATTTTCCATCTTAATAACAACAACAATCTACCTGTCAACTATAGGACTAGGACTATTTACTGTTTTAGAACCGATCAGTCCCCAAGACGGTATACTGGAGTTTAGCCAAATAAATGTTTATACTTCGTTTTTTGATGCTATCCAAGATTTTTTTGCACAGACTATTTTCGACAGTATTTCAGAATCTTTCGAAAATTTTATTTCTGCTCCATTACCATCTTCATCACATACTGTTACATACATATTACTAAAAATATATTTAATGTTAGCAACTAGAAGAAATTTTCTCTGGGATTATTGTTGAATAATGACATTCTTATATAAATATCAGTTTGAAATGAATACATTCTGCAAAACTGTGCGAAATTATTTTTTCATTTAGTAGTAGTTAAAAAAATCATTAAAAATAATTCATAATAATAATAACAATGGCTCAATGGTATCGAGAACCCTAGTTTGATCCCCACAACCGACAATCAGTTTCACCAATTTAAAAATTACCCCTGTGGGTCCTCCACCACTTATACCTTTGGGAGTTGTGATTTGCAGGTGGTAACCGCACTTCACGCGCATAAATATATCACTTATCGAGATCTGTTTCGGCAGAGTTCCACACCCAGTAATGGGTAAAAGGCGTGATGATATGTTTATTTATTTATCCACAACTCATATATAATAAAGACATTTTTACACTGATTTCAGTTGAATTATATGTCTCATAAAACACTAGTGTTTTATATTAATTTCGGTCTCGTGTTTAAACTTTTCTTGCGTGTTTTATATACCTAATAAAACACTTGTATAATAAATAACTATTGTTTATCCACAACTCATATATTATAAAGACATAATTACACTGATTTCAGTTGTATTACGGAGTATATGGGTCATAAAACACTGTAAACAACTTGTTACTTAGCAACTACTTCATGACCTACCGTATTTTGAGAAACTATATATAACTGAACCAACGTTAAACGTTACGACCAATCTTCTTCGGTACCTATAATTATGAGTTGTGGATAAAATTTTGTATTACACTTGTGTTTTATTGGTATCGGTCTCGTATCTAAACATTTCTTGCGTGTCTTATATACCTAATAAAATACTTATTTAATAAATAACTATTAAAATGTACATAAATTACCTTATTATACTTTTTGTGTCTGGTAAAATTGCAGGAATTGTAATTATTTTCGAATGGTCATTGTTCTTTTTTACTGTTATATAACTTTCTGTTAATGAGGGTTTCTTTGGGAAAGTTATCAATATATTCTTTGAACATTGTGTTATTATACCTTTTCCACAAACTGCTACATTATAAGTCGAAGAAGGACACACTAGCGTCTACAATAAAATACTTGAATAATTATAATACTAGTAATAATCATCATTTATCTACTATCGTTACATAATATCAAAATTATCTAACTATTTTCAGTGCCGTACTTTGCTTTTTCGTAATTTCGTTAATGTTTTTTTTTAATGAAACATCAAAATATTAATTTTTATTATATTTTGGAATAAAATTTACGATAGTAGATAAAACATTGTACGATATTTGTATCGTAATGTATTAATACGAAACTCAATGGATTTTCCCATTTCGTTTCATAATGTGACATATTACGACACTTATATCGTAAATAACTATTATCGTACTTTAGGTTTGTACGAATAATTTTCTTTTCGATCAGAAAATATGGCGTTTTCCTCAATTTTGGATTTAATGTTTTTAAATGTGGAATGCAGCAAAGATATAATTATGTTGTACATAAAAACAAGTTCATTGCATTTTGGATGTTGCCAATTTAATAGTATTTGTCCATTTTCATCCACTATACATGACAAATTAACTGGTTCGTAAAGTTCTGCAAAAATATGTTTGTTAAATGATTATAGTTATGTTTTATTCAAATATAAACTTACTGAATACACACATATTTGGAAAATAGCCAGATTCACAACCGTCATTACAAATCCCAGATGATTTCAAACATGTATCATTATTTATGCATTGGCCACATCGTTTTTGGCAATTGTAACCAAAATTAATTGGTTCGCAGACTAAAAAAATAGTAAATCATATATTTTTATACAATCCTCTCAGAAATAAAATTTTCTTCCCTCTATAGGATGCGGGCACTCACGTGACACTGTGACGTTTTCGTGACGTAAAAACAGCTGTTCCGGGAAAGATCACTGCGCCACCTACAAAAATTAAATATTTTTTGGGACGAGATTTGAAAAGAACCGGTTCTTTTCAAATCTCGTCCTAAAAAATAGTTCATTTTTGTAGGTAGCGCAGTGATCTTTCCCGGAACAGCTGTTTTTACGTCACGAAAATGTCACAGTGTCACGTGAGTGCCCGCATCCTATTGAGAGAAGCAGTACGGTGGAGTGGGTAGCGTCACGGAATTCGAATCCGAAGTTCCCGAGTTCGAATCCCACTCAAGCTAGAAATTATAAGAACAACCACTCTGCGGCTCGGTGAGTCCGGACCCTGTACTGTAATTGAGATTCAGTTCCTGTTGTGCAGAGTAACATAAATAAATAAATAAAAGAGTGTATTACTTTTAAACCCTAGTAAAGGAAGCGATTCATTTCTACCCTGGGAAAGATAGTAAATTTGTCCTTCCTAGGGAGGGAAAGTAAAATCATATCCATGACAAATGGAAAACAATTATATGATCTGATAATAATATCAACGGGACATCTGTCAAGAGAATAATAAATCTTATCTGCTTATTTACTTTCTGATAAAGTAATGGGAAAGGTTATTTGTATACTCCGCGAAGAAAGTGTCATTCTCCCTTTCTTTATTTTTAATATTTAGACTGTCAACTATTTGTATATTAAGTGAAAAATGTTATAAAAGTACTTGTAATAGAAAGTATAGTTTCCCGTAACTTTAATTTGAAGTATTATTTTAGAAAATAATTTAGAAACTTTTGAAAACATACAGAATGTAAAATAAGTAAGGAATATTGATATTATCTCCTGAAATAATCACTTAATCTAAATAATTTTAAAAAAGAACGTTTGAGAGTTTATGATTACGGAAATTTTGGCAAAATCAAATATTTTTTATCGATAGTCATTTTTTCACAGTCAAGGGGCCGGCATACTACAATTTTTTTAATCTCATTAGAAAGAGTAATTTTTTCTTTATACAAATATACCAAAAAATAATAATACTTTATTTGAAAAAAAATTCAGAAAAATCTTTTTAAATAAATGCAATTTTACTAATTTTAGTGAGAAAATAAACAAAAACCATAGAGAAGCCTGTTATTTTTGAGAAAATAAACCAAAATTATAAACACGGCTGTCATTCTCAAGAAAAACTTCTGTCTCTATGGATTTTATTTACATATTTTATCACTAATATACCTATGGCAACTAAAATCCATTTCCCATAAAAATCAGTAGAATTATTTGTATTCAACAACAATTTTTCGCAATATTCTTCAAATAAAACTTAATTAAAAAAATTATAGCATGCCATTTAAAAAAATGCCGCCCCCACTGTGAAAAAATGACTATTGATAAAAAATATCTGATCTTGCCAAAATATCCGTAATAATAAACTCTCAAAACGTATTTTTTTTCTTTTCGTAATTATTTAGATTAAATGGTTATTTCAGAAGATTATTCCTTATTTATGTTACATTCTATATGTATGGGATGGCTAGCATAGTGGTATGAAGTCGGCCTCTGGATCCTGAGGTCCCTGGTTCGATTCCCACAGGCGACAAATTTTCATAATTTGAAAAAGCTATCCCTGTGGCTCCTCCACCACTAACATGTTTGGGGGCCGTGATTTGACGACTGGTAACCGCACTTCACGCGCAAAATATATCACTTACCGAGATCTGCTTCAGCAGAGTGCGTGATGATATATATATATTTTTTTTTTTTTATTCTATATGTAAGAGAATATGAAATTGTTATAGTATTATATACGAGACTTACTTTCGTCACAATTATCTCCTCTATATCCAGCAGCACAGACACAATTTTGTTCATAGTAATTTTCAGTTGGTTTACAAATGAAATGTTTGTTACAGAATTTCGTATCGGCGCCCTGGCCCAGCACAGCAGAACAAGGTATGTCACAATTCTTACCAATATATTTTGCATCTGCACATATGTCATCTATAAAATACAGTTTTATTAATATTGTATTTTGAAGATTAATTCAATTTATACTTGAATTTCGAGAATTATAATTCCAAGTAGAATACCAGGATGGGTAGCTCAGCACCTTGCAAGAAATACTAGCTAGCTTCTGTATATTGTTTATTCTCAGGATACGTATTTCTGAAACATAACTTAATCAATCAAGGAATAATACTTTTATATTTACTTTCGTACCATGCTCATGACAACGTCGAATATTGTCTATTGCTATAATGTCGTTATTATTACTTCGTGATGCATTTACAAATATTTTAAATTCTTTTGTTTCTGTACTGATAGCAGTTAGTGTTATGTTACGCCAATTAGTTGAATTGTCAGAAAATATCTAAAAAATAATAATAAGATAAATAATTCGAGTATAATAAATGAATGAATTTACCTTTTTTGCTTCATTATTGATTCTGATTTCGAAAGAACATTCCAGGCAAATTGAAACTAACATTGATATACAAAAATTATCTTTATTTGCTAATGAAAATGTTGGACCAAGTTGAACCTCTGAATCAAAAGTCTTTAATTTTAAATAGGAATCTAAAAAGTATTAAATATAAAAAAAATTATATATATGATAGATTTATTTTCGTTACTTTTGTGTATTTTCCATTCGCCTCTTTTTCCATTGCTCGTTTTGATGTACATTTTTTTTGTATCGTATTTAACATCATCTAGTTTAATATATTCCTCACCAGAGACGCCATCTTTAAAAATTATCGTATTTCCATTTCTCAACAATATATAATGGAACCAGTCCAAATCACGTACTAATTTAGAATTGTGCTAAAATATTTCGATAATATTTATTTATAGATAAGTAATATTGATATTATCTCCTAAAATAATCATTTAATCTAAATAATTAAAAAAAAAAAAACATTTCGAGGATTTCTGATTGCTGATATTTTGGCAAAATCAGATATTTTTTATCGATAATCATAAATTCTTGAAACTTTTTTCAAAATTATTTGGAGTAAATAATATGGGGTAGGTGGCTCAGTGGTATCAAATCGGCCTGTGGATTCTGAGTACCCTGGTTCAATTATCACAGCCGACAAACAATTTTCACCACGTTAAAACTACCCCTGTGGCTCTTCCTCCACTAACATCTTAGGAGGATGTGATTTGACAGCTGGTAACCGCACTTCACGTGCATAAATATATAACTTAACGAGATTTGCTTCGGCTGAGTGCCACATCCAATAATGGGTAAAAGGCATGATGATATATTTATTATTTCCTTACTTATTTTATATCATATATAAATTATAAAACAGTATTTACATCTGAATACTTCATTGAGAGCTTTTACAATATAATGTAAATAAATACTTACTTCAACAGATTTATTTAAAATACATAAAGAATCTCTAATTGAAAATTGTGTTTTGCTAACTTTCTCACATTCTCTGATGGCAACTTCAAAAATATTATCATTGTTATCAATTCGAATCCAGTAGCATTGCATAATATTTTCATTTCCATCATTACACAACAGAATCTGTGGTTCATCTTCAGCTCTTACTGATATTGGAAAATAGAAGTCTTTCTCCGTTATTTCGAATGGAATTTGGTCATTCCTAGTTCTGTACGTGATCAGTTCTAATAAAATCATATTTTTAGTCAATCAAATCGTTTTTAATGTAGTTTACAATTTTAATCATTGCAGTATTAAAAACTGTTTAATTTACACCTATCCTTTAATTTAGTAGGTGGCACAGTGGTTATCGTGTCGCTCTGTGGATCCTGAGAACCCTGGTTCGATTCCCACTGGTGACAAACATTTTCACCACATTAATACTACTCCTGTGGCTTCCCCTTCACTAACATCTTTTGGGGCCGTCATTTGACGGCTGGTAACCGCACTTCACGTGCAAATATATATCACTTACCGAGATCTGCTTCGGCAGAGTGACACACCCAGTAATGGGTAGAAAGCGTGATGATATATTTATTTATTTTTTTATCTTTAATTTATTTATTAAATTTGTATTTTCTGTATTTTAATGACACTCATTAAGACACAGATTTTCATTATGATACAGATTTTCATAACTAATACAACAAGTGATATGATTATTGCTGATAATATTTTGACGCAAATTATGAGTTGGAAATTGATATATTGCAAGTGCTGTGTTTCCTATTTCCGTTAATGTTTCTTTCAATTGACGTTTTTGAAAATAGCATTTATTTTATTGGCAACCAATCTTGTCATTATTATACTGAGAATAAAGCTCTTGTGATTATTCCCGGGAATTATCTCTGTAGGTGCTTTTGTATGTAACAAATGATAGGTAGTTGTCAAATAATTATTTAAAACTGTCAACGTGTCAAGTAAAATGTGTGGCAAAATTAGATTTAGTTGTATTTCAGATACGAAAATTGACCAACAAATTTTGGAAACAACTTCCAAGAATACATTAATAAATAATCATTCGATATGAACCCAGTTCAAAATGTTTTAAGTTGGATGAATCGACCTCAACAGCTAAGTCAAAAAATAATGTAATTAAATATAACTCGAGAGTTGGATAAATTAGAAAATAATTCTCCAGTATCTTTCTCAAACTTGTTGGCATTTGGCAATAGCCACTCAAGCCCTACCGGCTTTCGTGACTATTGCCTGGTAACAAGTTTTCGAAAGATCTGTCAAATTATTTTCAATTTATTCTCACTCTCTTGTTATATTATTACTGAAAAAATATCACTTATTAATTCCACTAATTTATATCAAAATAGCTGTCATTTCATTGGTTCATTTTCAAACAAATTCGTGATTTTATTGATTAGTTCTCACGTATACGTGGTATATTCTCATTACGATACAGATTTTCAGAGGTAATACCACAAGAGTTGATAATTATTTGAAAATTGTTATTTTTTCCTAAGCCACACAAAACATTTGATAATTTCACGAAGTTACAGGATATTTATAATGGCTATTATAAACTTGTTACATAATGCACTATTAATGAATGATAAATAAAAACTTACTTTCGAATCTGATGTCATGTATAATTGATAAAAGATGATTAGCGGACGGAACAGTTTCCCAATTATTGTTATTAAATAATTCCGAACACTCATTTTCGAAATCACAGCTTATATCGTTAGGCACAGGTATTCCTTCTGGTGTACGGAATTCAGACGCTGAAAAAATAATTAAATATGCAAACATAATTTAATAATATTTTCCTCATTCTACCTAACGACGAATGTATAACAGAAAGTGGTGTTAGGAATACAACGGAATTAACTGATTCATTATTTCCAATTATACAAGTATATTTGTAATCATTGTCTGAGATTCGCGCTAACAATGTTAAATCCGGTTTACAATTAATAATAGAACATGAAATAAGTCCTAAGTACAAAATCGAAAACCACGCTACACACACCATGATGACAGATGTACTCAGATAAGAGTATTTGCAGACTAAACGGTTTTAAATTTTTTATAAAATAAATATCCTGTTTAAAATTAAATACGTAATTTATTATTATTACATTATAAACAAAAATGTGCCTACTGCTCAACAATATTCAAATGCAAACAAAAAATCTATTATTTCAAATAAAATAAATAAATATATCATCACGCCTCCTACCCATTACTGGGTGTGGCACTCTGTCGTAACTGATCTCGGAGTTAGCCACTCATGAATTATGGTGTACACCTTGTCTTGAATTACTTGAAATATACAAGTATTACACATTAATTACATTAATTACCAGAATTACCATTGCATTGCGCGAATTACTAAAAAATTGTATGAATTACTTAAATTTTGAGACAAAGGATACTGCGATGATATCGATACATTTGTTTTGATATTATTATAATATCGATCCTTGTTTTAATGTACCGGTATCAATAGAATTCCACACCTTTCCCTACTTTAGAATATCAGTAATGGGGGATTCAAGTGGTAGAGCTTTTTAATATATATTTATTAAAATAAATTCTTGACCGTACATCATATTTAATACCTTATAAAATCATACCATAAATTATATCTTTATTGCTGAAATATGAAAGTTAAAGTTGAATAATTTAAAACGTTCGCACTGCCATATTGCAATGACGTAGTTGCATTAAGCCAATCACAGAGCTTTGTCTGAAACGTTTGTCGGTGCTCAAGAAGACGAAGAAGAAATAAGCATTCAGCATTCTACGATTCTACCATTGACGTATAATACCAGACGAATTATGCCGTATTCAAGTCAATGCAGTGTTGTGAAGCAGAGAGGAATTGAATAACTTGATGGTCCGCCGGATGCGCGGCAAGGAGCGAGTACACTTTGATGTTATGCAAGTTGCTCCTTGCCGCGCACCCGCCTCACCAACCAGTTATTCTATCCCTTTCTGACTCACAACAAATGCCGATGTTATCCGTCTAGTTATGTTTTGTC
Organism: Pterostichus madidus; assembly: GCA_911728475.2. Taxonomy (NCBI): domain Eukaryota; kingdom Metazoa; phylum Arthropoda; class Insecta; order Coleoptera; family Carabidae; genus Pterostichus; species Pterostichus madidus. The sequence continues at coordinate 42,771,377 of OU452303.1, read as the reverse complement.
TGAGGATTCTACTGACAACGACAAGTTACGTGTTATTTATCTCTGTCTTATCTGTCTCTCTTTAAGCTAAGATGCAACTACGTCATATTCATTTGTTTCGAAAGTTTAAATATTTTTATCATGCTTAATACAAGTTTTTTTTTTTAAATTTAAAATTTGGGTATAATTATTTTATTACGTAGATTAATATATAAAAAATTCAAAAAAGTCTTGAAAGGTCCATTACCAGAATTACCATTGCATTACGCGAATTACTAAAAAATTGTATGAATTACTTAAATTTTGAGACAAAGGATACTGCGATGATATCGATACATTTGTTTTGATATTATTTTAATATCGATCCTACTTTTAATGTACCGGTATCAATAGAATTCCACACCTTTCCCTACTTTAGAATATCAGTAATTCTCCTTGTCTCTATTTATTCTAAATATTTTGTAATGAGGTAGCTGGGTAGCTGATATCAAGTCGGCCTGTGAATCCTAAAAACCCTGGTTCAATTCCCACAGCCGACAAAAACATTTTCATCCATTTAAAATTACCCCTGTGGCTCCCCCACCACTAACATCTATGGGAGCCGTGATTTGACGGCTAGTTAGCGAACTTCACGCGCATAAATATATCATTTAACGAGATTTGCTTCGGCAGAGTGTCATATCCAGTAATGGATAAAAGGCGTGATGATATATTTATATTTTATTTTATTTTGTGAACGTTCCAGTACATTTTTGCACTCAACTATTTTTCTTTTTATAAATATGGAGTTATTTTATTTTTGTAGCAATCCAATGATATGTATCTAAATAGTAAAAAGATATTCTTTTCATAACTTTATTTATTTAATAATGCGCAGTGATATTCGGACTTTTCTAGTAATTATGTTAATTCCTAAGTAAATCCTGAAAGCAATTGTCCATGGATAAATTTAAGCTATAATGTCGCAAGAGCATTCATTAATAATGCGAAATAATTTTATAACAATGCGACAGCACGTTGCTTGTTTCCTAAAAGCAACATGCTGAAGGAAATTATAAAATTATAAGTATTTATCAATACTCGAGGAACATTTGCGATTTTCAATTTGTAAAGAATTTGTATTTGGCAGAATTTTTATATGTAATACCGCCCAGTAGATAGCAGTACTAGTGTACGGAAATTTTACTTAATGAAGTATTTTTTTATGTATTTTCTTTAATAATTTTGTAAATTCTTCATTACCGTACTGTGAAAATAACATTTTAAAATTCAAGAATATTTTGTTACATACTAAAAACTGTTTGTTTGCTGGCAACAAGTAAGTGATAATGTCCCCAGTTTGATTGGTTGGTTTCACACAGGTGATTAGTGATGAACGAATGTGATTGGCTTGTAGGTTCGGCCCTTGATTATACAGTTTAATTATTAGTCAATCAACGGTTCGACTAAAAAATTTTAGGGTGATGTTTTGATTGGTTTGATTTTACACACTTGAAATGAATTAATGTGATTGATTAGTAATTTTGTTTTAATTGATTGTGATTAGAAATGGATTGATTAATTAGATAATTATTTTATCTAATAACTTTCAATAAATCATGTTTTGATTGGTTGATTTCGCAAACCTAATTAAAAATGGTCAAACTGAACTATCTATTCCAAAAAGCAAATTCATGAAAATAACAAAAATATCACATAAAACTAATATATCGAAATTATTATTTTTAAAGGTAATCACAAAAAATTAATCGTGATCAAAAAACAGATCTATTGATTTTAAGTAATAACCAAGTTTTTTAAAATAGGATTTTTAAATTTTATGCCGATTCAAACTGTTAGTATTCTGCGGTTTTATGAATAATCACATTGAGTAATGTTTTATGTTTATTTTTTATACAACAATAATACATTTTAATATAATATTTACATTAAAGTATATATATAAATATTATTATTTGAAATCAAATACTACATATACATCCTCCGGTTACAATTCCTATTTACACTAAATAATTAATTATTATTACAATATCACACGATTACATTTATAAATCTATTTCTTCATATAATAAAAGCTCTACTATAGCAGTTTCATAAACAAAATCTATCGACATAATTGTATAATAAACAAATAAGTAATTTGCACTGTAGACCTCAATAGGTACAACTTCTGTCTGTCACAGAAGCCGAACAAAAACATGTTTCCTTTAATGTTATTCAAAATTTTATATTTCAATGGAATTTACTGTGCAAAAATAACAAGTAATATGTGCATATATGGCGTGAAAATTCATTTTAAATAGAACATTGTTACAATGACGTCATCGCAGAGGACAACTGCACATCACTATTATACAATTTAATGGATTATATAAAAAATACTTTACCACATAACAAATTTAACAATTAAATAAAAACTGAGTTTAACAGTTGCCCTCCAACAAATTCATTTGTTTTGAAGTGAATAACGATCTTCATATGTCGACAAATGACAACCACCTATCAAAAAACAGAAATAAAAGTACGGCAATTTTTATTTGTAAAATAAATCCCAGAAGATCGCTATAATGATTATAAAACTACGATTATTAAGTATTTCTTTTTATGTTAGGGTACTAGCGTGCAAGTTGTATAATTAGTGCAGCGCACATTTCAAAAAATTCCATTGTGTGGTGGCCACTTGGTGGTTGAATCACCCCGGACTGGACGGGGGTGGGAACCGCCCCCAAGTTGTTTAAACTCGCTCCAAGCGAGTTTGATTCGCTCTCTTCGTTACTCAAAGATTTGAAGTCCAACAAGTAGCTTTTGTAGTCCACCTGAAAATTATATCAAACACAAATTTCAGAGACAGAATAAAAGATACCTAAATAGTCATTTGTTTTTAAATTAATTCTATCTTTTCAGACAATATACAGGGTAGAAAAAATAAGTGCGGATTATTGATATTATCTCCTGAAATAATCATTAACAAGCAGATTCATAAAGTAGATTAGCGCTAACACCGTTTTTAATATTATCTATAACTCTGTTTCAAATTAAAACAGATTAAAGAAATTAATTAAATTTGCTGCATATTAACTCTCTTTTTAACTCGAGTTAAAATAAACTTGTTTCATACAAAAGAGAGTTAAAAACGAAATAAAAAATGGTATTAGCGCTAATCCGCTTTATGAATCTGCCTGTTATTCTCAATTAAAAAAATATATTTAAATAAAATAAATAAATATATCATCACGCCTTCTATCCATTACTGGGTGTGACACTTTGCCGAAGCAGATCTCGGTAAGTGATATATTTTGCGCGTGAAGTGCGGTTACCAGTCGTCAAATCACGACCCCTAAATATGTTAGTGGTGGAGGAGCCACAGAGGTAGTTTTTGAAATTATGAAAATTGTTTGTCGCCTGTGGGAATCGAACCAGGATTCTCAGGATCCACAGGCCGACTTCATACCACTGAGCTAGCCACCCCATAAAATATATTTAGATTAAATGATTATATCAAGAGATAAAATCAATAATCCTGACTTATGTTACAGCCTGTATATATTCTTATTGTACAGCTTTGTTTATTTGTATCAGTTGTTGATGATGTTTGAGTTGATGTGATATAAAATTGTAAAATAATTAAGTATGTCAGTCTAATTTTTCTTATTTGAATGAGTATTTTTTCGTTGTTCCCCGCCGATTTCAAAAAATAAAAACTTACTTGATAGAGCTGCAACGACATCTTGACAAATCGTTCATAAAGAGGATTCTTATGACGTACTCTAACATGATACGGATTAATAACTTTCCATTCAAAATTCAGCGCCTTCATAGCTCTATAAACCTCCATCATAATATCATTTGGTTTGCTCTGAGACCGAATTCCAAGATGCCACTTGGCCCTCTTCACAGGAGTACCTCGTCCTCTTTCCCCTGCCGTATGGTTCGATGCAATCACTCTGTCCCTCAAAGGAGCGATCCTTTCTGGATGTGGACGAATAGGACTTGGACTCAACTCGCTGGGGCTGAAGCTCACAGGAGGTGGACTGCCAGGCATGTAGAAGTCCTTGATTTCAGCCTTCGCGGCTTCATGTTCAATACGTTTGTTGTCGATTATCAGGTGGTAAGCAATTGCGAGTTGATCATGAGGATCACCGCTCAGTAAAGCGCTGTGAACTTCGCTTTCTGTTACTCCGAATTTATCACAAACCTCAGAAATAGCTTCCGTGTCAATCACAGAAGAATCTTGTTCAACTGGTGATGGGAATAAATAAGCTGGACAATCTTTCTGGAACCATTCGTGTTTTTTTATATCTTCAATTGTTGCACGTTTCATTGGATCGATGTGCAACATATGACACAGTAAACTAACAACTGATTTGTTCAGGTATTCCGGGATTGGGAATATTCCTGATTTGATTTTTCGGAATAAAGTTGGGACGTGCTCATCGTCAAACGGTAAAGTTCCACAAAGTAATGCGTATAATATCACGCCACAAGACCAAATATCTACTTCTGGCCCCGCGTATAACTTCCCTGAGATTACTTCGGGAGCTGCATAGTTTGGAGAGCCACAACTGGTCCGTAAGAATTCCCCGTCCATCATCATGTTTGACAGACCAAAATCAGCTATTTTTACATGCATATTATGATCCAAAAGTAAGTTTTCTGGTTTTAAATCACGGTGAACAATCATGTGCCTATGACAGTAATCTACTCCTGAAATAATTTGTTGGAAGAATCTACGAGCTTCATGTTCTTGCAACTTTCCATTTTTCACAATGTAATCAAATAATTCTCCTCCAGAAACATATTCCATAATCATAAAGATATCGGTGGGTGTACTAATTACTTGATAGAGTTTAATAATGTGTGGATGTCTAAATAATTTAAGATTTTGAATTTCTCGACGAATTTTACCCACAACATCAAGGCTCTTGATTTTTTGACGATTCAGGATTTTTACTGCAACTTTACTTTTAGTTAGCTGATGCTCCCCAATTTTTACTTTACCAAATGTGCCCACTCCCAAGGTTTGGCCAAGGGTGTAATGACCAATTTTGACCAGGGGCTGCTGGATCCCAGTTGATTTGTTGTCCGACATCGTCACGATAGGTTAGGTACAAAACATGTACTTTAATTTTCAGAAGAAATGTTAATTTGATTGTGTTACATAATAATTATAAGTGAGTAAATAACTTGGCAATTAAGTAAACATCAAAAGTAATTTCAAAACACTATCAATTTACGATAAATAATATTCACCATAAGTCACATTCAGCACTTTATGCGTTCAGTAAACTACGTATTTGTGATTAAAAATTGTGACGCACTTTAATTTTACTATAAAATACAGAATTTATTCAAAATATAGGCTGAAATAAATTACAATTCTAAAATGCAATTTCAACTATAATATCATATTTTATTAAATATATTTTTAGTTCCTATTATTGATTTTAAAATTATTTTGTCTGAATGAACATTTCTTCTATCAAGCAAAATATTACAGGGCCGTAATCCATTTTTTAAAATGCACAAATTGAATATAAATAAATAAAACTGAGTATGCAATCCTGATAAGTTTGTTCTCAGAAATTATTTTTTATTGTAAATAAAGTTGAAAAATACTTCTTTTTTCTAATTTATATTAGTACTTTGAAAATCTTAAGAAAATATTTTATTGTATTAAAAACACGTGGAAAGTTTAATAATAATCTTTTTAATATTTTAAAGAGTAAATAAAAGTTACTAAGTCAACATTTATTAAGTTTAGATTTTATAAAAATAAAAATTACGACTTAGTCTCTAGAAATTCAACATAAATAATTTAACATTTTACGCTCTAAAAAGTCCAACAGAAACAATACAATCGAGAAAAGAATTACAACTTTAGATTTAACGACAAATACATCAATATAACCAATTTCATAATCATTACACAAAAAATTACATTAGGTACATAAAAAAGACATAATAAATAATTATCGATAGTCTTATTGGTCCACTTTGATGAATCTACTTAAAGCTTTAATTACTATTTATTCTAGAGTCCATAAATCTCTTAGAACTCTAAGATAAATTATCTCAGGGGTTAATTGTGAACTTAACCTAAACATTCACCGGTCTTTGCACCGTTGTCTCTGCATTTTCACTTCTATTAGTGTCCTGTTTTTCCGAACCACTTTGCCAGCCAGAATCCATCGTTCCATCACTGTGGCAAGCTTGCCCTTGAACTTCTTCATCCGTACTATTTGCTTCTCCATACAATAATCCAACAGGATTCACTCCTAAATTCTGGATTAAAGTTGAAATATTCGATCCGATTCCTCTTCTGGGAGAGTTACTCAAGTTCAAAGTCTTCGGAGGCATATTTTTCGGACTTGACGGATTAAAATTAGTATTAAAATTAGGATTGACTTGTTTATTGCTGATTTGATTATTTGTGAAATTCGGATTGGTATTATTAAATCCCTGTGGCGGGAAATTTTGATTTGAAAAATTGTTCAAACCGGAAATTGTATTTGTGAGGTTACTGAACGAAGCCGTTTGTTGGGACGACGATGATTCTTCTTGATAGTTTGGTCTAAAGTTCTGCGCAGTTCCTTGTTGTTGAATTATTTCATATTGTGCATCAGGAGCTAAAAATTGATCAATACTAGCATTAGAAAATGTTCTATGCCTGTGTGATTGTTCCACATTTGTGTTCTTTTCGGGAAAGTAATTCATGCAACATTCATTTTGCCCAAACGATGGTGACATTGGAGAAATGGCGTCGTCAGTACTTTCTGTCATAGGAGTTTGGATACTTCCTAAACTGTTTTGAGATATTTCTTTTGATAATAATTGCAGACATGACTCTGATCCTAAATCTGATAAGGTTATATTATCAGAGTTTGGAAGTGGGAATGGTAGTCGACTCCTTGTAGACATTTGTCTTTTACCAATTCTTTGTGCTAAGTAATCCTCAGTTTCTGGTACATTTGAAAATCCTTTACTGGGTTCTTGAAAATTCTGATTATTCTGCAGCAGATTCTCAGTTTCATTGGGTCTGGTTTGCTTATGAACACAATGTAAAGACATCAATCTTGGTTTTTGAGCCTCTAGTGCTTCATCATATAACGATGAATCTTGTCCATCGTTCCGTACTGAAATATTGCAACAACTGCTGACGTCAGCGAAGTAAACTTCTGATTCTGTTGGTTCTGTTTTTGAAGGAACTCCTTCTTGGTTTTGGAATGCTGCGTTTTCTACCCCTTGTAACCGAGGAAGGAATCTACATGGTTGAGAATCCAATCCAGTGTTATTTTTGTTTCCTTCCAGTTTTACATTTGGTTCTTGGTAGCTGTGTTCTTCAGAGGTTTCTTGATCTGGCTGTTCTTCAGGATAACTTGGCTGTACAAATATTAACTAGTTTATTAATCGTTCAAATATTTGAGGTAAGTTACTTACCGATAATATATCCATTCTCTTCTTTGATTTCCTCGCAGGAAGAGTGTTAATTCGTTCTACGCAACTGGAGGTGTCCGTATTTTCGCTGTTGTCATTATTTTGATGCATTTCACTTTCAGTCGTGTTTTCATAGTTGTCTTTTGATGGGAATGTACCACGGATACGTCTCATTTGACAATCAGATGAACTTTGTGATTGGCTCTCTTCGTTCATCTGACAGTGAGCTGTATGTGCATGTGGATGATGATGGACGTGATGATATCTTTGAGAAAAAAGAAAATTGTATTTATTCTTCTTTTTAATTTAAATTTACTTAAATTATAGTTATAGCCAACGAATATTAGCGGGGTCAAGGTTAATTTTTTCACCATCGTTCTTCCTGCTTTTGTCCTTCAGAATTGCCAAATTAAATAATTAAATATTTGATTGTAAATGTTGCTATAATTATCAGTTATTTTTGTGAATTAAAAAGGAGAAATTAAATTGGAAATGAAAAGGGTTTTAGGCTAATCTGTTTAATGAATCTACCTGTCCTTCCAATAGTCTCGAAACGACAGAATAAAATAAATTTTTATTATTAATTTTGTACTTTATTTCTTCACCTCCATTAGACTCTACGAAAAATGAGTGCAGTTTTTTTAGTATAAACATTTTTTTGTTCGGTCTAATTGAGATAAACTTTTATGGAGAATGGCCCTCGGTTCAAATGAGTTTAACACCCCTGTTCTATAGGCAATCTTAACTCAATTGATAAAACTGAGATAAATTTTACATTTATTGATTACATATAAGAAATCGTACGTTCAAATATCGATAACTTCAACCTATATTTAAAAAAAAATTGTGTTTATGTAGTTCTATTCTATTATATGCTGCAGGCCATCTCTACTGTATTTGGGATTAAGTTCCTGTTTTTGCAGAATAACAAATAATAATAAAATGGCCAAAGACATTGTGCGAATTGTTTTAAAAAAATTGTTTAATGTATGACAATCGGTGAAGTCAAGAGGTGGGTAAACAAGTGATGACAGTATAATGAAATTGTCAACTGCGCATTAACCTTGACCCGCCAATATTCATGTTGACAACTATAGTATATACCTGGCCGGAGAATGAATAAGCCTTCTTGCCGGTGAGTTAGGATTGCTATAAGGTGGTGGTGGTCCCCATACATACACCCCACCAACTGGCCGATTGTCTAACATACTATAGGATCCCGTAGACCCGGTCATTGGGTCACCTAGTGTGTTTGGCATCATCCCAGACTCAGTTCCCGATCGATTACTGAACCCATATTGACTATCCGGACTGCTTACGTTACCATGGTAACCTATAGAACTAACATCCCTAAACAATAGTAGTAGTTACAAGAAAAACAGGTATTGTTAGAATAATCATACCGTTGATTGTCTTGAATATTCTGCTGGTTATTCCCTCGGTTCCATGGAAGTCTCCTCCAGCTCCATCCACTTGCAGCTCGCTCTCTTCCTCTCGGTTCACCTCCTCCTGGAAGCCCTTCTTCTCCAGGATTAGGAGAGTAGAAGTTTCCTACCCTACCAGGAGTCCAGAACCTATGAACAGTTAAATTGTCAGTACTTTCTTGAGGATTTTCAAAGGTGGTAAGTACCTATCAAGAGCATGGTGCGTGTCCCAGGGGTAGACGTGTCCTGCAGGGACTGGAGGGTAGCGACACTCTTCACAGCAGCTGCAGTAGGGTGCAGGGGCTACGGGTGGACCTCGACCTGAACCCTGGGTGCTTATGGTGCTGCCTTGTTGTTGATAAAGGGACCGGCAACGGAGTTCGAGTTGCTCCCAGTACATTTTCTTCCGTTCGTGACTATGAAGAAAAATACGAAAATGATGTTTAGACATAATTGCTTGTCAATACAATCCATATCAAAAAATTTAAACATTTTGAATTATATATGATTAATTATTGATTAAATTAAATGGTTTCTGAAAAAATAGTATATATATAATACGTCAGTAAACTGTAATAAATATTGTGTAAAATGTGTAATGGCGTAAAATTTGGAAACATCTACTCTTCCAGAGGTTATATCTCAAAAATTAAGCAAGATATGAAGATGCGCTCAACGGCATTGGATTCCTCGTGTTTGAATTGACTTATATACATATTTTCAGGAATTTTTTTATTTTTGATATTTTGACCAAAATTTCCGATATACACAAATTTCTAAGGCCAATATCTTCAAAACTAAATGAGATACGAACTCGGGGATTTCACCATTGGATTCTGCGCGTCGAAATACGTATGTATGTAAATTTTTAGTTAAATATTCGGCTGAGGAAGATTTTTAGAGCAATAAGTCTGAAAATGGCTTAAAAATCAAAAATTCTTAAGGGGTACCCCTTAAGAAATTTTCAAAAAATCAAAATCGCTGAAAATTTGTTTATAAGTTAATTCAAACACGAGAAATTCAATGCCGTTGAGCGCATTTTTATATCTTGTTTACTTTTTGAGATATAGCCTTCGAAAAAATAAAATTTTGCATAAATTTAATCTCGTTTTGACTATTTTCCACTAACTGCACTATATGACAAAACCTAGCTTAGATACGGGTCTAGAAAGTGCACTATTGTATTCCTCATAATTTTCTGCATAATTATACATATTTTTATTGATATAAATTGAAAGATAATTTTTTTATTACAATGTTAAACATGGTCAAATTTTCAAATTTATGATCTTTCAAATAATTGCATAAAAATACACTAGGTGCGCTGCTACATCATTCCAGCGTAACAAGACATTACAGGTTCAACATATTTACAAAATTAAATATAACTGAATTACAGAAATTACAGGGAAAAAAAACTTGGGATACTATAATAGCTACTTTTAAAGCTATACGTAGTCTGCTGTCATTACAATTCATATCAAAAAATTAAACATTTTGAATTATGTATTATTAATTATTGATTCAATTAAACGGTTTCAGAAAAAATATTATACATAATTAGTCAAGCAAGTATTTTTACTTGACTCAACGGCTGTTTGAAATACGAGGCCACAGGGTTCATGCTACCCCCATTTCAGAAGTTATAGTGTTATACATTTTATTTAATATATAAATAATAATAAATACTGCTTACCTAAGAAGTTGATAAACGAGCATACAGGAAAAAATACAGACAAGAATCCCGCTAACAGACAATCCAAACATCGCTCTCAGACACGAGTACAGAGCCCCATGAATCACCTCGCAGTCCGGCGTGGAATCAAACACGAACCTCATACCTGCACATCACGTACAAATCAAATCACAACCCTGTCATCTGTGACTAGAATCACTGATCACAGTCATCAGGTCACGTACCTTCCCCTGCATCAGCATGCGCTTCGAGTAGCACCGAGTAACAAGTGCATGTTCGGGTTTTCTGCGTGTACACACACTCGCGTAAAGTCTGTAGACGGTTCATGTGGATCACGGTTGTTGTTATGGTTACGAGGACGCAAGTCAGAGCACATACTAAACAACACACCCCGCATACTTTGATCTGCAACAAGAAGGAAATATTAATATTGTTTAAAAAGTAAATATTTAATAATTGATGATGTCAAATAGAATTATAGAGGCTAACACTGATACATAATAAAAATAGAGAGAACAATTGGAATAACTTCAAATTTGAATTATATAGCGACCGTAGCTCAGTTGATTAAATCAATGGTTTTTAACTTTCACCATGACTCCTTTGGAGGCAAAAAGCACAAATATATTCTTTCACGACCTCCATACTTTTTATGTGATCAAAATTGCAGTTTGTAGAAGGCTGATTTAATAATGTACATTACAAACATAGAACCAGGATTTCAGAAATTAGTAAAATAAAAATATCTTATTAAGGTGGTTGTATTATGTATAGGTAACCAAAAAAGTTTATAAAAACAAGTATTTAATTTTATGTATGATGTAGGTTATAAACAAATCTACAAATTTACATACTATTGTAGAAGCTCATGAAAAAATTAATTAAAATCTTTCGATAATGCTTTCATGATAGTACCACCTTAAACAATAATTTAAAATAATATGATACTAGATATGAAATTGAAGATTTCACCATTCGATTCCACATATATTTCAGCGTAGATATGTACATTTTGATCCTCAAAATATTTTTATTATATCCATCCAATCATTCCTATATACTTTTTATTCATCTTTCCTCGACGTACGTTACATATGCGTAAAACATTTCAATTTTTTTACGCTTACTCCTCTAACAACGAATCTACCAAGATTGGAAAAGAAGAGAGCGATACCCTGCGCTTGTATTTGAAAGAAAATTAAATTACCACTGTGAACATTATAAAATTATGGTTACAATAAATATAGTGATTACTTACAAGTTTAGAAGATTTATAAAATAGGGCCCTGACAATAAGTAACGTTAACTTATAAAATAATTAAATCTATTAAATTTATTTAAAGATTTTTTAAATGTATATATAACTTACTAGGTAGCTGTATCTATTTCTTCTTCTAGCTAGGCTCATAACACAGAGTCCGGTGAGTATTAACTGCAAAAAAAAATGTTTGTCCATTATTTCTAGTTTCGCTTTATTATTGGCATTCACTATCCTTTTATCAATAAAATAGTAATTGCCATAGTCAATATAACAAGTGATATGATAATTGCCAATACTATTTTAGTTTGAATTGAATTTTAATATGGAAATGGAAATATAGCGAGATAATTAATAATTATCATATTACGAATTATATTTTGCGTGAGAATTTAACAAGCAAAATTAATTAACAAGATTTGCCTTTTGACAGATTTGATTCAATTGACATTTATGAAAATAGCATTTATTTTATCGGTTATCCAGGAGATTTAATTACAGAGAAAAATTATCACTTATTAATTTCACCAGTGGAAAACTAACAATATAGCTTTCATTTGTGATTCTGTTGGTTCTCCAATATACGTGGTAAATTCTCTCCAATATTTTTTAACGTATTCTTACCATTGTAGCAGGTACAAAAGTTGGTATCGTTTCGAAGTACCCTAAAGTAGACGTGTACGATCTGAGCATGAAGTAGACTGCGAGGAACAGGGCTCCCAGAATTGTTGCAAAGCCCCCACATATTGTACACCAAAATACGTATTTTCTGATGCCTCCTCCACCTGAACCGCCACTACCTACACACAACAACAACAAAAAAAACAATTAATTTCATTATTACATTTAACAAAAAGTAAAGGTATCTATCAACATAATCAATTTAATTATACTATTCGAAGTTCTTATGTTTTAATAGTTAAGCAAAGTTTTTTTGCAAAGAGGAAAATGTTAATTCTTCAATAATTTAACTTCTTTGTCATTAAGTAATTTTACAACTACAAAAAAGTACTAGAAATTACATATATAGTTTTAGTAAACTAAAACATAAAATTGCAGCAGTAATTACAGTAGTCTTCACTTGAATAACTTGCTAACTTAAAGAGTACAAGATTAAATAATAATTTGTAGGTGTTAAACTTAAATAAGGACAAACAATCTTATGGGAAAATACTTTTTACATTACGTTTAAAATATACAGAAAAAATTGCAATTAAAATAGTTCATCTAGAATGCGGCGTTAAAAATGTTCGTACTTTCAAACATTCCTACATTCATGATTAATTAAGAGCGAACAATTTGAACATAGGACTTTAAATTAAGAATAGTTTTAATCAGTTCCTTAAAGTATTTACTTAAAAAAAATACAAATAAAAATCTTACATTAATTTACAGAATTCTATAGTTTGCCGAATATTTGCTACAAACCCTGGTTCGATCCCCACAGCCAACAAACATTTTCACTAATTTAAAATTACCCCTGTGGCCCCCCAACACTGACATTTTTGAGGGCCGTGATTTGACAGCTGGACACCGCACTTCACACGCATAAATATATCATTTACCGAGATCTGCTTCGGCAGAGTGCCACACCCAGTAATGGGTAAAAGGCGTGATGATATATTGATATTTATTTATATTTTTGCTCTCAGATATCTCAAGATTTTTACTATGCCTTGGCTTAAGTATAAATATATCATTACGCCTTCTACCCATTACTGAGTGTGGCACTCTGCCAAAGCTGATCTCGGTAAGTGATATATTTTTGCGGTTATCAGTCGTCAAATCACGGCCCCCAAAGATGTTAGTGGTGGAGGAGCCACAGGGATAGTTTTGAAATTATGAAAATTGTTTGTTGTCTGTGGGAATCGAACCAGGGTTCTCAGGAACCACAGGCCGACTTCATACCATTGAGCTAGCCACCCCATAACTAAGAATAATAATTCGATCATTATCTGTTACCTACTGATCGACAATTCAATGACAACTCTTAATTTTCGTGATTATTCTATAGATTACCACCATTTTGACAGTCTGTGATTAAAATAATTTATTCTGTTATTTCTATTTTATTTTTATGCATTCTGCTCTCATACAGAGCTGCTAGTATAAAAAATATTAGTTTCTAACTACACTTTTTACACAGCTGTCAATGATCTGTCATTATATTATTTTATTTAATATCAACTACGTAAATAAGTTAGTAAAATGCATGAAAGTAACATAATGCCATTTTTATGTAAATAATTCTGGTCACAGAATAACAAAAATTGTGATGATCTGTATATTAATCATGAAAAATACAATTTGCCATTAACTTATCGATCATTAACAGATAATGATCCAGTTACAGAATATAGGGGATAGGGGTATATTAGAGAAGTATTTATAATCTAGTCTTTTTACTGTGACAGAAACTCAATTTGAATTTACAAAATAGATTTATAATAACTTGTCATCATTTTCACGTTCTGAAATCTATACATTCAATAATACATTTAAAATTACAGTATTCTTATGTGAAACGAGATATACCAATTTACAAAGAACATTTTGGTTTAAACTATTCGAAAAATAGTCTATTTCCAAATCCATTTAACGATTTGCGCGTACATGAAATAAATAAAATATGAGTCGCTTTCGGTATATTCTGTGCACATTTATAAATGAGGCACCTGTTAGTACATACCATGCGCTACAGGGGGCGGCAAAGGTTGGATGGGATGCGGCACGTGGTATTGCACCACCTGCATCACCGGGTAGCCGTGCATTTTGATTGTGGCACGGACTAGTGCTATTGTTCACATCTTTGCTTTTGGCGCTTTTAATGTAATTAAAAACGTTTTTTATTAACTTTTTAACCACACTTCAACTCATTCTTGTTTATAAATACCATCTTTACCCTTACGAATTGTCAAAAATGGCATTTGCACCATTTATAATCAATATTCAACTGTTTATATTTCTATACATTTTCCTTGTTATAGTTCACCAATTGTCGCACTGTTTTATCTTCTGCTAACACCTCTTTACGATGATTCACTTGTTTTCCGTAAAACAATCACATTCTCAAAACAAATCAATACACTATAAAAAAGTTCACATCGCGTTCGACTTCCCGGGGCAGTGGGATTTGGTTTTGTAGTAATGAATATTTATGTAGACACTGAGAATCAAGCAGTGCTACTGAAGAGTGAGTGTTCTAGATTTCAGGTGCTGAGCGCTGAAGAAAAGCAACTACCCGCTTCAATGCTAGTGTTAGGGGCGGCAGGGTAGAATGTGGGGGTGGGCGCTACGCTAGGGGAAGTTCGTGCGAAATACAGGACCGCATTCAGGGAGAATTAAGAGCTCTTTTAAATTCATGTGTGATTTTTTTATAAATGCTATATTTTGAAAGAAAATTTTAGTAAATACAAATTATAACGTATTTCACCCTGTCAGTAATAAATTTATTACATTTCAACCCTCAATTTTTTTTTATTTCGTCTCAAAAAATAAAAAAAATAAAACAAATTTGAAAATTTCAACCCAGTAAATGTATTCGTTAATCAGTAAATTTTCAACACAATAAAAAAACCCCTACGGCTCTCCTTCCACAAACATTTTTGGGAGTCGTGATTTAACGGCTGGTAACCACATTTCACGTTTACAATATATCATTTACCACGATTTGCTACGACAGAGTGCCACATCCAGTAATGGGTAGAAGGCGTGATGGTATATTTATTATTTATTTTATATATATTTTCATATCCTAATCTTGAAAGTGACATCTTCAAATAATTATAATTAAATGTCAAAAATATGGGGTAAGTGGCACAATGGTATCGTATCAGCCTATGGATCCTGAGAACCCTGGTTCGATTCCCACTGCCGACAAACATTTTCACCGCATTACTACTACTCTTATGGCGCCCCCTCCACATCTTTAGGGACCGTGACTTGACGGCTGGTAATCGCACTTCAAGCTCAAAAATATATCACTTACCGATAGCTGCTTCGGGAGAGTGCCACACCCAGTAATGGGTAAAAGGCGTGGTGATATATTTATATTTAAAAGTCAAAAACAGTTTTCTTACCTAGCAACTTCACAATACAATACCGTAATATTCCATTACGGTATCTGATACCGTAAGAACTCATTTACCGGACTGAAATTATTTTTGTAAACATGCAAATACGATACAGTATGAAATAAAATATGTTTTGAATTAGAATCAAACCTGGAATCTCTGGAACCATAAGCCATCATCTAAACCTGATCAGCTACTTATTTATTAGTTTTGAATTAATATGTAAGGTCGTTGAAAAAACTATGTTAAAATTATGTCAAAAATGTTCATCCCTTAAAATTGTTTGTAGTCCGGCTCTGTCCATGGTCGTCATAGCAACAGCAGCATCCTACTTCACTCTAATAGTCAATATTCTCCCCACTCCTGCTACTTTACCCCTACAACCCCTATAATCCACCACCGAGAACAAACCACGGTTCGGTTTTGAACTAAGGCACGGGCGGTACACAGCAAAGTGAACGAAAACGAACCAGGTCACTTCGATTATAACTCATCGCGGCGTTCAGTTGTTCTGCTCTGCTATGTTGTTAATTACACCACCGGGAAGCGATTCTGTTTTGTTTTGTTGCTGTTATAGTTTCTATTGGTGTGGTAATGGATACTTGTTATTTATTGGCTGAATTTTCAGGTTATATTGCAGAGAAATGAATTATTGGACGACGAGGTTTTCTTTTATTTTCTACTATGTACGTAACAGTAGTTGCATTTAAAATAGTTGTCATTCTTATCTTTTCCAAAGTGTTTTATCTCTCTAAAATATAATATTTCAATATAGAATGGGGGTGTTTTTAAAGCAGGTACTAAATCATTCTTTTATAAATTCATGAATGAGACTGGCTGAGTGTGAGATCAAATTTCAAAAGCTTTTGTTGCGTCTTCTTGTTTACCTATCCAGGTGGCGGTAAACAGTTGACAGTGTTTTTAATCTCACACACAGATTCAGATCTCGATAGAATTAAAAAGAATAGAACCAGTCTACTTGCTTACACACACAAACATAAACAATCGTGTTGTTGTCATAGAAACGGAACATGAGCGTCGAAGCGCGGAGGGCACGACGAAAAGAAGACATTAGACATCAAAGTTTAAGAAACAGTATTTTATTCTTATTATTTTATATATCGTTAATTCAATTCCCTAGAGAAATGTCATGTTTGTGGATAAATTTTTATTTGAATTTATTATTTTAAAAACGCCGAATATAAATGTCGTAATTTTAATAAATTACTCCATCTGATAAATTATCAACTATAAATAATGTCTCAAGGACATTGATACTATAAAATAATTAAATTTTATCACAGTCCGGAAGCACATTAAATATTTCTTGCTAATCGATTGCAGCTGTAAGAATACTGTTACCTAAAAATATCGTGCTTGTAGAAACTGCGATAAAATTATGAGTCAGTCCTCTAGATTTGTAGAAATTCTGTCAATTGAATCATTATTTTCATATAATCATACTTTGAATGATACATTTAATATTTAAAAAACAGTTGTTATTAAATATTTATTGGCCATAATTATTAATCTTTTGAATGCGCGTTTATCGTTAACTATAGTTAAATTTTGACTACTATATTAATTTGCCATAAGTGATTCTCTGTTACCTTTCTTGAACTATATTTAAGAAATAAATGTAGTTGATATTAGGCGTATTCCATTTTCCATTTAAATCAGATCGAACTTACATTTACTGAACCAGTTCACTTATTTTATTTCACTGGATTATTTCCTAGACTTTTATTTCCAGTACTAGAATTACTGATTCTAATTTACTTGTTTAATTTATCTGAACTGATTTAAGCGAACCAAGGACAATATTGGCCCAAATACTGGTTGTTACATGGGAAATTATAGACTGTAAGTTTGATATGATTGGTCCAAATCTTTTTATTTCATTGGTTAATAGAATGTGTAGTAAATAGCCAGTGTAATTTTGTTTTGATTGGTTGATTTCACATACAAATAAACGTATTTAATTGGATAATTATTTCAAATAAAAAATTTTCGCAACAAATAACAAATAATTCATTTTTGGCCCCCTAAAGTGTAAACATAACAATCACACATCGTTGACGTCAACGGTAGTTGCGATTTTACATATGCCTTTATAGTTTATAGTGGAATTCTAACTTTTTGTAAATATTTATATTTTTTTGAATGTGAAGCTACAGAACTAACGATCCAACAACAACTGGTTGCATATAATAATAAAAAATACGTTTTTGATTTACTAAAGAATCCCTTTTTAAAAATGGGTTACCGGCGCCTATGTGTATGCGGATACAGACAAATACTGCACATACCTGTCCTCGGCCGTCTGGTTCTCGAGGTGAGAGTTCCATGACCGTCCGTACGGGGCCTAGGCGGGGGTCTGGGCGGCAGCGCCGGCGGCAGAGGCGACACCTCTATACTATCATCATCCAGCTTCCTCGTAGTGGGTGCCGCTTGAACATGGTGCTCTCCTCCTTCAGGTGCTCGTTCCAGGTGATGACAGCCGCACCCAGGTGCCGGTGTCGTTACCGGGGCCACCTTGGGCACGTGTCCTGCCTGTGGAGACGCGTGCACGTGCACATGGACAGACTGCGAGTGCGCGGGACTTGCCAAGGCGATGACGTTGTGCTGGTGGGGATGAGGCTTCGCCCCGTGCTGCAAGCAGTGTTCTTTCTGGCCTTCCGGGAGCTTCTCCGGACATAGACATGAGTGGGAGTGACTTAGCAAGGCGTGATCACTTGTTTCGCTTGGTTGGTAAGGTAGTTCGCTGACTGGTGGAGGGCCGGGCGATGGCGAAGACATTTTATTGTTGCGATTTGGTACGGATTGTTACTGGTTTTAAAAGTGTAAAAAACTGAACCCTTTTAAATGCCATCTATTCTTAGCTTTCCAGACACGGTACTTCTTTGAAGGCATCACAATTACCGGCTCTGTAACATACAAACAAAACAAATGCTCAATTAGATGACATGCAACTATAGTTGTATTCTATATATCACATTTTAAAAAGGACGCTCTAATACATTGCTGTCAAATTCGTAACCATAGTTACGACGAACCCTATGTTTCACGTTAAAATAAACTGACAGTATAAAGTTATTTTAATATGCATAGTTATTTTGATTGGACAGCTGTAACCACATTTTATGATATAATTAATTAGATCTGTTAAATTAGAATTGGCAAATTTATAAAAAGCTAAAATGACAGCAGAGATTCTATCAAATTAAAAATGCGAGTTTCTAAATCAGCGCGCATTAAAAATCACTCTCAAAACAAGATCAGATAACATACTCCAAAGAGTCCGTTCCAAGCCATGCATAAAGTATAAAAAAGCCGAAAAGATACGGGTAGGTTTAATTACACCCTTGACGCTTCTTAGTCGCAGCGAGCAGCTACAAAGCGACGAATAAAGACTACATGTAGTTTAAAGTAATAGCAGGGTTCGAATCCTTGATGCTGGCATGCCGGCACGGAAAGGGCGCAGGTAGAACTCATTTCAAAGGAGAAACCACATCATTTAACTCGCTTGTTACGATTTCTTCATGAGAAAATGTAACGGAGTTCCCGAATTCCACCAATTGAGAGAGATTTTTTTATAATCTGACATTTCGAAACCGATTAAAGTGTCTGAAGATTTGCGCAACTTCGTAATAGTGTAAGTTAATGTCATTGCTGAGTATGTTTGGAACAATGTTATTTTAAATTACATTCTTATTTTTTAAATAAATAAATAAATATATCCTCACGCCGTTTACCCATTATTGGGTGAGGCACTGTGCTAAAGAAGGTCTCGGTAATAAGCGATATATTTATGTGCATGAAATGCGGTTACCAGCCGTCAAATTACGGCCTCAAAGATATTAGTGGAGAGGGAGCCACAGAGATAATTTTAATTTGGAGAAACCACCACATTAAAATTACCGCTGTGGCTCTCCCACCACTAACATTTTCATGCGCATAAATATAACACTTACCTAAATCTACCACACCCAATAATGGGTAAAAGGCGTGATAATATATTTATTTTATTTTATATAAAAGTAAAAGTGTAATGGCGAAGCTCGCTTCTGTTGCAATTTTAACCATTTATCATTAATAATTCTGACTCGTTCACAAAATAGCTGTTAACTAATTAGTCTTTTCAGTTGACATATATTACCGAACAGTTGTAGCATGATGACAGCGCAGTCGTTTCACAAACAAGAGTTGTAGATTCAAACCACGTTTATTATTAAAAATACAACTGCGTCCAAATAACATGAAATTAATAATTTACTGCTCTACTAAAAACCAAAAACTCTACCGTTCATATAAGCTCTATATCTCCAGTAAATTGAATCATTAAAAACAAATTTTCTCAGAGTACGAAAAAAATCCGAGTCCATCTCTGTATTCCAGCAAACAAAAACATCCAAACTGTCACAATAAATTTTCTCAACACCCAAGCCTTACCTATATAGCTTTTATATCTATAGAATCTCTCAGACTAACCTACTGAGATCTTAATGTCAGGTAAAGTCGAAAGCTTTGTTCACAACCACGAACTGCATGAAGCCTTACGTTGAAAGTTACGCTTTCAAAAGCCCAGTAGGGGAATTCATTTTGGCGGAAAGCTATGCGAAAATCTGAATAAGAATTGTTCACAGGAAGACAAGTTTTTGTGAAAATAAAAACCCATGGAAGATTTTTTTTTGTATGAAACATTTTAGGTGATTTTTTTTTGGAATGCATTGTACTTGGTTTTGAAAAATAGAATAGGAGTTAGGGGTGTATTTTTGTTCTCTCTTTTATCTGGGGCCTATCTTATTCGGTTCCAAACCGCCCCGATGGCCGCGATTTAAAATAAAATAAATATAGTATAACACCAGGTTACTCATTTACTTTGAATTGTAAAATAAATAAATATATCATCATGTCCTTTACCCATAATTGGGTGAGGCACTCTGCCGTAGTAGATCTCGGTAAAGGATATATTTATGTGCGGTAAGTCAAATCACGGCCCTCAATTATGTTAGTGAAGGAGGAATCACAGAGGTAATTTTAATGTAGTGAAAATTGTTTGTCGGCTATGGGAATCGAACACAGGTTCTCAAATCCATAGGCCGGCTCGATACTACTGAGCCACCTACCCCATTACTTTGAAATGTAATTAATAAAATTAGTATAATTAATAAAGAAATAAAACCATTTATTTAATTTCTTAATTTAAATTGTTTTAAATTTTATTATAAATAAAATAAATATATCATCGGGCTTTTTACCCATTACTGGGTTTGGCATTCTATCGTAGAAGATCTTGGTATATAATATATTTATGCGCGTGAAGTTCGATTACCAGCCGTCAAATCACGGCCTCCCAAGATAGTAGTGGAGGGAGATCCATAGAGATCATTTTATTATAGAGCAAAAAATTGGAATACCACCAGGTTTTGAACCTGGAACTTTTGAACTGTATCTCAGTCGGTAAGAGCATTTGACTGGAGTTCAATAGTGCCAAGTTCGAATCCTAGCGATATCCCAATTTTTCTCTCTATAAACAAAATAGATTTCATCAAAATGTTTAAAAAATGATTAAATTTTAAATTATTTGCTTTATTTCTTATGGCAATCTGTTAGTAGTTTGAAATTATCATTTTTATTTTTAGTATATGTCGAGAATTAAATATATTTGATAAAATTTGGGCTTATTAAAAGTATCTGAACATTTTTTTGTATTCATAATATCGTCCTAAAATTAATAAAATAAAATATAGTGGCATATAAAATTTTAACATTGTGTTTCCTATGCAATATAAAAAGTATACACCGGTATCTCCTTCAAAATAATCAATAAATTCTTGTAGCTATAAAATTAATTTAAGTAACTCGACTTGTCTGTTCGTTCAATGCTCAGCGATGACGTATCATGACGTAGCGCAGCAATTTTGACCATTCCAGGCAAGTTTCAGCCGTATACAGAGCATTTTATACAGTATTCTGGAACAGTGAGACCATTTTGCAGTGACAGTGAACATATGCAGTGATAAATATTGTGAATTTTAAACTAAAAATCGGCTCAAAATAGTGCTAAATGTATGAATGGTGTTGTGTACATGCATTTGAATCTCTTTAGTGTAAGTGTACTTGTGAAGTGAGTGATAAGTGTCCAAAATGTGAAACAGAAGCAATAATTTTACGCAGAGGTGTCCAAGAAGGCAGTTCCAATTGTTGGAGATTCGGAAATGGTCTTCTAAAGGTCTGTACTACATTTTAAAACATTTGTATATTTTGTAGTATTTTTAATACTCGTGTATTAAAAAAACTAAATAAATATAAATATATCATCACGCCTTCTACCCATTACTGCGTGTGGCACTCTGCCGCAGCAGATCTCGGTAAGTGATATATTTTGCGCGTGAAGTGCGGTTACCAGTCGTCATATCAGGCCCCCAAAGATATTAGTGGTGGAGAAGCCACAGGAGTAGCTTTTTTTTGAAATTATGAAAATTGCTCGGGATTCACAGGCCGACTTCATACCACTGAGCTAGCCAGTGTATTAATAACCATTATTATAAACTTGTTGCATAATATACTATTATTAGATAGTTGACTACATTTTAATGTTTGAATATTTCATTAAAATTGTATAATACATTTAAAATTACTGTATTAATTCATAAAATGAAATATAAATTTCATATTCAAAACGCGATTTTTGCCAGGATCAGATAATAGATATAATAACTTTTTTTGTATATTATAAAGAATGCAGTATTTTCCTCCTTAAAGCTAAGGAAAAGGCGTACAGAAATTCTTATTAATCTCATTTAAACATATAGTTAATGATACACTTTATCGTATAAAAAATTCCAATCATCTTCCCAATTAAATCAAAATTGCAGCAATATAATTTGTAATTTCCACATCGTACAATGCACAGGAAACTAGCTTACCTACAGCTAACTTAACAACAATCCCCCACCATAAAAAAGTTGAACATCGCACCAGTTCCCGTGTAAGTAACATGTGAACTTAGCCACGAGTCTATCTCGCATTACATTTTACTAAATTAATATGTAAAAATAATTCCAGTCCCAAGTAACCTGTTCTTAAGAACATGATAATCATATTATTTTAAATACTTAATTAGCTACTAGAGAAAGAATACTACTTCCTTTGTTAGCAAAACATTAAAGAGGAGGCTGATTATACATTGTTGCGACATTTTTGATTAATTGAGTCCTGTTCGTTGTTTTACCGAGAGAAGAATTTTAACTGATGAACAGTTTAAAGATTTATTTCGCATCTGTTAAGGTAGTACTAGAGTAAAAAAAATTTAGCAGATCTGTATGAAATTTGGCGCACGTAAACATTGGATAGTCATACGCATCCTGTTCAAATATGAAATACATTCATCGTCTGTGAACAAATATATTCGCTTGTAAAGTTGAGTTCTTATGGCGATCATCACTCAGAATTGCACATATTTGGTTTGTGTACCTCTAAAATTTTGCAGTTTCATTTGAAAAACTAGTATGATGTTCTAGAACTATCCATGTATATTGTATCAGAAGGAGAAAGTTTTTTATCGTTTAGTACTGGATATATAGCCATGCAAAGCCTTGTTTTTAACGAAAAATTAATAATCCCAATTTATAATGGCAACACCATTGTGGTATTATATTTAAAAATTCACTAGACCAACAACCTGTTAATAATTCATGATATTCAAATCATAATAGGTATAAAACACTTATTTTATTCAATTTCGCCACTCGACAACCGATGGCGCCACCGTTACACTAGTACTACCTTAAGATTTAAGAGGCATTAAAGTTCGTTTGATTTCATATACTATTAAAGATAAGAAGTCAATCTTTTTCTTTGTTAACATTCTGTAGATTCCAAAAGTAACTTATTTAATTTATTTAATGTTTTCTGTTTTTGTTAGTTATACACCGTGTCAAATGACTTGACAATTATAGATAGAACAGGAAGTGAACTCTTAGGCGCTTTGAACAAATGGGGATTGCTTTTTGTTTTTAGTTTATTTACAAAATGAACAAATCTAAGAAACACAATTTTTTGCCTATTAATCATGAAAGTCGTCTTTTTAACGAAAACCCATATTGAAAGTGACATGTTTTTTAACTGTTTTCAAAATCTTAAAAATATATCACTTACCGAGATCTGCTTCGGCAGAGTGCCCCACCCAGTAATGGGTAGAAGGCGTGATGATATATATATATTTTTTAAATAACTGTGCCGTCAGACTTAAACTTCATGAAAAAAGTATTGCTTTCATTACTAGTTGTATAAATAATTATCGTTTACTTTTTCTGTTTTTAATTATTCATTTAAAAGACATGTTTCTTCAATGATAGTTCTCAGAAACAAAATCAATCAACAATATGGTGTGTCCTACGTTACCTAGGTTACTCATTATCATTGATCGAATCTGGCATACTTTGTAGACCCTAGGATAAAGTTACCATTTAGTTCACATATTTTTTGTTGTCCATTTTCCGGTTGTTCAGCATGATGCTGTTTTCTTAAGAAAATTTTCTATTGTGCTGTATAGTCAATAATTATGAATAAAATGGAGTAAATTGAAGGGATTATGAAAATCATGATGTAAATGTGCGGCTCGCACAAGCCTCTTTAGCTCAGTGGTAGAGCACTGGTCTCGTAAACCAGGGGTCGTGAGTTCAAACCTCACAGGAGGCAATACCATTTTCATTTTTTATTCCGTTTTAATTACTTTAATTCTCCTTCATTTACAAAGTAAATTCTCTCGTATTTTATTACACAGTTGTCCAATTCATTATAAAACGTATTCATTAAAATGTTTATAAGTCACGCAACAATTGTTATCATCAAAATAAATTTGTTTCCAGGCAAGAAATAAAAGTATGATTAAACGGTGCGAAACAGCCGTTTTCACAGTTGAATACGGGCAGCAGCTGTGTTCACTTTACAGGAAATTAGCTATAAAATACTTTTTACAACTTTTTACAAACAGGAAACTTAACATTCGCTTTTAACCGACTCGCAAAAAACATCCACCTTGGAACGTTTAACTCGTCTCCAAACAGTTCAATAAACACACACGTATCATCATTGTTAACGTAGTTTATTAACTTTTTTCGTTATTTTTATAATAATTAGTTTA
Source organism: Pterostichus madidus (assembly GCA_911728475.2). Classification (NCBI taxonomy): domain Eukaryota; kingdom Metazoa; phylum Arthropoda; class Insecta; order Coleoptera; family Carabidae; genus Pterostichus; species Pterostichus madidus. Next base: position 42,746,362 of record OU452303.1, on the reverse strand, counting down.
CATTTTATTGTCACTAACAACTTTGGGGACGGTGATTTTATGATTGATCATCGCATTTCATGCGCAAAATGTATAACTTAGGGAGATCGGCTACCCAGTAAACGGTAGAAGCCTTGATGATATACAGATTTTTATGCAGAACCGGGCCGAACTTAATGTGTTTTAGTCCTAAAAAGCGTGCTTAAACACTTGTTTTTGGACATAAATGACAATTTTTGTTTATTGTTAATACTTGATTTTACAAAATGTCATTTTGACATATAACCTTTGTACATATTTTAATCTTTTGAACATATAAATGTTATTTTGTTGTACATAAAATATTGTATGTACCACGGGTGAAATTAGCGTTTCTGACCCTAATGCTGGGTTTCATGAAAGTTTTATCGGTTCATTCGCAACTAACGGTTCAAAAAATTTCAGAAAATCGCTATTGATACTGTTGCTAGATAAACAATTCTTTAACTAAAGAGCTCTTAATTTTTTTCTTGCAACCCAGCATGAGTATGTTATTAGCCCTCGGCGCTTTGCGCCTCGTGGTAATAATCATGCCATGGGATAGTAATGCCTGTTTTCACCCTTGATACATAAATAAATATTTTATTTTATTATCATTGTTAATGTCGCAGAAATATTCTTTTCAAAAAATACTCTTTCCCTTCTAACTGCATTATTATTGTAGGAATTTTTTCTATTTCATAAATATTTTCTAGATTATTACAATTTCGGCGGCTCAGTCGGCTTGTAGATTTGAGAACCCGGGTTCGATTCCCACAGCCGACAAACAATTTTCATCGCGTTAAAACTATCTTTCTGGATTCCCCTCTTCAAGCGCAAATATGTATCACTTACCGAGATCTGCTACGGCAGAGTGCCACACCCAGTAATGAATAGAAGGTGTGATGATATATTTATTTTTATTTATTTAACCAAAATAATTTCCCCTGGCATTTTATGCGGTTGTCATTATTATTTCGATCGATAACAGTTCATGGTCGAGTCACAGAATAGAGGGAAAAAAGTATTCTTTGATGCTTTAGCCCTCAATTTTTCTAATTACATCTCAAAAATAAAAAAATAAAAATTTAAAAACTGCAATCCAGTAAACGTATTTTTTAGTCAGCCTGTTAGAAGCCTGGTTAGATTCGTACAGCCGACAAATCATTTTCACCACATTCAAACTACCCCTATGGCTTTCCCTCCACTAACATCTTTGGGGCAGTAATTTGACAGCTGCTAACCGCACTTCACTCGCATCAATTGCCGAGATCTGCTACGGCAGAGTGCCACAGCTAGTAATAGGTAAAAGGCATGACGATATATTTATTTATTTATTTTATTTATAAAATTTAAACTGCAATATAAATAAAGAATACATCTAATTATTTTTATTTACTGCTATAGTTCACATGAAATATGTAACTGATTGACGTAATATTTTTGTAGTATTCCCACGAAATATAAAATAAATTTCACACAGAATTAAAAATTTGTTACACTTTTTTTCTTGAGAAAAGAATGTACAAGGAAATGAACAGTCATACCAAAAATTCATAGTCATGGAAGCACAGTAAAACACCGTACTAAAACAATAGTATCCTATCTCAAATGCTAATTTCGTTTCTAAGCAAAGATTGACAGTTTCGGATGAAGCTATTAAAATTCAAGTCAGTGAAGTTTTTTCAGTGGATTTATGACAATGATAATAAGCTAATCAGCTGTTTGACAAGATATTGTTATTGTTTCTAAGTTGGCAGTCTTCTCACGTTTGAGATTTTTGCGTGTGGCAACTCCTAATTATGCTATTAACTTATAATGTTTAAGAGAAAATAAGTTAATGATGACAGCACGCAGAAATAGTTTTTGTGGTTATATAATTTTTTACAAGAATTTTAATGAAAAGATTCTAACTTTTTTGAAATTGTTCCACATTTTGACAAAATTATACTACGTTTAACAACTACAGGGTGATCAGAAGTAACTGTTTCAATAAAAATTAACTTACTGATACATAACTTTATTATGCACAAGCCGAAAAGCATGTGTTTTCGCCCTAAAAAGCGTGCTTAAATTTTACAGCTATTTGCTATTTATTTCCAATCGCGTTTTTATTGGATGAGTTGAATTTTATGAATAATGTTATACGGCATCTTTAGAATGTTTCGTAAAATTCATTTATACTAGTTTTATGCTCAACCGCCCCGAAAAGTATGTGTTTTAGCCCTAAAAAGCGTGCTTGAACACTTCTGGACCAGGGACCATAAAAAAATAATTCCTATGAATACATAAATAAAATGACAATTTTTGTTAATAAATAAGAAAAATAGGAAAAAAATGTCCATCACTTGTCTCATAATTCCACAGAGGTTTTACAGCACGTTTGCATCAACTTCTCAGGTCATCAACAAACGGCTGGTCAGTTCAGCTTTAACCATAGACGCGTTTCGTCCCTTCCGGACTCATCAGTATGGTGCGATCATATATCCAACTACATCAACTAGGAAATAGTGGATTGTGATACCGACTTAGCTGAACTGACTGATATTAACCTATCTACAACGGTAACATGACATGAGAGCTATGAAGCCACTCGTGGTGCCATCTACCGACAAAATCGCAAACTGTGGAATTATGAGACAAGTGATGGAAATTTTTTTCCTATTTTTCTTATTTATTAAGACTCAATTCCACTTCGCAATAGACATTTTGTCTTTTGTTTTATTTCAATTTTTGTTAATTGTGAATACTTGATTCTGCAAAATGTCATATGACATATAATCTATGTACATATTTTAATCTTATGAACATATAATTAAATGTTATTTTGTTGTGCATAAAATATTGTATGTACCACGGGTGAAATTTGCGTTTCTAACCTTTGCGCCTCGTGCTAATGATCATGCCAAGGGCCAGAAACGCTTGTTTTCACCCTTTGTACATAAATAACTATTCTGTTGTTGACAATGACATTTGGAAATTAAAATTGAAGTACATTTACAATCCATAAATAAAATCGTTGTTTTTCTTGTTTAAGTTGTGAAAAAGATTATATGTATACCTCGTCGCTAGCTTCTGGAAGAAATATCTCTTTTTCGTCCTTTGATATACAATTATAGGAACACTTCGCAACGGATAATATATGGCGCCAAATATTCATTTCAATTTTCTTTACTTAATTCCTTTCTATTCAAGCTAAGAAGAACTCCCAGGTGCAAATAACAAATTTCCATCATAATCTCTTATGCCAACATTATCTTCTACTAATCCTATATTATCCTTAATTCTTAGAATAACGTTCTGTTAGCTTAAACACAGGTAGCTGCATAAACATTAAAGTAAACTACACTAATTAGCTGCATCTGTTATCTTGTCCTGTTAAAGGCAACGTACTCTCAACCCAACAAAGATACGATCAAAACACCGTAATCCGTTCGACTTACGAAGAAAACAGATCGTACATCACAGAACATACAAACAATATTGCAATTTGAATCATGCACGTTGTTAGTTTAACAATATTATTGTTAAAGTTAATATTTAAACCTGTATATCAAGTATTGCCTTTCATTTACGGTATAAATTGCCTGTTTATGATGCAATTAAATATTTATGTCTTGGCTGGGTGATAAACAAATAATAATTTATTTATTCATTGAAGGAAACTTTCAGAAACCATTTGAAGCTAAGTTTAACTTTAGTTGACAAGGTTAAAATAGCTATAACATGGAAACGTTTAATAATCACACAAGGGAAGAAACGACATTTTACTCCAAAGGTATACATATGACTGGTTCTACGACCAGTCTTTCATGTCATTTATAATTTTTAAATACTTGCAATATGTGAATAAATAAATATCTAAAACTGTGCTGACGATCCCTATGAATACAACCATAAATGAGATATAAATAAAATAAGGCTTCAGAGATCCAAATTATCTAATTTTGGATCCTAAATATTTTTATCATAAATGAGATAGGAATATAGTTACTTTCCTCCCTAGGGAGGAAAATATTATTTCCTCCCGCTGAGAGAAAATTGTCTACTTGGTCACTATACACTATTTTAGCTGCCTTCTCAATTCGACCAGTTCCTTTTGTTAATGCAGTGATAAATTAATAAATTAACAGATAAATCTTCAGTAATGATAATAGTACGTTATTCAACAAGCGTGTAATGATAGCTATAACTCATATGAGGATGAAGTTTACAACACGAGTCAAAAGCGATATGTAATAACCATTACATTCTACACAAGTACATTTTCTACGACTATTCAATAAGAAATTACACTTTTAGGTTGTGAATATCAAATTTTAGTTGCGTTGTTATAATAACCTCGATGTGTTTTTGATAACAAATGATTACTCAAGGCCGTCGCTGCCTTGTTATAGCAACCTCGATGTGATTTACTTCAAAATACGATTAATTAATTATTATTCTCGATTGTGAGTAATGAATCGCATTATCTGTCAAGAAACACACATATAATATATATATTATTTCATGGTTCATAGAAAAATATAAAAATAAATATATCATCACGCCTTCTACCCATTACTGGGTGTGGCACTCTGTCGAAGCAGATCTCGGTAAGTGATATATTTTTGCGCGTGAAGTGCGGTCACCAATCGTCAAATCACGGCCCCCAAAGTTGTTAGTGGTGGAGGAGCCACCGAGCTAGTTTTTGAAATTATGAAAATTGTTTGTCGCCTGTGGGAATCGAACCAGGGTTCTCAGGATCCACAGGCCGACTTCATACCACTGAAAAATATAATTTCTGAAATTATGCCAACGCTATAATAAACGAAATAGACACTTTTTTGTATTGTTGAGAAACTGAAATAATAGCGAGAAAATGAGTAACGTATGTCTTGTATCAAAACAAGTTCAATGACGTAATTGTCAAGTCAATATGTTGTAAAATAGAGTTTTTATTTTTCTAACAAGTTGAAAATAATACAGGTTGTCAAAGTGTTAAATTTAAATAAATAATTTTTTATTATTATTGCATTGGACACCGACTCAATATATAGAAAAAAGGTGAAGAAGAAGAAAAAGATTATTCTATTGAAATATTCTGGAAGAAGAACAAATTCTTGAAAGATAAAGAAGAGTTCTTCCTTGCAATCCATCAAATTGATAAAACCATCTAATTAGCATATTGAGTTGAAATATCAGACGGGTAGAATTTTTTCCGTAGTCTTTAATTTGCATTTTCTGATTATATGCAGACTATATAATTTTGAAAGGCACTTTGGCATTAAACTAAGTATTATTTAAATATAATTATCGCTTGCTTCCAACGTCATATTTCCTTCAAGCATAATTTGATTATCACATTATATTTAGAATTTCTAAAAATAATTCTTTTCTTTGTTTAACATTTTAATTACAACTTGAAAGAAACACAAATTTATCTTCTAATGTTGAAATATTAGTTGAGGACTGCAATTACAAGTAAAGGCATTTCTGCAGTTATGACTTCCATTTTAGGAAAACCATTTACAATTATATCATAAACCACTAAACCGGTAAAATTATAGATAGTTTCGCAGCATTCCAGCAGTAAAACTGATTTGCCATTCGCATAATTTTCAAATAGGACAGGATTTGCCGAGGGGTATTAAATTTCTTAGCAGAAAGTAAAAGTTGATTTAAAGTTGAAGTTGATTAATTGTTATTTTACAAAAATGACATTAAATGAATTGATAAATAAATATAGCCATCATAAATCTTTATCTCAATTTTAAGTAAAGAAGTTTTGTACTTTGCAGTTGTAAGTTTTCGGATTCATGACAATTTTTTAACGGCACCCACAAATTTAGGAGAGGGTGGTCAGATTCCCAATAAGAAAGTTGGAGATCTCTAGTTATTTGTTTTAGTTTTTAAAGTTATAGTAAATTTTGTACTGTGTCCCTATTTCTTGGGTAAATCATTGTAAATCTTAACACTTTCGACATTTTATATTTTGCTGTTGGTATACATTATTTTTTCAAATACCAGCGCAGTAAGTACATAATTACATCCTTGGTAATTGGAATGTAATGCGTCATTTACTCATGGACAATAAAGAAAAATTTTATATTAATGTTGTGGTAACTAGCTCCCCTCTCCCCAATTCTATAACTTGATCAGTTAAAGATAGGTTAATGATAATCCTTATCCTTCTTTATTATTCTATAGATTACCACCATTACGGCATTCTGTGATCAAAATAATGTATTCTGTTACTTCTATAATCAATTTAGTTCTTGTACAAAACTGTCAATATAAATAAAAAAATATTTTAACCACACTTCTTACGGAACTGTCAGTGAGCTCTCATTGTATTATTTTATATAGTAACAGCTACATATATTAGTAAACAAAATGCATGAATATAACATAAAAATGTCAGGGTACATTATTTTGTACCCCAAATACTGAAATTGTGATCATCTCTATAATAAGTATGGGAAATAAAATTGATCATTAACTTATCGATCATTAACAGATAATGATACAGTTACAGAGTATGGAAAAATGATAAGTTTACAGAATTAATCATCGCAAATAATAACAAATTGACATTATTGTTATAGTTACATTATGTACATTAGTCATTATGGGCTGGCTAGCTCAGTGGTATGAAGTCGGTCTGTGGATCCTGAGAACCCTGATACGATTCCCACAGGCGACAAACAATTTTCATACATAATTTCAAAAGCTACCCCTGTGGCTCCTCCACCACTAAAATATCTTTGGAGGCCGTGATTTGAAGACTGGTAACCGCACTTCACGCGCAAAAATATATCACTTACCGAGATCTGCTTCGGCAGAGTGCCATACCCATTAATGGGTAGAAGGCGTGATGATATATTTATTTAATTATTTTACATTAGTCATCACATTGGACAGATATATTTCAAAATATTTAAGACATTTTAATTGTAGATAGATACAATTTTGTATGTACCACGAGCGTTAAGTAAAATTAAAGATCTTAAATCCTTCGAGCTTAAAACATCACTTACCGCTCTTGGTACTATTAGGAAAAAACGTTACAAATCAATGGAATAATACATTTTGCGGATCAAATAAGGAACCATTTTTCGTTCGATAAAAGAAGAAAATAATTTAAAAATCTTGAATAGTACAACAGACGAAAGTACACGATGCTGAAAATGTCCAAATCTATCGGAAATATCTTATATTTAATCATTTTTAGAGTATCCAAATATTGAACAAAACTCTATCTACTTCATACATCAAAAACAGAAAGTCTGTTAAGCACAAATCGCATCAAATCCACAAAACAAAGCCTCAAAACCTTGCATAAACTCATTCACTATTTCCCTCTTAATGCCATTTAAATTACATCCACTATCTTTAGCAAATCTTACCAGTTTTCTGCCCTCTTCAGACGTCATCGTCTCGTGTCTCCCAGATCTCTCGTCTGATACCACGTTCATTAGCTAATTGTTTCTGTTGCTAAGCAACTGTCACACTGCACAACACCGACAACAACTTGTTCGTCAACTGTTGGTAATTACAACCACGACTTACTTCGAATGCACGAACACGGACACGTAACCAGAACTGAATGCAATGAACGCACAGAACGCAGCATTTTGCGTGGGAACGCACGTTTTTGTATCGATAGTGTTCAAGCAATAAACCGAAGGGCTGAATAGTTATTTCGATAAAATATCTCACACTAAATTGTTAAATACTTCATTGAAAGTTATGGTCGATGTAAACTCTTTAGAAGGTTGATAAGTTATCAGGTTTTACACACTTTTGTTTTCGATTGTTTCAAAAAGTTTTGACGGTCAGAATATCACAATTGTTTAAATATTTGACAGTATTGCACTGTTCTTGAACGAGACCTAACGGTTACATTTGAAAATATCACAGATGATCACAATTGAACACTTCTTAAACTACCACAATTCACTGTTTCATTACTGTCGCCACCACCACAGTATTTCTTTTGAAACTGAAGATTAAAACTCTTGAAACAAGAGTGAACCGGTGCAGTAACTGCACAGCACTCTTGGTATGTGAAGTGAGAAAGCGTTATGGAAGTTGGAGTACGATCTACGGAGGCTGTTGAGCTGTTCGCGTCTTTGACCAGCGCAGCGCTGCCGAAGACAGACAAGGAAGGAGTGTTGAAGGGAGAGAGATGGTGCGATGGCATCCACAGACCTTGAGGTGGCTGAGGAATGTTACCTCACCCCTCTTCGGGGCCTGGTTGTTGCTCTGCGAACGCAGATCCGTAATAGATGCGAAAGAGATTCAGATGATACGACAAGACACAAACCTCAATTTGCACAATTCTTAAAAAAAATAAAAATTAAAGTTAGAATATTTAATATTTAAATGCATCTCACTAATTCGTTTTATTTACATGAAATTATATTACATTAAAACCGATTTTAAGAAATTGTTATAAGAAAATATTTAAGATTGCCATCTAACGGCACTTTATGCAGTTAACAGATGGTTGCTAGGTTACCGTAATACAAACAAATATGTATTTAACGTCAAACTACAGTACACAATATTTAAGCCAAATTGCTTAAAGCGTTATTAAAATTAATAGTAGTCAAAATGGCTGACACCATATTTTACATATTTTCTGATTTTTATGTTATAATTAATTAATATCAGCATAAAAAAGCTTATTGTTAGTTAAATGATAATGGTAAAACAATATTTATAACAAATAATTATTAGTTTAAAACTTGTTATAGAAATTATAACGATTTAAATTATTGAACTGTTAAACATTTTGACATTTCTTAGATGTGTTTTTTTTATTCTAACTCAATTTTTTCGCCTAGTTACGAACGTTTTATGTAAACGGACCAAAGTGTGTACAAATAATTGTCATTAAAAATATAGCGATTTTTCTTAAATGCCTTTATAGATAAATAGTTCAGTGGAATCGCGTCGGGCTGTGGATTTGAAAACCTGAGTTTGATTCCCGCAGCCGACAAACTTTTCACCATATTTAAAGTAACTCCTCCTCCACTAACATCTTTGGGGGCCGTGATTTTACGGCTAGTAACCGCGTTACACTCGCACAATATATCTCTTATCGAGATCTGCTACGCCAGAGTTCCACACCCAGTAATGGGTAACCGAAGTGTTAATATATGTATATTTTACTTATTTTGTGTTGAATCGCAATTACCCCTGTAGCATCTTTGGGACTATAATTTGACAACTGGTAACCGCACTAAACACACAAATTATATGCTTCTCTGGCATGTTTAAAATTTCTTTATGATATATTTATTTTGTTTATATTACTAATGATAATAACAATGAATCATTATTTAGAAATAGCAGTTTAATGATATACCAATATGTATATGTTCTGTGAGTCATTGTGCCATTAAATTATGAAAATAAATATTTGATGATAAAATTTTAGATTTGAACTGTGACCGAAATTTTAGACTTAAATAATCCTAATATAAAATAAATAAATATATCATCACGCCTTCTACCCATTACTAAGGTGTGGCACTCTGCTGAAGCAGATCTCGGTAAGTGATATATTTTGCGCGTGAAGTGCGGTTACCAGTCGTCAAATCACGGCCCCCACAGATGTTAGTGGTGGAGGAGCCACAGGGATAGCTTTTTTCAAATTATGAAAATTTGGCACCTGTGGGAATCGAACCAGGGACTTCAGGAGCCACAGGCCGACTTCATACCACTAAGGTATTAAATTATTATTTGTATTATAATCTCTATTTTATTTATTATATTGTAATTCGAGAGATCCCGAGTTCGAATCCCGCTCAAGTTAATACTACCACACTGCGACTCGGTAAGTCCAGATCCTGTACTTTAATTGGAGTTAAGTTGTACAGAGTAATATAAATAACAAAAAAATAAATAAAAATAAATAAATATTTTGCAAATAATTTTTTTATTATTGTCAAAATAACATAGTCGTATTTATTCAGTCCAGCACTGAATTCTGTGAGACCAAAAACTAGTTTTTCCGTCTTCCATATAAGATGAAAAAATGCTGATGGTAATTTCGCCTAGTTGTAAAACCAGACGCAAACATTATAACACGCGTGTGTGACTGACTTCCGTTTACAGAATTCCGGGAACGTATACATATGCGCCTTTACCCTTCTGTGAATACAGTGTGATATACAAATGTGAATACAGAGTTGCTCGATTTTGAAAAGAGATTTCTATGCTGGCAAACACGAGAAAACTACAAAAATATAGTCCTTGTCAGATGGAAAACAAATACGTCAAAGGGACAACAACGTACTAGTATTTTGTTTATTATTGATTTGCTAGTGTTTTATTTCACTGGTGATGACGTAAGGCCATTCTGTTTATTGAAAATATTTTAAATTGACCTAGAAAAATTACGGCCCTCAAAGATGTTAATAGAGAGAGAGAGCCACAGAGGTAATTTTAATGTGGTGAAAATTGTTTGTCCACTTTGGGAATCTAAATTGTTAGAACAAACATAAATGGATCAACAATTGGAAATGGTCAAATACCAACCCAATAACGACAAAAACAATAACTATGTTAAGATCTGTGACTATATTTGCGCGTGTTGTGTGATCAAAAGGAATTGGTACAGTTGGCAATAAAAAAAAACTACTTGAAATTGGTAAGCCTGATACATAAATGCATTTCCTGTTGTTGACAGTGACATTTAAAATTTAAATTTGAGTACATTTATTATTACATTTATTTCTAAAGTATTTCTATTACTTAAAAAGTCAAAATTATGTTAACTGTCAGACTCCTGACATAACCTATTTGTATTTATTAGAAATGTCAAATAGCATTTCCGCCTTTATCTGACGTTGTACCAACTGTGGAATAAAAAGATCTCTGGAATTGTATTGCCAACTATAACAATTCCTTTGATCACTCTGTATTTATAATTGTTCATACTATCTAATTAAATGACTTCAGTTAAGCAAATGGCATTGTAAAATATTTTTTCTGCGACCAAGTAGAAAATAGACTTTTCCAACTCTCAGTTGAAAGCATAAAGTTGACATTTGCCGCTTGCTGTGCGGCAATAAATATTGCCGCTCACCGAGTGACAATGTAAAGGTGTATCATCATATCCATGGATATATGGAATTTATCGCCCGAATTTCAAAATAAAAATATGTCAAAAATTATTTTTAATTTTTTTTAAGCGTTTTTAAATGGTCGTAGAAAATATTCTATGCACCTCGAGCAGAATAATTAAAATAATTTGTGATATATTTATATCTATATAGAGAAGATTTAGGTTGATCACAGGACTTCTAGAATAACAGGCCATCGCTTTAATTATTCGAATATTAATTACATAACAACTTTTTTCATTGAACCTTTTTGCAATATTTCAATACAGGAAAGCAACAGCTTCTAATGAAATCAAAACCACTTGAGCCCAGTTCTCATAAATTCTTCGTCGTGACGCGATAATTCTAACCGCGAAACCACAACATTAACATAAATCTAAAAGATCTGTTACCATGTGTCAATATCACAACTGTAATTTCAATACTTATTTCCTGCATCATTATATCTCTCAAGTTATTTTTGGCTCGTGATTCTGTTGCTTTTCAAAAACAAGGATACCATTGTGACGATGAGGGCCCTTGTGGGGTATGCAGGGGGTAGCAGGGGGTATTAGTGGATAAGAGAGTGTTCAGCAGATGTCACGGGCACGTGCTCAAACAGCTGCAGATCATAACAGTCGCCCGTTGCCGCTTTCTGGAGCTCATAACAGCACGTATTCTTGGCTTTGAACGGAACGAATAAGATTATGTTATTCGCGCGTGCCGTAAGCCTGTCTCTTTCTTATTTATAGAAAACAGTTGCTTTCTTTATACTCTTTTATATTCATATTTAATTACTTTCAAAAATTAACAACAGCAATAATTGTAACTTGTCCTGTTTACCCTTAATCAATGTTCATTAATTTGGCGATAATTAAAATAAAATATATCGTCACGCCTTCTACCCATTACTGGGTGTGGCACTCTGCCGAAGCAGATAATTACATATTGTTAATAACTTTAATATTAAGTAAGGACGACGATAAAATTAATTTATAAATTATTATGTATTTTTAAATGTTTCACCAAATGCCTACGGCTTAAACCTCGATTCTATTAATTATTGTAGTAAATATTTTATTGCGTATGTACATACATGTTAGCAAATTACGGTACAAAATAAACACTCTAAATCTACATGTTTTAGCTATTTACCTAAGTACAAGAAAATTGTATGATTTGTTTCTTACATCTTATCTTTACATAATTATTGTTTCTCGTAAAAATAAAACTGATAATACTTGGAATAAATAATTAAATAAGTTGACGAAAATCAAAGTTCTGGAATTATCTCAAGTCTATACTATTTTCAAAAGAACTTGATACATTGTATACATTTCGCTGCCAAACATTTTTAAACTAAAATACTTCAAATAATAATTACAAAGAACTAAATTTTGTACCTTCTATTCGTTAAAAATGGGTGTTTTTTTTTTCAATTACTTTGCGCACCAGTGCGCAAAATCAAATTTTTCATCGGTTTCCAATGTAGTATAAACCTTATTTTTAATGATGCTAGTACAAAAATCTTTTTTGAGAATCAAACTATAAATGTCTAACAATTTAAAATATATCTATTGAAATATTTATGAAATATTTTCTTAAATTTAAAGTTTTTGACAGAAAAGTCATTCATATGACTTAAATTCTTTAAATATTTTCTTGTTATCAATAATTATTGATGTTATTTTGTTCATTATTTACAGATTTACGGATCTACAAACTTATAGATTTATATATTCCATTATATAAATGATATTAACAGCATAACAGCTAATCTGCGTTACTTATTACATGTTAAGTTTTTGAAGAAATTCAACAGGTTACCTATATAAAAAAGCATAATGTCTATTCCATTTTGAAAAACAAGAAATTCAAATTAATTGAGATATTATTTTATTATTCCCAATGGTACCCAACCCTAACAATGCACTTTGCATCAAGAATGCATAGTAACATCACCAAAACAATTGAATCCAACTAAATACAAACAATAGGGATGAAACAAAAACTACTACGAAACAAAATATAGTCGATATTACTCATACACTTTGTTTACATCGCTCAAAACTAAATACCCCATTGTCCCTTGGCATGTGTAATTATTCTATAGCTTTTGGCTTTTACTAGTTGGTGGCACGGGCCCTTTTTACTCCAGGATTTTGACCCTTAACGACAAGGTAATAACGCTGATAGGGCGACGCAATTTGCTTAGTTATCCCCCAAGCGCAACGTATCAAGCAGGGGTTCCGTACCTTGGTTCCAGTGGCGTACATTTTTTTTTTAGTTTGGTTGTTGGTGATGATCTGTGGGAAATTGTTTCATGTTTGATTTTTAGATACTTTTGAGATAAAAAATTGTTTGATTATTGATAAAATTAAACTTGAGATGTCGATCAAATATTTGGCATTATTTAATTTTGTGCAAACATGTTTTTTATTAGTGTGTGAGAAAAATTTATACACTTGAACTTGTTTCGTTTCTAAAATGAGTTATGATAATTACTTTAGGTTTAAATATAGTTCTTTTATTTTGAAACCAATTATGCTATTTATACTATTTTTGAATCAGGTTTTGAACGTAAATTTGCATAAACAGAGACCAATTTAAAATCTAACCAGGTTCTTAAACAACAAAATAATTTGAAACTAGTTAAAAGAAATTACATAATTTACATTTATTATTATGGGGTGGCTAGCTCAGTGGTATGAAGTCGGCCTGTCGATCCTGAGAACCCTGGTTCGATTCCCACAAGCGATAAACAATTTTCATAATTTCAAAAACTACCCCTGTGGTTCCTCCATCACTAACATCTTTGAGGGCCGTGATTTTACAACTGGTAACCGCACTTCACGCGCAATATATATCACTTACCGAGATCTGCTTCGGCAGAGTGCCACACCCAGTAATGGATAGAAGGCGTGCTGATATATTTATTGATTTTATTTTTACATTTATTATTTTTCATCAAATGAACAGCTTAGCTATGTAATTATTATTTGTTAAAAAAGATAAATAAATAAAATAAAAATAAATATATAGCTCAGTGGTATGAAGTCGGCCTGTGAATCTTGAGAACCCTGGTTCGATTCCTACAGACGACAATCAATTTTCATAATTTCATAAGCTACCCCTGTGGCTCCTCCACCACTAACATATTTGGGGGCCGTGATTTGACGACTGGTAACCGCACTTCACGCGCAAAATATATCACTTACCGAGATCTGCTTCGGCAGAGTGCCACACCCAGTAATGGATAGAAGGCGTGATGATATATTTATTTATTTTCTATTTAAAATAAATATATCATCACGTATTTTACTCATTATTGAATGTAGTAGATCTCGGTAAGTGATATATTTATGCGCGTGAAGTGCGGTTACCAGTCGTCATATAACGGCTTCCAAAGATGTTAGTGAAGGAGGAGCCACAGTGGTAATTTTAATGTGGTGAAAATTGTTTGTCGGTTGTAGGAATCGAACCAAAGTTCTCAAAACTACAATGTAACTTGATACCACTGAGCTATCTATCCCATAAATATTAATATGTAAAAAATAAATAAATAAATTATTAACTAAGTAACTACACCAAATTATTTTCGAGATATGGGGTTTACATTTTTGATTTTGTTGTATTGAATCATTATTAATTAATATGGCGACTGATATTTTAACCACCCAACAAAGTGATGTATTTAAACAAACAAATAATGTCGTTCATATCAGGAAATTATATTTACAATTATTTTTTGTGCTATTTTTTTTGTTATAGACAGATTTATTTATTAGGAGCTTTGTTAAAAGATTTAAATATCGACTTTTAATATATAAAAAAATAGTTGGATAACAAAGTTTAACTGACATATTTTTGGCAATAAATTTTGTGTAAATTTCCGCGGCACGCCTATGCTATCTACCCCATGTTCAGTCACATATGACGTTAGACATATGCAGCTGTCCGCTGTTTCTACCGTTACCACCTATAGCCACCAGTCTTCTTCGAAAAACCGTCGCGAGTACACACAACTGTACATTCGTGTAACGTTTCTCTCATTCAATCCATCGTTATCATCATTATCATTGCGATATTACCATTAAATATCTCTCCGAGTGATGTGATAAACTAGTGAGAATCAGTGTCAGTGAATAGTGTCAGTATGGCTAGCGGGAATCAGAACTATTACAGCAATCCTGCTTTCTGTCAACAAAGTGAGTTTTATAATCAAGGATGCGTGAGTCCTAGACAGAGAGCCTTGAGTCCTGAAAGGAGACAACCGCCTGTAGGAGCACATAAACCTGTACAACAACAAGAAGGATATCACCAAAGAAATGGTGCAACTCCACCAAAACTTGGACCAAAACCTAAAATTGTCCAACGGAATAATAGTATTCAAATTAAAATAGGACCTTCAAATGATAATGAACCTGAAGAAATATACCAAGATGTTACTAACGGAAATATAAAACAAAGTCCTACACGATACAATAACGGAAATGACGAGTATCAATCAGAGACAACCAGACCAATAGTAAAACAAACTACTAACAAAGGAAGATACGCAGTCGTAACAGTCGACGATGAAACAGAAGACAATCACCGTAGCGTAAAACACAGGTATGAATACATCCCCATGCAAGAACAAGCGAATGGCTATCCTTCCTCCCCCCGGAAACAAACGCCGCACGCGGTCATCCATCAAGAGGAAGTGGAAGTTGTCCAAGGAAGAGTCCATCGATATGCAGTCATACCAACACCTGACGAAGAAATTGAAGTAACTACAAAGAAGAACCGATACGCTTTAGTGCCTGTCAGCGAACTAAAAACTAACTCTAGGTACGCTGTTGTATCTTCTGAAGAAGTTAACAGGAACGGGAGATACGACTATATTCCTGAGGAAGTCGAGAATCAAAGATATTATCAAGAGGCTACTCAGTATGCTGCAAGAAGAAACTATGTACAACAAACTGTGACGTCACCACAAACACCTAGAAAAGGCAACCCAATTGCTACCCAGAAACTACACGAATTGTTAACAACCCCGAAGAAAGTTCAAAGATCATCTTCATCCATTCAAACACCTTCTAAAATACTTTCTCCTCAAGCCAAACGAAGAATTACTTCTCCAACTGATCCATTCTTCACTCCAAATAAATCCCCTCCTAAGTTAATATCCCCTCGTCATCAGACCCCCAAAGCACAACAAAAACTCAACTACACTTTATCAACAAGACAACTACCTAACGATAATAACAAAAGACATACGGCTGTCATTGCTCCAATATGCTCAAGTCCAGTGCAGTCTGTTTACAGTGAGACCACTTTCTCAAACAAAACAGAATCATGGATGAATCTAAGCATACAGAAACCACCGGTTCAGGCCACTTTGGCGGTAGCAGCAGTGATGATGATTCTTTGTGGAGGGTTGACGGCAGGACTTTGTTTTTATATGGTGTCAGTGGTGGGGAGAATGTATTATTTGGACTTTGGGACTGTTTCGGGCTTCGCTTGTCTTTTGTTGGGGCTGCTTGGCTTCCGGGCAAGAAATTGCTATTGGTTGCCAAACAGAAATTATATTAGTGGTAAGTATTGATTATGTCAAATAATTTTAATAATTTCATATATAGTATACGTCAAGTTAAAAATGGAAAATGAGAAATTAAATTGCTACTAAATAGGAATAATGAAATAATTAAGAATGTTGATGAAATGTATGTATCATAACTATAATAATACAGGATGGTTCAATACTTCAGGAACAAAATTAATGACAGATATTATATGATATAAAGATCTGAGATCAAAGAGATTTTTTTTAAAGTTCGTAAATTTAAGTGTAGTTTACTTGAAGAAATCATTTTTAGTACCACTGGTTTAAGATGGGGTGGCCAGCTCAGTGGTATGAAGTCGGCCTGTGGATCCTGGTTCGATTCCCACAGACGAGAAACAATTTTCATAATTTCAAAAACTACCCCTGTGGCTCCTCCATCATTAACATCTTTGGGGGCCGTGATTTGACAACTGGTAACCGCACTTCACGCGCAAAATATATCACTTACCGAGATCTGCCTCGGCAGAGTGCCACACCCAGTAATGAGTAGAAGGCGGGATGATATATTTATTTATTTTTATTTTTGGTTTGAGATTTAAAATAAAATAAATAAATATACCATCACGTCTTTTATCCATTACTGGATGTGGCATTCTGCTGTAGCAGATCTCGGTAAGTGATATATTTATGCACTTGAAGTGCGGTTACCAGCCGTCAAATCACGACCCCCAAAGATGTTAGTGGACGGGGAGCCACAGCGATAATTCTAATGGTAGTGGGTAAAAAGTGTGATGATATATTTATTTATTAATATATTAGAAATAACTTTCAAACCTGTGGCACTAAAAATGAGTACTTTAAGTACAGATAATTTAACGAATTAAAAAAAATATATTGATTTGAGATCAGTATAATAATGTAATATCTGCCAATGAATTTTTTTTTCCTGAAATATTTCAATAACTTGTATAATGATATTATATTTATCTCTGGTTATTTCAACACTGCATTTACAGATATATATATATATATATATATATATATATATATATATATATATATATATATATATATATATATATATATATATATATATATATATATATATAATTAAAGATTTCGTTATTTTCCATTTTTTGAGGTAGCAGTACTCCTATAATATTTTCTATAGAATTTAACAATGACGTCCTAAAATATTCTAAGGGTCAAATTCATAGTCGTGACTCACCCTCACCTTATTCTCATCTCATACTTAAAATCGAAGTAACTAAGGCAACTAACTCAAATTGTGCTAATTCTTGAGTTAGTTGCCTTAGTTACTTCGATTTTGAGAGTGAGGTGAGGATGAGCTGAGTGTGAGTGACGACTCTGAATTTGGCCCTAAGTTTCTAAATTATTTTGGAGATAAATGCTTCAAATGAAAGTATAAGATATTTTAGTTCTTCGTATCTTTTATTTGAAACATTTTTCCTTTAAAATAATTTAGGACTGTTACGCATATTTTTGATGACATCATTGTCAAGGTCTTGTGAAAATACCTACGTATATGAATGAAAAGTATGTAGGACAAAATATAAAATATTAATGTATTCTTTCTGTTTTAGGTTACATTGTACTAAGCGCATTTAGTTTACTAACTTGTGCCGGATTGCTAGTTTTGTTAGCATTACAACCAAAACCAGGCAGCCCGCTCGCTGACGTCACTTCCGGCGCTGTATGCGGTATATCCGGTTTGTCACTCATCATGGCGTCTGCTGGCGTCATTGCAAGTTACTGTTGCAAGTATCCACCGCCTGACAATAGAGTGCAGCACTGTGCACAAGGATTCTCTGTCTGAGAATAATTGAAAGTTGGGACGGATTTTTTAAATGCCAAAAATTTGTAATATTTCAGTATTTATTATTTTGTAAATTAGTTATAAGTTAATATTAGTTCCATGAAGGCTTTTATGTAGGTATGGTGCTTTTGTGATGAATTAAATTTATAATAAAGATGATTAATTTCTAGATTAATTCTACAGGGCTATGTTAGTTATCTAAATTTTGTGTAAGTATGGTATTGGTTACTGTATTTAACTGTAATGTTATTTATTCTTATTTTTCTAAGTCACTTATCATGAAAAGTCATATCATTAGAATGATTTAATCAGTATGATAAAAAAAATAATTAAATATATTGTGCACAATTTAATATATTATTAAAATAGTTATGTTAACAGATTGTAAATATATTTTGTAACCACTTTTACGTAGATATGTTGCTTGGTAAATTTTTTTATAAACAATACAAATAATAATAAAGTTACACTCTCATAATATTTCTAAATCAACAATTTATCTAATTTTGTTTATCGATTATTAGCAATCTTGCAATTATTAATTTTATAAATTCCTCCTTACTTTCATACCACCAGTGATACACCACAGTATTTTAAAATAGTGTTGCTTACTTCATTAAATATAGGCGCAAGTCACAAACAATTCAACTTCATCATGTAATAATTTTTGCATTTTCTGCACATAAACCAAGTAAGTTGATTAAGGGCCAGTTTTTCAATCACCAATTAATGTTAATAATGATTAAATAATAATGGAAACTATGGTTACCATTATTATTTAATCATGATTAACACTTATCGAGAGTAAACCGGCGATTGAAAAACTGGCCCTAAATAATTGTTATAATTGTGAGCGAAGCGATCCCTACCCAAAATACAATGAATTCTAATTTGTTTATTACTATAATATGACAATTTTGTATCAAAAATGTAAACTACTTATTTAAAAATTACTTTTAGTAAAAGAAAAGTTATTAAAAGTTCACTTACTACTGAATTATTAAAGTTTGAAAATATTGTAAAATTATCTGTTCATATTTTGAAATGGAACTTCTCATTGGTCTAGACATTTTCATGCCGCCTCCAGCGGTCCCAAAACATTTTATGCTTGTGATATCGATTGAGCTACACTAGCGCCACTTAACTGTCAAAATGTTTAGAAATGCACAAATACATTTTTCTGCACAACTCTTTATAAACAAGTATTTAATTATATGTATGGAAAATAAAACAACAAATTTGCATCTCGTACTAACGTAGAAACTCATGAAAAATAACATGTTTCAGTTTCATTAAAATCCATAATAGTATATTATATACCAACCTAAGGATTCATTTAAAATAATATGACACTAGATATGAAATTGAGAATTTGACCATGTAATTCCTTATATATTTCTACATAATTATGCATATTTAGATCCTCAACATTTGTATTTTTTATCGCCAGAGTCGTGATCGCAAATATTTATGCGAATTTTTTGGTTGAATCAATTTAAAAATCGACAAATTTTAAAGTATGGTTCTATATAAACTACGAGAAATCGAATGCCGTTGAACGCATCTTCATATCTTTTTTAGTTTTCGAGATACGGCGATTTATGACTTTTTAAAAATCTCAACTTTGAAGGCCCATATCTCGAAAACTAAAAGAGATATTGAAATGCAGTTTTAACGATTGTATTTCTCGAGCTTCAATTAACTTCAACTGATATTTTGAAAATTTGGAAAATTTTACTATTTTTCAAAATTTTCTTTTGCCTATATTTCAAAAACTTGAAGAGATAATGAAAATCTGTGCAAGCCAGTGAATTCCTCTCGTAAAAATACATATGTTTGTAAATTTTCATAATTTTTGCAGCACGGACAAAATTTATAGAGCAAAAAAATTTAAAATGGCCAAAATTTGTAAAATTCTTAAGGGGTACTCCTTCAAAAATCTTTAAAAAACAGTGATTTTTTTGTTTTTTTTTATAATAAAAACTTTATCTCTGCGAATTTTTGCCTGAAAATCTATTTTAATAAATTAACAGTGAATTTACATAATAGCTGGAGACTTCGTTAGTCTTGTCTGTCATACAGCAGTTGGTAAATTGTAGTAATTATTTCTTTAATTATTTTATAAATAAACCAATGGATAAAAATGTTATTTCATACGGTAATACGACCTTCATGTACCCAAAAATAAAAGTACGCAACACCTCACGCACGTATGTATGTAATATATGCACGCACGTTTCGTTTCACGTGCAGAAGATAAAATACAAAAAAATATGAAACTCGTTTCCATAGATCTGCGCTGTGTAACCTTCAACGCTCGCTCTTGATCACGTTTTGTGATTGTCATTTGTCGCAGGATCTAACCAAGCACACTAATGCGTTATTCATTTGTTATTGCAACATGTTTTATATTAGATTTTGGAATTCTTGTAATCTTGAACTAAATTTCGATGAGTAATGATAAAATAATTGGCTTATTTCAAGAAAAAGATCATTTTAAGTTAACAAGAATTTGTGGAATGCCTCGAAATCTGTATTTTCTCGGTTTCTTTTCTTATGATAATTATTTTTATCGCATATAAAATTTAATTCTTTATTTATATAGTGTACATGTCAAACAATTGTTAATAGCAATTTATTAGCAATAAAACTGTCGACAAAATATCCATAACAAAAACAATAAAAATTTGTTTCACCTCACAATATTTCAAACAACAATTAATCATCATTAATAACAGCAAGACAAAAACTGTGACAGTAGTGACTAACTAGTTAACAATTGACTAAGTTTATTTTTCAGTTTATTTTTAAGGTCTACATACTTACAAGTAATATTTAGTTCTGTGTATTTTTTATTTACTACAATATTTTTTGAACATGTGACAACGAAACGAAGTTTATCAACTAATAATAAAAATCATTCTAAAGGATGTGTTATATAAATAAATAAAATAAATAAATATATCATCACGCCTTCTACCCAATACTGGGTGTGGCACTCTGCCGAAGTAGATCTCGGTAAGTGATATATTTTGCGTGTGATGTGCGGTTACCAGTCGTTAAATCACGGCCTCCAAAGAAGTGGTGAAGTAATCACAGGGGTAGTTTTTGAAATTATGAAAATTGTTTGTCACCTGTGGGAATCGAACCCGCGTTCTCAGGATCCACAGGCCGACTTCATACCACTGTGCTAGCCACCTCACTTTCTTTACGAGGTATACATATCATTTATTCATTATATTTACACCACAATCCGATGAAGCTAAATATCTCGGAATGCATCTCGACAGACGTGGCACATGGAAAAAGCACATAAAATCTAAAAGACAACAATTAAATATTAAACTAAAACAATATTACTGGCTACTAGGACCTAAGTCCAAACTATCACTGGACAACAAACTCCTAATCTATAAAACCATATTAAAACCCATCTGGACATATGGTGTGCAACTATGGGGAACAACTAGTAACTCAAACTTGGAAATCCTCCAGAGATTCCAGTCCAGAACCCTAAAAATGATAACAAACGCACCATGGTATATCCAAAACCAAGCACTACACAAGGACCTCAACATGCGAACGATAAGAGAAGAAGCCACAATAGCCAGTAAAAAATACATAGAAAGGCTGGAAAATCATCCAAATTACACCGCCGTGAGCCTTCTGGACAACAGCCAAGGGACAAGAAGACTCAACCGACACAAACCTCTGGACATCCCACACAGATTTCAATAAACCCATGGGGATATTGCCACTGGGCAATAATTCCCCTCACCGCCTCTTAAACCGCCAAAAAATTTACCTATTGTTTAATATTAACAGATTGTAAATATCAAAATCAAATAAAAAAAAAAATAAATTATATTTACTCTGTTAGAAAGTAAAATTTTGAGAAATAAATTACAAATTTAGAGAAAATATATAAATATAGATAAGATTTGTTATTCTCTTGACATATGTCATTAATGCCATATCATACGGTTATTTTCCAGTTACTATGGATGGAATAACTTTTTTGCCTAAGGAAAAAAACGTTCACTTTCTTTCCTAGAGATGGAAAATATCAGTTTCTTCTATCAATTCAGGACAGAAAAAAATATTTTCTAAAAGGGTTGTGAAATAACTATTTGTATGACGTGAGAGGAAAAATATATTCTTTTTTCCAGCGGATGACGTTTAATCATACAAGCGAAGAAATGACACTTTATTGCAGAGGTATAAATATGATTTTTTCTGCGTCGTTTCTTTCATGTCATTTAAATAAAAAAAATTAAATACTTGTTAACCAACCATAAATATGGGCGGAACGCAATTATTTTTCTTTCTAGGGTGAAAATAGCCAACTTTCGACACTCATATGAACCTACATTCGATTAAGACCTTAGAAAAATAAATTTCATGCCAGATTGTAAACACATTTTTGATTGTTAAATTGAACAACTGAAATGTAAATAATAAAATAATATACGCCGATATACAACAAATAATACATTTGCAATTAAGCTTATATTTTGTATCACAAACAAATTCTATGCTATATAATTGTCAATCCATTCGAGACGGAGTATATTTAAATTTCTAGTCATGTTTATTTCGATATAAATATTCAATTGAAGGACATAAAACTGCAGACATAGAGTCATACAAAATAAAAATAAACCTCGACAGTCTTCAGTTCCCATCACTATTGAATACTTCTCAACCTCATGTAAAGTAAACGTGTCTTTCCTTTTAGCAGCTGCGTAACTACGTAATTATGCAAAGAAACAGTTGACTGTCTCGTGTGTGGAAGGTCTCACGTGTTTTGTTTTCCTCTTTTGTATTCAGTAGCGTTTTCCTGAAGTCCGTTGAAAACTGGTAAACAATCATTAAAATCTAACTATGTGTTTGTCATCCTATGTAACGTTAAATATTGAAATGACGACGATGTTTTAATAAATAATAATAACGGAAATCTATTTTTATGAATATTAAATAGAAACATGAATGATGAATGTACAAGTTGTAGCAACAAAACTTAATTTTAATAAATAAAATCATATATGGAGTAGGTGGTATCGAGTCGGCCTGTGGATCCTAAGAACCCTGGTTCGATTTCCACAGCCGACAAATAATTTTCAACACATTACAATTACCCCTGTGGCTCCTCTACCATTAACATCTGTGAGGGCCGCGACTCTACGGCTGGTAACCGCACTTCACGCACATAAATATATCACCTACCGAGATCTGCTTCAGCAGAGTGCCACACCCAATAATGGGTAAAAAGCGTGATGATATATTTATTTATTTATTTTTTAAATCGTATCATATGGGGTAGGTGGCACAGTGGTTTTGAATTAGCCTGTGGATCCTAAGAACCCAGGTTCGATTTCCACAGCTGACAAACATTTTCACCACATTAAAATTACCCCTGTGTCTCTCTCACCACTATAATCTGTGGGGGCTGTGATTTGACGACTAGGAACCGCACTTCACGCGTATAAATATATCACTTATCGAGATCTGCTTCAGCAGAATGCCACACCCAGTAATGGGTAAAAAGCGTGATGATATATTTATTTATTTATTTTTTTAAATCATATCGGATGTTTGACAGCAATATCAATTATTCCATATGACTTGTAACTTCGATTTGTTATTATTAATTAAACCAAGTTTAAAATTAAAGTTTTGTTTTTTTCAACTGCCTATTAAACATTTAAAATTAATCTAAATATGTTTACTAGCATTTCTTACATAAATTTATTATCTATATGAACCAAAGTATTTATTAATTAACTATATACTAATTACTCAAACGATTAACGAAGTTTTATTAATTTTTAATTTATTTTCTTGTTGCAGACTGGCCCAGCTGAGTTTGAATACTACATGTTTAGCGGAAACGGTAAGTTCTTCTATTTATTCTGTATAATTAAAACGATCAAAAATTAAATCAACTAGTATCACAATTTGAGCTAACTAAAGGCCATGCCAGGTAGGAAAACATATATGTCATTACATTTATTTATAGTAAAAGACATATCTTTTTGTAATTACTTTAATAATCTTTTTATTTGACTGGGTTATTTTGCTCACATTCCACTATTAGATTTACAGATTTAGATTCATTTCATAGCTTGAAATAATCCATCTTTCTATGTTTTTGTTTAGTTCATTTATGTTTTATTTAGCTGAACTGAGTTACAAATAGAATACGGTTATATGTATCTACAAAAAAAAAAACAATAATGTATTTCGTTGTTATTGCATTGCCAAGGTTTTAGTGATGACGTAATTATGTTTCCATTTGGCATTGTTTATATATTACTCATATTTGTTGTACCTACAAGATATGAGAAGCAATTGATCGAAATTTTAGAATAATAAATTTTAAAATCTTTAAAGAATCCATCGAATCAGATAATTCACGTTACAATGTTATTAACAATAGTGACGTCATATGTTGCAACACGCTGTAGTAATAGGTAAGAATTATTTTTCAGATCATTACTAATAAATAGAACAAAATATTACCTCGCCAATTTAATTCAATGGCAAAAAAATTAACTACAAACTTTTCATTTTATCGTGACAGAGCTTTCAGCATTTTGTCACTGAACAACAAAACAAAACTGACAACAGCAATGACAGTAGTTCAAAATATATTATGAATGTATCTATACACTGTCATTTATTTTTAGTTAACAGAGAACGTATAATTGTAATATTGAAATAATTGCTATACATAACACAAAAACAAATTTCTTAGTTCGTAAACAGCAAACAAAAGACAATTTACCAAACTAGACTAATTGAATAATGAGACAGCATGAAACATAACCTAACAATTGTCTGAAACGCGACAAAAACCGCATTTAATTTTCAAACTCCGCATCAACAACTCTCACTTCATCTGTCTTTAGTTAGAGCAACATCAGAGAGAAATGAAATCTCGTCGATCGTCGAAATCGAGAGTTGTGCGAATTATCTCCTGCAGATCAAACCATGGTACAAATTCCGTGATGTGATAAGCATCATGGCGACGTCGTGTGCACGTTTATAGGTTAGGTTCGTTTCGTTCGTTTGTCGTTTGTTTCCACGGCAACAGTGATTTTGTAAGGCTGATAGTTGAGGTGAACTCTGAGTATGATTGATGATTTCGTGATGCTGTGTCGTGGTTCAAATGTCACCCACTTGGGTTGTACTTTCTTTTGTTATTCTGTTTGAAGGACGTTTTTGTACGGAGATGAAGAATAGAGTCTGATGGTTCAATATTCAATTACCTACTGCTCAATAAAATATTTTATATTTATGTGGTGCTTAAGCGATAAATTATGACATTAATGTGTTACTGGAATCTAAATTGAAAGGTTAATTTATTTATATGCTCATTCATCATTAACATATTTTTATTTTATTAGTCTGCACAACAGGAAATTAATTCTAATTAGCTTATAACAATGAAATTCTAACCCTTCAGACATAGTCTTGTGTTTTTGATATAAGTTGAAATCTTGTTGGGCTGCGATCACTGCGCCACCTACAAAATGAACTATTTTTTTGTGGCGAGATTTGAAAAGAACGATTCTTTTCAAATCTCGTTCCAAAAAAAATAGTTCATTTTGTAGGTGGCGCAGTGATGTTTGCCCGAACAGCTGTTTTTACGTCACGAAACGTCACAGTGTCACGTGAGTGCCCCCACCCTATTGCAGTTAAACACTCTATGTAAGAACTGAAAACGAATTAAAGATAAGAAAAAAGGGAGTGTCGCACTACGCTTGTTTTTCAAGGTGAATTCCACACAATTGCAGTTAAACACTCAATGTAAGATCAGAAAACGAATAAAAAAGATAAGAAATGAAGGGAGTGTCGTTCCTGCGCTTGTTTTTGAAAGTAAATTTCACACAATTGCAGGTAAACACTCTAATGAAATTACTAAACAACAAAACTAAAATCAAAAATCCTGCACTTTTCTTAAATCATCAGATTCATTCCGCAATTAATCTGCGTTCGAACGTTCCTATCCTGACACACCACTTTAGCTTCATCCACATTCATAATTTCTTTCATACAAGCACGTTTGTTCCTCATACTCGGAAACTTTAGTTCACGCAACAATCCTTCAATCATATTCATCCATTTATTCATAAATAAATATAAATATATCATCACGCCTTTTACCCATTACTAGGTGTGGCACTCTTCTGAAGCAGATCTCGGTAAGTGATATATTTATGCGCGTGAAGTGCGGTTACCAACCGTCAAATTACGGCCTCCAAAGATGTTAGTGGTGAGGGCGCCACAGGGCTAATTTTAATTTGGTGAAAATGTTTGTCGGCTGTGGGGATCCAACCAGATTTCTCAGAATTCACAGGCCGACTCGATACCACTGAGCCTTAATGTTAATTAGGTACAGAACTAACTTTAATTCCGGGACCTCTGACGTTAATAACCCTCACTTTTTTGACAGATAACTAAGCAAAAAATATAGCTTTTGATAAGATAAAATAAAAAGTCTTCAAGTATAAAATTTAAGTTCTATTGGTGCCCATAAATATTTGATATAGTTTTTATTTTCTACAAAGTGTCATCTCCGGTTCCAAGTTTCTCGAAAAGAATTTGATCCTCAGTCACTTCAAAGAACAACAATTACCCATTTAACTCGCAAGAACTGACATTTAGTAGACACTAAACAGTTGACGCCACTAAAAAAAAAACCACTGTCGACTTCTCGACTTCCACTTTCTACGGTAGCAGCAGCGAGTCCACACCCGTCACGCAAACGTGCACTAACCCATGCACACGTGAGCCACAGTGCCGTACGTGCGTGGAAGGGGCACAGGTGATTTAACACTAACACGTGATGATATATCTGTGGGATTGGGCTTGACAATATGTTCCTTCTTTTGTTCGCTATCTCTTGCTCTCTCTAAGTCTGGGCAAGGTTGTTTTTTTGTTGCCATAGTAATCGATTTAAACAATAATTATTTGTGCACACCCAGCTCCTGATATAGTAGTATGGTTTGAGATTAATATTGAATAAGTATCGATTTTGTGGTGTGGCACATAAACATAATTCAATTAAAATTGATTTTAAATGTTACATGATAACTATCTTTGCTGGGATCTTGCACATTTTCTTTATCAGATAGAAAGGGAACAATGTAAAACGGTGCTTTGTTACAAACAAAAAAACTGTTGTTAATTAAAAGACTCGTCATTTCTTGATGACAAGATATTATAATTAAATATAAATTAAAGTTGTGTTAGTCGTAACACAGAAGACAATGACCGCTAGTATAACTAGCAATTTACTAAACTGTATTTTTCACTTGTCCAACATTTCGAAATAATTTTTGAAGAAAAAAAGTGCTAGAGTACAGTGGCGTATCTAAGGGGGAGGAGGGTTGTGTGCGGGCCGCA
This sequence comes from Pterostichus madidus, assembly GCA_911728475.2. Lineage (NCBI taxonomy): Eukaryota > Metazoa > Arthropoda > Insecta > Coleoptera > Carabidae > Pterostichus > Pterostichus madidus. The sequence continues at coordinate 42,718,473 of OU452303.1, read as the reverse complement.
CCGGGCGACATTTTTTATATTTAGTTTTAGTTGTAAAAAACAACTTGTTCACTTCATAAGTTTATTCGATTTCTGCGAATTATGAATTACTATTATGGAGTGGCTAGCTCAGTGGTATGAAGTTGGTCTGTGGATCCTGAGAACCCTGGTTCGATTCCCACAGGCGACAAACAATTTAAATAATTTTTTAAAAAAACTAACCCTGTGGCTCCTCCATCACTAACATCTTTTGGGGGCCGTGATTTGACGACTGGTAACCGCACTTCACGCGCAAAATATATCACTTACCGAGATCTGCTTCGGCAGAGTGCCACACCCAGTAATGGGTAGAAGGCGTGATCATATATTTATTTATTTTATGAATTACTATATGATTTCGAATATTTTTCTTCATCGTCAAGTCAATGTAGGATTGAAAATATTATCTCAAAAAAATCCTTTATTACTGTCGAATTTAAATATGCCATCCAATGATAAAAAAGTTCCTCACCTATAGTTTGTCTCAAATACAATTATTTATTTATGTTTATTCATTTAATGGGGTAATGGCTCAGTGGTTTCGAGTTGGCCTGTGGATCCTGAGGACCCCGATTCGATTCCCACAGCCGACGAACAATTTTCACCAAATTAAAATTACCCCTGTGGCTTCCCCACCACTAACATCTTTGGAGGCCGTAATTTGACGGTTGGTAACCGCCCTTCACGTACATAAATATATCACTTACCGAGATCTGCTTCGACAGAGTGCCACACCCAGTAATGGGTAAAAGTCGTGATGATATATTTATTTTATATTAATTTCTTAAAATAAATTAAATATATCATCACGCCTTTTACCCATTACTGGGTGTGGCACTATGCCGAAGCAGATCTTGGTAAGTGATATATTTTGCGCGTGAAATGCGGTTACCAGTCGTCAAATCACGGCTCCCAAAGATGTTAGTGGTGGAGGAGCCACATGGGTAGTTTTTGAAATTATGAAAATTGTTTGTCGCCTGTGGGAATCGAACCAGGGTTCTCAGGATCCACAGGTCGACTTCATACCATTTGATTGACTTAGAAAGGGCGGCAAATTGGAGACCGCCCTGGGCGGCAAAAGTTCTAGGTATGCCACTGCTAGAGTAGATAAAACTTGTTTATGGGGTTGATAGCTCAGTGGCATCGAGTCGGCCTCTGCTTCAAATTTTCAACATTATTATATTAATTATTACAAGCTAAATTAATATAAATATAACTTTAAAATCTAATTAAATGTTACATAACCTAGATTATATTTATGTGTGACAATCTTCACTCTAGTGAAAAGAATCATTGACTGCCATATTTAGTTTTTATTATATATCAGACGAAATGATGTGACATCATCATAAATAATTTAACAAATAGGAATAAACTAAACAATGCTCGTGTGATATGACAGTAAAAAATAAAGTTAAATAACTGCTAGTTAATCACCCTTAATCAATTGTTTACAACGACATTTTAAAGATCCAAGATTTGATGTCCAATTCCAGTAATTATTTTTTAAATGAGTTCTTATTATCTCTCTTTCTGACAATACAATTTCAAAGTAAATGATTTTAACCCGGTTCAGAATAGTTCCATAGTTTTATGTCAAGTCCATTAAACTTTATTTAAAAATTAAGAACAAACAGTGTTTAATTCGTAATTCAGAGCATGTATAAAAATATGGATAGCGTACCATAAAAAATCTAACTAGGACATAACTAAATACTTTTATGGTTGAATGAAACAATTTAAAAACGCTATTAACATAAATTATTGACCATTCACGCCTTAAAACAATTCAACAATAATTACGATATTTATAAAATTAATTATAAACGTTTTAATTATCAAACTCAATTAAACGAACGAAACAAATTAAGATAATTTAAAGTCGAGAAATATTCGGTATAGAACGCACGTGGCGTAGGAGAAACAATCGAAATAATGATTTATTTTGTTTTTCCTGACAAATGATTCGGATTTTTATCAAGCTTGCCTTGAAGATATTGCCATTGTAGATCTAGTTCACATATGACGTAGAAAAATTGACTGTCTATATTTTTTAGTGTGTTGATATCAACTTAGTCACGGATAGATTTTGTTTTTGTTACGCAATAAATAACAAATTTTTTATTTGCAATTTAGTTTTTGCGGTAACTAATTTGTGTATCTATTTTTGGCGTGAAATTTGCATACGAATATAGATGTTATGTATTTAGAATATACAGAGTTGATTTGCTTCCAAATTTATTATTTAGTGTGAGATAAATAATTAATCTTGTAAGTTATGAACATGTGGGATAGTCCGAAATAATATTTATTTATAATAATAAATAATAAATACATGAAATTTTTCTAACAGTACTTTCAATTTATACAGGATGTAAAATAAGTAAGGAATATTTATATTATCTCCTGAATTAAAAAACACGGTTCAAGGATTAATAATTGAAGATATTTTAGCAAGATCAGATATTTTGTATCAATAGTCATTTTTTCACAGTGAAGAAGATGGCATTTTTTTTTAAATGGTATTTTATGGTTTTTTATAATTTATAATGGGGTAGCTAGCTCAGTGGTATCAAGTCGGCCTGTGGATCATGAGAACCCTGGTTCGATTCGCAAAGGCGACAAACAATTTTCACCATTAAAAAAAAACTACCCCTGTGGCTCCTCCACCACTAACATTTTTGGGGGCCGTGATTTGACGGCTGGTAACCGCACTTCACGCGCAAAATATATCACTTACCGAGATCTGCTTCGGCAGAGTGCCACATTCAGTAATGGGTAGAAGGCGTGATGATATATATATATATATATATATATATATATATATATATATATATATATATATATATATATATATATACATTTTTTTCTATAATTTATTTATCTAATTCGGAAGAGCAATTTTGCCATAGGTATATTAGTTATAAAATAAACAAAAACCATAAAACGTTTTTTTAGGTATTTAGATTATTAATATATTACATAATAAGTCAGGAAAGTCATATTTTACTTGATTAAGCGGTTGTTTGAAATACGAGGCCGCATGTATACTATTTTTTCTGAAACCGTTTAATTTCATCAATATTTAATCATCAATAAATCAAAATTTTTATTTTTTTTTACATTAATTGTATTGACTACGTATCCAAGGTTACAACAAAAAATAACAGTCAGGTAAAATCTTTACCAGACTGTTTTGTACTTTACCAGACTGTTATTTTTGTTGTAGCCTTGGATACGTACTTTACTTGACTGTTTTCGTAAAAACCTACTTTCCACGCTAAAATTGGTCAGGAAAGTAAGCACTTTCTTGCCGGTTTCAGAAAAATTCTTATTTCTGGAGATAATATCAATATTCCTTACTTAAGTAACAGCCTGTATCTATATTCATCAAGGACGTGTTGCAAGATACCTGAAAATTAAAATAAATAATCGTAAAAAACTACAAAAAATTCCATCAATCAAATTAGTTATCATGACAAAATAAATTTATTATTGCTACTACATTATAAGATACGAGTATAAATTGTACATGCAAAAAATACCGTTTACTTTGCGATTAATCGCAAAAAACTTCCTTATGACTAAGTAAATGCTTTTAACATTTTTAGAGTGAAATCATGAATTCTAAAAGTGTAAAATATTTATTACTTGCTACGCTGCACGGCCGGAAATTAATTTCAATAATTACAATAGCTTATGTTGGAGGCCGAACTATTCGGACGCACTACACCGTTTTATTTTTAGTTAGAAAATTTGAAGCTAGCGAGGTTTGAACCCACGAACTATTACTTTTGAAGCAAGAGCACTAACAATTTAGACTTCTTCAGTGTTTTTAATAATTAAAGGAGCGTATTCTGTAACTGATCTGTTATTTTTTAACGGCCAGTTAAGAATATTAACCAATAAATAAAAACATGTGTCATTTTTTCTTTCGTCTGCTGTCATTTGTTAAACTTTTACGTGCAGTCAAAAATTAACAGATAAATAAATATAAATATATCATCACGCCTTCTACCCATTACTGGGTGTGGCACTCTGCCGAAGCAGATCTCGATAACTGATATATTTTGCGCGTGAAGTGCGGTTACCAGTCGTCAAATCACGGCCCCCAAAGATGCTAGTGGTGAAGAAGCCACAGGGGTAGCTTTTTTTAGAAATTATGAAAATTGTTTGTCGTAAAATAAAAAATTAACAGATATCTTACATAATACTCCTAAAAGGTTGTTATAATGGGGTAGGTGGCACAGTGGCGAATTCGACTGTGGATTTGAGAACCTGGGTTCGATTCCCACAACCGACAAACAATTTTAACCACATTAAAGCTACCCCTATGGCTCCATCCCTAATAACATCTTTAGGGACCGTAATTTGACGACTGGGAAATGTACCCTTCACGCACATAAATATATATCACTTACTGAAATCTGGTACTGGAAAGTGCTATACCCAGTAATGGATAAAAGGCGTGATGACATATTTATTTTATTTTTAAATTCTGTTATAATTTAGTTGAAATATCGCGTCTTACAATTTAGAATAAAATTGCTATTTAATTAATCACTTTTTGGTAAATATTTAACAGTTGATTATATGGGTGCCGTAGCATAGTTGGTTAGAGCATTTGAGCGAAGTTTATAGGCCCCAGGTTCAAATCCTAGTGGTATCCCAATTTTTCTCTGTATAAAAATAATAATAAAATTGCTTTTTTGGCTAATTCCCTGTTTGTGGTTCTTGTGATTTGACGGCTGTTACAGAATTTTCGGTAAAAATAAAATATGTCATTCAGCATAGACATATGGGACGGCTAGCTCAGTGGTATAAAGTCGGCCTGTGGATCCTGAGAACCCTGGTTCGATTTCCACAGGCGACAAACAATTTTCATAATTTCAAAAACTACCACTGTGGCTCCTCCACCACTAACATCTTTGAGGCCCGTGATTTGACGACTGGTATCCGCACTTCACGCGCAAAATATATCACTTACCAAGATCTGCTTCGGCAGAGTGCCACACCCAGTAATGGGTAGAAGGCGTGATAATATATTTCTTTATTTATTTTTTATTTTAAAATTATTAGACAATTTAGTTATTTATATCTTTAGTTTGAAGCAATGACGCATAATACTAGACAAATTATGTCGTATTCAAGTCAATGCAGTGTTGTGAAGCAGAAAGGGATGGAATAACTTGCCGGTGAGGCGGGTGCGCGGCAAGGAGCGAGTACACTTTGATGTTATGCAAGTTGCAAACATTTGTGTAGTTATTTTTATATTCAATTAATTACTTTTCATACATCAAAGTAAAGGTTAGTTTTTCACATATTAAGTGTTTTGTATACGCACTTTTGTATTTAAATAAATAAAATGCTGCATAACACCAACTTGTACTAGCTCTTTGCCGCGCACCCGTCTCATCACCCAGTTATTCTATCCCGTTCTGCTTCACAACAAACGTCGTTGTTATCTGTCTAGTAATGTTTTGTCTGAGGTTTGAAGCATGTTTCTATGAAATAATTTTGATCACGTTTGACGTCATTGTCAAGTTCATCTAACAATACTATAACTATTAGAATTACAGTCTTCATTTTAGCATGTTAATTGTGATATCGCGTTACAAGTGAGAGTTCTCAAACTCAAATGTTGACATCAATATAAAAATAGTACTACCGTGCGGCGTAATAAATAAATAATTTTCATTAATCCATCGCGATCTGCAACAGCAGAACTAGCTCAGTCAGTAGTAGTTCCTGCCGTTGTATTTCTCGGGTCAGCAGTCAACACAACACACACATATATTACCAACAGCGTCGGCGGAACAGGGGGGAAAGAGGGGACATCCCGCCAACAATTCTTGGTCGCTGGTTTCGAGTTCCGTGCTGCAGCAGAGCTGTTGGTTTCGTTTTGACTCAGCGAGTCAACAGTCAGCGTAGTTTGTTGTTGACGGTTGTTGAAGCCGTTTCCTCTGCAACTGACCATTGCCAGTTGTTGTTGTCAGAAGATTCTTGTTGTTGTGAAGCAGTGTCATTTCAGATACCACAGTTTGGATACTCGTTTAATGAGGTGAGTGTATTTTAATTGTGTAATTAAATTTAAAATAGAGAGTTCGTTGGAAGAAAATGACTCATTTACTTGTCATGTATGTTTACTTTGTTTATATCGCTAAACAAAAGATTTCATATATAATTTTAGATCGTATTTACTTACTAGTAACCAGCTGCACCAATTTTAAACTTGGATTAAATAAATTAAATTAAATCAAATCAAATTACTATACAGTCAAATATCAAAAGGAATTGTTTACAATGCTGTCAAATGTTCGGTTAAATTTTTCCGTTTAATGACACGCTTAAATTATTGTTAAATATTATTTAGAAAAAATATTTCATCCGATATCAGGTTTTGAATCCGAGTCCCTTAGTTGCCAGTTAAGCATTAACAGCCTAATTTTCAAAAGAGTTTTAGCTAATCCTAAATTTTGAACTAAGCAAATTAAGTTAAATCATATACTCAAATGGGGTGGCTAGCTCAGTAGTATGAAGTCGGCCTGTGGAACATGAGAACCCTGGTTCAATTCCCACAGGCGACAAACAATTTATATAATTTCAAAAAAACTACCCCTGTGGCTCCTCCACCACTAACATATTTGGGGGCCGTGATTTGACGACGCAAAAAATATCACTTACCGAGATCTGCTTCGGTAGAGTACCACACCCAGTAATGGGTAGAGGGCGTGATGATATATTTATTTATTTATTTATATACCTACTCAAAAAGGTTCAAATAATTTTTAATATAATCTTGTGACCGTTTGTTTACCGAGAAGTGATTTGGTTTAACTTTTTAAATTCGGACTAGAATAGGATTAGCTAATCCAAAATTTAGGATTGGCTAAAACTGTTTTCAAAATCGGACTGTATAATTTTTTGATATATAAAACAAAAAATTCTTTACGAGTAGAAAGTATTTTGGAATTGAATTTAAATCAAATTTTAGTGAGAAAAATTGGGATACCGCTCAGATTTGAACCTGGGACCTTTGAACTTCGATCAAATGATCTTCTAGACCAACTGAGCTACGATTGTCATGTAATTTTTTTTTCTCTCTATTTTGTTATGTGATAAATGCAGTCTCGATCCCATGACTCTTTCATATCGGCTGAAAATCTTGACTAATCAAAAATTCAAGATTAGCTAAAACTCATTTAAAAATTGGGCTGTAAAAATGTGAATGTAATAATATGCAAACATAAATTAAATATATTAGTCACACACATGGTATAGTCGGCTGGGTGTACTTAAAATTTCATAATAATAATAACATTGAATAAATTAATTACTTAATAAAATAATTTTCATTACCATATATTCGAAGAAACGTCATCTAAACAAACAGTTCAAGTACACTCGGAGAAATAAATAAATAAGTGTGTCATCGCCATTAATAATTCACTAATATGTACTTGACCAAATAGACATTTCAATATTTACAACATAATTGTCATATTATTACTCATTCTCAAAAAAATGTAAAGTTGTTAGACTTGAACTAACACTAAAGTTAGACGTTACTAGTAATGGAACTTGCATTTCTAGTAGGTAGATTTGCGATAGTCGATTGTTTAACGATTCACGTGCAGGATGCAAAAGGAGTGTACCATTTATAGATAAAGGTCACGGCAAAACTTTAAACTGTAATTTATAATTTTAACTCGTTGCTAAATTAACACGATAAGTTACAATTAAGTTTAATTAATCGTACATATATTCATGTTGGAATTAATTAAGATATTCATCTATGAGGAACAGGAAATTATCACATTTTATGTTAGAAATTGTTATTTATAAATAAATAAATATATCGTTATGCCTTTTATCGTTTTATTAATCGTTCGACGCCAAACATTTCATTACGGAAATTTAACCGTCTTTGTAATTGTACCTATTAAAAATTTTAAGTACATTTCCCATATAAAGCACGAAGACATGGTTATCATTACGGCATTCGAATCCGAATATCCCGAGTTCGACTCCCACTCAAACTAAAAATATATGAACTACCATACTGCGGCTTGGTGAGTCAGAACCCTGTATTATAATTATTATTCAGTTTCTGTTGTACTGAGTAGCAAAATAAAAAAATATTTTTATACACAACCGGGCCGAAATTCATGTGTTTTAGTCCTAAATAGCGGGCTTAAACACTTCTTTTAGGCCCTAGGCCCATATAAAAATAATTCCTATGGATACATAAATAAAATGATAATTTTTGTTTATTATAAAAATAAATAAAATAAATATATCATCACGCCTTCTACCCATTACTGGGTGTTGCACTCTGCCGAAGCAGATCTCGGTAAGTGATATATTTTATATAATTTTTTATTTATATTACTCTGTACAACAGGAATTGATTCCCAATTATAGTACAGGGTCCGGACTCACCGAGCCACAGAGTGGTTGAAATTATAATTTCTAGCTTGAAGTGCGGTTATTAGTCGTCAAATCACGGCCCTCAAAGATGTTAGTGGTGGAGGAGCCACAGGGGTAGCTTTTGAAATTATGAAAATTGTTTGTCGCCTGTGGGAATCGAATCTAGGGTACCAGGGTTCTCAGGATCCACAGGCCGACTTCATATCACTGAGCTAGCCACCCCATAACAAAATATATAAAGAATTAAATTGTCTAACAATTTTCGTGGCCAAAATAATGTTAAGATATTTGATACTACATCCCGAAATGATTGATAAAAGTCATTATGGTGAATTAAATTAACTTCGCCATATATTGGGTGTCTACTATTTTTTGTTAAATAAGAAATACACTTACCGAAATCTGCTTCGGCAGAGTGCCACACCCAGTAATAGCTAGAAGGCGTGATGATATATTTTTATTTTTTTTTATATATATTTTGTTTAAAGAATTTTTCTATGAAATAATTTTGATGACATGTGACGTCACTGTCAAGTTCATCTAACAATACTATAACTATTAGAATTACAGTCTTCATTTTATTATTTTTATTTATACCTGCAAAATATTTATAAATAACAATTATTAAAAGAAATATGCAAAATAGAAATATAGTAAAACATCATGAATGTTTATTTGTATCGTACATGAACATAAGTAGGTATGTAAACATTTTTTATGACTGCAACTCCTACATAATAAAATGATTAAATTACCTTCAACGCGTTTCAAACATACTTGATCTCAAATCATAAAATATTCCAATGCAAATATTGCATCTGTTGATTAGAATATATTTTGAATAATTTGTCATCTTTACGTAAGTTAGAAAGCAACTTGTATTAAGTAGAAAACAACCAAATAATATTATCATATAATTAATGTTTTTGTTTTTCCATTTGGTTTGTTTGAAACATTTGAAAATGCAAAACAATCTGACAACCGGAAACAAATATTTAGAACAACAAAATACCAACTGCCAAAATATTTATAAACAGACATGTCTTATCTAGTAACCTGCTAAAGTTGAATCAAAAGCTATTGTAGTGAAAATTAGCAAGTACAACGGGGCAAAGAAACTAAAACTGTTCATGCATAATAAGAGAAATCTGTTGAAACTATAATTTATTAATGCCTTATTATCATACACACATCACTAATACGTTAGTCAGATGTTAAACTGGACATAATGACTGAGAAAATATTCTGTAACCCACGATTTTAATAAATTCTTGATGGTTTTGCAAAGCGTGAAATCGAAAATAAATATTTGTTGCTTAATATTTTACTTGTAATATCATAATTAATATTGCAAAATTTATCGATGTGATTTTCAAAATTTGTTGCGTAAATGCTATTGTTTCTTTAGAAATTAATATCAATTTTGTATACTACGCTACGCAAAAGAAATCAATGTTTTTTTCACTACTTGTTTAGAAAATTTAATTGCTTCTCGTGAAATAGTGAGGAAAATTAGTTTTTCCTCTCTAGGGAGGAACAAAATTGCTGTGATATATAAATGTAGTTTATACACAACCAGGCCGAAAAACATGTGTTTTAGCCCTAATAAGCTGGCTTAAACGCTTCCTATGGATACATAAATAAAACGACAATTTTTTGTTTATTGTGATTACTTGATTTTACAAAATGTCATTTTGACATATAACCTATGTACATATTTTAAGCTTTTGAACATATAATTAAATGTTATTTTGTTGTGCATAAAATATTGTATGTACCACGGGTAAAAGCAGGCGTTTGTGACCCTGAGCATGTTATTAGTCCTCTGCGCTTTGCGCCTCGTGCTAATAATCATACCACGGGCCAGAAACGCCTGTTTGCACCCTTGGTACATAAATAACTATTATGCACAACCGGGCCGGAATTAATATGTTTTAGTCCAAAAAAGCGGACTTAAACACTTTGTTTTGGCCCTATGGCCATAAAAAATCATTCCTATGGATACATAAATAAAATGACAATTTTTGTTTATTGTAAATACTTGATTCTGCAAAATTTTATTTTGACATGTATGTACATATTTTAATCTTTTGAACATATAATTAAATGTTATTTTGTTGTGCATAAAATATTGTATGTATCACGGGTGAAACTAGCGTTTCTGGCCCGCGGCATGATTATTAGCACGATTCGCAAAGCCTGTTTTCACCCTTGATACATAAATAACTATTTTATTATTCTATTTTTTTTTTTATTGTATGGGGTAATGGCACATTGGTAGCAAGTCGGCCTGTGGATTCAAAGAACCCTGGTTCGATCCCCACAGCCAACAAAACATTTTCACCAATTTAAAATTACCCATGAGGCTCCTCCACCACTAACATCTTTGGGGGCCGTGATTTGACGGCTGGTAACCGCACTTCACGCGCAAAAATATATCACTTACCGAGATTTGCTTCGGCAGAGTGCCACATCCAGTAATTGGTAAAAGGCGTGATGATATATTTATTTATTTTATTTTATAAAAAAAATATTTCATACTAATATACTTTTCAACAGCCCTATTCTCAAAAAAGTTTTAGCTAATCCTGTATTTTGGATTAACTAATCTTCGTCTAGTCTCGATTCTTCTTAATTTGAAAATATTTAAAAACTAGAATTTGTCAGTATTTTTTAGATGTGCTATATGTCAGTAACATAATTTATCAAACCATTTAACAAGCCGTATATTTGAAGTTCCTAATGATCATTTGAAGTATAAAAATACCTTTAATAGATGTTGCAATAACCCAACCTACTATTGCATTTTGCGTTACACACCTTGGGGAAAGATCTAAGTAAATTAACACTTTATTAGCAGCTGTTAAGGAGTACCTTTACAAAAAGGCGTGACACCTTACTTCGCATTGTTTTACCGTGAATCAATCTTGCATTCAATAGCATTTTATTGACAAATGAATGGTATGTTACAATCTTTCAATGTCATGTTTAGTTTGCTTCCCATGTAATTATGTGTAAATGAGATGATAGAAAAAATTTATCAAATTACAAATTTACATATTGATATGTATATTTCTTGCTGCTAAATAAATCACATTATTGACTAGTTTAAATTGTTTTCATGTTCTTTAATGGTTATAGTAATTTTCGCCCAAGGAAATGACAAACTATTTTTGACATTACGGTATTTATAAGTAAAAGTAAGCTTTTTGCAAAATTTCTATTTAAATGTTTATTTCCTATAATAAAAAATTTGATTTAAAAACTGTATTAGTTTTGCAAGAATTTAATTACAATTCCAATTTTTTTTTTTAATCTATTGTTTATTTTCTTCTTAATTATGAAGTCTTTGGTATTCGACATGTCTATGTTATGTCTTATGTAATTTAATTATAAGTTATAGTTACCTCATGAGAATATTATAAAACAAAAACTCTTATACGGATCATAAAGTTAAGAGAAATCATATTTAAATTAATATGTAAATCTTGGTAGAGACTGTGTAATTAAGTACATATTTAAGCAGATTAATTATATTGTGAGATGGAGTTGTAATGGTAGTGCTGTCGCTTCAGAAGGGAGAGTTCGCGAATTCTAACCTTGCTGATTTGAACTTTTAACTGAAAATAGAAGTGCTTTCTAGTGGTTCGAATTCCATTATAAGCTGTAGGTTCCTTGTGCTGTAATTGGAATTAAGTTATATAAATATGTAGCCTGACAATTAAAACGATGGCTTGCAACTCAACTCTGTCTTAATATTGAAATATAAAATAATATATCATCACGCCTTTTACAAATTACTGGGTGTGGCACTCTGCCGTAGTAGAGCTCGGTAAGTGATATATTTTTTGCGCTTAATGTGCGGCTACGGGCCGTCAAATCACGATCCCCAAAGAAGTGATTTGTGCACCAGTCTTTAAAGTTATAATATAATTATTAATTTGTTAAAAATAACTATCAAACCAGTGGTACTAAAATGTTTACTTCGGCGAATTTTAAACACGTTCATTTATTTATTTATTTGTTTATTTATTTATATATTTATTTATTTATTTATGGGGTAGCTAGCTCAGTGGTTTGAAGTCGGCCTGTGGATCCTGTGAACCCTGGTTCGATTCCCACAGGCGACGACGTGATGATATATTTATTTTTATTTATTTAAAGATTGATCATCAAGTTTAAAAACATCCCTCTACTTATTATATTATTTAAAATTAGGGTACACAATTTTTTATTTTAACTATCAAAATAATTTTTTTGTTTTTTTTTATTTAGTTTCTTATTTACGTGGTTGGTGATTTCCGGGTCATAAGATGCGATTTGATAATTGGCAAGGCCAAGAATTATAGTTTAAACACATAGCATGCTAATAATTGTTTATTACGTTTTAATTATAATCTTTATTGAAGTTCAAGGGAAGAATATGTTTCTTTCTTGCGAAGAAATGTTAGATCTTAACGTTGATATTTAAATGGAATATCATTTATATTGTTGTAGCGTGCAACTAACATCTCTTCTCGACGATATTATAATTCATTTTGAAAATATTGTAATTATTTATCTGTCTTATTATCATGTCTAGAATATGTAGAATGTTTCAACATCTATAATTTTATCTATAAATATTTATTACCTACACTAACATTAATTCATTTGTTTAAATGGTAAATAATTTACCTGATGTATACAATCATTTAAGTATAGTTTATTTACTATTAATTCTTAACAGCATTTCTAAAATAAAATAAATTTTATCACTCCATTGTTGGGTGTAACAAATCAACTATGGGTGCAACTATATAATAATACAGAGTGATCAAAAGGAATTGTTACAGTTGGCAATAAAAAAAACTACTTGAAATTGGTAAGCCTGATACATAAATTCATTTCCTGTTGTAGACAGTGATATTTAAAATTTAAATTTGAGTTCATTTATTATTACATTTATTTCTAAAGTATTTCTATTACTTAAAAAGTCAAAATTCTATTAGCTGTCAGACTCCTGACATAACCTATTTGTCTTTATTAGAAATGTCAAATAGCATTTCCGCCTTTATCTGACGTTGTGCCAACTGTGGAATAAAAAGATCTCTGGAATTGTATTGCCAACTATAACAATTCCTTTTAATCATCCTGTATATTATTTATTCTTAAAGTATCGTAGCGTCTATCAAATCACGATCTTCAAACATATTTATTTATGTTACTCTCTATAATACGAACTTAATTCCAATTACAGTACAGGGTCCGCGTTCTCCGTGCCGCAGTGTGCTAGTTCATATATTTTTAGTTTAAGTGGGATTCGAACTAGAGATCTTTCAATTCGAATTGCATAAAGCTATCCACACCATCGTACCGCCGGTAAAATAAATCCCACAAGGCTAATTTTAATTCGGTGAATACACATTGTTTTATTTGCTTACTTTAAATGTACATAAAATTTACAAAAAAACAGTTTTTTAAAGTCAAACAAAATGTTATACTTAGTTAAATTTATTCTCAAAAATATTTAAAACAATGGTGAAGAGTTTTTCGAGAAGTAGTTACTCTTTGTGAACTAAAAATAAAAATAGAATCGGCATTACATAAAACAGTAATCAACATATTTCATCAGTAACGTCAACAATTAAATCCTAAACTTGTTACTCACGAATTCACGCCAAACAAAACAATCACGAATTTTTTCCTGTGTTGCAAATCGTGCCCAAGATGATGGTTCATCGTTATTTAACATTTTTTGTCTTAACTTTCATTTGTTCATGGTTAAAACTACGTAGGGATCAAGGTTGTTTCGAAATTTGAAACAGAAGATTGCTAAAAAATAACGGCGAAAAATTGTTTGTCATTTTCATTTGGCATTTTGTGGTATTTAGATATTTGAACCCCGCCTAAATTTAATTATAATTATTATTAAACATATCTGTAACGGTTTTTAATTTAATTTTAACAATTAAAATCAGGTAGAAAAAATATAACCTTGCTAGCAATTTAAAGATTTTGAAAAAAAAATGTACCGTTCTGTTATTTATTTTTTTTTATTTTCAAATGTAATTGATAACAAATAGACCGTGGTATATTGTACAATGTAAAAATGACAATTTTTTGTTCGAATTCTAATCTTTTGATCAATGTTTCTTTCGAAAAACCAATCGCACTTTCTACTTGATTTCGATAAAATTAATGAACCTTAAAATCTAGTTTTTCGTATCTAGTGAAAATAATTTACAACTTTCTGCAGAGAAGTAATTAATAGTATATTAAGTACCATGAACTGTAAGTGCCAGTTTTTAGGTCAATAATGTAGTTTCGGAAATCGAGGCCCGAAGAGTCGAGATTTCCTAAACATTCACAACCTAAAAAAATCACTTACACATCGAGGTTTGTAAAATATTGTACCTACACAAATAGAAGAAGGTTTCAAAATTGACAGCTATCAAATTGTTGTCAAAATAAACAAGACCTTGATATGTAATATTTACTTACTGTTCACGGTGGACAGAAAATAAATATTAAAGTCCTGGTATAACCATGGAAACCACTGTGCAATAAAAGATGCACTTATAGTGTTTATGGGGTAATGGCTCAGTGGTTTCGAGTCGGCCTGTGGATCCTAAGAACCCTGGTTCGATCTCCACAGCCGACAAAACATTTTCAACAATTTAAAATTACCCCTGTGGCTCCTCCACCACTAACATATTTGGGGGCCGTGATTTGATGGCTGGTAATCGCACTTCACGCGTATAAATATATCACTTACCGAGATCTGCTTCGGCAAAGTGCCACACCCAGTAATGGGTAAAAAGCGTGATGATATATTTGTTTTATAGTGTTTAATGGGATGGCTAGCTCAGTGGTATGAAGTCGGCCTGTGGATCCTGAGGTCCCTGGTTCGATTCCCACAGGCGACTAATTTTCATAATTTGAAAAAGCTATCCCTGTGGCTCCTCCACTACTAACATGTTTGGGGGCCGTGATTTGATGGCTGGTAATCGCACTTCATGCGTATAAATATATCACTTACTGAGATCTGCTTCGGCAGAGTGCCACACCCAGTAATGGGTAAAAGGCGTGATGATATATTTATTTTATAGTGTTTAAATTTTGTCATTAATAGGTAACTTACAGTACAAGTATTGTAAAAAATAATTTTTCTGTTGCTACCGTAGCGAATTTCCTTTAATCTCCAGAGTGGGTAATAATAAATTAACTAGCAACCAAGGTCGAAAAGAAGTTCATTTTAATTTGTACTTACCATGACATAAACACATATTAATGTATTTAGTTCAATGATAATTGATTTAATAAACAACAAATATTTCTCATTATTTGCTATTAAAACTATGTTAAAATCATCGGATTCATAGATGGTACTGATAACTATGGATTAATTTAATTTCTAGTCTGCGTATTTTAAAGGTCACAGTACCCAAATACGGTAAAATGTAATTGCACATTTATAACCTTTCAACATCAAAACAAATATTACATAATTAACATTTTTGCAATCACATACTTAATTATGAAACTGTAACATCTGATAAGAAAATAAAAAATTAGTATCAATGTTACAACAATTAAAGAGCATGACAAGTAAGATTGCAACAATTAAAAGTATCCTGATTAATCAAAATAATTGTTAGAAAGTTTCCCATAATGCTCTTCGAGCGCAGGAATCAATCCACCAATCGCTAACTCAGATTGTCTTTTGTTACAGAAATCGACAGAGAAGCTCCGAACGTGACACGAAGTAAAGGTGAAGCAACAAAATTGCGAGACTGATCTAAACAGTCATTGTTAACGAAAAGATAACCATTATTGTTAACAGCAGCTCTTGGGAACTATACAAATCAACTACACTGTGAATTTTTTCACCTTTTAAGCAATAGTGTTGTCACATTCGTCAAGAAAGTAATTAAAAATGTAAAAATTACGAAAGTGATTGTAGAAAAACATTATTTCATATGTAAATGACTTGCATGAAAAACTTCTGTAGCTACTGTGCGATATTATATATTTATTGACCAATTATTTAATCAAAATATTTGAAAGTACCAGAAAAACTAGTGGTTTATATAAAAATGAGTAAAAAATACCGTTAAATACTTGCAAGTTACACCCAATAATAAAAGAACAAAAACTGTAACCATGGAGGACATTTACACAATAAAAGTTCGTACTAATCCTGATCCAAGAGACTTGTATCCTTCAGAAAGGAGATATTCAGCTTCAACAGTTTTAGGATTAAGCGTAGTCCATCTAGCTTTAGCTATAACAGCATTATTATTAGCATCTTTAAGTCTTTCAGCTCACCGGCCATTCTCCTCTGAAATAAACACAAAATCAGACTTACCTGTCCAGTATGAAAACTTTACTGATTTTACCAACTCTTCAGCGAAACAAAACGTAACAAAAGACCATCAGGAGGATTTCAGAAACGATGATATGGCGTTTTTAGATGAAGATGTTGATACATCCGATCAGAGTTCAAAGATAGAAGAAGATACGATTATAATTGAAGATGGTGGTTTTCAGATTGAAGATATTTATAATCCATTTGTTAGTTTGACTTTAGCGCCATGTTTCATGGCCTTAGGGGCTTTATTGGCTGGTACTGCAGGTCTTTTAGCTTGGAAAAGATGGTATATAGATCAAAACATAAAATGGTTCTTTTTTATGTCATCAGTTTCTATTGTAACTTCTCTCGCTTGTTTAGCAGTCACTGGTTTAACTTTAGGTATTGTTACTGAACAACAAAACCAAGCAATGAGCTTTTCAAATAGTTTGCAAAATGGAAATGCATTTATTTTTAGTTTTAATGAAAATAATGTTTACATAGATCGCTTACAACAGCCAAGTCAAAATTCCCAACCGAATATTTTTGCTAACAAACAGTCAAACACAAAATCACCAAATATTCGAATGGTCTTAGCGGTAAATTTGTTAATTGCAACAATTTTAGAGTTGATTTGGTCTATTTTATCTTCGAAAATTGCTTGGAAAGGTATGAGAAATAGTTATCCAGATGATATTGTTTTATCCAGAGGAAAAATGGAAGTGAATACTGTTCATAAAGGAAATAAAAAGAATAAAACTATTGCACCAGATATTCTAAATCATCATCCGAAGAAAAGAAAGTTTGCGAAATATTTCCCAAAGAAAGAAGACGATTTTCTTCCGAAACAAGAAAGCAATGTTGAATATCAGGAACGAGTTAATAAATTTTTGTCTGCCAATATTCACGAACCAGATAATTAGTTGTAGATTTAATACTAAGTTACCAACTTAGAAGTACAAAAGAACTGAGCAGTTAATATAAAAATGCTTATATTAATTTTACATTTATACAATTACGTTATAATTATATATAAAATAGGTTTTATTATATTTTTGTATGTATTGTACACTCATACTGATATAAAATGTAAATATTAAAAATAAATATTATTTTTACTGTCTATTTCTAAATATTGTTTGTAACATTCCTTTCTTATCTTTTTGTTTCATTTTCAGTTACTGCATTGTTTGGACTTTTCTTTCATATACAAGTACAGGCTATCGCTTTCATCTTTTCTAATCTTTGTAGATTCGTTGTTAGATATGTTATTAGATTCCTTGTTAGGAGTAAGCGTGAGTAATTTGAGATGTTTTATGCATAT
Organism: Pterostichus madidus; assembly: GCA_911728475.2. Lineage (NCBI taxonomy): Eukaryota > Metazoa > Arthropoda > Insecta > Coleoptera > Carabidae > Pterostichus > Pterostichus madidus. The sequence continues at coordinate 42,700,369 of OU452303.1, read as the reverse complement.
GCTATGTACGTCGAAGAAAGAAGATAAATGATAAGTGAATAGGAATGATGTGATTGAAGGTTTGTTGTGTGATAAATGATTTCGAGTGTAATAAATGAATAAATTTATATGGAGTGATCTATGAATGTGGTTAAAGTGAGGGTGGTGTGTTTGGATGATAATGTTTGAGGGCTGATTATTTGATGAATGTAATGAGTGATTTTAGGGTTCATGCTACCCCATTTGTTGGGATATAGCGTGAAGATATGTATGTAACATTTCTTGAGATTACTGGAGATTCTAATTTGAAATATTAAGTACAAATTATGTTGTTAACAAACATTTTTGATTATACTACATTATTTATCTTATTGGTTAATAATAAAAAATATAAGCGTAGAAAACTATATCCATAAAAAGGATATGGCACAGAATTTTCTTACGAAATATTATTATTAAATACAGTTGTTCCAAGGAAATTATATTATACTAGTTGCATTGTTTACCTGTACTTTGATTTAATTCGGTAATATTTAAGTAATACTTTTATTTGTAACGGGGTATTCATAAATATTTCTTATCCTTATTTCTAATCATTTATGAACTGGAACAACTGTAATCTTAAATACTAAACAACTTAAAATTATTCTGTATAAGATCAATACAAAAATGAAAAATATTTATTATAGTATAAAACTGGAATGAGCTTTTATTTATGCACGAAGTCATATGTTAAAAATTGTTATAAATTAAAATATTTCTATCAGTCTATTGCATCATGGCTTGTTTTTAAATTATAGTTAAAATCTTACTTTGAAGTACAAAATTCGTTTATACGGGCTTAATCTAAATTCGATGTATCTTGAAAACTAAACCAGGAACCCAAAACAAAACAAAATAATAATAAACATTTTCTGGAATAAAACCAAACAAAGAAAATAAAATAAAATTATTTTGGATCTATTTTATTTTGTTTCGAGTCTCTTAAAGAAAAAAAATCTTACTTATTACGAAGGCATCGGTTCTTCTGTGAAATATGGATGACTTAAAGCTTCTCCTGCGCTGATTCGATCATTTGGATCGAACTTTAACATTTTCTAGCAAACAAAAACAAGATAAATTATTTATAATGGGGTGTATGTGTAAACTTACCCTTAATAAATCATCGCTACTGTTACACAGCCTCGGTAAAATTTGTTTCAAAGGCACTGAAGCTCTAGGTTCAAAACAGTTCCACATAATGGAAACATTTTCTGGCCATTCATTTTCTGTTGGTGTTCCAATAATTCTATGAAACAAAACTAATAATAAACATCATAAATCAATCATTATTAAATTGTAAACTTACTGGAAAATTCTGTCTAATTGATCACCTTCTGATGTACCACAAAATAGCGGTGACAATCTAAATAATTCAGCCATTATGCAACCACAAGACCAGATATCAACTGGAGTAGCATACGGCATTCCTAATAATACTTCCGGTGAACGATACCATAAGGTTACCACCTAAATTAAATCATTTATTAATTATTTGCAAGTTTATAAATTATTTAATACTTACAACTGATGTTAGTCGCATTTCAAAGTCATAAGATTTAGCTAAACCAAAATCAGCTAATTTAATGTGACCAGAATGTGTTACTAGTAAATTTTGTGGTTTTAAATCTCTGTGTACAATTCTGTGAGTATGTAGAAAATCTACGCCACATATTACTTCTTTCATTATTTGCTGTGGCATAAAATTAGATTAATCCATTAGAAAATAATTAACTATTACAAACTTACCATGATTGTAATATTGTTTAAGCCACCTTTAGCCGAACATTTTTCCAAGAAGGAAGCTAAATCTTGATCAACATGCTCAAAAACTAAAAATAGAACTAGTTGATTTTCTTTTTCGGATCTTTTTCCATGACAAATATCTAGTAATCTAACTATATTAGGATGTTCAAATGTATCTAAATGTTTCAGGAGCGCGATTTCTCGAAGAGTCGACATTGGGATTCCATCTTCTGTTAAAGGTACTCGAACCTTTTTTAAAGCCACTACTAAATTGTTGGTTCTGTCTCGAGCCTTGTATACAGTTCCATATGCACCTAGAAAAACATATTTATAATCATGTAAATATATTTTTATGTAATTCTTACCGTTTCCAATTAAGTTCAGTTCTTCGTAGTTTGATAAATTTCGGAATGGACCAGCATTATCGTCAAGATTCTTAGAAGTTCCTGCCATTTTTCTTCGTTACTTCCTCTTGCATAACTTAAACTAAGAAAAATAAGTGAATGTGGTATTTAAATGCAGTTACGGTTGCTAACTTTGCACAACGAATCAGTCACAAATAACATGTTTCAGAGATAAATAATTTTTTTCTTGAAATGTATTACTAAGATTGTTGGGATAAACAGATATGAGGTCATAGTAAATATGCAAACTTATTTATACTTAACGGAAATGGTTCATGATATTGGCATTTAAATATTTTCGCGTACTGCTGCAATTAGTACGCCAGTTTAAAATAATCATTCATACATTTTAGAGATAAGTTTAAATGTCCAATTTTCATGGCCAAACATACTATAAATTTTACTGTTTTACCACGTGAAAATGTACTTTTTGTTATCCACAAAGAAATAAATTATATATAAATTATCAATTTTAATTATGATAGTATTATAGGAAGTTGAATTATTTTAAATACTGTGAACTAAAGGATGTGTTATATTTTCTTTAATTTATTACATAGACAATAATTTGTTCTCGTAATATTTTATAATTTAATATTTCCTGTATTATCTGACTCAAGAGTACAAATGCATTTAAAAGAAACAGTTGAAAGACAGGATATGCAAAATGACAGCTGTTTAGTTAAACAGAAGAACATCTGCTGCACCAAACAATTGAATACATATTTCTTGGCTAACTTTAATATGATCAGTACAGTTAATTAACTGTTGAGTAATATTTTCAAAATTTGAGTAAAGTCTGTTATTTATCATATTAAAAAACATATGCAGTTACTTATAATACCTTAAAAAGTTGCTTATAAATAAAATAATATGTAATTTATTTTGATTTTAGTAAACTTCAAACTATTTTAAAAGTTTGACAAAATTTGTGATTAATTTAAGTGCATAAATTACTGAAATTCCTCATGTAAAATAAAACAAAACCGAGTTCAATGCACCAAAATTATGAATGAATGCTTATCAGTTATTGAAAATATGTGATAACATTCTAATAGGTTTGATTTATCTCCGTGAAATAAAAGTTCTAAACTATATTAAGTTTATGAAGGCCATGCTTTTATTACATAATTTTAAGTCACTTCCGTATTAAAAGAACGTAATAACAAAAGTAGTAAATAAAGATAAGATCGTGCTAATTTTTGTAAGGAACAACATCATTGTTGTCAAGTGAAACATTTTTGTTGAATCAATAAAAACGACTCAATAATTTTATTATTAATGTACATTTACAAATAAATTCAAAATGATAAAATATAAACTTTGACAGTTGGTTTTTGATGAAAACAAAAACAGTTTAAAATTTTATTTACTATGTAGTAGTTAATTTTACATACATACTTATTTCGTCAAATACCTCTTTGTTGTCTTTGCAGAACATAAAACTTAATCACTAATAACAAGACACGCTCATATCTAGTCTTCGCAAATTTTAAGGTTAGTTTGCTCTTTGCGACCTCACTGTTCCACACTTGTACTACAAATACGAATACCAAACTCTCCGAACTTCCAAACGACAATATCAGAGCCGTATTTACATTTTCCAAATAAGCTCGTAGAAATTCAAAACTTATATTTAAAAATATTTAAGTTATCAGATATTTTCGTTACTCTTCTGATTAAAATTATAATAAAAATATATTTTGATGTACTAAATATAATATATTTCCTAAATTATTTCTATTAATAAAGTGCAATTGTACATATATAAATAAATAAAAAAATAATAAAAATCAATCATTCGTCGTCTTCTGGTGATTTAGCAGGGAAAGTGAAGAGATCTGGTCCCCATTTATTGAGTTGAAATTCTTCTTTAGTTGAAATCCACCCGTATTGATGGTTCACAGTTTTTGGAACTGGGAAAATCGTGCGTGTATCTTTAGATTTTCTTGATTTAAATAGAATATTATCAGTTTGAGCCAATTCTGCTTGTAGTTTTCTGCAAACAAATTAAAATCTTCACAAGCCTATAAAAATGGGCATTTACCGGTTAATTATAATTATATTAATTTTAACCAGTGGTATCAAGTCGGCCTGTGGATCCTAAGAACCTTGGTTCGATTCCCACAGCCGATAATTTTCACCACATTAAAATTACTCTTGTGGCTTTCCCTCCACTAATATCTTTAGAGGCCGTGATTTGACGGCTGGCAACCGCACTTTACCCGCATAAATATATCACTTACCGAGATCTGCTTCGTCAAAGTGCCACACCCAGTAATGGGTAAAATGCGTGATGATATATTTATCGGTTAATTATAATTATATTAATTTTAACCAGTGGTATCAAGTCGGCCTGTGGATCCTAAGAACTTCGGTTCGATTCCCACAGCCGATAATTTTCACCACATTAAAATTACCCTTCTGGCTTTCCCTCCACTAATATCTTTAGGGGCCGTGATTTGACGGCTGACAACCGCACTTTACGCGCATAAATATATCACTTACCGAGATCTGCTTCGTCAAAGTACACACATCCAGTAATGGGTAAAAGGTGTGATGATATATTTATTTTATTTATATTATCCAGTTAAATGGAATTCATATTTAAGCATGGTTAATTATGTATACTTTATTAGATTCGCAAAGATCTTCAACAAACTTTTTTTTGTTACCAAATGTAGCATATTTTGCAATTATTTATTTATCATTTAATTTTTTTAATATGAACTTGAATGATTTTAGATATTTTTCACTTTTCAAATTAATATAAAATTAGAACACTGTAATAATTTATTTTTTAAATATAGAAAATAAGTATTATTACTCAAACAAAGCTTCAATGTTAACTAAATAAAAAAACCAATTACTTTTCATTTCTTATATTTGATTTAAACCTAAACAAACTTTAAAATTGCGGGAAAAGTAAAATTAACCCGATCAATTAAAGTAATTAACTTTTCGGTTAATTATCCTTGTCCATCACTACAAGCCTATTATTATAAAAATCTACAACATTTGGCAATGTACATTTTCGACTAAATACCCCTTTTAAAAAAATTCTTTTAGTGAAAAATGCAATGGCAATTACTTAAGCTGTTTTGAAAATGCTATAAGATGATACGTTACTCATATTCGGGAATTAACCAACTCCATCTTTTCTTCCACTCAAAATAAATATTGTCTGATTTTATAATCTGATCTCTATGAATATTAATATTTATTGGTGTACGTCCAGCACTTTTCAATGTCATGTCAGAATAAAATATTAATGTAAAAGTCAGCAATATGAACGATAGGTGTTTGTTTTCTAAACCTACTTTATTTAGGGCTGAGATATTCACCTCCTAACAGTTATTAGCAAAATAAATTTACTAGGAAATTATGAATTTTTTGAATATCCAATTCAATTTATTCGTCTTCTTACTTTATAAATAAATAATCTAAAATTGCTCTCTTTAAAGAGAGAGAGAGAATGTTATGAAAAGAATTAATTAGAGAGAAATACAAAACTTGTTTATGACGTTTAATAAATTATTTTTTATTGCTTTGTTTATGTTTCAGATTCATCAGCACGTCGAGATCTCCCGCGGCCTCAGCATCATCGTGGCCGGAGCTGCCACCATACTGGATAACTTCATCGGAGCTTGTATCATCATCGTGGAGCAGCCGAAGTTCATACCAGTGTCACCCGAGCTGTCACCATCCTGGACAACGTCATCAGAGCTTGTATCATCATCGTGGAACAGCTGGAGTTTATATCAGCGTCGCCGGAGATGCCGCCATACTAGATAACATCAACTGTTATCATCGTGGACATCATCATCTGAGTCATCATCTTCTCTTGAAACATCTCAGAAGCTTGGCAACAACATCAGCAAAGCCGAGATCGAACATCGAGTCCGCTGCTCGCAATATCAGTGTAAGAAAATTGTTATTTTTAAATTATTTTGATAAAAATCTTCAGACATTCATGTTTAAAAAAAAACCTTAGAAAACTTATAAGACCACCATCATCCCTTAAAAAAATCATATACATTCTTCAGACAGTTATTTTCCTTTAAAAAAATCCAAACATACTTATAAAACCGCCATCATCCCTTAAAAAAATCATATACATTCTTCAGACTGTCATCTTCCTTTTAAAAAATCCTAGAGTACTTCAAAGATTTCCATTATCCCTTAAAAAATCCTAGAACATTTATAAGACAGCCATGATCCCTTAAAAAAATCATATACATTCTCCAGACATCCAGCTCCCCAAAATAAAATCCTAGAAAGCTGATAAGACCACCAACATCCCTTAAAAATTCATATACATTCTTCAGACATCCAACTTCCCAAAATAAAATCCTAGAAAACTTATAAGACCACCATCATCCCTTAAAATATTCTTAGAACATTTATAAGACCCCCATCATCCCATTCATATACAATTTTCAGTCAGTCATTTTTCCAAAAAAAATCGTAGAATACTTATAAGACCAATATCATCCCTTAAAAAAATCATATACATGTTTTCAACCGTCTTCTTCTCAAATAAAAATCTTAGATTATTTATAAGGTCACAATCATCCCTTAAAAATTAATTTTATATTATTTTGTTCGTAATTATTGCTTATTTTGATATAATGCTTTGTTTTTTTATTTATGAAGCTTTCACGGACTTGGAGCAGACCTGGGGAACGAGACACATCGTGGAGCCGCTGACATCTTTAATATCACCACCTTCTGCAGAGTCCTCAGAGTCAGCACCGTCTCCTAGATTACTCGCAAGCTTCTAACAGAATCGTTGGAGCCGACATCAGCTGTAAAGTTATTAGAAGACCCCCCAGAATAAAATAATAGCCCCAAATAATATTGTTACCCTGCCATGTATTATATTAAATTGTATTTGTAATATAAATATTAATGTCTGTTGTATATACAATATTGTTAATCATTTTGTATTTTAATATAAATGTACTGGTTTAAAATATCAATAAATGAATTTAAAATAATATATTCTTTTATTTATAATGCTAATACTTCATAAATGAAATGATAGTTAGGCGGAAAAAATAAATCTAAGATGGCCGGATGCGTTGTTCAAAATATAACTGGTATTTAATATCGTAAATTCAGCATTGAATTGCCGCCAAAAGTTACCTCCTCAACATTCTGCTGCCCGGATAGAACTCTGAAAATACGCTATTTTAAGGAGGGGCCGTGTCGGTGTGAGTTGTCTATGCATTGGTGAAAATTTGTCTATGTATTGGTGTGTATAACTTAGCGGCGCTTAGACTGTGAGGCGTATTAGGAATCGTCCAAAAAGTTTATAAGGTGAGGGAGTAGTAGCACACCAATTAATTAGTGTGTCTGTGTGAATTTGTCAATGTATTGGTGTGTCTGTGTGAATTTGTCAATGTGTGAGTTAAACTGCGATTTTTAGGAAAGAAACAGGCCAAAATGACGAATTTTGTATCCGGGGAGCAGAATATTCAGAAGTTACCTCAACTTTTACTCACCAACACATAGACAAATTCACACCGACACGACCCAACCTTAAAATAGCGATTTTTCTGGTTTGTATCCGGGCAGCAGAATGTTGAGGAGTACACCATGCCTCATACATTTGGCGGCAATTCAGTACTGAATTTACGATGTAAAAAAAACAGTGATATTTTGAACAGCACAGCAGGCCATCTTAGATTTATTTTTGCCGCCTATTATTTTATTTCTAAAGTGTAGAGAAGGATATTATGAATAAAAGAAAGTAAGTTATTTTAAATTCATTTATTGACATTTTAAAACAGTATACAAAATACACTTACATTTATATTACAATTTTTATTATAAAGAAGTATAATATATTACAATATAAAATGATAGACAATATTCTGCATATAAAAGATTTATACATTTATTTTTATAAATACAATAGAGCTTGCGGTGCACTCTGAGGCCTCTGTAGAAGATGGTGATGTTGTTAAAGACGTCAGCGGCTGCACGATGTGCCCCAGGTCGCCTCCAGGTCCGTGAAAGCTACATAAATAGAAAAACAAAGCATTAGATCAAAATAAACAATAATTTGAAACAAAATACAATTAAAAATAATATAAAATTTATTTTTAAGGGATGATGGCTATTTTATGTGTTCCAGGATGTTTTTTTGAGAAGATAACTGTCTAATAAATGTATATGAATTTTTTAAGGGATTATGGTGGTCATATAAGTTTTCTAGGATTTTTTTTGAGAAGTAGGATGTCTGAAGAATGGATATGAATTTTTTAAGGGATACTGGAGATCTTTTAAGTACTCTAGGATTTTTTAAAAGGAAGATGACAGTCTGAAAAATGTATATGATTTTTTTAAGGGATGCTGGCGGTTTTATAAGTTTGTTTGGATTTTTTTAAAGGAAAATAATTGTCTGAAGAATGTATATGATTTTTTTAAGGGATGATCGGGGTCTTTTAAGTATTCTAGGATTTTTTAAAAGGAAGATGACTGTCTGAAGAATGTATATGATTTTTTTAAGGGATGATTGTGGTCTTATAAGTTTTCTAGGATTTTTTTTGGAAAGATGGATGTCGGGAGAATGTATATTAATTTTTTAAGGGATGATGGCTGTCTTATAAATGTTCTAGGATTTTTTGTTGGAAAGTTGGGTGTCTGAAGAATGTATATGAATTTTTTAAGGGATAATGGAGATCTTTTAAGTACTCTAGGATTTTTTAAAAGGAAAATAACTGTCTGAAGAATGTATATGATTTTTTTAAGGGATGATCGGAGTCTTTTAAGTATTCTAGGATTTTTTAAAAGGAAGATGACTGTCTGAAGAATGTATATGATTTTTTTAAGGGATGATGGTGGTCTTATAAGTTTTCTAGGATTTTTTTTTGGAAAGGTGGATGTCGGGAAAATGTACATGAATTTTTTAAGGGATGATGGCTGTCTGATTAATGTTCTAGGATTTTTTGTTGGATAGTTGGGTGTCTGAAGAATGTATATGAATTTTTTAAGGGATGCTGGATAAGTTGTAAATACAATAGGAATTTTTTTTGAAAAGATAACTAACTGAAAACAATTCAGGATTGTTTTAAGGGATGCTGGATAAGTTATAAATACAATAGGATTAATCACTAAGTATTAAGCTCTAGAAGTCGCAAGCAAAATTTCAGCGTGATCGCAGAATATTTAATTTTGAATAAAAAGCCTTAATCTTTGTTTTTGAAATTGCTAATTAATAACGATATGTTCGATTTCGTGATTCTGTTCGGTCGCTTTCAAAACTTTCTCTTTTCCCCATGATTCATAACCAACCATTATTATTATAAACTGCGCTCTAACTATATGAATAAAAAGACACCATAATTTATCTCTGTATATGTATGTGTTTGTATGTAGTTGTTACCGGATACAAATGGGTAAATCCAAGCTCCGCCAGCTGTTTCGCTTTTAAACAACACACTTTGACAGCTATATTCGTTTGTTTGTGGCAATGACATCTTATAATCAATACTATTGCATTGTTTTCAACTGGTTATCTGAAATACCGTTGAAACCGAGTTCGTACAATGTTACCAAACATATTTGTTGCCTACAATACATTTTATAATTTGTTGAATCTGTACAAAAATAACAAAATATGACATCTCAAAAATATCTATTTGATATGAAAAATCTTTTACGGATTATTTTAAATTTTAGAACAATTAAATAAATATATTATTACGCCTTTTTACACATTACTGGGTGTGGCACTCTGCCGAAGCAGATCTCGGTAAGTGATATATTTATGCAGTCGTCAAATCACGGCCCCCAAAGATGTTAGTGGTGGGAGAACCACAGGGATAATTTTAAATTGGTGAAAATGTTTTATCGGCTGTGGGGATCGAACCAGGGTTCTTAGGATCCACAGGCCGACTCGGTTACCACTGAGCCATTACAATTAGACAATAAAATAAAAAAATATATCTTCACGCCTTCTACTCATTACTGAGTGTGGCATTATGTCTTAGCCGATCTCGGTAAGTGATATATTTTGCGCGTGATCTGCGGTTACCAGCCGTTAAATTACGGCCCCCGAAGATGTTAGCGGAGGGAGCGCCACAGGGGTAATTTGAATGTGGTGAAAATGGTTTGTGGGCTGTGAGAATCGAATCCGAGTCCTCAAATACACAGTTTGAGTCCATATATATTCGCTTGTAAAGTGACCGTGCTGCCATGGTGCCTATAGCAATAATTTAATCAAATAAATAGTACCAAAAATATAAATAAATCTTTAATTAGTATTTTAAGTATATACTTAAGAATTGATGAAATTAAATGTGGTGAAAATTGTTTGTCGGCTGTGGGAATCAAACTTGGGTACTCAAATCCACAAGTCGACTCGATAATTTTATAAAAAATAATAATATAATATATCATCACCCCTTCTACTCATTACTGGGTGTGGCACTCTGCCGAAGCAGATCTCGGTAAGTGATATATTTTGCGCGTGAAGTGCGGTTACCAGTCGTCAAATCACGGCCCCCAAAGATGTTAGTGGTGGAGGAGCCACAGGGGTAGTTTTTGAAATTATGAAAATTGTTTGTCACCTTTGGGAATCGAACAAGGGTTCTCAGGATCCACAGGCCGACTTCATACCACTGAGCTAGCCACCCCATAATTTTATCTATTCCCTAATTTGTGATCCAGAACCCTAATATACCAAACCCTAAATTTATATGCCCTAAATGACGACGTTATTTAGGATATTAGCTATTATATTTTAGGATTTGTAAGAGCACACTATGCCTTGAAGTTAGTAAGAATTGAATTAAAAAACATGCGCGTTATGATCAAACGAGAATAATTTTTACAGTTGATTGGCAAATTTAGGATTTGGTATTTAGGGAGATAAAAGTACAATCCGAACACGGCCTTAATGGCAATGATATATTGTAGAAAGAAAATAGTTATTTACAGCAACCAGAAGAACAATCATGTCTTGGGTGTAGTAAAAAGAAACATAATTAAAAACGATTAAATTTTATAATTTTGGAAAGTCTATCCGTTATCAAATACAAATTTGAATCACTAAACCGTTTTATTAATCAAAAATACAATGAATTCTTAACAGTAACTTTCCCCGTTCTAAGTAATTTAATTCATCCGCAACGTTAGAAGGTTTCAATATCTGGTAAGGCCCAAATGAACGGTGCCTCACCTGTGCATAGCAAAGTCATTACCCCCACCACTAACACGAATACCTGTGTACAGTCCAAGCAAAAACCAGCGACTTTTCAACATACGACTGCTGTGGAAGACCCGTTAGCCTAAAGAACTCAGTCTGCGTGTCGATGTCTCGAAGAACGATGATGATGGCTAGTTGTTATAGTTGTCGATAAAAAACAAGTGCTGGTTCGACTCGAAATTCAGTGACATTATTCTCAAAATTGTGCTTCTCCACTTTTCTACCCCTATGCGGAGAAAAGTAAAAAATACTAAACTTGTTTCAAAAGTGGGTTAATGGATTATTATTAAATGCGGGTTTTCGAATTCCGACACTTTTAAATCTAGTACTCTGCGAACAGTTTTCACAATTGTTTGAAACAAACGACTGTCGGAAACATGTTATTAATAATAAAACAATGAATAAACAAATGAAACTAAGTAAATCAAATTTAAAGTATTTTACTATGTTTTACGTGAATTAAAATTGAGTGGATAAAATATAGCGGGATTAATTTAGATACAAAGTGAGCTCTATGTAGTGGTGTAATAAGGTGTATTAGTGTCTAATGCTTAACGTGGATCTAAGACTAAGTTAGTGACCTCAAGGTGTTTTAAAATGGCGGACGTTGGATCGAATGCCATCCGCATTGTCGGGCTGGTGGCGCTTTTGTTTACGGCGCTGACAAAAGGTAAAAATAACAACAAAAAAAAGAAATATATGCTACTGACACATTTATTATACATAAGGTAAAGAAGGACGATGTAAAAAAATAGTTTCTTGATATTTGTTTCGTATGTAGAGCGTAAAATTATTGAAGTAATTAAAATTCTAATTAGAGGACTAATTAATTATTGTTTTTAGGTTATTTAATTAACTTTGAACACCTACATTTTTAGAAAATGTTAATAATTTTCTAGACTTGCTAAAAATGAAACTAGAAAGAACTATCTATAATATGAGTTTTTCTCAGACACTTGTTTTTAAATAAATTTAACGAAAAAAATTTCATACAATATTGATAGTAAGTTTTTTTTTATTTGAAGAAGTTCTTCTCTATAATAATTTAGAAATATTTAATAGTGGTTAAATACAGGGTATTTCAATATTTCAGGAACAAAATTATATTAATTGGGGTTGGTGGCTCAGTGGTATCAAGTCCTGAGAACCTCGGTTTGATTCCCACAGGTGACAAACAATTTTCACCACATTAAAATTACTCCTGTGGCTTCCCCTCCACTAACATCTTTGGGGGCCGTGACTTGACGGATGGTAACCGCGCTTCACGGGCATAAATATATCACTTACCGAGATTTGCTGCGGCAGAGTGCCACACCCAATCATGGGTAAAAGGCGTGATGATATATTTATATTTTATTTTAAAATGAAATACTGATTTTGGATCAAGAAGAATTTTCACCCACTTGAATTCGCTATTATTTCAATTTTTGTCAATAGTAAAAGAACGCTATTTCAGGAATGTTTACGTTACCATGGATACGTTATCGTTTTTTGGTTCTATGACCAGAAATAGCATTTTTACTACAGTTGTCATAGTGATAATAGTTATTTATTTCCATTAGGGGTGGCTAGCTCAGTGGTATGAAGTCGGCCTGTGGATCCTGGGAACCCTGGTTCGATTCCCACAGGCGACAAACAATTTTCATAATTTCAAAAACTACCCATGTGGCTCCTCCACCACAAACATGTTTGGGGGCCGTGGTTTGACGACTGGTAACCGCACTTCAAGCGCAAAATATATCACTTATCGAGATCTGCTTCGGCAGAGTGCCACACCCAGTAATGGGTAGAAGGCGTGATGATATATTTATTTTATTTATTTAGGACTAATAAAACAAGCTTTCGGGTCGAGTAATAAACATTGCCGGACGACGCGTGAATGGATTCAAACATATTTATTTTACCTACTTTTGATAAAATTATTATTTATCACCATGACAATTACAGTAAAAATGCTATTTTTGGTCCTAGAATGAAAAAGATGACGTATCCATATCTTTAGACAATAACAATTCTAAGAACGCTGAAGGGATGCAAAAGGCATCAACAGGATGTGACATCATTGTCGAAGACGAAATATAAATTAATACTATCAACATACATTCTTATTATTAACTAGGGAGATTACAACAAAAACCTAAACATTCCTGAAATAGCGTTTTTTTACTGTTGAAAAAGTTCCTGAGGTATTGAAACACCCTGTATACGACTCCAAATATTTGAAGATTGTGTTTTGGGTATAGCTTAAATAATAATAAATAAATAAATTTAGTCTTCATTAAGAATCAGAAAATATGTTAAAATATCAAACAAAGTTTCGTGTCTGCTTGTTCATAGAAATCTCTGCATTTCAATTTGTAATTCAATTGATAGATCAGTAATGTAGGTAAGCAGTTCACTTAATTTTACTTTAAAATTTTATTCTCTACATATATGTCAACTACATGTACCTAACATATGCTGTACATGTTTCTATATATATACATATTGACTTGTAATAAAGTAATGTTTAGAAAATCGAAGTAGCACTTCTCAAACAAAACGAATTCTACTTTCTGTTAACAATTGGTTTTTATTCTTTGACACGTGTCCTAATATTTAAGAAGTAAATTTCAATAAATTATAATAATTGACGCATAGACGAACGCAGCATGACAATAGCTTGAGTTGGGTTAAACATTATTTTAATGTCGAAAATTTTATTTGTGTTCACTAATATAATTAGGGTAAGTAGCTCAGTGGTATCGAGTTGGTCTGTGGATTTGATAAAACGGGTTCGATTCAATTTTCACAACATTAAAATTGCACCTGTGGCTGTCCCTTTACTAAAATCTTTGGGGGCATAATTTGACGGCTACTAACTACATTTCACGCGCATAAAAATATCGCTTACCGAGATCTGCTGCGGCAGAGCGCCAAACCCTGTAATGGGTAGAAGGCGTAATGATATATTTATTTAATTATTTATTTATTTAACATCTTTGGATTGCATGATTTGAGAGTAGTATTATTTATATACTCTGTTACACGTAAGAATGTATAAAAAGAAATAACGAATCGTTGTGATTTAAATTTATAAAATAGTTTTTTTGTTTCATCTTATTGAATTGATCGCTAATTAAAATTTACGCCCTATGCTCCTATACATTCTATAATACATTTCAAATTACTATATTCTTATGTGAAATAAGGTATAGATCTTTGTAAAACTTAATGTAGAGTAAGATAATTATATTTATTATAATATCTAATTAATCTGTGTAAATTTCCTCAAAATATTTGCATAAAAATTTTGGGATTTGTTACAATATTTATTTTAAAGTAAAAACATTTTAAATAAGAGAGAGTTCTGCAAAGCAATTTTTGTTTTATGTAAAGTTTATATATCTAGCTAGCGGAACAAATAACTTGAATAAGAAATAATATTATGCTCACTCACTGTTTTCTGTTTTTATAATCAACTACACTTTTACAAATATACAGCACTGCTAAATACGCTAAATAAAAGTTTCGAATTTCTCGTTGTGATACAGAATAGTTATTTGTGTATCAAGAGCAGAAAGTAGTCTATTGTCGAGGTGTAGCCGACAGCAACAATCATGCAAGAGCAGCAAGGACAGGTTCTACTCGAGGTGCACACAATATTCTTTTACGACCATTTAGAAACGCTTAATAATTTAAAATAATTTTACTATACTATGTGGGTTCGTTGTTTTACAATTTGTTGTGATAAATATGAATGGATTTAAAAGCAAAAAGATTTTGTTTTAGCTTAGCAACTTTTAAAACACGCTGTGTTTTAATTTTGCTTTTTCGCACTCTTTTTACTTTGTTAAACAGGGATTAATATGCAGGTATAATAAAAAATATTTTTTCTATAACAGTCTGGTAAAGTACAAAACAGTCTGGTAAAGATTTTACCTGACTGTTATTTTTGTTGTAACCTTGGATACGTAATCTGCTGTCAGTACAATTCTTATCAAAAAATTAAATATTTTAAATTATTTATGAATAAATATTGATTAAATTAAAGGTATCAGAAAAATTAGTATAAATAATACGTCAGGTAAGTGTTTTTACTTGACGAAGCGGGTGTTTGAAATACGAGGCAGCAGTTCGAGTATTTTAATCCGTTGAGTAAGTAAAATATCACTTTCCTGACTTGTTATATAATATACTATTTTTTCACTGTTTTCACTTATTTCGCGCACTTAATACAAAATAAAATAAATATATCATCACGCCTTTTACCCATTACTGGATGTGGCACTCTGCCGAAGCAGGTCTCGGTAAATGATATATTTATGCGCATGAAGTGCGGTTACCAGCCGTCAAATCACGGCCCCCAAAGATGTTAGTGGTGGAGGAGCCACAGGGGTAATTTTAAATTGGTGAAAATGTTTTGTCGGCTGTGGGGATCGAACCAGGGTTCTTTGGATCCACAGGCCGACTGCGCACTTAATAGAAAAATAACTATTCAAGCATCCATTTTTTTTTGCTTGTAACAAACTGGCATTAGCTATATCTCTCATGTATCAAACTATCAATAAACTCAGCAGGTTTTGTGCTATTACTAATGGGTAAACTTAGTCGTTAAGAACCTAATACAAAATAAAGTTAGTTTCCATTTCTGTCCATAAGAAGAAATAAGTGAAAATTTGAATACCAAAATAAATATCAAAATAATTAGTATGAACGCAGTGATCCACATGCAGGCGTTTAAAAGTCTGTTTCCATATATTCATGGATGAAATAGAATGTGTAATTTTTTAATTAACGCCTGATATCGTGATAGAATGCTCACAATCGCGAAACGCGCTCAGGAGAAATTGGAAAGTTTCTGCTCTTATTGGCACGAACTGATGTATTAAGAATAGAACGTTCGCCGATCTGTCTTCCTGCGCGAGGATAATTATTTTGTTCAACGCCTAGGTCATTATTTACAGAGAATTTCAAAGGATATCCGACACTTAAATGCAGGAGATTGTGATCAATTTTATCAGCAAAAAGATACATGGTTGCTAATTTGTTTACGTGTTTACACAAAGGATGTTGAAAAGGAAGATTAAATTATAAGATTTGTATAATTAATTAATTATTTAAAAAATTATACTACTGTAAGTCCTCTGTAATGTAATTGGGATTAAGTTCCTGTTATGCAGAGTAACAAGTAAATAAATATATCATCACGCCTTTTACCCTTTACTGAGTGTGGCACTTTGCCGTAGCAGATCTCGGTAAGTGATTATTTATGCGTACCGTCAAGCCATGGCCCTCAAAATTGTTAGTAGAGGGAGAGCCATAGGAGTAATTTGAATGTTGTGAAAATTGTTTGTCGGCTATAGGAATCGAACCCGGGTCCTCAAATCCACAATCCGACTAGATACCACTCAAAAGAAGTAAAATTGTATTAATTTAGCTAGTTTCATAACGTAATATCACATACAATACTAAAAAGCGTGTCATAATGAGTTTTATTACGATACAAGTGCTGTAATGAATTTTGACAGTGAAATGACAAAATTTATACACAGTAAATGCAACTTTTATTGCATAGTGGTTGCCATGGTTATATCAGGACTTTAATATTTACTTACTATCCACCGTGGATAGAAAGTAAATATTACATATCAAGGTCGTGTTTCTCTTGACAACAATTTGACAGCATGGGGTGGCTAGCTCAGTGGTATGAAGTCGGCCTGTGGATCCTGAGAACCCTGGTTCTATTCCCACTGGCGACAAACAATTTTCATAATTTCAAAAACTACACCTGTGGCTCCTCCAACACTAACATCTTTGTGATTTGACGACTATCAATTTTGAAACCTATGTTTCTTTTTTTTCTATTTGTGCAAGTATTGTAAAAAAAGCTTACTAACCTCGAACTGTAAGTGATTTTTTAGGTCGCGAATGTTTAGGAAATCTCTACCTTTCGGGCCTCGATTTTCCAAACTACATTCTTGACTTAAAAACTGTCACTTACAGTTCATGATACGTAATATACTATATTTATTTATTTTATTTTCTAAAACCTACATCGTAAATAACTATTAAATGCAGAACTAAATTTTCTACAACTTTATTTGAAACATTTTCTTGTAAAGTAATCAGAAAAGCAATAGCGGTGGAAAACTTAATCAAATGTCTCAGTCTACAACTAATTAAATATCTCGCTAATCTATCAAGAAATATTTGAAATTGAAGGAAAATCTACAAATTAATGAACTTTCTCTTTTATTGTTTAATATATTTGGTAAATTTACAGAAAGTAATAAACAATTCCCAGTAAAACAAATTTCGTGTGACTGTTTTTTGTAACTTTTGTGAAACAAACTCTCTATTCGTACTTGTGCGTCTGTGTCATAAAATAAACTCTGCTCTTTTTTACGAGCGAATTCGTGAGCAAATCATTTAGCGAGTGAAACTAAGAAAAGGAATTTTATACAATAACGGACTAATTTATTTTAACAAGAGCAGCCGTGGAGAAACTCTGCTGTCGTGAAGTTTACGTGACATATGGGCTTCGTACTTGATGACCGTTGCTCTGGTTACGATAGAATGTTTCACTTTGTTGTCACAAACGAATACTTTAATCACGAAATACTAATTATTATATGTAATTAATAAAACAATAGAAGGAAGGATGTTTCAAACAAAAAACATGTTTGTATTTTGTCTAAGAAATATTTGCTTGAAAGTAACTATGAAATTTAATTAATATATGTTATTTTCTAAATATCTTACAATATCCGTTATCAAAAATAAAAGAAACTACAGGATAATATCACTAGATATTTAATTTTTCTCAGACAAATTCATCAAAAGTTAATAGCGTATTTTAAAGTTAATTTTATGACAGAAAAATTTGGGAGACGCCCGGATTCGAACCGAGGACCTTCAGCTTGCCGGGTTGATGTCTTAACCACTAGACCACATCCCACCTGTACGATGCAGGTATCAACCAAATTCTTCTGTCATAGTGTCTAACACAGCATCGATCCCAAGACTCCTATGTATCATAGGTATTGACAACGGGTTTCGTCTCTAGCGACACATGTCTGATTTTAAGGTAGTACTAGCGTGAATTTTTTTTTGCAGATCTGAATGAAATTTGGCACACATAAACATTGGATAGTCATACGCATCCTGTTAAAATATGAAACACATTCATCGTCTGTGAACAAATATATTCTCTTGTAAAGTTGAGTTCTTATACACGGGGCTTATGGCGATCATCACTCAGAATCGCACATATTTGGTTTGTGTACCTCTAAAATTTTGCAGTTTCATTTGAAAAACTAGTATGATGTTCTAGAACTATCCACGTATATTGTATCAGAAGGAGAAAGTTTTTTATCGTTTAGTAATGGATATATAGCCATGCAAAGCCTTGTTTTTAACGAAAAATTAAGAATACCAATTTGTAATGGCAACACCACACGGTGGTACGATATTTGAAAATTCACTAGACCAACAACCTGTTAATAATTCATGATATTCAAATCATAATAGGTATAAAACACTTATTTTATTAAATTTTTATATTTTTTTGAGCGTCAGTTTCGCCGCTCGGCAACCGATGGCGCCACCATCATACTAGTACTACCTTAAAGGAAATCATACCACGAAGTTTTTTTTTATTTACTTCCTGGTATGATTTCCTTTAAAATCAGACATGTGTCGCTAGAGACGAAACCCGTTGTCAATACCTATGATACATAGGAGTCTTGGGATCGATGCTGTGTTAGACAATATGACAGAAGAATTTGATTAATGCCTGCATCGTACAGATGGGATGTGGTCTAATGGTTAAGACATCAGCCCGGCAAGCTGAAGGTCCCCGGTTCTAATCCGGGCGTCTCCCAAATTTTTCTGTCATAAAATTTACTTTAAAATTATCATTATCATTGTACTTGGAAGTCATTCATATGACAAAAATTTACTATGTTAATAGCGTAAATAAATAAATGAGATTAATAATTTTCTATCATTTTTATTTGAAGTGTTACGTTTCGTTAGAGCTGTGAAAATGCATTCAATGCAGTATTTCACGATGTACAGGCCATTGACTTAATTGCCCGGCTATTTGATTCATACAATAAATTGTGTAACATTTTTGAAAGTTCTATAACGGGTAGATCAGACATTGATAATGACCATGAGGAATATTTCAAGTTGAAAATCATTAACTTTCTTATGTCAATCTGCTGTTAGTTTCAATTCGGTTCATGTTAGTTCCACTTCAAAGCGTAGAAATTTTATTTACAGTATTTGATTCAACAACTTTACTATCATAATTTAATTAAAAATTTAATGGTTTTTATAAATGATAAACATTCATTAGAGTAGAAATTATTACCTACTAATTATTTATGTCAAAGGTCTTTAAACTTATTAAAATACAATAACTGCATTTCTAGTATTTTCAAATTAATTTCAACATCGTATATTTTCTGTTGTTAATCGTCACCCACAATACAACACTATTATTCAACTTTTTCAATAGTAAAAAAACGCTGTTTCAGAAATATTTACGTTAGCATGGATTCGTCATCGTTTTTTGGTCTTAAGACCATAAATAGTATTTTTACAATACTTCTACTGTAAGTTACCTATTAATGACAAAATTTATACACAGTAAGTGCAACTTTTATTGCATAGTGGTTTCCATGGTTATATCAGGACTTTAATATTTACTTACTGTCCACCGTGAACAGTAAGTGTATATCAAATATCAAGGTCCTGTTTATCTTGACAACAATTTGACAGCATGGGATGGCTAGCTCAGAGGTATGAAGTTGGTCTGTGGATCCTGAGAACCCTTCGATTCCCACAGACGACAAACAATTTTCATAATTTCAAAAACTACCCCTGTGGCTCCTCCACCACTAACATCTTTGGGGGCTGTGATTTGACGACTGGTAACCGCACTTCCCGCGCAAAATATATCACTTACCGAGATCTGCTTCGACAGAGTGCCACACCCAGTAATGGGTAGAAGGCGTGATGATATATTTATTTTTATTTTATTTTTTTTCCTTCTATTTGTGCAAGTATTGTAAAAAATAGCTTACTAACCTCGAACTGTAAGTGATTTTTTTTAGGTCGCGAATGTTTAGGAAATCGCGACCCTTCGGGCCTCGATTTCCCAAACTACATTCTTGACCTAAAAACTGTTGCATGGTACGTAATATACTACAGATGCCATGGTGAGAAAAATAATTTTGTCAATTACAGGCAATCGTAGCTCAGTGGATAAAAGCGAGGTAAAACTTGCGTTTCTTAATTATCAAGCAAGAGGTCGTGCATTCAAATCTCACTGACTTCTACTTATATCAAAAAAATACGATTGTGTCTGAGTGGTTCGGATTCCACTATAAGCTGTAGGCCCCCTGTACTGTAATTGGGATTTACTTCCTGTTGTGCAGAGTAACAAATAAATAAATAAATAAATAAATGTCAACGGCCATGGCTGCACTGGTTGGAACTGATCTAAGCGATAACGCGAGTTAAGTAACGTTGCGCGCGGGTAGTACTTGGATGGGTGACCGTCCAGAGAAAACCCGCGTTGCTGTTGACCATAATGCCTAAAACGCAGATCAGGGCGGAATGGCGGCATATGACCTAAGTAGTTGGTCCGCCAAAGAAGCCACAGAAAAAAAAATTGTTTCATTTTAATTTGAATATAAATAAATAGCTAAAAAAAAGATGTTTCAATCAGACTAAAATTATATTTCGAGTCTCGTAATAAACCTTTATTATACGACCCGAAATTTGTATTTTTAGTCCTAATGAAACAAATAATTAATTTCTTTTACTTTCATTTTAAAACTTCTTTTTGTAAAATAATTCAAAAACGTTGCACAACAAACAATATACAATACCAAATGTTTCAAAACCTTTTACTTAGTTTTTTAATTTTTTATTAATCATTGTTTGTACTAAAACTAATTACAAATACGTCCTTCTATTTTTATGCCTAATTTAGTAATTAAAATTTTTCACAATTCATTAGTCATTAAAATAAACAATAACTAGTGTTTTGTTAAAAACCAGGTTTGAAATAAACAAACAACTTGCAGATTCATTATTTCCCACTAACTTACTTCTTCATCAACGCATAATAAAAAATAACAAATCTCCGGAGACCTAATTAAAGTTCTAATTATCTCCATAGTGAAAAGTAGCGTTAAGTCCCCACATTTAATCACAGAGTGTATCTAACATTCTCACAATTTCCATGTTGTATAGTGTAAACCTGCCTCATCGGCGGCAGCGGTGATGTTTGTCAGTGTATACGGGTCACTGTGGTACGGGTACCATCGACGATGGTAGTACAGAGGCGGAGTGAGTGGGTTTTGAACCCGAAACCTACTGGGGCATGTTTGGAGATAGTGGGCTGGAATGTGGACTTACTTTCACGGAGACCATGATTTGTTTGGACAGTTTTAGAGTTGTAAGAAAGAGATTTATTTATGCAGTAATACAGGGTGTTGCAATAGGGGGAAAATAAATAAATGACACATATTGATCTCGGATGAAAACGATTTTTTTCTAAATAGCAAAATTATTTGCATTTCACATGAAGTACATATTTTAGTGCCACTAAATTGAGAGTTATTTCTAATATATTAATAATTAAATTATAATTGTAAACACTACAAACAGTCATTTATATGATGTTGTATAATGAAAAAATTGCCTTTTACAGTTATAATTTAATTACTGACATATTAAAAAATAAATCTTAAACCAGCGATATTAAAAATATTTATTTCAGATAAACTGTACTTAAATAAATATACCATTACACCTTTTACCCATTACTGGGTATGGCATTCTGCCGAAACAGATTTCGGTAAGTGATATATTTATACGCAGTTACCAGTCGTCAAATCACGGCCCCTAAAGATGTTAGTGGTGGGAGAGCCACAGGGGTAATTTTAATGTGGTGTAAATGTTTGGTCGGCTGTGAGAATCGAACCAAGGTACTCATGATCCACAGGCCGACTCGATACGACTGAGCCACCTACCTCACTGCACTTAATTTTGCAAATTTTGTAAAAGTTTTTTTTTTACCCGAAATTTTCCAAGTCTTGTTTAACAAGCGACAGCCCTACCATTGTGCTATAACTACCTTGTAGTTAATCCCAATTATTGTACAAAAATCTTACAACTAGAACCTGTCAGACATAATTGTGTTTTGTTTATAAATAAATAACATCAGCAAAGATTGAATTTAATAATAATAAATAATTTTTCTTACTACTTAAATGATCAAAATAGGTATTTTTAAGTTGAAAATAATTATATATGATTAGTTCAATCTACGTTGAACCAATTCATGTTTTATTTGTAACCATGACAATATATATAATCAAAATAAATAAACAAAAAATTGTGTTTGAGTCTATCTCTTCAAAAAATGAGTAAAAATATCTTAAATTTGTCTTCTTAATCGCACGATAAAATATTACCGTGGGAGACGGCGATAAAATGTTTATTTGCTTGTTTCTTAGTAACCATCAATTTTATGTTAATAAATGAAAGCATACATCTAACCTTTTCATAGTAGTCGTAAGGAAAAAGTTTTTATTTAAGAAAAAGTAGATTTTCAGTTTAAAATAGTTGTAGCTTATCAAAACAATTATTACGTGTCGAAACGAACTAACATATACAATATTATCACAACAATCACAGTATCACAGCAATTTTAATAAGAACTAATTCAATTTCTTCATTTCATTGTCAACAATACCTCAAGCAATTACTCCGCAAAAGAAAGTAACATCTATCATACATCTTTCGATGTACCACACACCTGACAATACAATATGCAAACAATACAGACAAAGAATAAAAACGGTCACACATGGCCGCCATTTTGTCAGTCTCGGTTGCGGATTCCTAACATAGCGACGATTTCTTTCACGAGGAGCGAAGGGTGAAGAACGCGAAGAACGCAACACCGTTACTTGAACTGGTGAAAAAACACGCGTACGATGATATGCGATCGCGGTGGATCAATGATCGACACCAACGTCAAATTAAATTACCAACGGGGATTGTAGTTACTGTTTGTTATTGTGGCAATTGACAAAATTGTTAGCACTAATGATGACAAAAGGTGTGGGATTGTTAGCACCTGTCGATAAACTGTATCTAATTGTCAATAAGTGACAAAGAAATGCGATGTACAGATTGAGAAACTATTGTCAATTATTATGTTTATCACGCTGTAGTACAAGAATTAATCACAATTATAGTACAGAAAAACTACAATCACTCAGTTGCAGTTATATTACAAACTCTTTTGAAGTGAGAGTGCGGCCAATATTAAAAAAACAAATTTAAAGGCGATAAATTTTTAAACTGCTTTTGAAAAAGCAATGTTTTCTAATGTATTTAAAACTAGAATTTGAAATCGTAAGTGGCTGAGTGGTATTGAATCGGCCTGTGGATTTGACAACAGGGTTCCGGATTCCCGCAGCCGATATACTTATTTATGTACCAAGGGTGAAAACATGCGTTTCTGGCTCGTGGTATGATTATTGGCACGAGGCGCAAAGCGCCGAGGTCTAATAACATGCTTAGGGTCAGAAACACTAATTTCACCCGTGGTACATACAATATTTTATGTACAACAAAATAACATTTAATTATATGTTCAAAAGATTAAAATATGTACATAGGTTATATGTCAAATTGACATTTTGTAAAATCAAGTATACACAATAAACAAAAATTGTCATTTTATTTATGTATCTATAAGAATTATTTTAAGTGTTTAAGCCCGCTTTTTAGGGCTAAAAGACATGCTTTTCGGCCCGGTTGTGCATAAAACAATTTTCACCACATTAAAATTACTCCTGTGGTGCTCCTTCCACTAACATCTTTGGGGCCCATGATTTTCCGGCTGGTAACGCGCAAAATATATCACTTGCCGAGATCTGCTAAGGCAGAGTGCTACACCAGTAATGGGTAAAAGGCCTGATGATATATTTATTTATTTTATTTATTTATGAAGTCGGCCTGTGGATCCTGAGAACCCTGGTTCGATTCCCACAGGCGACAAACAATTTCATAATTTTAAAAGCTACCCCTGTGGCTCCTCCACCACTAACATCTTTGGGGGCCGTGATTTGACGACTGCTAACCACACTTCACTCGCAAAATATATCACTTACCGAGATCTGCTTCGGCAGAGTGCCACACCCAGGAATGGGTAGAAGGCGTGATGATATATTTTTTTATTTATTTATGGGATAATGGCTCAGTGGTATCCAAGTCGGTCTGTGGATCCTAAGAACCCTGATTCGATCCCCACAGCCGACAAAAACATTTTCACCAATTTAAAATTACCCCTGTTGCTTCCCCACCACTAACATCAATGGGAACCGTGATTGGACGACTGGTAACCGCACTTCATGCGCAAAAATATATCACTTACCGAGATCTGCTTCGGCAGAGTGCCACACCCAATAATGGGTAGAAGGCGTGATGATATATTTATTTTATTTTATTTATAAGTCTATTTAAAAAATAATAATAATAATGAAATCTTAATAGGTAATAACAAAAACTTCCTAATACGATTTCGGCGGTATTTCTCCATAGAACCTAATACAGTTAGGGGCCACGTAAACGTATGATGTTATTGACACCCGCACATGTTCATGCCCCAGGTGAAACTTCGAAAGTGGGTCACCACGTACGTCATACAAGCACCCAGCACCAGCCGGATACAAGCAGAATGTCCCCGTGTGACGCACGACACTGTCTATGTCTTCAGAACCATCCGGTGATGGTAGAGAAAAGCTTACGCAATTTTTGAATCATTGGAAAGTTGTAATAATATTGAGAAAGAATTTTGAATGTTTGAATTATTTTGATGAGTGTATACTGGGATTGAGCTGTAGATGACAATTTTTCCAACTGTTTTCTTTATCCGGATTCATTTAACAGTATCTATAGCGATTTTTTGAAACTTATTAAACCGTTAGTAGCTAATGAACCGATAAAACTTTCATGCAACCCAGCATCTGTATGTCAAACACATTTCAAGAACATTTTCTTTCCTCAATTGAGAGAAGAAAGGCGCTATTTTTCATCAGTAGGGAAGAAAGTATATTTTCCTTCCTAAGGAAGGAAAGCGAAGCCATATCCATGGCAACTGGAAAACAATGGTATGATTTGATATTAATGACATCCAAATGACATCTTATCTAAATTTCTAATTTATTTTAGAAAATTAAACTTTCTGATATGGTAGTGAAAAAATTAATATATACCTCGTGAGGAAAGTGTTATTTTTCCCTTATGTGTTTCACTTTCTTCTCTTGATATACAAATAACTATTATAAAACACATTAATATGTAAAAGGCGTGATGATATATTTATTTTATGCACAACAGGGCCGAAATTCATGTGTTTAGCCCCAAAAAAGCGAGCTTAAACATTTCTTTTTGACCCTAGGGCCATAAAAAAATCATTCCGATGGATACATAAATAAAATAACAATTTTTGTTTATTGTGAATGCTTGATTTTGTTGTGCTTAAACTATTGTATGTACCACGGGTGAAATTAGCGTTTTTGACCCTAAATATGTTATTAGCCCTCAGCGCCTTGTTAATAATCATGCCACGAGCCAGAAACGCTTGTTTTCACCCTTGATACATAAATAACTATTTTTTTAATATCAATCATTTCAATGGGGTAGCTAGCTCAGTAGTATCAAGTCGGCCTGTGGATCCTGAGAACCCTGGTTCGATTCCCACAGGCGACACACAATTTTCACCATTTTAAAACTACCCCTGTGGCTTCCCTACCACTAACATCTTTGGGGGACGTGATTTGACGGCTGGTAATCGCACTTCACGCGCATAATATATCACTTACCGAGATCTGCTTCGGCAGAGTGCCACACCCAGTAATGGGTAGAAAGCGTGATGATATATTTATTTATATTTATTTATTTAATCATTTCAATCCAAAATTTGAAGTATTTAATTCAAAATTTATTTCGACCACATAGTAGCTGCAAACAAATGATTTTTATTATTTTACTGACTGGGGTCTTTGCTGTCTACTAAGATCTGCAACTGCACAACAGTCACCTGCAAAATTCAATAAGCGATAACATGTTATTTTTCTATGAGTCGGCCTGTGGATCCTGAGAACCCTGGTTCGATTCCCACAGGCGACAAACAATTTTCATAATTTAAAAAACTACCCCTGTGGCTCCTCCACTACTAACATCTTTGGGGGGCCGTGATTTGACGACTGGTAACCGCACTTCACGCGCAAAATATATCACTTACCGAGATCTGCTTCGGCAGAGTGTCACAACCAGTAATGAGTAGAAGGGGTGATGATATATTTATTTATTTATTTATGTCTCTGTTGTCTACTAAGATCTGCAACTGCAGAACTGTCACTTGTAAAATTCAATAAGCGATAACATGTTATTTTGCTATGAGTTCTGAAAGGTTTTTATTTTACGAAGATATTTCAGTGTCAAATTAAATATATTCTTGAAGCAGTTAAATTATTCACAAATAAAAATCAGTAGTTGAGAATAGTTTTGAGTACCGTTGTATCAACAAAAAAACAGGTTAATATGTTTTTATTATGCAACGTGCATCCTTGTCGTGAGATACCCTGCACCACTGAAACACTGAAACATGATATGCTTTCAGAATATAAAACAATGAGGCGCAGTTGCGAAAAATGCGACAGCTAGCAGCCGGAACAATTTAATTACGATTATTAATATTATAGAAATTAAAGTTGCTGACTTGAACCGTTATATTTGAAGGAAAAAATTAATAATTTTTAAAGTACGGTTATTAAGAAACGTTACACTGTTTGATTCATAAATAAATATTAACTTAGAATAGTACGGTAATTTTATACTCGAAGAGAAGTGTTACATTTGTAAGAATGTAGTTTTTGTTATTAATTATTTTTATTACAATTAACTGTTAGAAACAATCATTTGTATTGAATTAGCAATTATTAGGTTAATGAACTCTTTGAAAAATTTTACAATTCTTTTATTTTTATCAATCATACGATCAGGAAATAATATTTATCGTGATTTAATAATGGATAACTGCACATGACAA
This sequence comes from Pterostichus madidus, assembly GCA_911728475.2. Classification (NCBI taxonomy): domain Eukaryota; kingdom Metazoa; phylum Arthropoda; class Insecta; order Coleoptera; family Carabidae; genus Pterostichus; species Pterostichus madidus. The sequence goes on along the minus strand of OU452303.1, from coordinate 42,672,855 downwards.
TAAAACTAATTTTTTTACCCTCTTAAATATGACATTATTATTTCTACTTTTCCATTAATAAAAGAGCGCGAGTTTAAGAATGTTTACGTTACCATGGATACGTCATCCTTTTTATACATAGGACCAAAAATATCATTTATGCACAACCGGGCCGAAAAGCATGTGTTTTAGCCCTAAAAAGCGGGCTTAAACATTTCTTTTTGGCCCATTTGCTATTCTGTTTAGAATTAAAACTTAAATACAAAAATATATTAGTCCTCAACGCTTTACGCCTCGTGCTACTAATCATGCCACGGGCCAGAAACGCCTGTTTTCACCCTTTGTACATAAATAACTATTTTACTACAATTGTCATGGTGATAATAGCTATTTATATCATGAGGACTCAAAATACAAGTTTTCGGTTCGAGTAATGAAGGTTGCCGGACAACGCAATATTTTTTTAACAACTTATTTAGAAAACTTCGCAGATTTATTCAAACTAAATTGAAACAAATTGATAAAATTATTTTTATCAACATGACAATTAAAATTAAAATGCTATTATGTTACTAATAAATTTGGAACAAAAATCATTCTTTCTTTAAGCAACATGCACTTTATTATTATCTACATATTTTAAAATAAATAAAAATAAAATACATCATCACGCCTTCTACCCATTACTGGGTGTGGCACTCTGCCGAAGCAAATCTCGATAAGTGATATATTTTGCGCGTGAAGTGCGGTTACCAGTCGTCAAATCACGGCCTCCAAAGATGTTAGTGGTGGAGGAGCCACAGGGGTAGTTTTTGAAATTATGAAAATTGTTTGTCGCCTGTGGGAATCGAACCAGGATTGTCAGGATCCACAAGCCGACTTCATACCACTGAGCTAGCCACCCCACAACATGACAGTTAAAATAAAAATGCTATTATGTTACTAATAAATTTGGAACAAAAATAATTCTTGCTTTAAGCAACAGCACTTTTTTACTATCTACATATTTTGATTTACTTTACTGCCCCAATAAAACAAGATGAAATCCTAAATAAGCAAAGCAAATTTCTATCAATTTATCGATCGATTTTTGTTCTTTATGTCCGAAATAAACAGTTATCCTGATTAATTAGGAATGAACTATATTTATGATTTAATAATTTCGCTGTTACATAAACTAAAATTATTTATATCTGAATAATTAACGGATATAATTTGTAAGCAATTAAAATACTTTATTCCCGGAAATATAATTAACTGTTTAAACGATAAAAACAGGAAGTAGTTCGCATATTACTACGGATACTCCTACTCCTAATTTAAAGAAAATTGATGACTTTTAAACGTAATTCTTTTGTTTTTAAATTTAATGACAATAAATTAAAAAGAAAATGATGCTCTTCCAGATAAATATAACAAAATTCGAATGAATTTCTTTTTCATGGTTCCCATCAAAACCGGGTTCCATTTCACCTTTTCTAGTGAAACTAAATCTTGAATATTTACTGCAACTTTTTTTAACTGTAGTTATATTTGTCAAGCCAGATACATTTGTAACGAAATGTCGACACAGAAAGATTACAAATGTTCACTAGCATGCAAACAATTACTCGACAAGCAGACGCAACGTGTCATAATGTAATTTGTTCGAATCCGGGTCAGCGATGACCAGTCCTGATTTCGTAATGGACAAATCCTTATAAACAAATAAGTCACGTTGCTAGAAGACTCACAGATGACAACAATGAATGACCTTCATACGAAACAAAAAGATTATTGACTAAATTTAAGTTTAAACAATAGTTTAAAAATACTTGTAACGAAACTAGAAGTGTGACTATTGTATATATATTTCAAGCAGATGACCGAGAAGTCAAACCTATTTCTTATTTGCTACTTTGCATAACAGTAATTTAATTCCAATTATAGTACAGGGCGCATACAGCTTATAGTAGAATTTGACCCACTCAAATATGGTAGATATGGGGTGGCTAGCTCAGCGGTATGAAGTCGGCCTGTGGATCCTGAGAACCCTGATTCGATTCCCACAGGCGACAAACAATTTTCATAATATCAAAAGCTACCCCTGTGGCACCTCCACCACTAACATCTTTGGAGGCCGTGATTTGACGACTGGTAACCGCACTTCACGCGCAAAATATATCACTTACCGAGATCTGCTTCAGCAGAGTGCCACACCCAGTAATGAGTAGAATGCGTGATGATATATTTATTTTAAATATGGTAGATGGCTTAGTGGTATGGAGTCTACCTGTAGATTTGAGAATTTGAGTTCGATTCCCACAGTCGACAAACAATTTTCACCATATTAAAAAACTAATCCTGTGGCTGCCCCACTACTAAAATTCTTGGAAGGCGTGATTTCACGGCTGGTAACCGCACTTCACGAACAAAATATATTACTTATCGAGATTAGCCACGACACACCCAGTAATGAATAAAAGGAGTGATATGTTTATTTTTATTTTTAAATATGGTAATGCTTTTATAATATTAGTTTTAGTCAGTGAGATTTAAACATAAACACTCCAATTCTCAAAAAAGTTTTAGCCAATTTTGAATTTGAATTAGCAAATCTTAACTAGTCCGATTTTAAAAAGTTAATCAATATCACTTTCCAAAATTTAAATGATAACAAGATTATATTAGAGCTTAATTTGACTCATCCAAAATTCAGGATTTATACAAGTTCAAGATTTAGTATAATAATTTCATAATGAATCATAAACTGTTGTTTTTTGAATGAGAGCAACAGGCAAGTGTAGCCTAGTGGATAAAACCGAGGTAAAACTTGCGTTTCTTAATTAGCAAGCAAGAGGTCGTGCGTTCAAATCTCACTGACTTCTATTTATATTCAAAATAATAGGATTGTCTGAGTGGTTTTGATTCCACTATGAGCTGTAGGCCCCCTGTACTGTAATTGGGATTTACTTCCTGTTGTGCAGAATAACAAATAATAATAATAACTATTCTGTCACAACTGTCCATTTTTAAAATAAATATATTGGAAGAAATTATAATAAATAATTGTTTTCTGTTTTCAGGTGTAGAGCTGTATTCAAACTCCCACATATCACCAAATTCAGCTAAAGACAATGAAGTAATAGTATCCCATACGTTACCATCAATCAAAACATCAAACTTAGAAGAATTCATTCTACAAGAAACAATGAACCTAGCCCCAATAGAATCAAGCGAACTAACCCCCTCCCATGTCATCGTCACGAGATCCGTCAACCAAGACATCCTCACTAAAACAAACGGCTTCGACGACGACATCTTGGTGTTCAAGAACTTCGGCGATCACTCCGATCAGAACGAAGTAGAACTAAGTGGACGACAAGTGAATCTGATTCAACCAACGAAGACTTACAAAGACAGCGCGAAGATGAGGAAGGTATCTGCAACGGAAGCAGAAGTAGGACCGTTTCCGGGGGAAGGGAAAGGGGCTCCACAGGCCAGAGCACTGTTGGAGCCCCAGGAAGTGAAGCCCACTGCGGTGATGACGCACAGTTTTGTTACGTTCTCACCTGAGCTGGCTAAAGCGAGGCAAGCATCACCAGACATTCAAGATATCATTACAGGGATTGTCAAACTGTTGAATGGAAACGTGAATGTTCAAGCTAATACTGCTCCAGCTATGGGAAGACCTTTAAGACCTATATCTACAAGGATTAACAATAGAGGTCCTCCAAGGATAACTGATGTGCCTCCTCTTCCACCAGATTTTGAAATCCCTATTCCAGCACCGTTACCCCCACCACCGTCTGGATTGTTCCCACCTGGAACTACAACAAAACAACCGACTCCATATCCATTTGAAATTCCCCCTCACAATACTTCTCCAGGAAAACCTTTCCTGAATGGAATACCTCTTCCAGAACAGCTAGTTCCATTGAATGGCCATCATCCTCCAGGATTTAGAAGACCTATTACGATTCCTCCATGGAAGAGGCCACAAAGAAGACCTCCAGGGCCTCCTAGAAGACCACCGAATCTTCCTCCTTATAAAACTTTGCCTCCTTACGTTGGAGAGCAGAATTATCCTGATGAGGGTCCTGTGACTTTCTCGAATAACTCCCAGGATATTTTGACGTTAAATTTAGGAGGTGATATGCAGATTATTCCTATTACTGAAGAACCGGAACCAGAACAAGAAGTTGAGGTAGATAAGGTTGAAAATAATGAAAGCGTTCCTCAAGATGTTACTATTCCTCCTGAACCATCATCAACAGAACTTCCTCCACCTCCTCCATCACTACCTTCTCCATCACCACCTCCTGTTGTAGAAAAGGAGCATAAAGACAAAGACGTGCAAGTGGAAAAGAAGAAAGATAAAAATTCTTCAAAAATGGATAAATATAACAGCAAATATATTGTTAGTACCAGCAGCGAAGTTAACGAAAAGACAAAACTATATGAAGTTGTACCAACACCTACAAAAATAATTGAAGAACCAACTTCAACTGTTTCCGATATAATAAATGAAACAACTAATTCAACAGTAGAAATATTTCACAATTTAGGAGAAGGCATCGGAGAAGTCACTCCAATTCTGGAAACATCTATTCAAGACATATTACCATCAACAATTGAAACTACTGTTTCATCAATAAGTTCAACAGCTACTGATGCACTTCCAACTATTTTAACAACATTAAACTTTACTGAAAAATCACAAGAATCTTCAATAAAAACTACTGCATCAAGTAATATGACTACTTCGACAAATAATGCAATATTTAATTAAAATTTCTGTTTTAGGTAAAGAACAAAGTACAACCACAGGATTTCAATATTATCCTTATCGTCCTCGACCAGGAATTGTCTTAGACGATACCGAATATAAACCAGGTGGACATAGAACTCCTCCCATTATAACAGCACGACCACCAATTGGACAAATCGGTGAAATTTTTGATATAACAGTTTCTGCTATTCAGGGTCCTAATGGTGCAGCAAGTGGGGGAAATCCTGCTGGGTCTGGCAAACCATTTATTATACCAGGTTTGTAAAAATTTTACATACATAACATCATACTACGTCCCATAAAATAAAGTAGCATGAACCCTTGAAATATTCACAAAGCATTCATTTACATGTTATTGCACCGCTGTCCCTTAAATATTATGTATAACTTAAGTAAAACAAAAGTAGCTTCAGTTGTTATATTTAAGCTAATAGAAAAAAAGTAGCTAACTACAAGCTAACGCTATATTTTTTCACAGTTAGCTAAGCTACAGCTAAGGTAAATGTAGCTAAGCTAGTAGCTAAGCTACAAAAGTAGCTAGCTACTGCCCAGCTCTGCCAATCACTACCTGGTATATTTTTCATTCGATTTACTTTTCACATATTATCATTTTTTAGTTGATATAGAACAAGTGCACGGCTCCCAACCTAAAGATGTAATAACAGCAGCTAGTGGAACAGAAGGTTTTGTGTCAATAGACGGAAAAAGAACCTACCTAAACCTATTTGGAGATGAAACAACAACTAGTTCTTCTCTAATAAAAGCAACGCCAACAAAAACTACAACTCATTCTATAAGTGCTACAGGATACGCAGTACCTCACACAGAACCTTCAAGAACCAAACCAACTCAAAGACGTCCAGTTTATAATCGAAGACCGAGTCAACCCCCTGTTAGGTACAAAAAGCTCCCTTAAATATTATGACAATCAAAAATTAACAGCCAGATTCTCAAAAAAGTTTTAGCTAACCCTGAATTTTGGATTAGCTAATCTTATGCTAGTCCGATTTAAAAAAGTTAATTCAATTCACTTTCCAAAAACTAAATGGTAAGGAAATTACACCAAAGTTTATGTAAAGTTTTTTGAGAATATGGTCTAGCTTAATTTGACAAATCCAAAAATCAGGATTAGTCAAATTCTAGCTAAATTCTTTGGAGAATTGGGCTGTAAAAGTTGATTTTTCAGGATTGATACTTGCATTGTTGGAGACGCATCAACTTGTGATCAAACTCAAAACGAAATATGTCGAACAGAATTAGGAGTCAGTTCTTGTCACTGCAGACCAGGATTTGCAAGAAGGAAACATCGAGAGCCGTGCAGAAGAATTATTGCAATTATGATGTCTTTGAGAGTTGATAGAATGTATGAACATCGTATTTCTTGGGGACCTGATTTAACTGATACTTCTAGTGAACACTATCAGCAGCTGGCTTATGAAACCACTCGAGCAGTAAGTAAAGTTTCTTAACCATTAAAAGTGGTAAATAATTTGGCATTTTTCTTTATAATACAGAGTGATCAAAAGGAATTATTTCAGTTAGCAGTAAAAAACCTACTTGAAATTGGTAGGCCTGATACATAAATTCATTTCCTGTTTGACATTTGAAAATTTAAATTTGAGTACATTTATAATTACTTAAAAAGTCAACTGTGGAATAAAAAGCTTGTCAGAATTGTATTACCAACTGAAACAATTCGTTTTGATCATTCTGTAATTTGGGAACGTTTAACAGTGAGAAAATTATAGTTTGCTAATGTTTCAACTACTTCCAGATTGATTCAGCAATGTCGATGACTCCATTCAGCGATGAATTCATGAGCGCAAAAGTGAACAGTGTTTATAAAGGGGAAAGATCGCAAGGACAAGCTGGAGTATTTGTGAATGTGACTCTACAGTTAGAAGAGAATGCTGACACAGCCAGACCTCAAGTTAGAGCTGATATTCAAAAACATCTACTTGGAGTTATACAAAGGAGGAGTAATAATGTTGGCAATAGTGCATTGTGGGTTGACAGTCCTCCTGGATCTGTCTCCAACTTACAAGGTAGGAAAAACAATTGCCAAAAGTTTAACTACAACTTAAATTGCATAACAACCACCGGTCTAATATTTTTTTTTATCTAAATACAGTCACTCTTATTATGAACATTTTATAAAAATAATAAAATCGGTTAAATATTTTTCTAATTAAATAATATCGATCAACACTGCGACTGCTTTAAGTTACGGGTTCAAATCTCGCCAAGAGTATGGAAATTTGTGAGGCCTATTCCTCTGTGATTGGTATTTATACTCTGTCGATTAGATTAAAAATATAAAAATGTAGGGCACCCATTTCTATGAAACTACTATTGATTTTAGTATATTGTTCACTTAAGATTTAAGACTTAAGATTTTTAAGTAATTTAAAGTACATAAATGCAAATAACCAACTATAATTTACATAACACATCTTTAAAATCATTAACAAACATTGTAACATATAACAGAACTCTCAAAAACATCATTTACCTTGCAGCATCTGTCGCTAGTGATTATCTTCCTTCAGCTTTCATCTTTCCATCACCACTTCTTCATATTGTCTTCCTCACCATTAATTCCTCCTCTTATTTTGTTTGTAGATCTAGACGAGTGTTCAAACTCCGAACTCCACGACTGTCACGCACTAGCTCGTTGCATCAACGTGTTCGGATCGTTCCAGTGCGAATGCGGAGATGGGTATCGCGACCCGTGGGCCGATAATCGTCACCGGGCTGGTCGACAGTGTGACCAATGTTCTGGCCAATATTGTAACAATCGGGGAGAGTGCAAGTACAACAACGGACAACAAATCTGCGTGTAAGAGGGCATCTTTATTTTGTTGTTGCACAGCTCATAGGTTTTTTCCTTCTTGTACTTCTGTTCTCGATTTTAGATCGTTTAGACTTCATGAGCTTAGGATCTATATAAGATGAACATAGTTTTTTTGTTGTAGCAGATTTTGTAAAAACTCAATATTTCTGATAATAAATTGTCCTTTTTGCTTTCTTCTTTTGTTGTACTTTTGCTACAAATCTTCTTAGTGTTTAGTCTAGAATCCAGCTTCTTTATTTATTGATGTTAAGTGTGATTCATATTTAAATTGGATTGATTATGTCTTAGGTGTTCTGGAAACTATTACGGATCACAATGCGAGGTAGACGGAGAAGTTCTAGGTGTTGCTGTTGGCGCAAGCGTTGCTGCTGTCGTCATCATTGTTCTTACTCTTGTTTGTTTAGTCATGTGGAGGTACGTCATTTCTATAACTTCTTGTTACGACTTCTAATAATGATTCTTTCTTCATGTTGTAGTCGCCGATGGAACAGAGAGCAGAAGACAACAGTAGGTAGTCCGGTGTTCGGGTACATGGCAACAGCGGGAAGTACAGTCAAGACGCCGAATGTAGGTGGGCCCCCGTATCAGGTGTCACTGGAGGATCGACTACGATGGGCACAGATTGCGGATGTCATGGCCCAAGCCAACCATTACGCCGTTAGTAATTTGATATCTGTAAATATTTTTTATTACTAACATAGATATATAAACACGTATCATTTTAACTAACATTAAAAACTTCAGTAGGAACTAGTATTTTTTTAACAATTGATGAAATCAAATTGAATTATAGAAAAAATAATAATTGTGAGAACCAGAATTTGAAGCTGGGACCTTTGACTTCTGGTGCTTTAAACAAATGAGCTCCAGTTTTCATGTAATTCAAATCTGATCTTATTGAGAACAAAATTGGAGAAACAACAGCTTTTAATTACATGGGCACCATAACCCAGAACATTTGATCGGAGTTAAAAGGTCCCACGTTTACAGGAAACTGAATTATAAATAAATATAAATATATCATCACGCCTTTTACCCATTACTGGATGTGGCACTCTGCCAAAGCAGATCTCGATAAGTGATATATTTATGTGCGTGGAGTGCGGTTATCAGCCGTCAAATCACGGCTTCCAAAGATGTTAGTGGTGAATTAAAATATGCGAATAAAATATCTTAAAAAGAGAAAAGAAGCTGAACTACAATTGTTTCAACATTTGGACCCCTCCCTTCAGGTTCAAATCCTGAAGGTATCTCACTTTTTCTTTCTATAATTCAATTTAACTGCTGTTAAACGTTCCTGAATTATTTAAGATAAATTGTTTTAAATAAATGCTATGAAGAATTATTTAGACAGCAACTTCTTTCAATTAAATTTCTTACTAACCACTTATAATGCTAACCTCATTCTCTGTCTTGCCAGCAGCCTGAACCTGGTGCTCTGCCAACACGTCCTTCGAGCGCTGTGTTCGGCTACCCTGCGTTGACGCTGCGCCACCCTGGTGGAGGTGGCACTGTACACGGAACTCTGCCTCCGGTACCGTTGCCCCGGCTCACTCTCCAGGCACGAGCTGCCTCTGTGCACGGCATGCGACCTCTGGACAACTCCAGCAGCAGTGAAGAGGAAGATCGAGCTGATCTGCTCGGGAGGAACTTCCATGTTCCTCGCCCTAAAAGCAGGAGTAATGCTAGTATAGCGGTAGGGAAGATTGATTTACTTATTTATTTATTTCTAAATGATAAATTGATTTTGAGATTGAGAAGAATAGTAATGTTGCTATAGTAGAAATGTTTACAGGATTGACTTATGTCATCAAAAAATGTAAATGACATGTGTGCCGCCATGTTTACCTGGTTATAAACTGTATTGTATTGTTATAGTTTAGCCTTTAAAACTACTAAAGACTAGAGCCTTTAAAAATACGAGTTTTCTTTAAAAAAATCACAAAACGGTTAGAAATGTTCAGTGTTACAAAATCACGGAACACTTGACGGATCAGTGACGGATCGGTGACAACTACAACCAGAAATGTCACATGCAAACGTGCACCAGTATTGCCAACATCAATAACAAAAATTATACTATTATCTGTTCTAAAAATAAAGTAATCATTAAAAATGAAAAATAATTATTTATAATGTAACTATCGATAACAAATTTAATAAGTATTCATTTGTGTTTACTGTTTTTTATTTTAATTTGTCACTTAAATATTGTCAATTCGCTAAACATTTCGACAATAGAAAAGTAGCTATGTCAATTGAGATGGTTTGGAAATGTGGAATGAATTTCGGATGAATGATTGATGAAATTGAGGATAAAAGATTGCGTAGACGAGCTAGGAATAAACGAGTGGATATGTTTGAAGATTTGTTGCATGAACGTGTATGAAAGGAAATATGAATGTGGTTGAAACGAAAGTAGTATAGGAATGATTAGTTATGATTATTTGCAGGATGAATCTTATAAATTAATCTTTTAAGTGCTACTCTATTTGATGAGGCCAAGCATTAAGATAAATATTTCTTTATTTACAACTTTATAGTTTTCATAATTAAACATTAATTTCTTTCTGTATCTAGTACAGTTCTTTAGCAACTATCAAATTTTCTTTTACGTTGGTGGTGGGGGTGTAAGAAACTGGTAAACACTTAAACGTATGCAACATATTACATTCTGAAAAGATAAGTAAATAACTCATCGTGTAGGAATTTTATATTGTTTGTGACCTTTCACCCTCGTGCGTTACGCGTGCTCTTTTGTCTTTGCTTTAATGTCGCTCGCCAGCGTTTCGCTACTGTTTTATAGACTCTTTTGTTTCGTAAAGTTCAAAGTATCATTTTAATATGAGTTGTTTGCATGGTGAAATTATTTAAGTATTATGAATTTTTTGATTGTTCAACTGATTCTTAAATTTATTAAATTGCTTTTCACTTTACTTTCTTTAATATTTATAATGTTACTGTTAAAATTTGTAGATTATTTACTTAATATAAAAAATAAATAAATATATCATACCCATTACTGGGTGTGGCACTCTGCCGTAGCAGATCTCGATACGTGATATATTTTGCGCGTGAAGTGCGGTTACCAGTCGTCAAATCACGGCCCTCAAAGATGTTAATGGAGGGGGAGGAGCTACAGGGCTTGTTTTAATGTGGTGAAAATTATTCCCAAATCCACAGGCCGACTCGATATCACTTATATATAATTTGCGCTAGTAGAAAAACAGTTTAAATGACAGTTAATAAAAATAAATATATCATCACGCCTTCTACCCATTACTGGGTGTGGCACTCTGCCGTAGCAGATCTCGATACATGATATATTTTGCGCGTGAAGAGTCGTCAAATCACGGCCTCCAAATATGTTACTGGTGGAGGAGCCACAGGGGTAGCTTTTAAAATTATAAAAATTGTTTGTCGCCTGTGGGAATCGAACCAGAGTTCTCAGAATCCACAGGCCGACTTCATACCACTGAGCTAGCCACCCCATTAAAAATAAAATAAAATTTAGCAACATTTTATTGTTTACCGGTTGTGAGTAATACTCTATTTTCCAATTAACTAACAACCTTCCCGTATGTTATTTTGATTCTATTTGTTTCTAGAACCAGAGTGGGATATATTATGACGTGGACTACGACCAGAATGACATCTACAAACATATTCCGGGCCCCGGAATTCCCATGAGCACCTACACAGCAGGCAGGGCCCCATATTTTCGTAACTAGCGTCCGTTTTACCTTTGAGGTTCTGTGCTATACTGTAACTTTAAGAACGGCGCCATTTTGGATCAAAAACTTTCAGTGAATAATATAATGACAGACTATAGAATGGTGTAAGAAAATTTTGAGAGTCACAGAATGATGTTAATTTATTTTAGTGTAAGATTGTTATTGTTATAATAGGTTGAAATTATTCTGTGAATGTATTTTATTTTATGCTTATGATGATTTCGGTTTTGCACAATTTGTAAGTTTAATAATTAGTTGTATGTTTTTTGTATATATTTTATTTGCAAAAATGTTTTAAAAGACTGTATAAAAATGTTATATTAAAGTTAATTAATGATAATCCTAAATTATGATATGAAATTGTAATGTGACTATTTTCTATTGTATGAATAATTAATAAATAATAAACAATACATTTTTAGTGCTGCGTTTGTTTGTTTAAATTCTTTACCAACAAAATGCGATTAGGAAAATAATCAATAGAATATTATAATTAATATATTGTTAACATTAATTTTAATTGACTCACTCAAAATATATTTGTGATAAAAATATACAGGCGACAAACAATTTTCATAATTTCAAAAACTACCCCTATAGCTTCTCCACCACTAACATCTTTGGGGGCCGTGATTTGACGACTGGTAACCGCACTTCACGCGCAAAATATATCACTTACCGAGATCTGCTTCAGCAGAGTGCCACACCCAGCAGAGCGCTAGACTCCAAAGATGTTAGTGGAAGGGAAGCCACAGGGATAGTTTTAATGTGTTGAAAGCATTGTTGGTCAGCTGTAGGAATCGAACCCGGGCTCTCAAATCCTCAAGTCGACTTGATACCACTGAGCCATCTGCTATTATTTAATACTCTTTTACAATATCTGTACTGTAATTTACCGACAAATAACAAAATTTTAAACTTTTATTGTGCAGTTGGTTTCCATGGTTACATGAGGACTATAATATTTATTTACCATCCACCGTGGACAGTAAGTAAATATTATAGAATAAGGTCCTGTTTATTTTGACAGTTGTTAATTTTGAAAACTATTTTTATTTTCTGCTATTTGTGCAGGTATTGTAAATAATAGCTTACTAACCTCAAACTGTAAGTAATTTTTAAGGTTGCGAATGCCTAGGAAAACTACATTCTTGACCGAAAAACTGTCACTTGCAGTTCATGGTACGTAATATACTATTATAAGAATTATGCTTGCTTAATGGGGTGGCTAGCTCAGTGGTATGCAGTCGGCCTGTGGATCTTGAGAACCCTGGTTCGATTCCCACAGGTGACAAACAGATTTAATAATTTCAAAAACTATCCCTGTGGCTCCTCCACCACTAACATCTTTGGGGGCCGTGATTTGACGACTGGTAACCGCACTTCACGCGCAAAATATATCACTTACTAAGATCTGCTTCGGCAGAGTGCCACACCCAGTAATGGGTAGAAGGCGTGATGATATATATATATATACATATATTTTATATAAAAATATAAACCTATATGATGACGATCAGTGAAAACGCGGGTTGAGAATTCTTTATATTACAAGAGATATGATTTTTATGTTTTGTATTGGAATTGTAACGTCTCAAGTTCGGTTCAGTGGTACTTAACTTGTTTCGTTCAAACTTTTTCCGTCCTCGGCAGAATATTATAAATATTTCTTTATAAACTGCCAACATCTTTAGTCTGTTTAGTATTCATCTTGATGGTCAGGTACAGGTACAGGTAGAGTATTTAAAGATTCAAGTCACAAGTTGTAAACAATCCCAGTCACAGATTGTCTAATTAACCGTTGCAGCATCTTTGCGGTACTGCTAAGTGTTCTGTACCCGGAACCCATGTCCGCACGTCTTGGTGCGGTATTTGGCGTTTTAGCGCCACACCCACTAATCAAATTGGGAAGTTAGGCACTAACAGCATTGCTATGACTGCGTATGTGAGGTGACATAGTTCAGTCAACCAAATATCTTCAGCATGAAAATGTTGATAATTTCATAGAATAAATGTTAAGGGAAAAATGTTTCAATGAAAAGAAGATTTAGTTCTTAGTATTTTCTATATGAAGAATTTTCCTTAAGGGGTACATGGCTCAGTTGTATCGAGTCGACTTGTGGATTTAGAGAACCTCGGTTCGAATCCCACAGCCGACAATTTTTACCACATTAAAATTATCCCTGTGGCTCCCCCTCCACCTTTGGGTAGCCGTAATTTGGCGGCTGGTAATCGCACTTCACGCCCAAAATATATCAATTACCGAGATCTACTACGGCAAAGTGCCACATCCAGGTTTCACCACATGCAAAATTATCCCTGTGGCTTTTCATCCACTAACATCTTTGGGGACCGTAATTTGACGGCTAATAACAGCATTTCATGCGCATAAATATATAGCTTACTGAGATCTGCTACGGCAAAATGCCACACCTAGATTTTATTACATTAAAATTATCCCTGTGGCTTTCCCTCCACTAACATCTCTAGTAGCCGTGATTTGTCGGCTGGTAACCGCACTTCACGCCCAAAATATATCAATTACCGAGATCTGCTACGGCAGAGTGCCACATCCAGGTTTCACCACATTAAAATTATCCCTGTGGCTTTTCTTCCACTAACATCTTTGGCGACCGTAATTTGACGGCTAATAACCGCACTTCATGCTCATAAATATATAGCTTACCGAGATCTGCTACGGCAGAATGCCACACCTAGATTTTACTACATTAAAATTATCCCTGTGGCTTCCCCTCCACTAACAACTTTAGAAGCCGTGATTTGTCGGCTGGTAACCGTACTTCACGCGCAAAATATATCACTTACCGAGATCTGCTACGGCAGAGTTCCACACCCAGTAATGGGTAAAATGCGTGATGATTGATGATATATTTATATTTTATTTTTAGGTTTTCGAAAAAAGAATTGGATTAACTTTTTAAAATTGTACTAAAATGAGATTATCTAATCCTAAATTCAAGATTAGCTAAAACTTTTACAAAATAGAGTTGTTAAATTTAAAACTCGCTAATAAAAAATCTTCAAAAATTGCGATTAATATTTGTTTAACTAATATTTTAAGTTACTTTACAACTTCTTTACGACCATAATGATGTACAAAGATATAAAATATTTTCTCAATTAAACAGAAGAATAATAAACAGCTTCAAATAAACATAAAAATAATTACAAATTCAATTGTTTAACCACAAACCGTTAAACCCACTAAAACTCTTTTTTCATCACTTTTATTACACTTTTCAAGCAGCAGTATTGACTTAGCCCAGCAACACGGTTCCAAATTTGAAGAACTCAAATAGTGCTAAGTGTTTATTTAACAATTAGTTTACCGTTATCCACGCTGGGACACACAAATCTCGCTGTTTTTTACTGTACCAATAAAACGATTTATTTGTTCGTGGAGACGATAACTAGGTATATAAGCGAGGGAGTCGCCATTAGCACAAGAGTTAGTGGCAAGATGTGGAAGATAATATTTTTGTTAGCGTTAGTGAGAAGTGGATTGTGCGGAATCTTTGATTTTACGGAGTTTGATGATCCGTATAATAATAATTTCTTTTTCAATAGACGTAAGTAGTTTATATCATAACGAAATCAAAAATCCGAATTTTAATTTAGTTAGAACAAAATGATTGAAATAAAAGTTGTAAAAAATTTAATGCCAATGGCACACTGGTCGAGGAGCATGAATGAGCGTCGAGGAACTCATCGATGAAACAACAGAACGCACCCGTCATCGATGTAAAATAGAGGCGCCGCTATTTCCATCGAGGAGTTCCTCGATGAAACGATTATGTCTCATTTCACACGTATTATTGTGTCTCATTTCATGTTAGCGTGGGCTGTCATTTTGGTTTTGCTTTGTGCTATTTTTTTGTGTTTGTTTATTTTATCAGTTAGGGTGCGTTCTGTTGTTTCATCGATGAGTTCCTGCGACGCTCATTCATGCTCCTCGACCAGTGTGCCATTGGCATAAGCCTGCGTATCTTTTATTTTAAGTGTTTTAAGTTAATATTTTTTATCTAACTAGTGGTACTAAAAATGTTTACTTCACATAAACTGCACTTAATTATGCAAATTAAAAAAACTCATGTAATATATATCTTTGTAGCCCAATTCTCAAAAGGGTTTTAGCTATTCCTGAATTTTGGATTAGTTAATTAGGCTAAACCATATTTAAAAGAATGTTTAAATCAAATCTAATAAAATCTTGTTATCATTTGGTTGTCAGAAAGTGATTTGGATCAACATTTAAAAATCGGACTAGTCTGATCATCAAGTATTAAAATATCCTGTACACATTTAAAAATTTATTACAAATTTTAATGTAAAAACGGTTTTATATTTATAAAAGAATCCTATGATTTCATAATCAAAGAAACTGTAACCAAATAAAAAATTTCCATAAAATATTTGATTTCGAGATCCAATCAATAGTGCGGCAAAATAAAAATACATTTTGCGAAATCTATTTTTTTACTCTTTCAGCTGCAGCAATAATTCGGCAGCATCACGGCCGATGCACAACAAATGCAGGTCTCGCAAATCAAGAAGGCGTGTGTTTAACTCGTCCTGAGTGTACACTCAGTGGAGGAAGGCCTCAAGGAAGACAGTCCTGTATCTTGGGAACATGCTGTATTTGTACGTAAATCACTTTACTATCATCAAATTATACTCTTACTTTACTTGATGTTATATTAATATATAGTGCATTAGGGTGCAATAAACTTAATTATGTTTTACTGGTTTCATTAAAACAAAATTGGATTTCTTGGTAACTCTAAAACCCACTAATAATTTATATGATATTTAGAATTTGTTGCATACATATAACATCATGGTACGTTCCAATTAAGTCGAGTAGAACGAATCCTTCAAACTTAAATATTTATTAATTAGATTTACACTGCAAATAACTCCGCCAAACATTTTTATCCAGATACAAAATATAAATAAATAAATATATCATCACGCCTTCTACCCATTACTGGGTGTGGCACTCTGCCGAAGCAGATTTCGGTAAGTGAAATATTTTGAGCGTGAAGTGCGGTAACCAGCCGTCAAATCACGGCCCCCAAAGATGTTAGTGATGAGGAGCCACAGGGGTAATTTTAAATTGGTGAGAATGTTTTGTCGGCTATGGGGATCGAACCAGGGTTCTTTGGATCGACAGGCCGATTTGCTACCACTGTGCCATTACCCCATCCATATTTACAATTCCTTTCTTACAAGCTCGTTTCATTTTTCGTTCATTTAAAAAACCTAGCACAGCTGATACTCCCTTCCTTTCTTATTATTTTTTATTTGTTTTCTGCTGTTGTAGAGCAGTGGATTTCAAACTTTTCGGTGCAATGACTCCGTTAAGAGGCAGAAATCACAAATAAACTATTTCGTGATCCCCTTACTGTTTATGTAATCCAAATTGGTGCTACTACCTGTTAATCAGGGGTGTATTTAGTAGAAGTTTAATTCGTCCGGATTACACTGTACTTAAAAACCAAAGACAATTTGAAGAATGATTGAAAATGGTATTTCTATAAAAAAGGACCAATATAGTTATTTATGTATCAAGGGTGAAAACAGACGTTTCTGGCCCGCTGCATGATTATTAGCACGAGGCGCAAAACGCCGAGGGCTAATAATATGCTCAGGGTCAGAAACGCTAATTTCACCCGTGGTACATACAATATTTTATGCACAACAAAATAACATTTAATTATAAGTTCAAAAGATTAAAATTATGTACATAGCTTATATGCCAAAATGACATTTTGTAAAATCAAGTATTCACAATAAACAAAAATTGACATTTTATTTATGTATCCATAGGAATTATTTTTTTATGGCCCTAGGGCCAAAAAGAAGTGTTTAAGCCCGCTATTTAAGGCTGAAACACATGTATTTCGGTCCGGTTGTGCATAAAAGCATTTATCTAATTTTAATGAAAAATAAAATACACTTGTATTTACAAATATTTGCATAAAAGTTAAAACCTTAGATATAAAATCTGGGAATCCACGAAAATAATTATAATAAAATAATTATACAAAATATAGAATACTAGATATCATCTTATGTAATAAATTTTGAATATAGTTAGTTCAGTTACTGTAATGAAGGCCCGGTACACCGGTAGTATAATTTAAAATGACGTTGCATGCATTTTAAACATGAATCAATAATTTTTATTTATAAAAGTTTAGATTAAATTTAAAACCGAATGAATATGCATGAATTTCACCTGTCCCACATCGAGCACAGTAACCATCACACCGTCCAATAAATTATAAAATCAATACCAGCCCCAACTAAATAAAAATAACAAACATACAAAACCCAGAGTTTCCAACAGTTCAGTGCTCGTCAAAAACAAAACAAATCGCCAGACAAAAAACAAAAAAACAAAACATCCTGACAGATGATTCCTGCACCGTATGCATTTCTAAAAACAATCGAACATCCGACAAAAGATAGTTCAAATAACCGAAAACGTGAAAGCGCACAACAATCACGCAATTAGTTAGAGGGGGTTAATTCATTGTAAGCGGAGAGGGAAGCAAACGCGGGCGGCACTAGCGGATCTAAACATTCCGAACGCAAACGGCGGCAGCACAAATTAACAGATTCCAGTTGGGGTATTGGCAGGAGCACATTTGTTACGCGCAACTACGAACTATCTGTGGAATGCGAACGCCACCCCGGGGAGGGGGTAAATACGTTATTACAATAACGTTCGGTCAGTAGCCAACACTGCTGAAATGTAACCGAGATGTTCGCGAAAACCAAAGAGAAGGTTTTTGGAGGTTGTCAGGACAAAATACAGCCTAGGACTCTTGAATCTTCAAAACTAAATCAAGAAATATTGTTATGCCTTTTATTCAATACATTTTTAAGCGTGAAGTGCGATTACCAACCGTTAAATCACAGTCCCCTAAAGATTTTAGAAGACAGGAAGGCAGAGGAGAAATTTTAATGTGTTGTCGACTGTAGGAATCGAACTTGGGTTCTCAAATACACAAGCTGATGCAATTCCATTGAGCCCCATTCCTCTCTTAATCTGAATGAAATTTGGCGCACGTAAACATTGGATAGTCGTACGCACCCTATTAAAATATGAAACACATTCATCGTCTGTGAACAAATATATTCGCTTGTAAAGTTGAGTTCTTATACACGGGGCTTATGGAGATCATCACTCAGAATCGCACATATTTGGTTTGTGTACCTCTAAAATTTTGCAGTTTCATTTGATAAACTAGTATGATGTTCTAGAACTATCCATGTATATTGTATCAGAAGGAGAAAGTTTTTTATCGTTTAGTAATGGATATATAGTCATGCAAAGCCTTGTTTTTAACGAAAAATTAAGAATCCCAATTTATAATGGCAACACCACACGGTGGTATGGTATTTGAAAATTCACTAGACCAACAACCTGTTAACAATTCATGATATTCAAATCATAATAGATATAAAACACTTATTTTATTCAATTTTTATAATTTTTTTCGAGTCAGTTTCGCCACTCGACAACCGAAGGCGCCACCGTCACACTAGTACTAGCTTAAGTGTAATACAGCCATAAGAAATTTAATTTACTCCAATTTTATTTGAATCATTGTCCTCAAAAATAGTTTAGAAACATTTCCAACTGAAAAATAAAATAACTACCAACTAACAGAAAGGAATTTCTGTTTCTGCAACAAATCCATTTGTATATTAATGAAGTGGATTTCTTGCAATTTCTCATGAAAAGTTAGTTCTGTCTGACATTCTATATTCCACGCAAGCTTCATTTAACGCCCGCAAACCACACAACTTCCAACAAGCGAAAGACACCGTTAATGAACGCAAATGAAAAGTGATGGGTCTGGCCTGTCGAAGGCGGCGTTGAAATGTGTCAAAAAACAACAAACAGCAACGCCATACACAATACCCCACAACGACATGAGATAGATGCGTCCGGTGTCAATACGGAATGTGTGCTGTTACGTTTTTGTGAAAAGTCATTAACAAATAAATTAATTATTCTAGACTTGGAGCTGAAAGATGACTAGGTTATTAATTGACGGACTGTTTTGGTGATAAATTATTTTCAGATTGTGAAGGAAATATTAAATATGGTGCCAATAAAAATTTATGCTACAGGAACATAATCTCAATTACAGCCATAGTGTGGTAGTTCATGTATTTTGTAGCTTGTGGATTTGAGAACTCAATTTCAAATCCCGCAGTCAACACATTAAAATTACCCCTCCAACTTCCTCTCCATTAAGCCTTTGGGGGCCGTGATTTGACGGCTGATAATCTAATTTCACGCGCATAAATATATCACTTACCGAGATCTACTTCGGCAGAGTGCCACACCCAGTAATGGATATAAGGCGTGGTGATATATTTATTTATTTTACTTTATTCTACAATTAATTTTCGCAAAAAATTCCTATCCTGGTAAACCACTTTTTTTTCATAAAAGCTCGTTTATTATTTCTCCAACTCATAATCTGTCATTCACGCAACAATCTTTCAACCATATCCATCCATTTATTCTTAGGTCGTCCATCTATCAGCCTAAATATTAATTTATAATTTGACAAAATAATTCAATTTTATTTCCAATATAATGTTCATATATTAATTCATTTTAGACTCACGAGGATGCAACCAAATTTCAACCAAGCGAATTTCATATTTTGAAGGAACCTGGTCAACAACAAACAATGTCAACAACATCAACGAATGTACTTATACTGTTAGAGCTGAAAATGACAACATCTGTCAAATGAGGTAAGAAATTATATTAAAAAAATCTGGTGTAGCCACCACACGACTTTCTTATACACAGCATATTTAATATCAAAAACGCTGAATTGAACACTTATGACTTGCTCCTTGCGTTCGACAATTATTATTTGCCATATAAATGCTAAACATGTTTATGTTTTTAGTTTTTATTGCTACTATGATTATTGGAATATATTATTAAATAAATAAATTAGTTTTTCTCGAAATTAGACGCATAATTGCAAATAACATTTTATGTTCCAAATATTTTTGCTAAACTCTTTAATTTGAAACTTTTTTTCGTAACTGATTCTATTTTTGAAATAAATAGAATTTATTGTTTTGTGTGGCCAGTAAACTTCCTCTTCCGGTTTTTCAATTTCATTCAAAATCAACTTGGCTCTTCGTATTTTCATGAAACTTATAATTACCAAATTTCGTTCCCGTTCCCAAATCTAATGTTCTTTTTTTCATGTTTATCATGACATAATCTATTAAAAAAACCATTTCTGTCACTGGAAAAATCATCATTTTGCACCCTAGCTCTCTAACTATAGATAGACCGTGTTTAAATATGTATCAATGTTTCTCCATTATTTTTCATTCAAATTTAAGGTTGGATTTCGACTCTTTGAATTTTCCGAATCCATCTAGGACCATAATTCCTACGGACCCTCCCACCGAGACTGGTGCCTACACCTGTAAGAATGGGTTCTTCCAAGTATCCAGTCCTAATAGTGGAAGAATCCCCTCTCTTTGTGGAAACAACAACGGGCAACACAGTATGTTTCAAAATACGCATCCTGGTTTAATATTTCATCAAACTTTTCAAATATTTCAAATCAATTGGATTTCTAACACAATTTGTATGTTGCATGTTCGGTAAAAAATTGTATATCGCATTTATGTAACACAGTTTTTCGAAGTTCAAGTTAAGCATTTTTTGTAAAGTTACTAGAAAAGTACTTTCTTGTGTCAAGATTTTTTATGGAACAGGAAAGTTAGAAGTTATAAGTTGAACTTGTAAGATTAAAAATATTCGTCGGACAGAAGTATTTCAATGTTGTACATCGTTGTAAAGTATACTACCATTTTTAATGTACTGTTACGAGTGTTAGTTTCATAAAATAATTTTGTTGATTTTTTTTTTAGTTTATGTTCCGGTAAATGCAAGCCGAGGCGAAAGAGATCTTGTAGTTAAAGTGGTTAATGGTTTCATTAATAACGGCAATAATGATAAATCTATCAGTTGGAAAATTAAAATTACACAATTAGAATGTCCAACTTTATCGAAGCACCAAAAACCCATCAGGGTTTGGGAAGATTCTCTTCTTGTTGGTAAGTTTTATTTTTATCAGTTAAATATCGAATAGTTTTCTGACAATTGTCAATTACATCTAAAGAGGCGTATTAATTATAAATTGGAAGATTAAAGTTACAATTTGATTTTGTTTTTAGCACCCGCCGGCTGCTTGCAATACCACACGAACCCTAGTGGTACAATTCGTAACTTGGGTTACGCTTCAACGACTGTAATACCAAATACAAATCATTACGAAGCAAATCTCAACTACGCTATTTGTTTCCGTCGTACGCCAGACATGTGTGGCATGAAGTAAGTTCTTTTAACTTCTTAATTATGAGCCTTTAGCCTTTATCATACATAAAATATACCGGGTGGTGCTTGGGAAGGGTAAACATAGGGATTTAACATGTAAAATCATAATGTTGTTATTTCTTGCTTCCTAAAAAAAGTTTCAAATAACAGTTTTAGGGCATAAAATTCTGCAGCTAAATCAATACATAAAATTAATTTTGCATGCTGCGTAACGGCACAAATTAGATCTAAAAATGACGAAAATTGCCTCAAAACTGTTGATAGTCATGGAATTGAAACAAATTAAACAAATGTTTGATGTTTTATCTGTTAAAACTGTCAAAATAATTTCTTTATTACTTTCATTTATTTTTTGTTTGTAAACAAACAATATAGCAACACCAACAATCTATATACATGCATAGAAACCACAGTATAGCTAAAATTAACAATGATAACAAATACCTATTGAATGAAGGCTTTAATTTCGAGGACTATACTAAAATAAAACGTTGTTTGTATCACGGACATATTAAGATTATAGCACTTGGAAAATTGAAAGGCCTCCGCTACGCATCGAGCTTTAAACATTCCCTCAGTGCTATTATCTTCTGAATATGCCCTTTATACATAAATAACTCATATACAATGTACTATATTTTTGTAGCAACGTTATGTTATGATTATCATTTTAGTTACGTCGTGAATCAGTTTAGTTTGAGCGGCAACACGCCTGAGTGTATTTTACCAACTGTAGGAATAAATGACATACCGCAAGATTCTGACTTCTTATGGATTCCTAACGGTGTGTTCACTAATGCAGATACGACAGTAATACCATCTGTTACAATACGTGATAGATATTGTGGTCTAATTCCTCCTAGATCAACAATACAATGTAAGTATATTGATTAACAACTTCGTGATTACATTTCTCGCTAGAAATTAGAAATGTGAATATGAATCATTAAGAAAGATTAGCGAAAAAGATATATAATAGTTAAAATGAAATTTAAGATCTAGAGAATTAAATATAAATATATATGGGCCATTCTCTGGGAAACGGACACCCCACCTTCTCCAAAATTTGGAGCATCCAAAATTTTTTTGAAGGGCATGGAAAAATCGAAAAAAGTATCTAGTTTTCAAATATGACTGGCGAAATTGATCATTTTCATTATTTTTGGGTGTTTTGCCCATTTTTTTTGGCCAAGGATTTAAGCAAAAAATTTTAAAGTTGAATAAAATACTTAGGTTTGCTGTTTTTCTTATATTGACGGTGGAATCTCGTTTCTTGTTAAAAAACTGAAATATTTTGTCTCCAATTAATTTTTCTAAAAAGTAAATGACCTTAATAAAACAATATGCTGTAATTGTTTATTTTTATTTCAGCTGTGACCCCAGGTCCATTCTACATTTTTTTCAAAACAGACAATTTCGTCCGAGATGACATGTATGAAATTACAGATGGAACCATTGCAGATCCAGAAATAGGATGGGAACTAACATATTCCACTTTGTACGGTAGTACTTGTGGTACCAACTTTTAAACAATTCTAAGAATCTCATGTTTATTTATTGTTTATTTATATATTTATCAATAAACTGTAGCCTAGAGAAACTTATTTAACATTTTATTTATTTATTTTCTCCGTTTCAGCCTTTACTTTATCAACATTCTTTTCAATCTCAGATTCATTATAAACCGACATAAATAAATAAATATATCATCATGTCTATTACCCATTACTAGATGTGGCACTCTGCCGTAGCAGATCTTAGTAAGTGATATATTTATGCGCATGAAATGCGATTACAAACCATCAAACCACGATCTCCAAAGAAGTTAGTGAACAGGGAGCCACAGGGATAATTTTAATGTGGATCAAATTGTTTGTCGGTTGTGAGAATCGAACCCAGATATTATCAATCACATTCATTTGTTAAATCGAGTTTAAGAAAGACAACAACGAATCACTTACATGGGAAATTAACATAGCTGTCAAAATTTATATTTAAACTATAAATCCGCATTAAAATGTTTGACAATTCCGTAAGTGTAAGTTCGATTTGAATCAAGTGGCAAATGAAATTCACTTATTAATTAATTGACAGAAGTAACCTAAGCAACGTAGTATAAACAATAAAGTGTCCCCAAAAATGTGAGTCGAAGGTGAGTCACAGGGATAATTTAACTATACCAACATATTACATTCATTTATTTGTAGGTCGTTCAACTATTTGTCAGTAATTAAAAATAATGTGTATCCCTTATAATATAACGAATATATATTTAAATAGTTTTAGAATTCAATCGAATGATAAAACATTTCAATTAAATTGAGGAAAAAAATTCCGTAGGAATAAAAAGTCAACCAATTATTAAATTTTTTAACAATCCTGTTCAAATTTAATTATATCAGGTAAAACAATGAAAAATGCGTGAAATCAGAGAAAAATCCCAAAAAAAGAAAAATTCTCTATCACCGTGATACGAGATATTCCATCATGTAGAAATAATTCAAAATTCGTGATCGCAGTGTGCTGGTTGGCGGAGGCAGGAGGGTGAATGCGGTCACGTGTCGTCAACGTGTTGAACATCGGTGGAGAATTTCAAATATTCGAAATTAAAAATAATAACCTGCTCTTTCTATCGAACGTAACCTGCCTTGTAAATTTGTTTTTTATTAATTTTGTACTCGAGGTGCTCGCGTTTTCCCGACCCACTTCAAGGCTAATATTGATTTTAATTTCCGCACTTTACTTTTTATCGAAGTCATTTTATAAATTTTTAAAGAAAACAAATGCAGCTACTTTTTCTTATAGGCCTAGGGTTCGATCCCCAGGCTATAAAATGTGTTAAAAATATTGACAATCCTGTAATTTTTGCTCCATTAATATTTACAAGTGATTTGATAAACTGCGTCTATGAAAAATGGTGGAGTTGCTTTTTGGAAAATTGTTACAACTAAAATATTTGTTTAGCTGCTTTACAAACTATCCAGCTATAGTAGAAATGATTAAGGAATTTATTTATGTCATCAATTGTGAGTTTAATGAAACCTTAAAAAACAAGTGCAATATTTAAGGAACAAACTAAAAAAATAATAAGTAAGCAAGCATAATTCTTATAATAAAATATTACGGACCATGAACTGTAATTGACAGTTTTTCGGTAAAGAATGTAGTTTTCCTAAGCATTCGAGGCCTAAAAAAATACTTACTGTTTGAGGTTAGTAAGCTATTTTTTACAATACCTGCACAAATAGAAGAAAAGAAAAATAGTTTTCAAAATTAACACCTGTCAAAATAAACAGGACCTTGATCTATAATATTGACTTACTGTCCACGGCGGATGGTAAATAAATATTATAGTCCTCATGTAACCATGGAAACCAACTGTGCAATAAAAGTTTAAATTTTGTCATTTGTAGGTAACTTACGTCACAGGTATTGTAAAAGAGCATTGAATAATAGCAGATGGCTGAGTGGTATGGAATCGGCTTGCGGGTTTGAAAACCCGAGTTCGATTCCTACAGCTGACAAACTATTTTTTCAACACATTAAAACTACCCCTGTGGCTTCTCCTCCACTAACATCTTTGGAGTTCGTTATTTATCCCTTAAACATTTTTATTATATTTTTCCAGAAGATATTCATTTTGGTCGCGTATTTTCGAATGTATAATTGTATACAAAATAATTCGACATTAACACACCTCTTGCAGGTGAGTCATAAGGTGCATTTCTGCATTTCGCAACAATCGCGCATCAAGTTAATAAAAACTGTTGTTCTATACCGTGGCCACCTGCGAAACGAAATGTAAATTTTTCTATTACGTTGGCTGTGTAAACCAGAGGCGTACGGGCGGGCGGCAGTGCAGGGGGCGATGTTTGGTTACTCTTAAAGAAGAGAAAAAAGTTTTGTTTGTGTTTGTAGAAAGTAATACGCCAGGTGTTTGCTTCATTCTAACAGATTCAGCGACGCAATCTAGTCGACTACGTCTCAGAGAAAATGGAAAAATGAACATCGAAGGAATTTAATTCGACGGGGTTATTCCACGAATATGGACACATTTTTTCCACATTTTGTTCTACTGTCAATTTCAAAATTATTTCCTAAAAATATACAATAAATAACTTGCTTCAAATTTATTTAATTTTTTATTAGATTCGTGAACTTTTACTTATGTGGCGAATATGGACAGTTACTATAAATTGAAGAAAGTGATATTTTTTTTTCTGTGGCTTCTTTGGCGGACCAACTACTTAGGTCATATGCCGCCATTACGCCCTGATCTGCGTTTTAGGTATTATGGTCAACAGCAACGCGGGTGTCTCTGAACGGTTAGCCATCTAAGTACTACCCGCGCGCAACGTTACTTAACTCGCGTTATCGCTTAGACCAGTTCCAATGAGTGCAGCCATGGCCATTGACAAAAGGGATATTTAAATTGTCACTTATGAAGCAAGGGCAAAACCATAAAACTACAACTAATTATAAACAACATATTTTAAATATCTTAAATTCGTATCCTCTAAAAAGCAAATATACTGAAAACGTTATAAAGATTGACTGACGTCATCAAAAAATATAACTAGAGGCGTGTTTCTTTGGACTGTGATTCGTAATCAAAGTGATCAACCTTAACATGATCATGAAGAATCATGTTTCTTCGTTCGTTATTCGTTATCCCTACTCTTTCATTTTGTGATCACGAAACGACAATCCCCCTACCCTTCTGAATCATACTTTTTCTATGATTCATGTTGACTGATTCACATCGAAGGTTTAAAAATGGCGTCTGATGATAAATTTATGTGCTCTATTTGTGGAATTAAAGGAAATTGGCTGCTTCTGGAAGAATTTTTAAATGGCTTACATGGACACTCATTTATGAAATTTTAAAATAGGTTAGTTTGTGTATTTGACATTTGCAGTTATTTTAACGTTCATACTATAGGATCGCGTCGATCGGGTTGGATTTGAATCATTATTCCTGTCGATGTTTTCTTCAGTATCATATTTAATCATGATTCAACGCAATCACGATCAAAGGAATCATGATTTAGAAAATCACAATCACAATCCAAAGAAACACTCCTTAGATGAATGACATAGAGTGTTGCTACGTTTACATGTAACCAATTTTAAATTGTATTGCTCGTTACATCTTTGGAGATGACAAGATTTCATTTTTGTTTGACCTCGCAAATATTTTAGATATTTCTAGTGCGTCCAGTAGTCCCTAATAAATTGTAAATTAATGACATATTGTTTGAAACAATTGATTGAATCTACCGTTCATTTTTAAATTGTCATTTAAATATTACACCAGTTTCTTATGATTTTATTAAGTTTTATCAAGATAGATGACGTCAGTCGATCTTTATTACGTTTTCAGTATAAGAACATTTGAATGTGAGAAAAACAGAAGACAATAAATGAGAAATCAGAAGCAAAAACAACGCTTGTCAATTCTGATTCATTAAAAGATTCAGTGAATTCGTTATTCAAGCTAAACAAAAGCATGACAACGTCAAGATTCAAATCTCGCGGGTTCCAGCAGCGGAAATGACGTCACAACCTCAGTTGAAGTCTATTCACTATCATCCTTACAGGCGAGTACAGCAAATCATGTATTCACGCTATGAATATTATAACGCCACGTATTGACTGCGTACATAATACATGCAGAAGGATAGTTCTCGCGTCCACCGCATCGGAAGTGGCGCCGTGGCGCTGTGATTGACACAGCGGAAGAGATGCAGTGTGTTTAATATCCTACCACGTCTTTTTGTGTTTGCTTGTGGTTATCTCTACGCTCCGAATACTAGCTCGCTAGCCGACGTTGTGGACGAAGCTTTAGCTGTGTTTGCGTGTTTAGAGATGGCGACGAAGCGATACCGGTGACTGTCAATCTTTTCCCGCGACAGGAAAGAGGGAAACTTTATCGTAAAAATGTTTGATGAAATAATCAAGTGTGTGTTGGTTAAACAATTGCCGTGTGGTTGTGTTTTGTTTCAATCTATTCTGCAGGAAATAGAAACGTTTTGTACCGTAGCTGGAGAAAAAAGCGTTGCATTTTAATAATATATTTTTGAAAGCATCTATCACTTATACCACGAAAACTCAATGCAGAGTTTGGACACTAAATATTCAATTCTAGTAAATTATTTTTAAAGAGAAGTATTTATTTTTTCCTACAACATTATTTTAGATATCTACTTTTTGTTTTTTAAACAAATATTTCTTCTACTCGCTAACTATAATCTATCCATTTTAACTATAAGGTAGATGGTGCTACGATCGCGGCAATTCTTACTGAAATTACTTACTGAATTTTAATTTTTTTTTAATATGGCTCTATATAATTTAAGACACGAGAAATTGAATGCCGTTGAGCGCATCTTCATATCTTGATTAGTTTTCGAGTTACATCAATTTATCATGTTTTTCAAATTGTAACTTTGAGACGCCATATCTCGAAAACTAAAAGAGATATCCAAATGCGGTTTGAACCAGTGTATTTCTCGTGCTCTAGTTAATATAATACGAAATTTTAAAAAATTTGAAATTTTTTGGATTTTTTCAAAATTTTCTCTTGGCTATATTTCAAAAATGGTACAAGATAATGAAAATCTGTGAACACTAGTGAATTCCTCGCGTCAAAATACATGGATATGTAAATTTTCACGAAGAAAATCGCATGGATAGATTTGTTATTACAGAAAAACGAAAAATGACCAAAAATCGTAAAAATCTTAATAATTAAATTTTTAGCCGATTTTCGTTTTTCTGTAATAAAAAATGTATGCGTGCGAATTTTATTCTAAAAATTTGCATACTTACGTATTTTTACGAGAGGAATTAACTGGTATTTACAGATTTTCATTATCTCTTCAAATTTTTGAAATATCGCTAAGGAAAAATGTTGAAAAATTTTTCAAAATTTTCAAAATTTTCAAAACTTCCTATTATATTAACTAAAGCACGAGAAATACACTGGTTCAAACCGCATGTCGATATCTCTTTTAGTTTTCGAGATATATCGTCTCAAAGTTGCAATTTGAAAAACATGAAACATAAATAAATAAATATATCATCACATCATTTACCCATAGCTGGATGTGGCACTCTGCCGAAGCAGATATCGATAAGTGATATATTTATGCGCGTGAAGTACTGTTCCCAGTCGTCAAATCACGGCCTCCCAAAGATGTTAGTGGAGAGGAAGCCACAGGGGTAATTTTAAATAAAATAAAATAAATATATCATCACGCCTTCTACCCATTACTGGGTGTGGCACTCTTCCGAAACAGATCTCGGTAAGTGATATATTTTTGCGCGTGAAGTGCGGTTACCAGTCGTCAAATCACGGCCCCCAAAGATGTTAGTGATGGAGGAGCCACAGGGGTAGTTTTTGAAATTATGAAAATTGTTTGTCGCCTGTGGGAATCGAACCGGGGTTCTCAGGATCCACAGGCCGACTTCATACCACTGTGAATATGGTAAAAAGTGTTTATCGGCCGTGGGAATCGAACCGAGTTTCTCAGGACCCATCAACGCCAAAAAATGAAAATAACAAATATAATAATTTGATCTCAAATCATCTTAAAAGTTTCAGATGAATTCATCTCGACTACTTTACAAATGCATGAGCATTTAAAACAAATTCTTGTCCCTATTTCACTTCCAACAGTATTGTAACTCATTACCCCGTGAAGTTGAAGTGCGAAGTTGTCTACTTGGCCAGCACAAACTTCACGCCATTATCAGCCAATTTTCCCGCGCGCAGGTGAAGTACTTAGCGCGGCGTGTCTGCTAAAAATAATGGAAACAGCAGGAGTTGTTCTCACTCTCTCGCGTTACTTGTGCTGCCACCTACCTCCGGGTGCTTGTTCCGGTGTCGGTACGGAGTGTTTCAGGTTGTAACGGAATCCGGAGTGCCTAGTAATTTTTTATCATTTTAATATAGCGCGACGCGCGAGCTCTAAAATATGCAAAGGCGTCAGTTTGGATGAGTGGATGGGCTATGTGGATATAGCCGGGAAATTGTTTTAGATGAGCGGGTTACAATGTGGAATAAGTTGTTAGATTATGGTTAGTCTATGCTTTGGAAAGTTATTTCATGAGAAAAGTCATTATTATAATACTTGTACTGTAAGGTACCTATTAATGACAAAATTTAAACACTAGCTGTATTCCATTTGACACTTGATTCACTTAAATCAGTTCAGATAAATTTGACACATGATTAAATGAACTGAATTAAGCATTCTGATGCACTTATTGGTTTGAATTACTCCAAAATAAATTATAATCAATCATTCTAGTACAGGAAATAAAGTCAGCGAAGTAATCCAACGAAGTAATCCAGCGAAATAAATAAGTGATCTGGTTCAGTAAATGTAAGTTAGATCTGATCCAAATGGCAAATGGAAGACGCCTATTGTAAGTGAAACTTTTATTGCATAGTGGTTTCCATGGTTATATCAGGACTTTAATATTTACTTACTGTCCACAGTGAACTGTAAGTAAATATTATAAATCAAGGTCCTATTTTTCTTGACAATAATTTGACAGCTGTCAATTTTGAAACCTATTTTTCTTTTCCTTCTATTTCTGCAAGTATTGTAAAAAATAGCTTACTAACCTCGAACTGTGTGATATTTTAGGTCGAGAATATTTTGGAAATCTCGACCCTTCAGGCCTCGATTTCCCAAACTACATTCTTGGCCTAAAAACTGTCACTTACAGATCATGGTACGTAATATTACTACTATTTACCATCTGAATCAGATTTAACTTTCACCTACTCAAATAAATCATATATTTCAAATTATATTTTGATAATTTTCACCACATTAAAATTATCCCTATGACTTCCCCTCCACTAACATTTTTGGGAGCTATGACTTGACGACTGGTAACTACACTTCATGCGCATAAATATCACTTACCGAGATCTGCCAATTACCATTTTAATAGTTAAAATTTAGAACCACAAAAATGCGTGATTTTTAAATTACTTTGCGCACTAGTGCGCAAAATAAAACTTTACTTCAGTTTCCAGGGTAACATAAGCATAACTTTGAATGCTGCGAGTACAAAAAGTGATATTTTTTGTACTGACAGCCAAAGCTGGGCAGTAGCTAGCTACTTTTGTACCTTAGCTACATTTACCTTAGCTGTAGCTGTAGCTTAGCTAACTGTGAAATATATAGCTGTAGCTTGTAGCTAGCTACTTTTTTTCTATTAGCTTAAAAATAACAACTGAAGCTACTTTTAAAGCTACTTTTTGTAGCTTAAAGCTACTTTTTGTAGCTTAAAACTACTTTTTGTAGCTTAAAGCTACTTTTTGCAGCTTCAAGTTACTTTTTGTAGCTTCAAGCTACTTTTGCAGCTTCAAGCTACTTTTTAAGAAGAAGGTCAACAAAGTACGCATACGTACATGCTAAACCCACACAAAATAATTATTTCTTGCCGGTTCTAACTGGCTCTAATACGCAAAAATACACAGTGGGTGCCAGATGGTATTTGCTATTTATGTATATAATAGTAAATTAACAGTCATTATAACAAAAGACTGATCATATGACAATGGTAAATTTAATTATTTCACAATAATTTTAAAAAGTAGCTTTAAAATTTAACAGCTACTTTAACGAAAGCTTTTAGCTGTAGCTTAGCTATATTTTGCAAAATATAGCTTATAGCTGTAGCTTAGCTACTTTTTTAAAGAATAGCTGTAGCTGTAGCTTAGCTACTTTTTTTAAGTAGCTTGCCCGGCTCTGCTGACAGCTTCGTAGAGGAGAAAAATGCATAGAAATAAAATAATAAATGATTTTGATCATAGAATGCCAAAATGGTGAAAATCTATAGAATAATCATAAAAATGGGGTGTTATTAATTTATAGAATAGGTGAAAAATTATTGAGGTACATAATCTATAATATATTTTAAAAAGATCAGTATCCAAGTTCACCTTAAACGACGTTGTATTTTGGTTTAATATAAAACTTTTGATTTAGTTTAATCTCGTAGCTTTATTACCCATTAAATTAGTGTAACACTCGTACAATGAGCTTAACTAGTTTAGCCATAAATATAAACTAATATAATTTGAACAATTAGAGATATGTTAGAAAGTATTCCATTCCATTCCACATACAAGTTATTATGAAACACTACCAGCGCCAGTAGAAAGTTTATCTCGCAATTACCACCAACCAGAAAGCTTTCGTAATATGTAACAAATTTCAGTTCCCCGATGATATATCGATCCCAAAACCATAAACACAGAAACATTGAAAACGCGAGCAAAATAGCCGCAATGGCCCGAAATTGCGCGGCACTCATACCTCGCGAGTCTCCCGTGTAGTTAATCATCTCACAGACGCATTCCACGCGCCATTGTTCCAGCAGGATAGGGGTGGGGGGTAGCAGGAATGTGGCAAAGCCACCCCCAAGCCCCTGCCACACTAGCGCCGCCACTGGACAAGTCAAAGAGCAGACGGAAAGTTGAGAGGAATGAGCCTTTTGTTGGATGAAGATGTGGTCAGCGGACCAACGAACAGCGGCGGGGAAGAGGGGAGGGAAATGGGGCTATTGTTGAGGTTTTGGAAGGTTAGGTAAAAGGGCTAACAAAACGGTAGGGAACAATAACTAAATATTCAAATAAGTTTGGCTACAATAGGGTGTTTAGGATATTTTTAAGGGAAGTTACTAATTTGGACTTTGTAAAGTAATTGTTCTAGTTACTAGAACTTTAGGGGATGTTTAACAAATATTTGTTCATTTAAAATTATTGTTATATTTTACCCAATTGGTTTCACATAATAATTAGCTAACAAAATTAATGTAATTCTGTCAGATTTGTAATTTCAGTGAAACAAGTGAATGTAGATTAAATTGAAAGTGAAAGAATGCTTGATGACCAAAAAGGATTGTAAATTTACCGAGTTTTTCAATTACTCGTATTTTTATATTACAAGATGTTAAAAAAAGAAACAAACTTTTACAGCCCGATTCTCAATACGTACCATGAACTGTAAGTGATAGTTTTTAAGTCAAGAATGTAGTTTGGGAAAACGAGGCCCGAAGGGTCGACATTTTCTAAACATTAGCAACCTAAAAAAATCACTTACATTTCGAGGATAGTAAGCTATTTTTACAATACTTGCACAAATGGAAAGAATAGAAAAATAGGTTTTACAACTGACAGCTGTCAAATGAGGTAGCTAACAGTGGTATCAAGTCGGCCTGTGGATCCTGAAAACCCTGGTTCGATTCTCACAGGCGACAAAAAATTTTCACCATTTTAAAACTACCCCTGTGGCTCCCCCACCACTAACATCTTTGGAGGCCGTGATTTGACGACTGGTAACCGCACTTCACGAGCAAAATATATCACTTACCGAGATCTGCTTCGGCAGAGTGCCACACCTAGTAATGAGAAGAAGGCGTGATAATATATTTATATATTTTTTATTCAAATTGTTGTCAAAATAAACAGGACCTTGATCAGTAATATTTATTTAGTGTCCACTTTGGATGGTAAGTAAATATTATAGTCTTGATATATTCATGGAAACCAACTGTGCAATAAAAGTTTCGCTTACTGTGTTTAAATTTTGTCATTAATTGATAACTTACAGCATATTTAAAAAAAGATTTTTAGCTAATCCTAAATTTTTGATTAATCAAATTAACCTAAACCATCTTCCCTAAAAAGTTTAAATAAACTCTAAAATAATCTTGTTATATTTTGGTTTTCAGAAAGTGATTTGGATCAATTTTTTTTTAATGCGAGTAGATTCGCCGTCTTGCATCACACTTCAAATTCGTGAAAAATAGTATAGCTTTCATTATTTATTTATTTATTTATTTATGCTACTCTGTACAACAGGAACTTAATTCCAATTACAGTACAGAGTCCGGCCTGACCAAGCCGGAGTATGCTAGTTCATATATTTGTAGCTTGAGTGGGATTCAAACTGGGGATCTCTGGATTCAAATGCAGTAACGCTATCCACACCACCGGACTGTATTAGTTGTATAAATATTTTTTTTTAAACTAGGATTATTTTTATATTAAAGGTCGGTTTTTCCATCTCCAGATAAAGTTACTGACAACTATCAGTAGAATAATAGAAAAAATATCGCATCAGAAAATGGTATTCAATTGTGCTATAAATTCGATGCGATATTGTTTTTATTTGTCACATCAATAGTTACTGGGATGTAAAAATCTACCCTACGGGTGTGGCAATCTCCCGAAGCAGATCTCGGTAAGTGATATATATTTGCACGTGAAGTGCGGTTACCAGCCGCCAAATCACGGCTTCCAATAATGGTAGTGAAGAAGAAGTCACAGGGGTAGTATTAAATAAAATAAATAAATATATCATCACGCCTTTTACCCATTAATGGGTGTGGCATTCCGCCGAAGCAGACCTCGGTAGTATTAACTTGGTGAAAATGTTTGTCGGCTGAAATTGAAATTAAAAGTGTTTTATAAAAAAAATAAAAATTAATTTATACCGCGTCAAATAAATTTCTTGTCTCTTAACGCACCCACAATCACTCACGAGTAAACCAGGTCACATACTCTTTCGTAACAAATCTGTCATCATCAAAAGGCGCCTCCGCCATATTTTGCCTAATTCCCCGGGTACATACAGTCCACAATGGCGTGCACACGGCCGTTGATGTGACGAGGCGAGATTTCCAGGTTCATTACGTGTACGCTTTGCGCGCTGCAAACCTTTTATTGTCTTGTTTTAATTAATTGTATCTCTGCGCCACAGATGGCATGCTTGTGTTAAACTGATAATCAACGTACTTTAACCGATGCTTCAACCTATTTTCATTTACACGTGATTACTAAACTGTTACGGAAAATGCTCCATCAAATGTTTCACTGGCTAACAATAGAATTTTCATTGGAATTTGATAGTAACGTCATCAATAATGTGTTTATATGGAGTAGGTGGCTTAGCGGTATCGAGTCGGTCTGTGAATCCTGAGAACCCTAGTTCGATTCCCACAGCCGACAAACATTTTCACCACTTTAAAAATTATCCCTGTGGCTCTCCTACCACTACCATCTTTTGGGGGCCGTGATTTGATGGCTGGTAATCGCACTTCACGCGCATAAATATATCGTTTACTCAGATCTGTTACGGCAGAGTGCCACAATCATGTGTTTATTTTTTTCTCCTGTCAAACCAAGAACTTAATTTTCCGCCATTTTTCTTTTAATTGCTAAGCAATAAATCACAAAATAACAATAGTTTCAAAAGATCTCCATTTTTTCGACATCGTATATTTTCCCTTGTCAAATGTATCTAAAGTATTTTAGAGAAAAGTACTTCAAATAAAAGATACAGAAGACTAAGTTTTCCATTACTTTTATTTGAAACATTTAAAAAAAAATTATAATAAAAGTGGAGAATTGAATATTGAAAGTAAATACATAAAAATAAATATATCATCACGCCTTTTACCGAATACTGAGTGTGGCACACTGTCGTGGCAGATATATTATTACACTTTCAAGTAAAATAAATAAATAAATAAATATATCATCACGCCTTCTACTCATTACTGGGTGTGGGACTCTACCGAAGCAGATCTCGGTAAGTCATATATTTTGCGCGTGAAGTGCGGTTACCAGTCGTCAAATCTCGGCCTCCAAAGATGGTAGTGGTGGAGGAGCCACAGGGGTAGTTTTTTAAATTCAAGTGAGTTATAGATACTATTTTTTTAGCGCCATGTACCAATATATTAAATGACATTTTAATAACGGAAGTAAAAAATAGTATATTAATGAACAAGTTTTATAAGATATGATTTTTTGCATGCGTGCAAGTTTACAGAACGAGCCACAGGCGAGTTTTTTAAATGACAGGTGAGATAAAAAACGTATAAAATGAGTTATTTATACTATCTTTTCTATTTAGCGTCAGTTATAAATTAAGGACCAGTTTTTCAATCACCGTTTTACTCTCGGTTAATGTTAATCATGACTAAATAATAATGGTAACCATAGTTTATTATTATTATTTAATCAAAAATATATCACTTACCGAGATCTGCTTCGGCAGAGTGCCACACCCAGTAATGGGTAGAAGGCGTGATGATATATTTATTTTTTTATTTTTTATGGTTAACATTAATCGGTGATTGAAAAACTGGTCCTAAAAGATTTTTTAATTTGTGATATTTTAAATAAAGTCAATTTAGGAAAATTTGTATATGAAATGTTGAGGTTGGTAACTGTTTTTAATATTTATATAATTGTACAAAAGCTCGCTGTCATTTTATAATTTTGAAATTATTTTTTATTATTGTTAGATTTTGTGTATATATCATGGAATATGAAAACAATTGCACTCTGCTGAAGCTACGTAATGAACTTCCAAAGAAATTTTGAGGTTATAATGAAATTTAGATGTTCTCAGCTTGACAGTTACAATATGTAATTACCTACTACCAACCGTCTAAAACAAAATGTTGCGTATCGTAATAAACGCTCATTCGATACACAACTGGGGTTCACAATGACTTTCCTTATGAACATAAAATAGAAAAAAATCTTTTGAAATGATTATTATTTGAGTAACATTAAGTTCAAACCTAACTCTATCTTTGTAACGCAGCAAAAACAAATCAACCTTCACCGGGATCAAGACACCTCCTAACACACCTTCACCTTCCTTAAAACAGTTGAAACTCAAGTTCTGGGCAGATATATAACTCGTACGTGCCTCGGAACCTTGTTTCTTTCTCTTCGTTTTATTCGACGCAGATAAGCAAAAAGCAACGTTAGCCGACAGCTCAATAAATCTTCCTTTACTTTTGTATAAATTTATTAACTCCGCAACATTAGCACGCTGTTTTTCATCATTCTTTTGTTTTATCTCTCAAGCATGTTGTATGCTTTATACGATTAGATATTTGTGTTAATTGTGCGAAGGTGGTTTTTGTTTTTGTGAGAGAATAAGTGATGAATGTGTGTGAAAAAAGATTTATATTAAAGAAAGATTTGGAGAACTTACTCACCTAGTTTTGATCAACAAGTTTTGGCCCAGATTTTTTCAGGATCGCAAGCTGTAACAAAAGAAGGAAAAGATTAATTTTCGTTAGAATTTTGAGATATATTTATATATACACCATATTCTTTAAAAATTACGTCTGTGGCTCCCCCATCACTAACATCTTTGGGGACCGAGATTTGAGGGCTGGCAAGCGCATAAATATATCACTTACCGAGATCTGCTTCGGCAGAGTGCCACACCCACTAATTGGTAAAAGGCGTGATGATATATTTATTTATTTTTTATAAAATTATCGAGTCGGCTTGTGAATTTGAGAACTCAGGTTTGATTCCCACAGCCGACAACCAATTTTCACCACATTTAAACTACGCCTGTGGCGCTCCCTCCGCTAACATCTTTGGGGGCCGTTATTTGACGGCTGGTAACTGCAGATCATGCGCAAATCCAAAATTATATGGGGTGGCTAGCTCAGTGGTATGAAGTCGGCCTGTGGATCCTGAGAACCCTGGTTCGATTCCCATAACGACAAACAATTTTCATAATTTCAAAAACTACCTCTGTGGCTCCTCCACCACTAACATCTTTGGAGGCCGTGATTTGACGACTGGTAACCGCACTTCGCGCGCAAAATATATCACTTACCGAGATCTGCTTCGGCAGAGTGCCACACCCAGTAATGGGTAGAAGGCGTGACAAACAATTTTCATAATTTCAAAAACTACCCCTGTGGCTCCTCTACCACTAACATCTTTGGGGGCAGTGATTTGATGACTGGTAACCGCACTTCACGCGCAAAATATATCACTTACCGAGATCTGCTTAGGCAGAGTGCCACACCCAGTAATGGGTAGTAGGCGTAATGATATATTTATATTTATTTATTTTATAAAAATTATCCCTGTGGCTTCCCCTCCACTAACATATTTTTGGGGAGCATGATTTGCTAGTAATCGCACTTCCCGTGCATAAATATAAAATTTACCGAGATCTGTTACTGTAGCGAGCCATACCCAGTAATGGGTAAAAGGCGTAATGATATATTTATATTTATTTATTTTATAAAAATTATCCCTGTGGCTTCCCCTCCACTAACATATTTGGGGGGGCATGATTTGCTAGTAATCGCACTTCCCGTGCATAAATATATAATTTACGGAGATCTGTTACTGTAGAGAGCCATACCCAGTAATGGGTAAAAGGCGTGATGATACATTTATTTATTTACAATGATGATTTTTTGAGAAATATTGTACATGTACTACAAACAAATTCAGTGACGTATTTCTTTCGTTCAATTCATTTGTTATGACGCGTACCTACATATTTAACCAGATTAACAAATTTTGAATACATAATTATTTAATTTCATATGCCGCATAAATTTAATACCATTAATTACCTATTACCTAATACAAAAATACTAATCAATAATCAGTAACCTAATAATGAATCCCCTCCAAATATATCTATCCCATGAAATAGCCATCAAATAATTTAATTACATTCCCAAACAGCTGCGAAACAACTTGAAAACCGCAATTCGCTTCATTCCACTAGGTTCGGTTCCCGCTACGCATACTGTGTATCGATTACACCGGACAACACACATACACACACGAGAGCGTGAGAGAGAGCCTCTCGGAGAGGAGAGAATGGTTGGTTGGTTGGTACAGGCATGGAACGGTTTTGGATTATTTATGATGCTGGTTATTAATGGTGTCCGGACTCGGTTGCTGGCGCGGACTGTACCTGAGTGGAGGCTGGTCGTCATGGCGACCACGATGGATAGGCGGGTGGTGGGGGAAGGGGGCTACAACGCCGCGGTAGTCAGTCGATAGCTCTAACGGCAGAGTCGCCAACATAGAAACTTTACTACTCGATTTAACCATTGAAATCTTATCATTAATATTACTATCAAGCTTGTTTTATTTTCATAGATTATACACACATTTTAACTACTAAGATATGGCGATAAAGTAACACAAACTGAAAAAGTGTACACTGTAAAACTACCCCTATAAATGAGTCATAAAGATTAATAATAACTAGTTCATTTTTCATAGGACATTTTCTGCTATAAAAAGTTTTGTGAATTTTTTCAAATAATTTTTTTTTGCTTCCCTTAACAAAAACAAATAATTTTAAAAACTCCCCGTCAAACAGAATTAATTATGTATACCTATGATATCAAATTTATTCATATTGATTTGTTCCATCTATCTCTTAATAGCTTCAAAATGGTTGTCTTAATTACCATCATATATTATGTATTACTCTAAATTTAATGTACTTTTCTAATTGTCTTTTGAACCTTTGTATGTCTTCTGTAAACTATATTTTGTATTCTATGGCTAATCCGTGAGAACCTATTATTGGTATTTGTATTGTTGGTTCTCTTATTTCTATAAATAAATAAATAAATAAATAAATTTGATCAAAAAAAATGCTTTGAATAAATAAAAGTAGTGCAAAATGTAAATATAAATAAATATATCATCACACCTTTTACCCATTACTGAGTGTGGCACTCTGTCTAGCAGATGTCAGTAAGTGATATATTTATGCGCGTAAAATAGGGTTATCAGCCGTCAGATCACGGCCCCCAAAGTTGTTAATGGTAGGAGAGCCACAGGGGTAGTTTTAATGTGGTGAAAATGATTGTCGGCTGTGGGAATCGAACCAGGGTTCTTTGGATCCACAAGCAGACGCGATACTATTGAGCCGCCTTAAAACATGGGAGAAGTAAAAAACGATTTTAAGATCTCTGTAAGTACCGCCCTAAAATTAAACTTTTGATGGTGGAACTGAAAGGAAACACAGTTTGATTATATGTTTTATAAACTCTCACTTGTTAAGCAACCGTGCTATCAGGATGCTACAACTATTCTAAAAAAGTAGATTAGCTAATTTATTAGTTTCAATATAGCTGTGGATCCTGAGAACCCTGGTTCGATTCCCACAGGCGACAAACAATTTTCATCATTTCAAAAGCTACCCCTGTGGCTCCTCCACCACTAACATCTTTGGGGGCCGTGATTTGACGACTGCTAACCGCACTTCACGCGCAAAATATATCACTTATCGAGATCTGCTTCGGCAGAATGCCACACCCAGTAATGGGTAGAAGGCGTGATGATATATTTATTTTATTTTATTTAAAAAAAACAATTTTAAGATCTCTTTGTAAGTACCGCCCTAAGATTCAACTTTTGACGGTGGAACTAGTCTTGAAAGGAAACTCAGTTTGATTATATGTTTTATAAACTCTCACTTGTTAAACAACCGTGCTATCAAGATGCTACAACTATTCTAAAGTAACTAATTTCAGTAGTTTCAATATTTAACATTCAGAAAAGAATGTAGAAAATAAAAATAAAGTTACCTAGATTAATGAAATAAATTCTTTATCTCAGTAAAATGAGTCATTACCCTCTTTGGAAAAGATCTCCTCCGGCACTGGGCACTCCGCCAGGGGTGCGAAAACACGTCGGCCAAAAGAATTAGCGTTTGACAGACGCAGGGACGTTTGGAGCTTGGGCAGTAAAATTCGGGAAACAGCACATAAAAGAGACGCTAAAGTGAATCAAATCGGATCAAAATAATGCAGTTTACTTTCGCTCGCTGCCGCAGCCGCAACGTAAACGTAACAGTAACGTTGTTGGAGGTTTTTTGTTCGTAGTTCACGGACAACGAAGCTTACCGATGGAATTCGCACAGCGTAAACGTAAACGACTTTGCAGGATTTGAGGAATGTCTTTGTGATTGAGAATTGTTTTATTGGACTAATTTTAGAAATAAATTAATGCTATGATGATGATTTACGGAATACTTTTAAATAGGGAGGAGGGAGGTTACAGCAATGGGTTCTAGCTCTAGCAGTCACGGGTTCAACAGAATTATTGAAACTAAAGACTATTCATAAAAACAGAATTGGCAATGTTCTCACAATTAGTTTTCAGGATTTGATATAAATGATAAACTGTATAGTTCTTGATCCAACATTTTAATTAATTTGTTGACCGGTTTCGTTTTTTTTACAGATAAACAATCTTCAGGACATACTGTAAAAGTACGTAGAACGTCTTGAAGATGGTAAAACGTTACATATTTGTTTCATTTTGTTTCAATTCCATGGCTATCTATAGTTTTCAGGCAATTTTTGCCACTTTCAGATTTAATTTGTTTCGTTACAAAGCATGCAAGGATTAATTTTGTTTATAGGTTATGTAAATAATTTTAGTGCGTCCAGTACTCTCTAATAAATTGTAAATTAATAATAAAAATTAATGACTTGTATACTAATTTACCTATCGTACAGCACTTAGGGGTAAAAGAGGTCCATTATTTGTATATTTTTATTCAAGATAAATTATTAAATGAAGAATCAGAAATTGACATTTCTTTGACAAATTTCTCCCCTTTGGCATTATTATAGCATTTAAAAACTAATGTAGGTGTAAGTCAAAGACTTTAAACAGATTTTTTTATGTTTTAAACAATTGTTCATGAATTTGAAAGATCAATGACAACTCGATATAGACAGAAATTATATGTCATGTTAACGTGGAAAATATAAAATAATTATTATAAATCAAAAATAATATTATATGGAGTGGCTAGCTCAGTGGTATGAAGTCGGCCTGTGGATCCTGAGAACCCTGGTTCGAATCCCACAGGCGAAAAACAATTTTCATAATTTCAAAAACTGCCCCTGTGGCTCCTCCTCCTAACATCTTTGGGGGCCGTCATTTGACGACTGGTAACCGCACTTCACGCGCAAAATATATCACTTACCGAGATCTGCTTCGGCAGAGTGCTACACCCAGTAATGGGTAGAAGGCGTGATGATATATATATATATATATATACGAGCCCAAACAACTTAATGTTCGGACACTTACAATTTTCGAAAAAAACTCAGTGTAATCATGTCAAGCATATATAATATTTTATTCAAATTAATTTTTAGATAAAAATGTATTGTAATATTAGTTTATTTAAATATAATTATGTACTTGTACTTATTATCTACGTTTATAACATAGTTATTTAAAAATATGTGCAAAAACAGTGACAACTTAATGTTCGGACACATCTCAAAATTATAATAAAAGGAATATAATCAAGTTGCTGTAGAAAAAAAACTGTAGTCTTTAGTTGTCAATTTTGCACTATATTTATTGAAAGTTGATTAACACAAAAATAAATGCAAAATGGGTCGGAGTGTAGCAAGAAATAAAAAATTATGATAATTGATTATTAAACTTTACCATTAATGTAAAAGTGTGCGCCAAATAGCTAATGAACTCGACGTTTCAAAATCTACGGTATATGATATAATTAGACTCTACGAAGACCCTTCTGAAACTGACATACGTGGAAAACCAAAAGAACAACCCCGAGAAGTAACACCTAAAGCGCAAAGAGCCCTTAAAATTATTTGCCGAAGAGGACGCAGGAGCACATTACGTGGAATAATGGCAACTTGGAATGCCGAAACTGGACTTAATTTATCTTGTGAGTGTTGTAGAACGTGGATCCATAAATCTGGTTTAGGTTTTTACAAAGTAGGTAAAAGTTTAAGTTGATTCAATGTAATCTACTTACCAATTAATTTCATTTAGGATAAAGAAAAACTCTTATTGACACAAAAACAAAAGAAAAATAGACTTTTATGGGCTTAATCAAAATTATCTTGGATAACAGAAGATTGGTAGAAGGTAATCTTCAGTGACGAATCAAAGTTTGATGTTTGTGTCGCGGATTTTCGCAGAAGAGTAATTCGATGTAAAACGAAGGCATTTCATAAAGACTGTTTAAAGCGTAGAGTAAAATTTCCAAGGAGTGTAATGATATGGGGATGCATGTCATCAAATGGACTTGGAAATTTTTAATTTATTGATGGCCTTATAAATGCTGATAAATATCAGCAGATCTTAGAAAGAAATTTGCTACCAAGCATTGAAAGGTTACACCCTGATGGGACTTCATATTCCACACGGCAAAAACCACTAAACAGTGGTTTATTCAGGATAATTTAAATACTCTTTAATGGCCTTCTACTAACCCAGACTTAAATGTTATTGAATCACTGTGGCATAAAATGAAACAGTATTAAAGAAATAATCCCAGAAGAACAATTTCAAAATTAAGAGAGAAGTGAAATATGGCAATCATTTACTCCAGAATATTGTAGATCACTTATAAAAACCATGCCTGCACGTATTAGAGCTGTTATTAAAGCAAAAAGCGACGTT
The DNA here is from genome assembly GCA_911728475.2 of Pterostichus madidus. Taxonomy (NCBI): domain Eukaryota; kingdom Metazoa; phylum Arthropoda; class Insecta; order Coleoptera; family Carabidae; genus Pterostichus; species Pterostichus madidus. Next base: position 42,629,793 of record OU452303.1, on the reverse strand, counting down.
ACTCCCTATTAGTTATATATTATTTACATTTATAAGATTATTAATGAGATATTTATAAATACTGTCCGAATATTAAATTGTCTTAACTTTTGCACAATTTTTAATATAATTACTGAAAAAAATATCCATGATAAAAATTTATTTATGTATATTAATAAATATTATTGTTAGAATACACATTTAGTTGAAAATTTGATTTAAATAAAATATTATGTATGTTTCATGTATGTTACACACAGTTCTTTTCCGAAAAATTAAGTGTCCGAACATTAAGTTGTTAGGGCTCGTATATATATATATAAATAATTATTTTCAATATATGAATCGATAGTAAATATAGCTGTTATTCAATATTCTTATATAAGATTTGTGTCTCAATGCCTTTTTTTAAATTGTCAATTAAATATCGCACCAGTTTCTTATGATTTTATTAAGTTTTATCAGCATGAATGACGACAGACGATCTTTATAACGTTTCCAGTATACCACAATTTCATAAGAAGTTGTCAGAAACTTTTGATTTGTAAGAAAAACTAATTTCCCGTATTAAACTTATGTCTCTCTAAATTTAGGACGCATGGTATAAATAAATAGCAGGACTAAAATTAGGGCCACATTCTATAAGTAAAGTTTATAATTTACTATTTTCTTGTAGTTTATTTATTTATAGAACAAAGTTAAGTGCTAAGAGTATGCCGCAACTTGTTGAAACAACACTTTACTAACCCCTGTGACAAGCACTAGCGCTAACTATCGGCAAACTCTTGCACTACTATTAAACCACCCTACTTCTGCAACCGACTGGCGGTTCGTCCAACAAACGAAGAACAGTTGCGCATCTAGAATCTAGATCTTGCATCAGGAACACAAGAAATTGTCAAGCCAAAGGTAGAAGATATAAAACTTTCAGAACTCATTTAATAATGGGCTGTACCGCCACCATTTTTATGTCATGACAATGAAAAAATCACGCGATCAATGATAAATATAAAAACAAACAACTCTCCTTGCCTACGCAACTTTAAACTCTTCAACTGAAATCGGTGACGATATAAGGGTCCTTACTAGTATGAAATATACAGTTATTTATGTACCTAGAGCAGAAAGTAGTCTATTGTCGCCCGCGCATGGAGATTGTTGATTGAGACGCAGCCGAAAGCATCAATCATGCAAGAGCGGCAAGGACACTTTCTGCTCGAGGAGCACATAATATATTTTATGCACAACCGGGCCGAAATTCATATGTTTTAGCCCTAAAAAGCGGGCTTAAACACTTGTTTTCGGCCCTAGGGCCATAAAAAAATAATGATATATAAATAAAATGATAATTTTTGTTTATTGTGAATACTTGATTCTGCAAAATGTCATTTTGATATATAACCTATGTACATATTTTAATCTTTTGAACATATAATTAAATGTTATTTTGTTGTGCATAAAATATTGTATGTACCACGAGTGAAATTAGCGTTTCTGACCCTGAGCATGTTAGTAGCCCTCAGCGCTTTGCGCCTCGTGCTAATAATCATGCTACGGGCCAGAAACGCCTGTTTTCACCCTTGATACATAAATAACTATTCTATGACCATTTAGCAACCCTTGAAAAATAATTTAAAATAATTTTTCACAGTTTCTATGTTTTGAAATTCGCTTGAAAATGTTGACAGTTTTCATGAAATGTCTATTTTCCGCTCGATCGTACAAAAATATATAAATATCATTAAGTATATAAAATAACCAACATAGAACTACTAATTATTAATTTAATTATTATTTTCTACAATTGATCAAATTAAATTATAAAGAAAAAATGGGGATATCGGACCTTTCAGGTTCAACCCCTGGCAGAATACCAATCTTTTCTCTTTATAATTTAATTATGATCAATTAATAATTATTTAATTAAAATTATTTTAATGAACTTGGTATAGGCGTATTTAATTTTTAAATTAAATTAAATCAGTTTTATTAAATGACGGAAAATTTAAAAAATACTGGAATGAAATTTATAGAACTTGAAAACTATTTCCAACCGGTTATAAAAAACGCGTTTCATCTTTTTCACATGGTTTTATTTTGGTGAAAAGTTCTAGATAATTTTTATTAATTAAATATTTAAATTTATACGCTGGAAAGTGCTAAAATTTGAAATATGTTGAAGGAATGTTGTAATTAATAAAAAGTTACGCGGCACATATACGGGCATATTTTCAGGTTTGCCAACGGAAAGATATTTTATTATTAGACATTTTCTCAAATTACTGTAGCACAGTTTTAGCGCAAGCTTTATATTAATGTAATTAATTAAATATAATACCTTACATTAGAACAACATTACTACAGAATGTTCAAAAGTTTTCACAATAACAAAGTGTAGTACAAACTTTCAAATGCATTAATTTTCTTTCAAAACTTAACTTCTGCCAAAAATATAAACATAACATTGTAGAAAGTTTCACAATTACTCCGGATTTTAAACTGTAATCCTTCAGAAGTTTCAACTTAAGATTGAGAGGAGAATTTACTATTTACTGAATTTTGCTTTTCAAATTACCTAATACTACTAAATAGTAAAATAGTTGAGCTGATTTTGAATGTTTTCATACATTTTAAATATCGGTTTTCTGTGTTCAGTTCTTCGGTACGTTTAATAAAAATAATCATGTGCCTAATTGCGTCTGAAATTGACATCTGAATACTGATCTTTTAATAGTTATTTAACTAACTAGTGTGTTAATGAGGGCGATTATTAATCAGGACATTTTAACGCGACTAAGGGCCAGTTTTTCTATCACTATGATTTCCATTATTATTAAATCATGATTAACTTTAATCGAGAATATACCGGTGATTGATAACTGGCCCTTAAGATAATAATATGACTAGAATTTTAATATTAAAATTTATATTATGTAATTTATTTTAATCTGCACAATAGGATCTTATTTAATCCCAATTACAGTACAGGGTTCGAACTTATCGAGCCGGTAGTGTAGTAGTTCATATATATTTAGCTTGAGTGTGATTCGAACTCGGAATCTCCGGATCCATAGGCGACCTACCCCATAATAATATAAAATAAATAAATATATCATCACGACTTCTACCCATTACTGGGTGTGGCACTCTGCCGAAGCAAATCTCGGTTATTGATATATTTGATACGGTTACCAGTCGTCAAATCACGGCCCCCAAAGCTGTTAGTTGTGGGGAAGCTACAGGGGTAGTTTTGAAATGGTGAAAATTGTTTATCGCCTGTGGGAATCGAACCAGGGTTCTCAGGATCCACAGGCCGACTTGATACCACTGAGCTAGCCCATAATATATAAGATAAATAAATAATAAATAAAATAAATATATCAGCACGCTTTCTACCCATTATTGGGTGTGGCTCTCTGCCGAAGCAGATCTCGGTAAGTGATATATTTATGCGCTTGAATTGCGGTTACCTGTCGTCAAATCCCAGCCTCCAAAGATGTTAGTGGAGGGAGAGCCACAAGGGTAATTTTAATGTGATGAAAATGTTTGTCGGCAGTGGAAATCGAACCAGGGTTCTCAGGATCCACAGGCCAACTTCATACCACTGTGCCATAAGATATTATTATATAAATGTCACTGTCAACAACAGGAAATGAATTTGTCAATCTTTCCAATTTAAAATAATTGTTAATCTTATTAAAATTTGAATGGGATCGTTTATCAATGTGTTAAAATCGGGAAATTTTGAATCTTTCAATATCACCAAATAAATCTAATTTAAAACAATTCCTAAAGTAACTACAATAAATTAGCACCATTCGTCACGTGTGTCAAACATCCTACAACTAACAGTACAACAAGGATACAACAAGAGCAAATATTAGCCCAAAGGTCGTGTGTGACAAAGACACCACTATCAGAGTGTAAGAAACAACAACAAATGAGTCGGGCACACATAACACGAACACAGACAATATTGGCGCTATCGATTCGCTTCTTGGCTCAGGGGTGGCTCTTGTGGGGCAGGGGGAGGGGGTTGTGACACTATTCTTTCCTTGAGCGTCTTTGCGACACTTCTGTGCATCCCTCTGTACCCTTCTACATCCCTTGAAAGCCTATAGTCGAAAGCTTTGGAGATACTCTCAACATGATGTCTTTATACTTTTTCTTTTATTTTACTCTTTTGATTTCGACTTTCGGAAAGATTTTACGAGTAATTAGTATTGTAGATAACAAAAGATTCGTAAATGAGGTAGTATACTTACTTTATAAAGTTAATTCGGTGCTGAAATACGTGCTGAATAAGATAGAGCTGAAATATATTAATTAGTAGAGGCCTTATCTTATTCGATTAGATCTTTCAAATTAATTTATTATGTTATAAGGTTATCACTAAACAGGGTGTTTCAATATTGATCTCGGAATCAAAAAAATATATATTTTTTTAAATTTTCATATTTATTTGTGCCTAAGTTAAAGTACACATTCTTAGTATACCCTGATTTTATTTCTAAAGCTTTGACTTTTGGGTAGTGATTATAACATGTCATTAGCACAGGATTATTCATAATATAAGTAGGTGTAAATATACAAAATAACAGATGCGTATTCAAATATTTGCAAATATGAGTGCATTTAATTTTTCCTCAAAATTAGAAAATAGTATATTGACTCAGCGGATTAAAATACTCTGCCCGCGGCCTCGTATTTCAAACAACCGCTTCGTCAGTAAAATATCACTTTCCTGGCGTATTATGTATACTATTTTTTCTGAAACTGTTTAATTGAATTAATAATTAGTCATAAATAATTTAGGGCCAGTTTTTCAATCTCCGATTAATGTTAATCATGATTAAATTATAATGGTAACTATGGTTTCCATGATTATTTAATTATGATTAACGTTAATCGAGAGTAAAATGGTGATTCAAAAACTGGTCCTTAAAATGTAAAATTTTTTTGATATAAATTATTTTGACAGCAGTTGACATATCCAAGGTTACAACAACAAAAAACAGACAAGTAAAATACAAAATAGACAGGTAACATTTTTACCAGACTGTTGCTACACCCAATAACGGGTAAAAGGCGTGATGATATATCTATTTATTACATATTAAAACCTATGTGTATTTATTTCAAGAATTTGAGTCATATGAATGGCTTTGTGTATTTATTTTTAAAATGACATGCCAGCTAGTATGTCCATCTTCATCTGGTGTTTTACAAACTGTGAAATAAAAAAATCTCCAGAATTATATTGCCAACTGAAACAGTTACTTTTGATCACTCTGTATCCAGAAACTCTTGCTTTTGAAGTTACTGCGCTATTATAGTGCTAGAACTACTTTAATATAGGGTAGGTGGCTCAGTTGTATCGAGTCGGTCTGTGAATCCTGAGAACCCTGGTTCAATTCTCACAGTCGACAATCATTTTCATCACATTAAAATTACCCTTGTGGCTCTCCCTCCACTAATATCTTTGGAGGCCGTGATTTGACGGCAGGTAACCGCAATCAAACGCATAAATATATCACTTACCGAGATCTGCTATGATATATTTATATTTATTTTATTTACCTATATTACAGGTAACCGTAGCCCAGTGTGTAAAATCGCGGTAAAACTCGCGTTTAGTAATTTGCAAGAAAGAGGTCATGTGTTTAAATCCCGCTAACTTCAATTTATGTCCACAAAATACGATTGTAAGTGGTTCGAATTCCACTATAAGTTACTGGTAATTAAAATGAAGTTCCTGTTGTGCAAAGTAACAAATAAATAAACAGTTACAATTTCGTGCTATCGTAATTACTGTTAGAAGATATCAAAAAAGTATAAATAAGCCGGTAAGTGCAAAATATCAGTAGTTAGTAGCTCACAACAAAAACTTTCTCGCACTTCGCACACGTTCGTCTTTTTTAATCAAGAACTTTTCAAATAAATAAATTTGTTATCGTGCGCGGGGGTCCACGGTCCACAATACCATAACTCCGGAGAGTCCACCCGGACTGTGGAGTCCGGGACGATAAAAAAGCCAAGTTCAAATTGATTCATTCGTTATCTGAGCCGGAGCTGGAGCTGGAGCCGCTGCCGACGCGATAATGGGGAATTGAACTTGGGCGAAATGAATTCGATAAATCATACCGGTCGTGTAGCGTCGCCCCGTGGTTTCCGGTGGAGCTACTTCCGGTGAGCGGCCAGGGAGAGGCGCAGGAGCTGTCCGGGACATTAGCAGATCAAGGATTCAATGCGAATATTTTTTAGATGCTGCCTACTATCATAAATATCGAAAATTTTTAAATTCATCTTTGACTATTTTTAAACCACGTTCAGTTTGTCAAATTTCTAGTAATAAAATAAAGTCAACGAAGTAATTCAGTAAATAAATAAGTGACCTGATTCAGTAAGTTAGATCTGAACCTAATGGAATGCGCCTAATGTAGTTTCACAGTTGTGGTTCAATAGTTAGCGCTCTTGCTTCACAAGCGAAAGTGTAAGAATTTATTTAACTTAAAAGCTAAAATTCGGAGTCCACTTTAAGGACAAGCTGTAGTTTCTCTGTACCGTAATTATGGCGAAACAAACTTGGCAACAGAGTTGAAAAAACCCACTGGGGTTTTTTGGGTTTTTTGGGTATTATTGGTTTTTTTGTTATATTGACACATACACTTTTTAATTCAAGTTATTTAATTCTAGATTAATTTTGTATATAATGTTTAAAATGTATATTAAACATTAAAACAAAATTTTTGTACTATTATGTAATAATTGCAAAAAAATATATATTTATTTTATTGTGAATTAAAAACATAATACGCTCTATCATGTTATTGTCATACTTATTTACTTTAAAACTATATTTCAAATTTGCCGGTAAAAAGAATGGATATCAATCAGTTTTTGTAATACTAATATAAGACAAATAATATTTGGTCTTAAACTAGTTTGATATTGACATTTGTCAAAGTAATGCAATGTGATACTACGATGTGATTGTAATAAATGATAATTTAAGTTAAACGTTTTATTTTGTAAAGAGATTATGCATTATTTACGGGATGGCTAGCTCAGTGGTATGAAGTCGGCCTGTGGATCCTGAGGTCCCTGATTCGATTCCCACAGGCGACAAATTTTCATAATTTGAAAAAGCTATCCCTGTGGCTCCTCCACCATTAACATGTTTGAGGGCCGTGATTTGACGACTGGTAACCGCACTTCACGCGCAAAATATATCACTTACCGAGATCTGCTTCAGCAGAGTGCCACACCCAGTAATGGGTAGAAGGCGTGACGATATTTTTTTTTTTTACATAAATAAAAGATATGTATGTTCCAAGATTTGACTCTATCTTAAAATTCACCCAGGCTGAATTTTAAACCATTCAACCAAATGGATTTATTTCGATTTTTTAGGTGGGTTTTATTACAAAAGCCCAGGTGGGTTTTTCTGGGTGGGTAAAATATGAACAGCCCAGGCTTGGCAATTATTAAAAATACAAATAAATGAACTTTTTTTTTTATCCTGTTGAGAAAAGGTACCTGCCAAAATAGTAGTAGAAAAAATGACATTTCTGTGAATGAAAAGTTGTGAATTGGTATCAAATCGGCCTGTAGATTTGAGACCCCAGGTTCGATTCTCATAGCCGGCAAACAATTTTCTCCACATTAAAACTATCCCTGTGGCTCCTCCACCACTAACTTCCTTGGGGATTTGCCGGCTGGTAACTGCACTTCACGCGCAAAATATATCACTTCATGAGATCTGTTACGGTAGAGTACTACACCAAGTAATGGGTATAAACCTAAAGATATATTTATTTATAAAAATTGTGAATTACTGTCTAGAGGTTGGTACATATTTGTAAAGAATTAACCAAATAATTTGAAGAGTTTTTTTATCAGTCTGAGAAAATAAAACAAATGAAAACGAGCAGTAGGTAGTCGAAGATAAGTAGATTATTTTAGTGAGGACGGGAGATCCGATGATAAGATATTTTTTCGCTACTCGTTTGTAACTAATTAAATTCACAACATTCCCTACTTTGGCAGAAATTCGCTGGTCGAGTAAAACATTTTTTGCCTGTCCTCTCGGGCTCTCCTAATCAGGATAACGAAGGGCAATATCCGTTCGGGAAATCGAATCCAAACACAAAACGTGTCCTGAAGGACTTTCGCTCCCAAGATAATCGACCCAAGGACACGGCCAGTTAAATTTTACCCCGAAATCTAAATATATCATAAAAATTACCCTCCAATGGATACTTTACATGGAAATACTACATTTAAAAAAGGTACGTTTCTACTAAATATTTTACATATATAAATATATCATCACGGCTTTTTGCATTTACCTAATTGCCTTCAAAGCGCTACAATTATTTTTATTTAGATGATATCGAGTCGGCTTGTACCACTGAGCCACCTACCCCATCACTTTTCGAAAACCAAGTGGTAAGAAGATTATACTAACTTTATTTAAACATTTTTGAGAATATGTTTAGCCAAAATTCAGAATGAACTAAAATTCTTTTTCCTACAACTGTGCGATTTCTTTGTTATTACGTAACTATAATTGCCTTAGTTACGTATGGAAAGTAGATGAATGCAGACCAAGTGCGTTTCGGAAAGCAAAGAAACACTAGTGCGGAAAGTGCTTCATTACGCAACTGTAAAAAAAGTTTTTTTTGAGAGCGATTTAAATTTCGCGCCAAGCGCGTAATTCATATTTTGGCCACAGACGTTTATGGAAGCAGAAGATGCAGTGAGCCAGCGCTAGTAAATATGCAGTAGTATATTTTGACGTTTATAAACATAACCTTAAATTGCAGTCTATCTAATCTGTACACAACTAATAAAAAGAACCGAACAAAGTAAAATATATCGATAAATGGTTTTAAGTAAGTGAAATACATAATATTTATTGTGTGTGTATATTATTAACATAGTTGTTACAGTTGCTTATATTGACATAATGTAAAGTGGAAACTTTTGTATTGTCTAAAGAAACATTGATTTCTTCCGTACCTGTTCAAATTATTAACAGTAATATTATTGACAACAATTTCGGAGGCTTTAGAAGTACCAGCAGCAGGTTGATTGTCATTGTCGAAAATACAACATAGCATGATCCGGAGCTTTAATTATCTTTGAAGGTATTTATGATAAAGAAGGATCACTCACTGTACTATTCCAATCTAGACGATTTTGAAGAAATTATCTTGACGTTAGTAAAATATGTTTAGATAATGTAGAACAATGTGCAAGCAATCAACAAACAAACCATAGCAACGCCGTAAAACATCGTTCTCGTGTAATATCACTAAAATTTTATAAATTTGGATAATATTTTAGTGATTTACTAAATCGTACAGTTGTAGGAAAAATGTTGTTTATAACACGTGCCGAAAAAGGTTACGTGCTCGTGCAGATTTCTGCACTTGCACGTAACGAGTCTTTTTCGGCACTTGTTATAAAAATAACTATTGGGCTGTACAAATTTTATAGACACCCTGTATTTAAAAAATAATTAAATAGTGGGGGATCACAATAACAAACTTAAGGGATGTCTTTTGGAAGTCACTGGTATATTGACTTGCTTTATTTCACATTTGGTGTGTTTTTGTTTTTCCGCTTACTCTCTAACCGCTGATTTTCAATAAAAACCGTTTTATAATCAAATATTTTCTTTGCTTGCCGCAGCAGTAGTAGCAGTAACAGCAGCGGTGGTGCTCTGCCCCGGTCGAGGGCGGCGGGTGCGGTGAGCTATGTAAATATTTGCCTACACGCCAAACTACAGTTTGAAAAGAGACTGAAGACTGAAAATTGTTTTTTTACCAGTGAGGAATTTAATTTGATTATTTCGCTAAAAGTTAGTACATTTTCTCTCGCAATCTAGCTGTGAGAAATTGCAAATGGAAACAAAAATATTACTCGTGTTTTTCAAAAAGATTCATTTTATTTTTCTGTTGAAGTTAGACTTATAATTAAAACATAATTGAATCAGATTAGCTACTTCTTTTAAAATATAAAAAAAATATGCGTCATCACGCCTGTATCTGTTTCTGGGTGTGGCAGTGTATTTTACTTAAATCACGCCTATCAAATATGTTATATTAAGCAGCAGGATAATGATAAAATTGATACTCTCCCCTATTCTGTAAGTAGATCATTATCTGTTACCGGTCGACAAATTAATGACAACCCTTATTTTTCAAGATTACTCTTTAGATTACAACCTTTTTTGCACTCTGTGACTAATAGGATATTACGTACCTTGACCTCTAAGTTATAGTTTTTAGATCAAGAAGGTAGTTTGGAAAATCGAGGCCCGAAAAAATCACTTACAGTTTGAGGTTAGTAAGCTATTTTTTCAATACTTGTACAGATAGAAGGAACAGATAAATAGGTTTTAAAATTAACACCTGTCAAATTGTTGTCAAAATAAACAGGAACTTAATATTATTTACGTACTGTCCATGGTGGATAGTAAGTAAATATGAAAGTCCTGATGTAACCATGGACACCACTGTGCAATAAAAGTTCGACTTAAGCTACATTCACAAATCGAAATTAATTTTTGTTTTATGCTTGATGTTTTAGTGTGTTTTTAGGTGCCATTCCCAAATAGTTTTGCTTTTGTCGATTTTAGTTAGTAGTGACATCTATCATAAATTTTAGAAGATCGGTTGTACTCAGAACATCGGTAATACAGTAAATGCAACTGTTAGATGTGCTAAGTTACACATGCTGTCATATGTTGTTTGTTTACTTTCGTATTTTTTGGAAGAGCAAGGTAAATATTATCATAATAACAAAGTAGGTATTAAAATCTTGTTTTTATTTTCATTCATTTTGACACTCGAATAAAAACAAACTTAGGTTATCGTCAATGCGAAGGATGATAGAAAGAGACAAGTATATATCACTGCATCATTCTACGCTTCATCCTATTGGTCTATTCCTAAGTATAAAACGTAAAACTAAAACATAAGTTTGGAGTTTGCAAACTTTTGTGTGAAAACCAAAACTAAATACTGATTTGTGAATGGCAGCATAAGATAACATGTCTACAAGGTTATTAAAACAAAAATGGAAAACATAAAACAAAAACTAATTTCGATTTGTGAATGTAGCTTTACAGTATTTAAATTTTGTCATTAAGTAGAAGTATTGTAAAAATTATATTTTTGCTTTAAAAAACTATTTTTTCAGTTAATGTCAATTAGATTCTTTTGAACTGAAATTAATCAACTATTTAAAAAAAATACAAATCAATGATATCTAAGATATTGTGCTACTTCAAATGTTGGATAAGTTAATCCATTATTGGAGATATGGGTAAAGTTCAACTTTGGTCATCATTTAAGCGATTTTAACCTCTAACCTCGGAATAAGTTATGGTTGATTGCTTGCAGTGTATTTACTTAAGTTCGTATCAAGATATCGGCGCAACAGATAAAGCTATTGTAATAAGAACTTTGCAGGGATGTTATATGCTATGCGATAGTGTAAATTGGGTTGTGGACAGTTGCGGTCAGTTTAGAGTTTCTGTGACTCCCATTAAACGTTAAGATAGTGTTTTAATTAAAAGTATTTGCACGTACTGCAATTAAAGAAAATAATAATACTGGAAAATGCATTTGTAAAGTTCTTACATGTTTCTCATTCTCTGTACCAAAATTATTTTCTCAGCTTGTTGTTCGTTCTATGCCAATTATTACAAGTAATTAAAAGAAAATGACGATCAATTACCCCCTCCAAACTATCGCCAAACAATAACATCCAATTGGTCAGCAGTCAGCGTCCATTGCAGACTTCATGTCGACAATAGACGATAAAGATCCGAGAACAACCGTTGAAGGGACCACCGCCCAGAATGAACATCACTGTCAACCACGAGCAGAGCAAGAGCAATCACCGCTAGGTGGCCACGGCTGTATGACGTCACAGATAAATATAACAGGAGACTCATTTACTTTTTCCCATCAACTATTTCCCTCTTTGAGGTTAGATTTCGGTTGTGGCAGCTGGCAGCCAATCACAGGGCTTATCAGAACACGATGAGATGATGTTTGTGGTTTAGATGTCGATGTATGGATTTGGCCATTCGGGAAATTGTGATGCTGATTTTTTTTCTTGGTTTTTTTTATTGTTGTTGGGGGAAATAGGTTGGTAAAACTGAAGATGACAGGTTTGTTCGAGGTTATTTAGTGCTTATTATGTGACCGTTTTTTTTGTTTTACGCCGAAACGAATTGCTGGTACAGATATAGAAAATCAATAAATGTATTTTTTTGAAACCGGCAAGAAAGTGCCTGTTTTCCTGACCAATTTTAGTATGGAAAGTAGGTGTTTACAAGAACTCAGCGGATTAAAATACTAGGCCTACTACATGCTTGACCTAAAAATTGTCACTTACGATACGTAATAATTTTTCCTACAACTGTGTGATTTCTTTGTTATTATGTAACTATTATTGCCTTGGTTACGTATGAAAAGTAGACAAATGCAGACTAAGTGCATTTCTGTAAGCAAAGAAACACTAGTGCGGAAAGTAATTCATTACGCAACTGTAAAAAAAGTTTTTTTGAGTGCGATTTAAATTTCGCGCCGAGCGCGGAAATCATATTTTGGCCACAGACGCTTATGAAAGAAGAAGATGTAGTGCGCCAGCGCTAGTAAATATGCATTAGTATATTTTGACGTTTATAAACATAACCTTAAATTACAGTATATCTAATCTGTACACAATTAATAAAAAGAACCGAACAAAGTAAAATATATCGATAAATGGTTTTATTTTAAATAAATAAAATAAATAAATATATCATCACGCCTTCTACCCATTACTGGGTGTGGCACTCTGCTGAAGCAGATCTCGGTAAGTGATATATTTTGCGCGTGAAGTGCGGTTACCAGTCGTCAAATCACGGCCCCCAAACATGTTAGTGGTGGAGGAGCCACAGGGATAGCTTTTTTTCAAATTATGAAAATTTGTCGCCTGTGGGAATCGAACCAGGGACCTCAGGATCCACAGGCCGACTTCATACCACTGTGCTAGCCATCCCAAATGTTTTATTTTAAGAGTAAGTGAAATACATAATATTTATTTTTTGTGTATATTATTAACACAGTTGTTACAGTTGCTTATATTGACATAATGTGAAGTGAAAAATTTTGTACTGTCTAAAGAAACATTGATTTCTTCCGTACCTGTTCATATTATTAACAGTAATATTATTGACAACAGTTTCGGAGGCTTTAGAAGTACCAGCAGCAGGTTGATTGTCATTGTCGAAAATAAATCCAACATAGCATGATCTGGGGCTTCAATTATCTTTGAAGGTGTTTATGATAAAGAAGAATCACTCATTGTAGTATTCCAATCTAGACGATTGCGAAGAAATTGTCTTGAAATTAGTGAAATATTTTTAAACAACGTAGAACACTTTGTAAGCAATCAATAAACAAACCATAGCAATGCCGTAAAACATCGTTCTCGTGAATATCATTAAGATTTTATGAATTTGGACAATATTTTAGTGATTAGAAGTCGCACAGTTATAGGAAAAATGTTGTTTATAACACGTGCCGAAAAAGGTTACGTGCTCGTGCAGATTTCCGCACTTGGCAAGCCTCGTGCGTTAAATTCTGCACTTGCTGACAAGCCTTTTTCGGCACTATTAATTACAAAATTCTGAAATGATGATATCTATGAAGTAATCATAAAAATAAAGGTTATAATTAATTTATCGATCGATAACATTAACCAAGTTGCAGAATACAGAAATACATGTCAAGTTCTCATGAAATTTCTATCGATTCATTTTAAGTAGCAAACTGTGTTTATTACAGAAATATGTAGTTGTACAGTAAAATATAAAATCCATTAGAAATAAATTCTGCATAAAATTTTTGTATAAAGTGTGTAAAACCCTCACCGATTCTAAAATATTCCTTTACTACCTGCATACACTCATAAAATATTTACGACAAAGCTACTAAATTTCAAGTACGCAGAAATATATCACTTATCTTGTAAAAACCAAATAAAATACTTCACATGATTCCATCATTTCATCTCTACTTATTAATCAAATAAAACGCAACAATTCCAGAAAACTGCAAAGATGGCGCACATAAAATCATAATATATTTAACTCCAGCTGTTTTATTAACTGTCTCAGTTGGTAAAACAGTGCATTGCCATCTACACAGGACTTCTGATTCAATTGCTTTTCGAGCGATGCACAAAGCGAAGGATAGATTTGAATTTCCATTTATTTAATTTCCTTGAAAAGTTCGCACGAGTGAACAGAGATGGCGCGAAGGTCTCCCCAGTGCGTTGGAGAGGGATGAAGGACTACGCGGCACGCAGACAAATGACAGTTTCAAAGAATCACTTCAGTTATTAGGGAAAGTATCGAGTCACTTAAATATAACTTTGCTGCATGTGAGACGAAGAATTAAATCTGGAGTTCTGTTTTGTTTCACTCGAGACTATAATTTAATTATTATTTGCTGTTTGAAATTTATTTGCAAAGTTTATTCCAATGAAGGCGGAACTGGAAAATTGTTTTATTTATGAGAGCGAAACTTTACTCATATTTGTATAAGTTTAAAGGTCCCAATTGTATTAGCTACATTTTAATATTTATGTGCGGATTAAATTTATCCCTACTTTTTTCCAGTTATATTTATTTTATACATAAAAATAAAAATATAAAATAAAATAAATAAATAATAAATATATCATCACGCCTTCTACTCATTACTGGGTGTGGCACTCTGCCGAAGCAGATCTCGGTAAGTGATATATTTGCGCGTGAAGTGCGGTTAGCAGTCGTCAAATCACGGCCCCTAAAGATGTTAGTGGTGGAGGAGCCACAGGGGTAGCTTTTGAAATTATGAAAATTGTTTGTCGCCTGTGGGAACCGAACCAGGGTTCTCAGGATCCACAGGCCGACTTCATACCACTGAGCTAGCCACCCCATTATGGATATATTATTTTTGATAATACTAAAGACAAAATTAAAAATTTAATTCCACCCCATTAGATCTTAGAATTTAAGTAATAGTAAAATAACAAAATGTAGCCAGTATTTTAACTAAGTACTTAACAATAATTGATAAAATCAAAATGAAATATTAACAGAAATAATGGTAAATATACCGCGATGCAACTGAATTAATAATCTTTGAATATATGTTTAATACAATTTCTAAGTAGCATCCGGTGACCCATCTCTATCCTCCTAGAGGGTCGCGACCCATCCTTTGAAAACCACTTATACACAGCATAGGACCATAGTTCATAGATCCCAGGTTCAAATCCTAGCGTTATCCTAATTTTTATTTTTATAATACAGAGAAATAACTACAGGGTGATCAAAAGGAATTATTATAGTTGGCAATACAATTCCAGAGATCTTTTTAATCCACAGTTGGCACAACGTCAGATAAAGGCGGAAATACTATTTAGGTTATGTCAGGAGTCTGACAGCTAATAGAATTTTGACTTTTTAAGTAATAGAAATACTTTAGAAATAAATGTAATAATAAATGTACTCAAATTTAAATTTTAAATGTCACTGTCAACAACAGGAAATGAATTTATGTATCAGGCTTACCAATTTCAAGTAGTATTTTTTATTGCCAACTGTAACAATTCCTTTTGATCACTCTGTAGTTATTAGTAACAATCAATCATGAATTCAGGAAGCATAATTTTAATCCTAACCTGTATTTACACTGATTACAACTGCGGCAGTTAAAGTGCCCTTCAATCTCTGTCAGCATCTCCACCACTGATTCATCCCCCAAATGATTCCAACAATCATGAAGGGGTCGCAACAACAATTAGAAACTAAACACCTTAATATCACCACGTCACCAACAATCCACCATTGCATACATAACCTAGCCGGTGACAAAATGGCCGGCTGTCAAGATGGCCGCCAACACAAACTAGTGACAAGCAAGAGGAGACAATATCGAGCACGAGTAACTACCGACGATATTAATTGTCATTCCTGCACGTTCGTCGTCGCCTTTGAATACGAACAATAATTAGAGAGAAATGTGCCGAGCGGAGACGGTGCGCAGCCGGTAAGGAAGCGCGCTGCAATGTCAAGTTACCGACTGGGGCGTGATAGCGATTGTTATTAAAGGTTAGCGAATGCAGGCATGTTAGTATGGGGATTAAATGGCGGGTTACGCTTGATTTTATTTGATAGATCTGAGCGGGAACTTCAGGTGCAAGAATTTGCATAAAGTTATTTTGTTTTCGATGCTTCAGACAGACTTTAGGCAATTATTATGTCGGTCTTTACTTAACACAAGATGCAACGAAAATTTCATCTCGGGAGGTAATAGACAGGTATTACCACTCATGTGGTAAAAGGTAAAATTATGGGGTGATGGCTCAGTGGTATCGAACCAGTCTGTAGATCCTGAGAAGCCAAATTCGATACCCACAGTCGACAAACATTTTCACCAAATTAAAATTACCTCTGTGCAGAGCTGGGCAGTAGCTAGCTACTTTTGTAGCTTAGCTACGTTTACCTTAGCTGTAGCTGTAGCTTAGCAAAATGTGAAAAAATATAGCTGTAGCTAGCGAACTATGTTTTTTCTATTCGCTTAAAAATATTGTTATAACAACTGAAGCTACTTTTAAAACTACTTTTTGTAGCTTAAAGCTACTTTTTGTAGCCCAAACCTACTTTTTGTAGCTTAAAGCTACCACTGTTCATTACGAAATACCTATTTATTTTTGTTTTGTATTTGAATTGTACCTTCTTTATTGTTTTCTATAACTGTAGGATAACAAGTTATTATATAGTGTAAAATCTATTAACATATTTTATTTTTCACTTGTTCTTAACCTATCCTACTTTTGTATTAAATATTAGATGAACTAAACATTGACTGTTTAGGAGTCTTCTGTTAATGTGACTGTTACTTTATTCAGATATAAATAAAAATTATAGCATAAAAAATTAACAGTACATTTGTCCATTTGCGATTTTTTATATTTATTAACAGTCATTATAACAAAAGACTGATCAACTGATCATATTACAATGGCAAATTTAATAATTCACAATAATTGAAAAAAGTAGCTTTAAAATTTAACAGCTACTTTAATGAAAGCTTTTACCTGTATCTTAGCTATATTTTACAAAATGTAGCTTATAGCTGTAGCTCAGCTACATTTTTAAAGAATAGCTGTAGCTGTACCTTAGCTACTTTTTTAAAGTAGCTTGCCCAGCTTTGCCTCTGTGGCTCCTCCACCACTAACATCTTTGGGGGCCGTGATATGGCGGCTGGTAACCATACTTCACGCGCATAAATATATCACTTACCGAGATCTGCTCCGGCAGTCAAACATTTTCACCACATTAAAATTACCCCTGTGGCTCCCCCACCACTAACATCTTTGGGGGCCGTGATTTGACGGGCGGCAATCGCACTTCACGCGCATAAATATATCACTTACCGAGAACTGCTATGTAGAGGGCTACACCCAGTAATGTGTAAAAGGCGTGATGATATATTTATATTTATTTATCTCCATTGTTATTATTTTAATACGAGAACAGATAAATTTATTAGAAATTTTGAGATCAGATGGCATTGCTTTAACCGTAAGTAGTTCTTACACAACATGTATAATGTAATTTAACTTTTATTAAATGGAAAATTACATTGTGTAATTAAATCAAAGCATTCCGAAGATAAAACCAGACACCGCACTTAAAAACATTGCATCATAAAAACTATCCGAGAAACAAAGTGGTCAAGAAAACGATTTTAACTTACAACCAAAAAAGAACAAAGACGTCTACAACAAGAACAAGAAAAGAGACAGAAACAAAACAAAGACTAAGTTACAGAATAAGAAAGAGTAAGAAAGAAATATCAGAAGAGTGATCGCCAGAACTTATCAGGTTCTACAATTAGCACGTAGTAGCACTCTTTGGGAGTTGGCGCATTAAATGAGGCGTCTCTCCCCCTCTGAGGAGGTCACGTGACTACCGGAAGTGAACAAGTTCCTCTGAGAAATGCAGCGCAAAAATTCCCAGACATCTTGTGGAGATTAAAACCTGTGATATTAATGCTGTGTTCCCTCACAGCCGAGTCGAGCTGCTGTTTAATTATTTTTTTCGTGGTTAGTTTTTTTGCCAAGGCTTGTAAGAGGGTTGCTATGTACGGAGCGAAGTATATGATATGTTAATTTAGGAAATATATTCCGCAGAATTTAAAGAACATTAAATAATTTTTTCATCTGCAAGATTCTGACTAAAATGTAAATGTGAAAAGATATTTTTCATATTGTTCTAGTGCCGAGTTTTTTTAATCACTTTTTCTTAATTTCTCTGTACTACAGGAACTTATCTTAATTACAGTAGCTTATAATGGAATACTAACCATTCAGATATAATCGGATTTTTTATTTTGTAAACCTTATTTTGAATGATGGGAGTACAAAATAGTTATTTATGTACCAAGGGTGAAAACAGGTGTTTCTTGCCCACGGTAATGTCAAAAATGCTAATTTCACCCATGGTACATACAATACTTATTTTGTACACAACAAAATAACATTTAATTATATGTTCAAAAGATTAAAATATGTAAATAGGTTATATATAAAAATGACATTTTGTAAAATCAAGTCAAAATTGTCATTTTATTTATGTATTCATAGGATTATTTTTTTATGGCCCTAGGGCCAAAAACAAGTGTTTAAGCCTGCTAAAACACATTAATTTCTGCCCGATTGTACATAAATACATTTTGAAGTACAAAATTATTATCAAAAATTTTTTTTGGCCAGCGGTTCTCCAAATACGGGACACAACTTTCTTATTTTAAAAGAGAACATATATTTTGTGCGAAAGGTAATTTTATTCTGCCTTCAACAAATACAAAGTTCAGTTCCCTCACATTACGAAATTTTTAAGAAAACACATTAAATTGACATCTTTGGGGAGCCGTGATTTGTCGACTGATAACCGCACTTCACGCGCATAAATATATAAATAAAAAATAAATAAATATATCATCACACCTTTTACCTATTATTAGTGTGGCACTCTACATAGCAGTTTTCGGTAAATGATATATTTATGCACGTGAAGTGCGGTTACAGCCCGTCAAATCACGGCACCCAAAGATGTTAGTAGTGGGGCAGCCACAGGGGTAATTTCAATGTGGTGAAAATGTTTATCAGCTGGTAGGAATTGAACCAGGGTTCTCAGGATCTACTGGCATAAATATATAACTTACCGAAATTCTCTTACAGTAGAGTGCTACACCCAGTTATGAGTAAAAAGCGTAATAATGTAGAACCCTTGTACTCCATGGCCTACTTGAAGCACATACCTCATAACCCGCTATAAATATTAAACAAACAATTTAAAACCACCGAAAATTAATGTTCCCACTCCCATATTATAATAACTCGGTCGTCCTCGTTCGCATTTAGCCTACTGCGATAACACATCGCACACAGCGCACTTTCAGCTGTTCCGTGGGCCGTGACGTCACAAGATGGCCGCCGGTGTAAGATACTCATGCTTTAAAGCGGTGTTAATGGTTTTAAAACAACAGCAATTTCAGTGATTATATGTTCCGAACGTGTGGTAGCATTTTAATTACTTATCACGCCGCACCGGGCTGTGGCGCTGCTGCAGATTTATATTTGTTGGCGCAGTCGGCGATGAATGTGTGGACCAACGCGCGTGGCTGTGATATCTTTGATGTTTTTGGTACTGTATGCAGGAGTGCATATGAGCCCCATAAGAGAGGGAGAGTTTAAGTATTTGTAAGGGGTGTGCGGTCATTCATTTTTATATTTGATTTTAAAAATAAAAATATAAAATAAATATATCATCACGCCTTTTACCCATTACTGGCTGTGGCACTCTGCCGAAGCAGGACTCAGTAAGTGATATATTTTGCGCGTGAAGTCGTCAAATCACAGCTCCCAAAGATGTTAGTGGTGGGGTAGCTACAGGGGTACTTTAATTAATTTGTGAAGTTTAAATCTCTATCTCTATTTATGGGATGGCTAGCTCAGTGGTATGAAGTCGGCCTGTGGATCCTGAGAACCCTGGTTCAATTCCCACAGGCGACAAACAATTTTCATAATTTCAAAAGCTACCCCTGTGGCTCCTCTACCACTAACATCTTTGGGGGCCGTGATTTGACGACTGGTAACCGCACTTCACGCGCAAAATATATCACTTACCGAGATCTGCTTCGGCAGAGTGCCACACAGTAATGGGTAGAAGGCGTGATGATATATTTTTTATATAAATCTTTATTTCGCGCTTACCAAGCACCACCCGGTATTTGAACTACCACATTACGGCTCGGTGAGCCCGTATCTTGTACTGTAATTGGGATTAAGTTCCTATTGAACAGAGTAACAAATAAATAAATACATTTCGAAGCCATAAAAGTAAACATTATGAATTCTTGCAAATATGACTTTTTCTGCATAAAATTCTGCTACAAAACTATCTCATTATCATTTATTACAACTGTCCCTTCACCTTCCATTCCCTTTGTCCACAAAACAGATAACGCACTAGGACAAAACATAATTAAACAAAAACCATCCTTCACTTGTTTTTGTCTCCTCAAAAACAATTTCACAGCCTTCTACAACAATGCACATCTTTTTATGCCATTCGGGGAATATACACGTACTGGGACCAAAAAATTACTGTCGAACTTTAGTCACACAAGGGCGGGGGTGAATAACTACCCTAAGGGCACTAGGACCTCATTAGTACTCAGTAATTATCATGTTGATGACACGGGGACCGAGAAAATTGCAGAAAAGAAAAGGTTTTGAGAAAGTGTTACATACAAAAATTGTAATTTCAAGTTAAAATACTTCAATAATTATTTTATGCACAATCAGGCCGAAAAGCATGTGTTTGAGCCCTAAAAACCAGGCCAAAATACCTGTTCTTGGCCCTAGGGCCCTATGGATGATACATAAACAAAATGACAATTTTTGTTGATACTAAAAAATGTCATTTTGACATATAACCTATGTACATATATTAATCTTTTGAACATATAATTAAATGTTATTTTGTTGTGCATAAAATATTGTATGTACCACGGATGAAATTAGCGTTTCTGACCCTGAGCATGCTATTAGCCATCGGCGCTTTACGCCTCGTGTTAATAATCATGCCACGGGCCAGAAACGACTGTTTTCACCCTTGGTACATAAATAACTATTATTCACAAACAATTGGGAAGTGAGTCATTGTTTACTTCACTTTTTTAGCTAGCTGGAAAAATGTTTCCGCGCCTAAATATATTACTTTCCGAGATTTGCTACGGCAGATTGCTACACTCAGTAATGGATAAATAGCATGATGATATATTTATTTTATTTATAATATATAATAAAATTAAAAAATCAACACTAGGTAGATTTCAAAAAAGTAAATAAGTTTATTCACTATACGTATTTCGGTCGACTAGACCATCATCAGGTAATGATTACAGAAGAATTTTTTATTCTTCTGTAATCATTACCTGATGATGGTCTGGTCGACCGAAATACGT
Source organism: Pterostichus madidus (assembly GCA_911728475.2). Classification (NCBI taxonomy): domain Eukaryota; kingdom Metazoa; phylum Arthropoda; class Insecta; order Coleoptera; family Carabidae; genus Pterostichus; species Pterostichus madidus. The sequence goes on along the minus strand of OU452303.1, from coordinate 42,608,218 downwards.
ATAGTGAATAAACTTATTTACTTTTTTGAAATCTACCTAGTGTTGATTTTTTAATTTTATTATAAAAATGTTTCAACGAGAACCGACAGTGAAATCTATTGAATTTATAATATATAGTACTCAGGTTCTTGTATAGATATTATATGAAATGATTCTGTATTTTGCTGACAGGTATTTGAGATAAATATTTTAAAATACTGTGTTACAATTGTATCTGTTTCAATAGAAAGGATTGAATTGTGTGATGAAATGATTTGAGTTTTATTTTATTGTTTGCGTTTGAAATTTGAGATGTTTTGTATCATTTCTGTTACCTAGAGCTATGAGGATTACGGCTTTATTTTTATATACGTGTGCCATGGATTTTACACGAGAATTTTCACAATTCAAAAAATAAATTTGCTTCTCTGTAATGCGAAATAATTGCTATGATTTTTACAAATACAAATTTTAGTTCTTAAATACTGGACGATGTTTTCCAACAACATATTTTTAGTAGTCACAATAATATTAGAAATAAAAAAATGCCATCTACCAAAGTCTGTATGTAAATATATAAAATAACTTGACTGATAAACATATTCAAATTTTGTTTCAAAACAGCCTTTTCAAAACTTTTGTCCGTAGTAAGTATTTCAGTTGGCAATAAAAATATGCTTGAAATTGGTAAGACTGATACATAAATTTATTTTCTGTTGTTGACAGTGACATTTGTAAATTTAAATTTGAAAACATTTACAATCCATAAATAAAATCATTGCTTCTCTTACCTATATCCTTTTCTTTCTTAACATTACTCACAGAGCAATAATATAAAGTATTTCAATCACTTAAAATGCTATTAGCGGTCAGACTCTTAACATAACCTATCTGTATTTATTATAAAAATGCCAATGTGTTAAGTACATAGTATTTCCGCCTTTATCTGACGTTATGCCAACTGTGGAATAAAAAGATCCCTAGAAATGTATTGCCAACTGAAAAACTTACTACTGATTACTCCGTAGTAAAAGTAGCTCATTTTAAAAGACTTTTTATCGGCCTTGTCCATTAGAAAATTTGCTAGCGGCTAGTTCTCTAAAACTGGACGTATGCGGAAAAAAAACATGTATTATAAAACTCGTTCTATAGTATAAAATGCAAAGGTTTCAAAAATGTCTCGATTAGATCCTCTGTGTAGATAACAGTTTAGGAAACGCTGATTTAGAAGAATAGTTTTTAAATCTAATATTTGAAGAGTCAATAATACCGCATAATATGAATCCAAGTAAATGTTAGTACAAAAGAAGAAGAAATGTTTGTTTCTTTTGTTTCTACCGCAGCCATCTGGATTGGTTTGGTTTGGATGGCGATATTAGTTCGCGTGTTTTGATTTGACAACTGCTGCTCCGGGTAATATGAACTAAGTTTGAGCCACATGTGAACCACATGAAGGGGTGAGAGGGTACGGGGGTGAACGGGTGCATAGCGGACATTTTGACTACGCTTGTGGTCGAAGCGACGCGCTGTTAAGCCCTTGCGCAAACAGCATCTCGAAACGGTAATATGCTGATGGATTTTTGGTTACGAAACATTGCAACGAATTCTCATTAGAATGTTTAATTATATAGCATTGCTCATAATGTTCGATAGTTGTACTTAAATTTCAAATATAAATAAAATCATTTTTTTCTGAAACCGGCAAGAAAGCGCCTACTTTTCTAACCAATTTTAGTATGGAAAGTAGGTTTTTACAAAAACAGTCAAGTAAAGTACGTATCCAAGGCTATAACAAAAATAACAGTTTGGTAAAGATTTTACCTGACTGTTTTGTATTTTACCTGACTGTTGTTTTTACGTAGTCTGCTTTAAATATTTGGTATTATTTGTGATTAATTATTGATTAAATTAAACGGAAAAAAATAGTAAACATAATACACCAAAAAAATTTATTACTTGATTCAGCGGATTCAAAACTCGGCCTGTGGCCTCATATTTCAAACAACCGCTTCGTCAAGTAAAACATCACTTTCTTGACTGATTATGTAATATACTATTACTACCTCAAGAAGATGAAAGGCTCGCTAGACAATTTCTCCTTTCAGCAGTAAAAACTGTTTTTCATACTAGTATGTAATAGTATATTACATAATAAGTCAGAAAGTGATATTTTACTTGACGAAGCGGTTGTTTCAAATACGAGGCTGCAGGCTGAGTATTTTAATCCGCTAAGTCAAGTAAAAACACTTTCTTGACGTATTATGTATACTATTTTTTCTGAAACCGTTTAATTTAATCAATATTTAATCATAAATAATTCAAAATTTTTATTTTTTTTTTATATGAATTGTACTGACAGCAGACTATGTATCCAAGGTTACAACAAAAATAACAATCAGGTAAAATATTTACCAGACTGTTATTTTTGTTGTTGCCTTGGATACGTACTTTACTTGATTGTTTTAGTAAAAACCTACTTTCCATACTAAAATTGATCGGGAAAATAGGCACTTTCTTGCTACTCCATCTTGCTTATCAGAGAAAGTGTAATTTCAGCTGGTGTATGATATTTATACGATTAGCATTAGTGAGAATCCATCTCATGTGTAGAAGTTGGTACTCTAGCGAGGAGCGACAGAGGAGCTTGCGGGTTACCGGCTGAGTAACGGAACTGCATTACCGACTCCGGCTCGTTAATTAACGTCTACAACAGCACCCCCGCACAACCCTTGCTCCGCGGTTTTCTAACGCAATTAATATAACGTGTGTTCGGGGACGTGGCGCTTGTGTGCCGCACGCCGCGTGATCTGATAGTGAAGCGAACTATCCGACAACCACACACACATATACAAACACACCTGGGATCTTCTTACTCTTACCGGAGTTTCATTAGAGCGGGATTTATACCAACAAAGTAAAGTATTTTTCAAAGATTCTAACAGATCCGGCATCTAAAATGTTTGTATGTATGTTTCGTGCTGTTAAATGTTACTCAGTGGGGTCTACCACCAAACTTTGATTATTTATCAAATAATTATTTACAGTTTACGAGAAAAAAATGTACAAAAGCGATATGTGACGTCACTGTGACGTATTAATGGCAAGTGGCCATAGAAAGATGGGCATATTTATTTATGCTACTCTGTACAACGGGAATTTAATACCAATTACATGGGCGTCCGCAAGGGGGGGCAAGGAGGAGTGCTCGCTCCCCTGGCTATTAACTAACCAAATACAATATAAACATGTATATATAAATAAATAAATAAATATATCATCACGCCTTCTACCCATTACTGGGTGTGGCACTCTACCGAAGCAGATCTCGGTAAATGATATATATTTGCGCGTGAAGTGCGGTTACCAGTTACGGCCCCCAAAGATGTATATACAGGGTCTTTTTTTCTATATTATATTGTTAATTTGCCATAAAAGGACTTATAATCGAAGTGGCAAAGGAAAAAAATGAATCAATTTTTATGTTAAATACGTCAGGTATTGACATAAAATTAAATTATTTTGATTCACTTTTTTTCTTCGCCCCTTCGATCATAAGTCTGCTTAAGGAGAATTAACATGTACAAATTTAACATTGTTTGTCCTATGTGTAATATAAAAATAAAGACCCCCGTATATATAAAATTTTAAAAAAATTATAAGTTTAAAGATAATAAATCCAAGCTGAGACTAAATTTTCAGCAGTATTCTTATAGACAGCTAACATTATCCCTATCGTAACGATTGAGTAATTTAAATTTATTAAGTATTCACAAAGACAAAATATTAGAAAATAAGAACGGTAAAACTGCTAAATCGGAATTTATTGAAGAAGTAGTGTCAATTTATGGAAAAGATATACGAAGATTGTACTTCCTCTTCAATTCAAATCCCTGACGACAAAGAATAATTTATTTCACAATGTTCAATATTTTTTTTTGTCTATTTGTTTGGTGCATTTGTATTTATGTTATATAAATTTAAAAAATATTTTAGAAATTTATGTATCTCTGAGATTTTTGTGCCACCTCCCTTGAAAAAATGTCTGTGAACGCCCATGCCCAATTACAGTACAAAGTCCAGACTCACCGAACCGTAAAGTGGTAGTTCAAATATATAATTATAGCTTGAGTGGGATTCGAACTCAGGATCTCCTAATTCGTATATTAGGAGTGAAAGATACAAAATTTCATTTGTAAATTCAATCATATCTTAGATTTCTATTTCGAGTATTTAGTTAAATTGTATGAAGTGACGTCACTTTTTTGTGTTGTCATATAAAACTTTTATCAAATGGTGAAAATACTGACCGTGTAATGTTTGAAATTTAACGTTTTGACAGAAGTTAAAATACGTAATAACGTTGGAAAGATAAATTTTACGATTCCTAAATGAGCAAATATTAAAATACAAAATTTCTCCATGGGCGTTTGGACCAAACGCCCAGAGTACATTTTGATATCTACTTAGTTACAGGACGCTTGTAACTCGTAAAAAATCTAAAAAGAGTTTATCTTAAAATTAATTTACATTACACAAACATTCAAGTAGTAGTTAACCTAGAAAACTTGCAAGACATCGATAAAAACCTCGAAGAAATGAAAACTTTTTCATGAATGAAATACGGTCCAAATTCGCACGCCACACGGAAAAAATTTCTCCCTATTTTCGAGATATTCTTTTGTTCGTTCCGGTATAATTTCATTAAAAAAAAATCGTGTTATCAAATAATTTAATGATAAGAACACCGCGATGAGAATAAAGAAACCGAAATATATTCAAGCGAGCATTTCATTAAATTCCGTGGCCGTTAATAAATAAGTTAAACGATTTATTTCTTATTTTAAACACAATGGTTGTATTATTCTCACCTCAAAGATTCCATTCTTTGCATTTTCTTTCATTATTTCGTGTCATATTGGGTTTGGAAACGACAGTTTTCATTAAAAATTAATTTTCCGCTTCTAAGAAAACGCCGTTTCTTTATACATGATTTTAACACGACATATTTTGCTATCATAATTATTTCTTTAAACATTTGCTCAACAATTTACACTTTTTATATTTTACAGTTTTACTTGAAAATTGTAGCGCGACCACCAGACCTAGGTAAAAGTACTTAAATGTTAAGTACAAGTACTGATAGCCAAGTACTTAAGTACTAGTAGTAAATTTTAACTACAATTACACCAAAAAGTACCTACCTACTTTTCAAGTAATTGTACCAATGTTATCTATGTTTCTATTTGAAATAATCAAATATATGTTATGATAGAACCACCTTAAAGAAATTTTTTTTCGTTTCTAATTTTTGAAATCGTTCTACGTTTGTAATGTACATAATTAAATCAGCCTTTTACAAACTGCAATTTGGATCACATAAAAAGTAACGGGATCGCGAAAGACTATATTTGTGATTTTTGCCTCCAAGGGGGTCTTCAAAAAGTTTGAAACCCACTGCACTAGAGAAATTAATAAGTGATAAATTAAATCTCCTTGGTTACCAATTAAATAAATGCTATTTTCATAAATATAAATTGAAAATAATCCATCTAAATGTCAAATTCTCGATTTGGAGCAGTTTCTACAGAAGAAATTTTTATTAAAATTGAAGAAAACGTTCCAAAAATATAAGTTTAATGAAGCAAAATAATTCAATGCCGTTGAGCACATTTTCAAATCTTGTTTAGTTTTTGAGATATACCCTCGGGAAAATACAAAATCTGATGAGGTAATATTTGGGGAAAAAAACACTTTTCCGGAGTCTATATTTTAAAAACTATTTTCACTTTAATAATGTAGTAGTTTTTTACAGTTTTACAAAGTAATTTTTTTTCACGATTGATGATGTAAGTGCATCCCTTAAACATTTCTACCATACAACAAATTAATGTGAAAGGAAAAATCATTTCTCATAACCTACTTATACCATACAATAACCAATAATTTAATGTTCCAAAACTGCTTGGAATATATGAGACAGAAAGTAGTGCTTTCGATAAAAGCAAATTATCATTAACTTCGTGTGAATGGTTAGCAAAATGCCGCCTGCCAATAATCCTGATTCAATACTGTAGTTTGGCTGTCAGCCCAGCAATAAAAACAAAATGCCGCTCGTGTGTGATAAGGGCGCTGCGCTGTTACCGCGAAACACCGGGTTTCAACCCCGGAGCCAAATATTCCAGAATTTATCACTTGGAACTTTCAAACACGATTTTGCCGATAACTTATTGTAAAGTGTTATTTATACCTTGTTGTACAGGTATTATATTTCATATTTTTTTGCAAAATAAATTTAATGGATACATTATTTGTGATAATACTAAAGACAAAATTGAAAATTTGAGTCACTTATTGTCATTTTTTTTTTGTGGTTTATAATATTGATATGAAATTTTAAATTTATAAAAAAATAAAATAAATATATCATCACGCCTTCCACCCATTACTGGGTGTGGCACTCTACCGAAGCAGATCTCGGTAAATGATATATTTTGCGCGGGAAGTGCGGTTACCAGTCTTCAAATCACGGCCCCCAAAGATGTTAGTGGTGGAGGAGCCACAGGGGTAGTTATTGAAATTATGAAAATTGTTTGTCGCCTGTGGGAATCGAACCAGGGTTCTCAGGATCCACAGGCCGACTTCGTACCACTGAGCCTAGCCACCCCATTGCATTTATTATAAAAATAACATATCAAATACTATTTTCGGCTTTTATCTGGTGTTGTTCCAACTGTGCAATAAAAAGATCCCCAGAATTGTATTACCAATTGAAACATTTACTTTTCATCACTCTATATTTTCTACGTAACATAAATAAAGTAAACAGTCAGTATAAAATAAAACCCACGTCTTAATCTCATACATCATTACTCCAATGCAATGCTTGCATTTGAAATTTCCCTCCCAATTATTTTTAAACAAGTGAAAGGCGTCAGATCCACCAATCCGCGCTCGCAAGCTGTGACACCATCCGACTACAGTCACTTCCGCTTCCGATGATCATAATTAATGGCAGATACCTTGTATAAGTAAGTTAATCTTATAAAACTTAATACATCTTGTCAACTTTAGTACGCGGGGCAAAGAGGAATATTGCGCACGACGCGACACCATTAAGGCATTATTTAATTAATTAAGAATTCGTTATGACAGCTTACTGTCATTTAGCAGCAGCAACGCAACGTTCTTCTGCAAGAAGGCGGGCGCGAGGAGGAACTCTGAAGAGAAAAATTGTTGTTAAAATTGCAAATGACGTTTCGAAGATATTAAATATTTGATTAGATTTTGTTAATAGACAGCTTTCGTCGAACAAACAAAAGATCACACATTCAAATCTCATTGAATAAATAAATAAATAAATATATCATCACGCCTTCTACCCATTACTGGGTGTGGCACTCTGCCGAAGCAGATCTCGGTAAGTGATATATTTTGCGCGTGAAGTGCGATTACCAGTCGTCAAATCACGGCCTCCAAAGATGTTAGTGGTGGAGGAGCCACAGAGGTAGTTTTTTCGAAATTATGAAAATTGTTTGTCGCCTGTGATGGCTAGCACAGTGGTATGAAGTCGGCCTGTGGATCCTGAGGTCCCTGGTTCGATTCCCACAGGCGACAAATTTTCATAATTTGAAAAAGCTATCCCTGTGGCTCCTCCACCACTAACATGTTTGGGGGCCGTGATTTGACGACTGGTAACCTCACTTCACGCGCAAAATATATCACTTACCGAGATCTGCTTTAGCAGAGTGCCACACCCAGTAATGGGTAGAAGGCGTGATGATATATTTATTTATTTATTTATTTGTTTGTCGCCTGTGGGAATCGAACCAGGGTTCTCAGGATCCACAGGACGACTTCATAGCACTGAGCTAGCCACCCCATAAAAATCTCATTGAGTTCAACTTATATTAAAAAAATACGATTGTGTCTGATTGGTGCAGATACCACTATAAACTGTAGCGCAAGTACTGTAAACTTATGCGAATGGAAAATTATACTCTTTCAATACTTGTATTACAATATACTATTTTCTACGACAACTAAATAATGCATCTATTATATATGCAGTTCTTGTTATATAATGCAGTTCATTACTCATAACAGCGAATAATACGTATTACTTATCTGTGAGTAATAATTCATTATTTACAACAAAATCTAAACTTTGTCATCCATGATATATTATCTCTATTAATTGTTATTTTAATTAAATTATGGGAAAGGTAGCTCAGTGGTATCAAGTTGGCGTGTGGATCCTGAGAACCTTGGTTCTATTCTCACAGCCGACAAACATTTTCACCACAATTTAAAATTACCCCTGTGGCTAACATCTTTGGGATCCATGATTTGACGGTTGACGCGCATAAATATATCACCGAGATCTGCTTCGGCAGAGTGCCACATCCAGTAATGGGTAAAAGGCGTGATGATATATTTATTTATTTTATTTATTTTATTAAATTTATCTGTACCTAAAAGTGATATTACCAGCCGTCCAATCACGGCCCCCAAGAATGTTAGTAAAGGGGGAGCCACAGGAGTAGTTTTAATGTGGTGAAAATTGTTTGTCGGCTGCTGGGAATCGAACCGAGGTTCTCAGGATCCACAGGCCGACTTAATACCACTGGGCCACCAACACCAGTATAAATAAATAAATGAATTAAACGATAAACATGCGTCCTGTATTCAACAACAAAACAAAAAACTAATCCCAATTACAATAGCAAGCGAATTAAACTCCTTTTCCTGATAAATTAAAAAACTAAATTTTTCATCACAAATGAAAATTTCATTTTCGTCAGCAGAAAAATTAACATAACTAACAAAAGCAAACAAACATCCCCCATCCACATGGGTAGTATTTCACCGTCGACCCGTCAACTTTAATCAAGTATTTAATTTTTAGTGCGCATTTTCGACGTCGATATGTATTCAGCGTTGATGCTACCACGCTGAAATAATTAAAAGTGCGCCATGGCTATTAGCAGCGTCGCGGCGCGGCGGGGGCTGATCGATAGGCGGGGGCTGATCGATAGGCGGCGACTTGCGACGCGTTCTCGACGCTCCACATCAGCAGGAGTGTGGCTCCTGCTGATTTCAGGTAATGCGTAGTTGATTGGGAAATTCAATATTTCTTCATTTGCTGTTCTGTTTAGAATTAGAAAATTGCAATATTTTTAATTTCTTGCAATTGAAAAAAATATCATACATTTCCGATTAACTAGTTACCTTTTAGTAATCAAATTCATTAAATTTTGCCATCCTCAAGTTATAATTACACACAAATTAACAGAAAATGGGGTGGCTAGCTCAGTGGTATGAAGTCGGCCTGTGGATCCTGAGAACCCTAGTTCGATTCCCACAGGCGACAAACAATTTTCATAATTTCAAAAAGCTACCCCTGTGGCTCCTCCACCACTAACATCTTTGGGAGCCGTGATTTGATGACTGGTAACCGCACTTTACGCGCAAAATATATCACTTACCGAGATCTGCTTCGGCAGAGTGCCACACCCAGTAATGGGTAGAAGGCGTGATGATATATTTATTTATTTTATTTAAATACTCGTATACAGAATGTTTCAAAAAAATGCTACTCCTCGATTTATTCTTAAAATATTGGTTTTAGCAAAAGAAGATATTTAGAAGAAATTTTCAGGATAAATGGGCTGTTTGCTTTATGTATGAAACTAATTGATTAAATCAGTGGTCCTCAAGCAGTAACATACAAATATATTTTTCTAAATGGTAACTTATAATTTTTGTCTACAATTACATTGAGTTTTTGTTTCTGATTTCAACCATGTAAAGAAAATAAACTCGAATATAACGTTTTTTTTTTTTTCGAGGACCTGTAATTTAATAGTATATTACATAATAAGTTAGGAAAGTGATATTTTCCTTGACGAAGCCGCGGCCTGGTATTTTAATTCGCTGAGTCAAGTAAAAACACTTCCTGATGTATCATGTTTACAATTTTTTCTGAAACTGTTTAATTTAATCAATAATTAATTATAAATAATCTAAAATGTTAATTTTTTTTTATTTGAACAGTATTCACATTAGACTAGGTATCCAAGATTACAAAAAAAAGTCAGGTAAAATACAAATCAGTCAGGTAAAATATTTACCAGATTGTTTTGTACTTTACCAGACTATTATTTTTGTTGCAGTCTTGAGTACGTACTTTACTTGACTGTTTTGGTAAAAATCTACTTTCCATACTAAAATTGGTCAGGAAAGTAGGCAGCTTCTTGCCGGTTTCAGAAAAAAATTATTATTGGAAATTCGAGCAACAATTTTTATGTATCCATCGATAAGATAATATAATATTTTTGCCGCTCAGCAAGCGGCAAACATCAACTTTCTGCTTTCAACTGACAATTGGAAATTTCTATTTTCTGCTCGGTCGTCAAAAAGAATAAAACATCAACTTTCTGCTTTCAACTGACAATTGGAAATTTCTATTTTCTGCTCGGTCGTCAAAAAGAATAAAACATCAACTTTCTGCTTTCAACTGACAATTGGAAATTTCTATTTTCTGCTCGGTCATCAAAAAGAATAAAACATCAACTTTCTGCTTTCAACTGACAATTGGAAATTTCTATTTTCTGCTCGGTCGTCAAAAAGAATAAAACATCAACTTTCTGCTTTCAACTGACAATTGGAAATTTCTATTTTCTGCTCGGTCGTCAAAAAGAATAAAACATCAACTTTCTGCTTTCAACTGACAATTGGAAATTTCTATTTTCTGCTCGGTCGTCCAAAAGAATAATTATAAAGTCGGTAAATGAATTACTAATAGCTATAGGAGCATCTGTCACATCTTGTATTATTTGTGACATGAAATAACTCTCCATTTTCCTTATTAAAACTAAACTAACGATATATACTCAATTTCTGGTTAATTCTCTCACCTACACACTCTCACATATGCGTGATATTCGTGTGCATGTGTGATATAGTCACTCTGCCGCCTGCTTGATTGCACGGATATACGTTAACGATGTAATATATCACAGGCCGTGTTTAAACATTTGGCACTTGTCTCTGACGATGGCATTGGCTGGTTGATTTGCTTCCTCCCCACCACCGTGTGGTGAAAGTGGAAGGGGTAGAGTTCAACCCCCACCATTGGTATAATCTTGGGAAAATGCTAGCGAAGTATCGCAAACTTTTCAATCTAAAATTGTTTTTTGCTCTTTTTGTTTTATTTCGAAAAGTGTTTTTACGAAAAGGTTTTTTATAATATGTAGTTTAGAATTTGTAATTTATTTTTTAACTTTACTAAAAATGAAGGAATTATGAGATGGTTTTATCTTTTACGCGCCTCCGCCATTTTTGTTTTACTCATTACAAATAGAAAATTTAACATCTCGTTTTCTAGGTTTTCTTTTATTTTATAATATTTGCTACTCTGCACAAAATGACATTAATTGTGGAATTCTGTGATAAATCTATAAGTTCATAGATCCATAAGTCTGTAAATAATAAACAAAATCACATCAATATTTGTTGATAAGCAGAAAATATTTCAAAAAGACAGAAGTTTCATTGCGATTGTGTTCATCCTTTACAGATTTATGGATCTATAAAACTTATGGAACCCAAACCACTCAGATACAATCGTGTGTAACATTACACCCGCTTTAGAGGACCAATAAACAAGTTTATAATACCAAAATATGGGATGGCTAGCACAGTGGTATGAAGTCGGCCTGTGGATCCTGAGGTCCCTGGTTCGATTCCCACAGGCGACAAATTTTCATAATTTGAAAAAAGCTATCCCTGTGGCTCCTCCACCACTAACATGTTTGGGGGCCGTGATTTGACGACTGGTAACCGCACTTCACGCGCAAAAATATATCACTTACCGAGATCTGCTTTAGCAGAGTGCCACACCCAGTAATGATATATTTATTTATTTATTTATAATACCAAAATAAAATAAAATAAATTTTTCTGAAACCGACAAGACAGTGTCTACTTTCCTGACCAATTTCAGTATGGAAAGTTGATTTTTACCAAAACAGTCAAGTAAAGTACGTATCCAAGGTTACAACAAAAATAACAGTCTCGTAAAAATTTTACCTCACTGTTTTTTTTTTGTTGTAACCTTGGATACGTAATCTACTGTAAGTACAAGTTATATATATACATAAAAGAAAATTGAATTATTTATGATTAATTATTGATTAAATTAAACGGTTTCAGAAAAAATAGTATTATACATAATACGTCAGGAAAGTGTTTTATTTGACTCAGCGGATTAAAATACTTGGTCTGCGGCTTTGTATTTCAAACAACCGCTTCGTCAAGTAAAATATCACATTCCTGACTTATTATGTAATATACTGTAAAGAAAATTGTCGACTTCATTTTCAGTAATAATATAACAAGAGAGTGAGAATAAATTGAAAATAATTTGACAGATCTTTCGAAAACTTGTTGCCAGGCAATAGTCATGAAAGCCCGTAGGGCTTGAGTGGCTATTGCCAAATGGCAACAAGTTTGAGAAAGATACTGGATAATTATTTTCTAATTTATCCAACTCTCCAGTTATATTTAATTAGATCATTTTTTTATTTAGCTGTTGAGGTCGATTCATCCAACTTAAAAGATTTTGAACTGGGTTCATATCGATTGATTATTTATTAATGTATTCTTGGAAGTTGTTTCCAAAATTTGTTGGGGTGTATTTCTGTATTTAAAATACAACTAAGTCGATTTTTTTCACACATTTTACTTGACGCGTTGACAGTTTTAAATAATTATTTGACATCTACCTATCATTTGCCACAAACAAAAAAGCATCTACAGAGATAATTCCCGGGAATAATCACAAGAGCTTTATTCTCAGTATAATAATGATAGGATTGGTTAAAACGCAGATACGTGACATACAATGAAGCATTTCATTGGTTTTGAGAAACGTCAAAAAATAATCATGTAAATCGTATCTTAAAATGACACTATTTTGATAATCTAACCAACTTTGTATCTCTTATGGTTTTCAAGATCATTATGCTGACCCAAAAAAAAAGAAATATTGTATAAGCGGAAATCTGTGAGAATTGAAAAATATAATTCTTGCTTGGTAGAAACAAATTATATTATTATTATTTGACTATTATTTAAACCAAATAAAATACTCATGTAAAACTATCTTTACAGTTTAAATAAAATAATAATTCCATTCGAGTGAGAATAGCTAAAATGTAAATGTTATAAACTGTAAAATTTTCCGAATTCATCTCTGGTCGATGTCGAAAAACACTCACAACAAAACATACAAGTATCATTGAAACTCAACAAAAAATCGTTTTCCATTTTCAGCTCGCATTTCCGTAAATTCCATCCAAACAACGAGGGTAGCGAATGCGCAATCTGTACACACGCCCTCGCCTTTTAACCCTTCACCCTCGCGCGTGCGCATGCTCGACATAAACATCTCGTACGGTTCGTAAACAAAACTGCAACAATTCTATTCAAATTATAACCGGTATTCAGACTAGAGTAATACGGTTTGCGCCGAATAACAACTGACATTCGCAGCGCTGGAAGGGGGTGATACTGACACAGGAACTGTCAAATTGAAGGTATTCACTGGCGTGACATATGAGCCACGTAAACGTCATTCAATGAGTGCGTGAATGTCATGTAATTATTGAAATAATTGTTACTGTTATGATTATTTGTTTCACGATTTATGGAGCTCTGCTGATGAAATGTTATTAATTATTTCAATGAATTCAGGTTGGTTTTATTGCTAATATTATTAGCAGGATCGTAGAAGAAGAACTTGACAATATTACTTCATCAAAATTATGAATCATTTTTCTTACTGTCAATTATTCAGAAATTATTTTAAAGACAAATTAGTGAAAAAGGTATGTCGAACTCGTCTCATTTTTTGACCTTACTCTCATATAGAATTTACCGTATCGCTAAAATTAAACCTAAACGGCATTGAATTTCTCGATTCCGAATTGACTTATAAGCAATATAATTAGCATTTTATAAATAAATATATCATCACGCCTTCTACCCATTACTGGGTGTAACACTCTGCCGAAGCAGATCTCGGTAAGAGATATATTTTTCGCGTGAAGTGCGGTTACCAGTCGTCAAATCACGGCCCCCAAAGATGTTTGTGGTGGAGGAGCCACAGGGGTAGCTTTTTGAAATTATGAAAATTGTTTGTCGTCTGTGGGAATGAACCAGGGTTCTCAGGATCCACAGGCCGACTTCATACCACTGTGCTAGCCACCCCATATAAATAATTAGCATTTGATAATACAAATTTCGAACCATAAAAATAGATATTTATTTAGAACTATAAAAATGGATATTTTTTCAATTAGTTTGAAGTACTAGTGCACAAAATCAAACCTTATATTAGTTTCCAGTGTATAGAAATAGTTATTTATGTATCAAGGGTGAAAACAGGCGTTTCTGGCCCGTGGCATGGTTATTAGCACGAGGCACAAAGTGCCGATGACTAATAACATGCTTAGGGTCAGAAACACTAATTTTACCCGTGGTACATACAATATTTCATGCACAGCAAAATAACTAATTATATGTTCAAAAGATTAAAATATGTAAATAGGTTATATGTCAAAATGACATTTTGTAAAATCAAGTATCAACAATAAACACAAATTGTCATTTTATTTATCTAACCATAGGAATTGTATTTTTATGGCCCTAGGCCCAAAAACAAGTTTTTAAGTCCGTTTTTTAGGACTAAAACACATGAATTTCGGCCCGGTTATGCATAAACGTTATTTTAAATTATGTGAGTACAACAAATGCCTCGTTGTACATCACTAAGACAAATGATGATACTTGCGTTATAACTAAATAAACAACAAATATAAATACCTTTATTTTGCTCCTATTTTATCGAAAAATCTATTGAACTGGGCACAACCACAAGCACAATTTATAGAAAAACACTAAAATTTCATCTAAAACTGTCCACGGCTCAACACTACTACAACTGACAGACAAGTTCGTGCTTTTGTGTAGGCGCGCAAGTCTGAACATCGTTCGTTAATTAATTTGAAGGCTGTACGATCAATATATAGTCGCGAAACTTGTATATTAAATTCAGAAGCGGGAAATGCAATTTAAATAATATAATAATACATATTACTACTATTTATTTATTATAACATTACTATAAGTTCGGTCAATTGAAAATTGCAAATGTGCGTCTATAGAATAAAATGCGTGCCAGTCCTAATACGAAATTATTTGGGTAAAAAATAGGTACTTCATTTAATAATTATTATTTTTTGAGTAAATTAATTCAATGTAATTTTATTATAAAGTGAAAAATTTGAGAAGATTTGACACATAACAAAATAGAAAGTAAATATTGGAAATTTGTCAACGGCCATGGCTGCGCTCGTTGGTACTGATCTAAGCGATAACGCGAGTTAAGCAACGTTGCGCGCGGGTAGTATTTGGATGGGTGACCGTCCAGAGAAAACTCGCGTTGCTGTTGACAATAACAACTAAAACGCAGATCAGGGCGTAATGGCGGCATATGACCTGAGTAGTTGGTCAGCCAAAGAAGCCAGAAAAAAAAAAAAATATTGGAAAAACATTAGGATTGAATTACATTGATACCATAGCCCAGTTGGTAAAAATATTTGACCGGAGTTCAAAAGTCCTAGGTTTAAATCCTGGTTGTATTCAAATTTTTCTCTCCATAATAAAATTAGTTATGTACTATTTTGAAAGGACTCATTTTTCAATAAATAAACAAATTTAAGATTTGATATATTAAATAAAAATAAAATATATTATCACACCTTCTACCCATTACTGGGTGTGTCACTCTGCCGAAGCTGATCTCGGTAAGTGATATATTCATGTGCGTGAAGTGCGGTTACTAGCAGTCAAATCACGGCCGCCAAAGATGAAATAGTGAAAATTGTTTGTTATCTGTGGGAATCGAACCAGGGTTCTCAGGATCTACAGGATAAAAATGCCGAGCAAGACCTTAGGTGATTGCTTTTATAATAATAAATATATCATCACGTCTTATATCCATTACTGGGTGTGGCATTCTATCGAAGCAGATGGTGAAGGAGCCACAGGAGAAACTTTAATGTGGTGAAAATGTTTGTCGGCTGTGGGAATTGAACCAGGGTTCTCAGGATCCACAGGCCGACTCGATACCACGGAGTAACCTACCCCATTGCTTTTATCAAGTACATATTATTAAAAAACAAAAGAAGCGAAACTATATGAAGATAATTACACGCAATATATAAAAGTAAACTCACAAATATTGTTACCATCACGACCATCAGTGCCATGGCATCACTTCGCTTCGCTTCATTTGCTTGCCGCCCCCGTTCGCCACCCCCTGCGCCGGGTATATGTCAGTGGGGGTCGCCAAATGCTCCGCTTATAATTAATGAATTCATACACAATTTCCTCGTTACATATATAAATTTATAAACTCATTTAAATTAATGGAAAGCGTGGTGCTCTGCTGTCGAGCTGACGGTGATACGGTTCGCGGAGCACAGTGGCGCCACCAGCCGCGGTGGCGGCCTGTCCTACTAATATAAAAGTACCCCGTGGTGTTAATTAAGTGTTAGTTATGCCCCGGCTGTGAGATGATTGCTGAATTAGGCATAGGTAGTGTATGAGCGAACATATGGGCAGGGAATGAGTTCATACCTGGAGAATTCTAACTTCAACTGTTATTTATGTTTGGGGTAATTGCATGGCGATGGTGATGAGCAAGGGTTGTTAGCTGTCTTTTATTTTTTTATTACAAGAATGTTAATACGATGTTTACCAGTTTCAAAATATAAAAGTCCAGGAACCGAATTCAGTATCCTTTCTACACTGAACTAGAAAAGCTGCTATAAATTAAAAAAAATAAATAAATATATCATCACGCCTTTTATCCATTACTGGGTGTGGTACTCTACCGAACCAAATCTCGGTAAGTGATATATTTATGCGCGTGAAGTACAATTACCAGCCATTAAATTACGGCCCCCAAAAATGATCAAGATGAGGGAGCCACAGGGGTAATTTTAAAGTGTTTAAAATGTTTGTCGGTTGTGGGAATCTAACCAGAGTTCTGAGGATCCACAGGCCGACCCGATACCACTGAGCTACCTACCCCATAAAAATGACAATATTTCCCTATATTCTGTAACTGTATCATTATCTACTAATTATCGACAAGTTAATGACTATTTTTATTTTTCATTATACAGATTAAAAATACCAAAATAATTTACCCTGATACTTCTATGTTATATTCATGCATTTAAGTAGCTGCTATTAAACAAAAGAATATACTGACAAGTAACTGACTTCGGAAAAAGTGTGGTTAAAAATATCGTTTTGTGATTTATACGAGAATAAAATTTATAAAAATAAAATAGAAATAACAGAGTAAGTTATTTTAGTCACAGAATGCCGAAATGGTGGTAATCTATAGAGTCATAATGAAAAATAAGGATTGTCACTAATTTATCGATCAGTAACAAATAATGAGTTACAGAATAGGGGGGATAAAGCAAGAACAAATCGTAGTAAGCCTGTAGAACTAACATTCTACATTTACATGATTTTAAATTTTACACTTTGCCAGTGTAAAATACACGAATATAATCACACCTTTTACCCATTACTAAGGGTGTCACTCTGCCATAGCAGATCTAGGTAAGTGATATATTTTGTGCAGTTATTAACCATCCAATTACGGCCCACAAAGATGTTAGTTATAGTCTGTTTTTTAACCAGGAGGAGTAAATGCATAAGTCAGATTTACACTATAGAAAGTTATCAAAGAAAGTTACTAGATTTTTGTTCGCGCGAAATACAAAAATTTCTTACACATCTGCACTGATTAAGTCTCATGGAATTTATTTTAAAATACAAATGACATTATAAACTCTAATTTGTCAGTCCGTATATTATTAGTTCTTAAAAGAACTGATTTATTTTAATGTCACAGAAATGCAAAAAACCAACAAGAAAACAGATAACCTCAAAACTTATGACAGCTTTAATAAAATCTATGTACAGTGTAAACTGGACGAAGCATTAGCCAATCAGAAGCGTCAGTTTTAGCGGTTAAAATTTAAATTACTCCTCCTGGTTAAAAAACAGACTATAGTAAAGTGAAAATCAAATAAATATTAAGAACTAAATTTTCTATAACTTTTATCGAAAGCATATTTTCAAAAATAAGTTCAAAAGTTTGACGTTGCCGGCATAAATGTGAAGAAAGGTGGATTATTCTACAGAATAATCGCATTGTTGTTAGTAAAAAATATTTGCAAATAATTGAATAACGCATGTTATTATAATGTAAATCAATTGATGAGTAGTACTGTTCCAGTTTTAATCGCATATATAATAATTTAATTACCTGTTTAGTGAAGCTAAAATTAGCTTTGGAATACGTTGTGTGTCGGTATTGTAGAGTGCTGTATTCCCGAGCTTTCATAAATAGATGGCTGAACTGTTTTGTGATTGTAGATATAAAATTAACGTTCACTGTGTTCGTATTTGTGCAGTTGCCCTCGTAAATATGTAATTATAATATTAATTATTATTGTTATTACTGTCACACAAAGATACCGACGTAACATTTATTAATTGAATAGAGTTCATGATCTACTTCTATAAAAGCGGCATTAATTTTTTATATGGGATGGCTAGCTCAGTGGTATGAAGTCGGCCTGTGGATCCTAAGGTTCCTGGTTCGATTCCCACAGGCGAGAAATTTTCATAATTTGAAAAAGCTATCCCTGTGGCTACTCCACCACTAACATGTTTGGGGGCCGTGATTTGACGACTGGTAACCGCACTTCACGCGCAAAATATATTACTTACCGAGATCTGCTTTAGCAGAGTGCCACACCCAGTAATGGGTAGAAGGCATGATGATATATTTATATTTATTTATTTATTTTTACATTTTTTTATAACTATAGAGAAAAGTTTTTCAATTTTTTATTCTTCACAGCACACTTATACTAATTGTAAAAATTTTACTGCACACCAAAAATATATTAATAGTTATTTATGCAACTAGTATTAAAAGTGTCACTTTATTGCACTCGCGGGACGCCTACGACTCGTGCTGCAAATTCAGTCCAAAAAAGACACTTTCAACACGAGTTGCATACACTATTCTTTGTACGATCAAGTTTTAATTAATTATACTAATTGTACTTATTACATTTCAATGTTTACTTTATAGTTGTGTTAAATGTGTAGTTAAAAAGTAATATTTTTAATACTAACAGCTTTGTACGAGAGTAAAATGCATACAAATAAAATAGAAATAACGGAATAAATTATTATTTCAACATTACTTGAGAAAATGACATTTGCCTCATTCAATTTAGTGGCAATAGTAACCATTTCCCGCACTAGTGATGAAAATAAATAACTTTCATGACTAGAGAAAGATATTGTTACTATCACAACAAAATTAAGTGAGAGATATGTCACTTTGAAAAAATTTTACACGTACCTCATTATTTTTCTTTGTGGTGACCAAGAAAACGTGATGTGCATTTGCAAATACAACTCCTTTGATTTATAAAATATAAAAAATATATATAAATATATCATCACGCCTTCTACCCATTACTGGATGTAGCACTCTGCCGAAGCAGATCTCGGTAAGTGATATATTTTGCGCGTGAAGTGCAGTTACCAGTCGTCAAATCACGGCCCCCAAAGATGTTAGTAGTGGAGGAGCCACAGGGGTAGCTTTTGAAATTATGAAAATTATTTGTCGCCTGTGGGAATCGAACCAGGGTTCTCAGAATCTACAGGCCGACTTCATACCACTGAGCTAGCCACCCCATTTATAAAATATAATTATTAGATTTCTGCTATTGATTAACGCAAACGTAAAAACGTAATTTTCACATTTAATATTGAAACATATAGTATGTAACACACGTGGAAAAGAGTCATTACAAAACTCATACTATTGGAACACTCGCTATCGCTCGTGCTTCAATTTTCGTACTGGTTTTGCAATGAAACCCTTTCCTCACTAATATTACAATATACTATTAATCACAGAATGTCAAAATGGTGGTAATCTATAGAATAATCTTGAAAATTAACTTATCGATCAGTAACAGATAATAATGAAGTTATAGAATAGAAGGAGTGAGTTTTTGCGAAATATCCTTTGGTCAGCGTACTGTTCGAAAAATATAGACATTTATCATTTCTAAAAAAAGACGCATCTAAATTTGATTAATAACGCAGCACTTAAAATCGATGGCTTGTATTCTCTATATAATGGATTAAATCCTTAATTTGCACAACAGAAAATTAATCTAATAATACAGAAACCTTTGCGGAGATAATCTAAAAAATATGTTCCATTTTCAAGTAAATATTATCTGACTTCCATGACATACAACAAAGACAGAACTACACTCCTAAACACGAAATCCTTCAAGTGGAAGAAAGATAGAAGATGGAGAACAATTTTCTCGTGTAGGGTATATCCGCAGCAATATATTCTTCGAGTTAACGTTGCTAAAAGTATATAATTGCATCGAAATTAACTCTGCGGCCACAATTACCGACTCGCGGGGTCCAATCGCAGTTGTTTACTGCGTGGCCATGGCAACCGAGCCGTACACAGTGAGGCAACGATGAAGTGGAGTGCACCCGCACCCTGGAATGTTCCATTTGCCCGGGGGAGTGAGGTGCAGTGACACACAAACGTTTTCAAATGGGGATGTTAAATCTACGTTGTCAGCTAATCACGTAGCTAACTACGCTAAAGAGTTGAATTGGAATAAAAAAAACGCATCTAAGAAAGTCAACTTTTTTGACAGTTCAATATTTTAAAAATTGTCAGTAATAATACAACAAGAGAGTGAGAATATTCTTGGAAGTTGTTTCCAAAATTTGTTGGTGTATTTCTGTATCTAAAATACAACTAAATCGATTTTTTCACACATTTTAATTGACGCGTTGACAGTTTTAAATAATTATTTGACATCTACCTATCATTTGTTACAAACAAAAAAGCATCTATAGAGATAATTCCCGGGAATAATCACAAGAGCTTTATTCTCAGTATAATAATAACAGGATTGGTTAAAACGCAGACACGTGACATACAATGAAGCATTTCATTGGTTTTGAGAAACGTCAAAAAATAATCAGCCAGGTTCTCAAAAAATTTTTCCAAAAACTAAATGGTACGAAGATTATACTAAAGTTTATTTAAACTTTTTTGGGAATATAAATAAATATATAATCACGCCTTTAACCCATTAGTGGGTGTGGCACTGTACCGAAGCAGATCTCGGTAAGTGATATATTTATGCACGTGAAGTGCGGTTACCAGCCGTTAAATCACGGCTCCCAAAGATGTTAGTCGTGAGGGAACCACTGGGGTAATTTTAATTTGGTGAAAATGTTTGTCGGCTGTTGGGATCGAACCAGGGTTCTCAGGGTCCACAGGCCGGCTCGACAAATATTACTGACAATTATTTGTTTCGATATTTTTTATTTAAGTAAAATAAAATTAAAATAAATATATCATCACGCCTTCTACACATTACTGGATGTGGCACTCTACCTCAGCAGATCTTAGTAAGTAATATAGTTTGGTGGGTGAGCCACAGGGGTAGTTTTAAAATGGTGAAAATTGTTTGTCGCCTATGAGAATCAAACCAGGGTTCTCAGGATCCACAGGCCGACTCGACAAATATTACTGACATTTATTTTTTTCGATATTTTTTATTTAAGTAAAATAAAATAAAAATAAATATATCATCACGACTTCTATACATTACTGGGTGTGGCACTCTGCCTAAGCAGATCTCAGTAAGTAATATATTTTGGTGGGGGAGCCACAGGGGTAGTTTTAAAATGGTGGAAATTGTTTGTCGCCTATGGGAATTGAACCAGGGTTCTCAGGATCCACAGGCCGACTTGATACCACTGAGCTAGCTACCCCATGTTTTTTTATTTATTTATTTATTTATTTAATTAAGTAAGACATAATATTTATGGATGTAGAATTTCTTTATGTGCGCCACCGTTTGAGGCGCACTGGCACACCCGTATACCTACTTCTGTCGCAGTTTCTGTTTCTGTTCGTGTGTAATTGTTGGGAATCTCAGAGGAATTAATTTAAGCGGGATTTTTGTCGAGATACAACGCATTTTCGTCATTGTTGGAGCTCTTGGCTCGGCTTAATTATACTTTTTTTGTCGTTGTGTGGATATGATGAGATGATGCCGACATTCAACTGTTCTCGCTCTGCTTCTGTTTAGCGGTCAACACAATTGTTTCTTTTCAAGAGATATGTGTGCTGGGAGGTTTTTTATTTATGGCTCGTTTTGATTATGTGGAAAGTGTTTTGTATTAATTATTTAAACACATTTTCACACATTTGGCATAAGATTTGTTCGTATACAGCGCTACCGACGGAAAGTAAAACCTCGGGAAATATGGGAACTAAATTATAATTTCGTTTGAATCTCTGCAAAATATGTCACATGTGAGCAATAATAATGAGTAACCTTTAGAGAGCGTTGGAAACTGAAAAATACAGATTTTGCTCCTATAAACTGATATTTGAATTTTGAAAACATGTCTTCTATTGCTTTAAATCAATTAGAATTAGTAATTTGTCAAACTAGCGAGGAAAGCGATATTTTACCTCTCAAGTTCGAAGTTTACCGTACGAGCATAGCGAGTGAGGTATTCACATGAGAGTGGAAAAAATGCTTCCCTCTCGTGTTATATATAACATTTTTTCAGAAGCTTCAAAAAATATTTATAAACAAATAAATATGTCATCACCCATTATTGAATGTGGCACTCTGCCATAGCAGATCCCGGTACTTAGTGCTATATTATGCTCGTGAAGTCTGATTAACAGTCGTCAAATGATGTTCACCAAAGATGTTACTAGAAAGATGTCATAGGAATAATTTTTTTTTATAAATGAAAATAAATAAATAATTATATCATCATGCCTTTTACCCATTACTAGGTGTGGCACTCTGCCGAAGTAGGTCTTGGTAAGTGATATATTTATGCGCGTGAAGTGCGGTTACTAGCCTTCAAATCACGGCCCCCAAAGTAGTAGGGCAGCCACAGGGGTTATTTTAAATTGGTGGAAATGTTTGTTGGCTATAGGGATCGAACCAGGATTCTTAAGATCCACAGGCCGACTCAATACCACTGAGCCACTACCCCATAATTTTTTTAATGTGGTGAAAATTGTTTGTCGGCTGTGTGAATCGAACCCGTGTTCTCAAATCCACAGTCCGACTCAATACCCACTGAGCCATCTACCCCAAAGTAAACATTAATTATGTTCTACAATTTTTGGTGATTTTCCTAAATTTGTTCGTTTTGCAAATAAAATACGAACAAAAAGCAATCTCCATTTGATGAAATATGAAACGATAAAATAATTTGAGGTACGTTTATTAATTCGCCAATTATTTCCTTTATAATACATGACAAAAAAGTCCGTTTTTACTGCACATAGCATGTTGCATTGTATTTTAACAGAAAACAAGATAGAAAACAAATGAAAAGACCTGAAGAATACAAGTAAAACAAAACTACAAACAAAAAGTAACCCGAACAACTTGAGACTTCACTTAAATAAAAACAAAAAACTCAACTTTCCACAGCAAACTTAAAAAAAGTGATTAAAAATAGTGAACAAACCATCTCACTAACTGACATTTGTAAAAACGATATTGACATTTAATATCTTTTTAGAGAGAGTGCGTTGAATTTCAGCGGTTATTTTTTCCTGCTGGGAATGACGTCATCAACAGTCTACCAATAAAATCGATCGATTTGTGGTTGCGACGTATCAAATAAGCGATGTGTATAAAAGTAATAAAAATTTTATACATATTTACGAGCCATAAACGAAGTCGAACGATCGGCAAGTCGCTACACGCGCGTGATAGGCTGGTTGCGGAATTATATCAGCAAAGTTGTTGCAGAAAGTGTTTCTCGTAAATTAATGGGCTGCCCCTTTTATAACTAAAGAACACTTACTTATATTGTAGACGAATATATAAATAAATAAATATAATTACGATACTTTAATCCAAATTTTATTTGGCAATTCTGTAGTTGCAAAACTCTGATCATATATATTCAACAAAGCGTTACTATAAGAGTCATTGTAACATGTTAAGGATAATGACTCAACGAGCAAATTGTAAATTTTAAACGTGAATTTATATTGACAGTTAAGTATACCATGAATTGACATTTGTTATTTAAAAACAAATTATTTATTTTTTCGCGTAAAGTTTGTTAAAATATGTTTGATTGATGGCGTTATAAGCTAATGTCCTTATCTCTCTTATAAATTACTTAAAATAAAAAAACCAAATAAAATATAAACATATCATCACGCCTTTTATCCATTACTGGGTGTGGCACTCTGCCGAAGCAGATCTCGGTATGTGATATATTTATGCGGGTGAAGTCGTCAAATCTCGGCTCCCAAAGATGTTAGTGGTAAGGGAGCCACAGGGGTAATTTTAAATTGATGAAAATATTTTGTCGGCTGTGGGGATCGAACCAGAGTTCTTTGGATCCACAGGCCGACTTGATACAACTGAGGCATTATTACATTCCTTAAAATGTGTGTATATAAATAAGTACAGTTAGCGTTTTAATAGTCAAAATTTAGAATAATAAAAAATGGATGTTTTTTTTTCAATTACTTTGCGAACTAGTGCGCAAATTCAAACTTTCCATTGATTTCCAAGGTAATGTAAACCTTATTTTGAATAATGCGAGTACAAAAAAGTTGAATTCACTTTGTAAACACGATGAAGGAAAAATTATTTATAGACAATACAAAAACTGACAAGTATTTTTGGCAAGAATTGATTATTCATAATTATCTAGGTTATGTTTAAAACTTTATACCTTTAATTTTTAGTAAAGAAGTGTTAACGTCAACATTATGTAAAGTCTGAATTAGTAATATTAAATTTAGTAAATTTTATATAAGGCTGTCTTAAATTAAGTTTGCGTGATGTAAATAAATAACGCCTTAATGTTATATAAATAAAGCATATATTTTGTTTAAATAAAATGTGTGAAAAAACTGTCTCAAAGCTTCCGAAAATAAAGACATTCAAAAAACACGTACATCAAAACAAAAACGTACCGAAAAAAAGCTACAGAACACCATCAGGCCTCACGACGCTACTTTGCTTTTTACAACACGGTGTGTGAGAGAGATAGAAATCAAGAGAAAGAGATTGAGAAAGATAAAGAGAGGGGATAAATACAGACAGAAGCAAGATATGGAAAAGTGTTGCGATCAAAAGTCGCTCCGTACGCAAAAAAAGAAACTTCAAAGAGTGTAGCGACGTAGCGTCACTCACAGGGTTGAAGGGTGCGGCAAGGGATGACAAGAGGGAGGGTGGGTACTTGTATAAGGGATTAAAAGATGTTAGGGTATTTGCGTGTTGCACAATATGCCACTGGGATTCATACATATACAACATTTAATTTCCAATAATTATAAACTATAATTTTCAATAAAATTAATACAACTCCCAATAATCATAAACAATAAATTTCCAAAAATATCACAGATTTCCCAATAATTATTACTATAAATTCCCGCATACAATTTCCAAAAATTAGAAACTATAAATTCCCAATAATTATAACTATAAATTTCCAATATTTACTAGTATTAATTCCCAATAATTTGACCTATAGATTCCCAAAAATAATATCTATAGATTCCCAATAATAATAACTATAGATTCCCAATAATAACACTAGATTCCCAATAATAATAACTCCAGATTCCCAATAATAATAACTATAGATTCCCAATAATAACTATAGATTCCCAATATAATATTGTAGATTCCCAATAATAACCATAGATTCCCAATAATAATAACTATAGATTCCCAATAATAACTCTAGATTCCCAATAATAATAACTCCAGATTCCCAATAATAATAACTATAGATTCCCAATAATAATTATAAATTCCCAATATAATAACTGTAGATTCCCAATAATAACTATAGATTCCCAATAATTATAACTATAGATTCCCAATAATTATAACTATAGATTCCCAATAATTGTAACTATAGATTCCCAATAATAATGACTATAGATTCCCAATATTATTACTGTAGATTCCCAATAATTATAACTATAGATTCCCAATAATTATAATTGTAGATTCCCAATAATAATATCTATAGATTCCCAATAATTATAACTATAGATTCCCAATAATTATAACTATAGATTCCCAATAATTATAATTGTAGATTCCCAATAATAATATCTATAGATTCCCAATAATTATAACTATAGATTCCCAATAATTATAACTATAGATTCCCAATAATTATAACTATAGATTCCCAATAATTATAACTATATATTCCCAATAATTCTTATAAAATTCCGACAAATTCTCTAACAATACCCAATAATTATAATCTATA
Organism: Pterostichus madidus; assembly: GCA_911728475.2. Taxonomy (NCBI): domain Eukaryota; kingdom Metazoa; phylum Arthropoda; class Insecta; order Coleoptera; family Carabidae; genus Pterostichus; species Pterostichus madidus. The sequence continues at coordinate 42,581,713 of OU452303.1, read as the reverse complement.
AATTCTCATTAATTATAACTACATGATAGTATCGAGCCGGCCTGTCGATTTTGAGAACCCTGGTCCGATTTCCACAACCGACAAACAATTTTCACCACATTATAATTACTCCTGTGGCTCACCCTCCACTAACAACTTTAGGGGCCGTGGTTTGACGGCTGGTAACATCACTTTACGCACATACATATATTGCTTACCCAGATCTGCTACGGCAGAGAGCCACAACCGGTAATGGGTGAAAGGCTTGATGATAATATTAATTAATAATAGTTTGATTACCTACTTTATTGTAAATATTACTTCTATTATCATTCATTTTTATTTATTTTTTTAGTATTTAGTTATTAAGTTAGTAGCAAACTGTGACCGCAGTCTTGTTCAAAAATCCCAATACTGATCGCGGATGAAAAAGATAACATTTTAATTTACAAAATTATTTGCATGAAATACACATTTTAGTGCCACTTATCTATTTTAAATATTTCTATATTCTATTTCTAAGTTGGCCAGATAAACAAAATTATCAGCAAAACACTGAAATTCTTAGTCGAGTAATTCCATTGTATTTCGTCTTTCACATCAAAGTTGGCCTGGACAAACAAATGCATGACTGCGTCCAGATCCACAGCCTTCTTGACTCGACATCAGGCAGCTTTACTTCGCTAGTTTTCCGCGTGGCGTGCGGATGGCAGCACTGTCGCTGTCACCCCAAGTTACAAATTCGGCAATTTGCGAAAAAAATCTGACAAACTAAAGTGAGATAGAGCGACGAGAAACAGAGATAAAGAGAGAGAGAATGAAGACGAAGATGGAATGATCCTGTAAGAGGACGATGGAATATTTATAGCAAGAGCTTCTTCTTCTTGCTTCTCTGTTTGGTTGGTACAAGGACGTGTAGGGCATTTTGAAATATGAATTTCAAATTTTTGTTTGCGCCAAGGATGTATTGTTTGACAGATTCAAGCAACGCTGTTTTGAATTTTAATATTTTAAGTTTTATTCGGTTGGAAAATGGATTTCGGATTCTGAAATATACTTCAACGAGATAACTACAAGAATAAACAATTTTATATGCTACATTTTGCAAGAAAACTATTCTATTTCTTCCTTGACCAGGGTTGGACTCCAACACAAACTACAAAATAATATCTGCCGATATATCATATTTATTTTCGCATCAGTGCGATTGTTGGATAAATATTATTATGTTCGGTTCATGTAAACATTTTTTTTAATTTAAAAATTTATGATATGACTGCATCATATTTGTTTATATGACAAACTAAACCATATACCCTGTATTTTATTATTTTGCGGCTAAAAACACGTTAAACATTTTTAATAGTTATTAGAGCACAGAGCTGGGCAGTAGCTAGCTACTTTTGTAGCTTAGCTACTAGCTTAACTACATTTACCTTAGCTGTAGCTGTAGCTTAGCTAACTGTGAAAAAATATAGCTGTAGCTTGTAGCTAGCTACTTTTTTTTCTATTAGCTTAAAAATAACAACTGAAGCTACTTTTAAAGCTACTTTTTGTAGCTTAAAGCTACTTTTTAAGCAGAAGGTCAACAAAGTACGCATGCGTACAAGTTAAACCCACACAAAATAATTATTTGTTGCCGGTTCTAACTGGCTCTAATACGCAAAAATACACAGTAGGTGCCAGAAGGTATTTGCTATTTTTGATATTTATGTACATAATAGTAAATTAACAGTCATTATAACAAAAGACTGATCATATGACAATGGCAAATTTAATTATTTCACAATAATTTCAAAAAGTAGCTTTAAAATTTAACAGCTACTTTAACGAAAGCTTTTAGCTGTAGCTTAGCTATATTTTACAAAATATAGCTTATAGCTGTAGCTTAGCTACTTTTTTAAAGAATAGCTGTAGCTGTAGCTTAGCTACTTTTTTAAAGAATAGCTGTAGCTGTAGCTTAGCTACTTTTTTCAAGTAGCTTGCGCAGCTCTGTTAGAGCACAAAGTAGTCAACTGCCGTTCGCGCAAGGAGATTGTTGATCGAGGTGTATTTCTTTTATCCTTTCGATTGTAAATTTCTGTAATTCAGTTATATATAATTTTGTAAATATGTTGAATATAAGGAGAGTCTTAAGAGGCTGGAATGATGCAGTAGTGCATCTAGTGTATTTTTATACAATTATTTGATAAATTCTAAATTTGAAAATATGCCCAAGATTTACATTGCAATAAAAAAATTATCTCTCCATTTATATCAATAAAAATAGGTATGTTTATGCAGAAAATTATGAGGAATACAATGGTGCATTTCCCAGGCACGTATCTAACCTAGATTTTGATATACAGAGCAGTTAGCGGAAAATAGTCAAAACGAAATGAATTGTGAGCAAAATTTTACTTTTCTGGAGGCTATATCTCAAAATCTAAACAAGATATGAAGATGCGCTCAACGGGATTGAATTTCTCGTATTTGAATTTACTTATAAACAAATTTTCAGCGATTTTGATTTTTTGAATTTTTTAAAGAGGCTATATCTCAAAAACTAAACAAGATATAAAAATGCGCTCAACGGCATTGAATTTCTCGTGTTTGAATTGGCTTATAAACATATTTTCAGCGATTTTGATTTTAAGCCATTTTCAGACTAATTGCTCTAAAAATCTTCCTCATCAGAATATTATACTAAAAATTTACATACATACGTATTTGGACGCGTAGATATCGAAAATTTTGGTCAAAATATCAAAAATAAACAAATTTCTTAGAATATGTGTATAAGTCAATTCGGACACGAGGAATCCAATGCCGTTAAGCGCATCTTCATATCTTGCTTAATTTTTTAGATTTAACCTCTGGAAGAGTAGATTTTGCCAAATTTTACGCCATTTCACATTTTACACAATGTTAGTATATTACATAATAAATCAGGACAGTAAAAACACTTTCTTGACGTATTATGTGTACTATTTTTTCTGAAACCGTTTAACTTAGTCAATAATTAATCATAAATAACTCAAAATGTTAATTTTTTTTGATATGAATTGTATTGACAGCAGAGTACGTATCCAAGGTTACAACAAAAATAAAGCAGGCAGGTAAAATACAAAACAGTCAGGTAAAGTCTTTACCAGACTGTTTTATACTTTACCAGACTGTTATTTTTGTTGAAACCTTGGATATGTACTTTACTTGACTCTTTTGATAAAAATCTACTTTTCATACTAAAATTTGACAGAAAAATAGGCACTCTCTTGCCGGTTTCTGAAAATAGTATTTAATTCGCATATTATGATTATATTACAAGCGATCTAACGTCAAAATTATGACCCCCTAGTGCCCATCTCAAGTTATATTTTGCGTCCATTTTTTAAAATTGATGAGAAAATTGGTATCTATGCATGTATGTTACGTTCAATATTTTATTAATCAGAAAATTGATATAAAAAAAGAAAAAAAATATCGTGTCATATGGGGTAAATATAATTTAAATGCTAGCTTAGGATATAATATACTGAGTCCTCAACTAAAATTTATTTGATAACCGAATGAGAAAACAACCATAACATATCATATTCTAAACGAAGTCACCACCCTTTTGAACAGATGTTATAATTTTTTGTACGAATTCTTTAGTCTCTGTCTGTGTTTATACAACTGTCTCAATGTACCAGCAGTCCTCAAACATTTGTCACCAAAAGTAATCAATGAAAATCTTTCACAAACATTTTACAAAAAATTAAATGCAACAACTGATGAATTATTGGTATTGCTGTACTGTAACTAGTTGAGAGCCACTGTTCTTTATGACGAACTGCGGTTTGATAAAACTTCCTAACAACACGTTTGTTGTGATAACCTTAACATTACTGATTATAAAGGAATTTCTGTATCGGATTATACCGACACATACAGTCCGTATAAAATAAACTTTGAAATTGACAGTGATAGATTGGGACTAGGCTATTCATTATACAGAGATAAAATGAAATTTTTAATAAATATTTCATATTTTGAAAGGTTACAATAAGAAAAGAGCGGTTTCATGATAGACCAGACATTGAATTTAAAATAAATAAATATATCATCACGCCATTTACCCATTACTAGGTGTGGCACTTTGCTTTAGTGGATCTTGGTAAGTGATATATTTATGCACGTGAAATGTGGTTATCGGTCATGAAATTACGGCTCCCAAAGATGTTAGTGGAGGGAGAGCCACAGGGGTAATTTTAATGTGGTGATAATTGTTTATTGCTGTGGGACCCGAGTTCTCAAATTCACAGGCCGACTAAGCCACCCTATAATAATTTTTATGCACAACCGGGCCGAAATTCATGTGTTTTAGCCCTAAAAAACGGACTTAAAAAATGGGCCTTTCAAGACTTTTTAAAAAAATTTTATATATTAATCTACGTAATAAAATTATTATACCCAAAATTTTTATTTTTTTTAAATTTGTTTTAAGCATGATACAAATATTTAAACTTTCGAAACAAACGAATATGACGTAGTTGCATCTTGGATTAAAGAGAGACAGATAAGACAGAGATAACTTCACGTAACGTGTGTCGTTGTCAGTAGAATCGTAGAATGCTGAATGCTTGTTTCTTCTTCGTCTTCTTCTCAGTAAAATTGAGCATCGACAAACGTTTCAGACAAAGCTCTGTGATTGGCTTAATGCAACTACGTCATTGCAATATGGCAGTGCGAAATTTAAATGAGCGTTTTGAATTATTCAACTTTAACTTTCATATTTCAGCAATAAAGATATCATATATGGTATGATTTTATATTGTATTAAATATGATGTGCGGTCAAGAATTTATTGTAATAAATATATATTAAAAAGCTCTACCCCTTGAATCCCCCCCATTGTGTTTGGCCTTAGGGCAAAAAGAAATCATTCCTATGGATACATAAATAAAATGACAATTTTTGTTTCTTGTGAATACTTTATTTTGCAAAACGTCCCTTTGACATATAAAAGTATGTTTTGGTCTTTTGAATTTAATATTAAATGTTCTTTTATACACAACTGGGCCGAAATTAATGAATTTTAACCCTAAAAAGCGGGCTTAAATAGTTCCTTTTGGCCCTAGGGCCATAAAAAAAATAATTCCCATAGATACATAAATAAAATGAAAATTTTTGTTTATTGTGAATACTTGCTTCTGCAAAATGTCATTTTGACACAAAACCTATTTACATATTTTAATCGTTTGAACATTGTTATTTTGTTGTGCATAAAATATTGTATGTACCACGAGTGAAATTAGCGTTTCTGACCCTGAGCATATTATTAGTCCTCGACGCTTTGCGCCTCGTGCTAATAATCATGCCGTGGGCCAGAAACGCCTGTTTTCACCCTTGATACTTAAATAACTATTTTACAGAGTCTAATACACTTTTGGTTTAAATTCTGCATTTTTATTTTTATTTAATACTAGCTACTCATGTTAATATTTTATAGATCTCTATATTTATTTTACTGATCTTGTATCTCTGATAATGTTGAAGGCCTTAATGTTATTTCACACTTTATATCTATAATAATACAGTTAAATAACATGAATTTATGAATAAGTTTATTTTTATATCATAAATTTTTACTGTTAGCCATTTTATATTTCTCGGTTAAAGCGGTACTCGATAAATTATTGATAGATACATCCGATGGATAACAGTGCATTTAATGTGATGATTTGTGATGCTAGAAAATCTCGATTTTATATCAGTCTGTTTTTAAATACACTGCCAATGACCTTGAATCACTTTATTTCCCTCCGAATATTAGTTTACTATTCGGTCGAATACCGAATAGTTTGTCATTTTTATTTCCGTTGGTAAATAATGAAGCACATTAAGTAATAATTTTGATAAGAATCAAGTTAATATTATTTATCGGTTGTATATAATAGTTATTTACATTACAAGTACTGAAAGTAAAACATTATAGGGCAAGTAGGGAATTTCCAGCCTTCGAGTCTAATAAACGCACTTTCAGTACGAGCAGAGTACAATATTTTTTGTTAAATCGTCCTATAATACTGTTTTTACAGTATTAGTACTGTAAAATAACTCTTTATGGTACTAGTATTATAAAATCTTATTTTCTGCTGTTACCTTAGTTACTATAACATAATATTATAGTACGATTTTACAAAAATACTACTTCGAGTTTTGTAATATTGCCAGACTCCGCTACGCGTCGTCCAACAACCTTTATTATACTTTGTTATGGTGATAAATAATATTCGAATCTTCAAAATTTTAAGCGAGTAAAAAAATGTTTCAATAATACTAAAATAGTTATTTACATAACTAGTGCGCGAATACTTACTTTGCACATGATTTTAATTTACACGAATGATGCAAATGGCGTCTTCGCGTACGAGTTTTGTACAATGCTTTTTGTAACGAGCAAAAATTATATAATCGACAATGAGGAAATTTATTAAATTTGGAGCGTGAATTTCTATTGACAGTTAAGTATGCCATGAATTGACATTTGTTATTTGAAAACAAATTGTTCATTGTTTCTCGTAAAGTTTGTTAAAATGTGTCTGTTTGATGGCGTTATAAGCTAATGTCTCTACTTCTTTTATAAATTCCTTAAAATGTGTGTAAAATAAATAAATAAATAAATATATCATCACGCCTTCTACCCATTATTGGGTGTGCCACTCTGCAGAAGCAGATCTCGGTAAGTGATATATATTGCGCGTGAAGTGCAGTTACCAGTCGTCAAATCACGGCCCCCAAAGATGTTAGTGGTGGAGGAGCCACAGGAGTAGCTTTTAAAATTATTAAAATTGTTTGTCGCCTGTGGGAATCGAACCAGGGTTCTCAGGATCCACAGGCCGACTTCATACCACTGAGCTAGCCACCCCATAAGTACAAATAGCGTTTTAATAGTAAAAATTTAGAATTATATAAAATGGGTGTTTTTTTTTCAATTACTTTGCGCACTAGTGCACAAAATCAAACTTTCCAAGGTTATGTAAACATTATTTTGAATGCTGCGATTACAAAAATACTATTTCGCGTCTCGTAATATTTCCAGACTCCGCTGCGCGTCGTTCTTTATTACTAATTACTAATGAAACATATAACTATAATTCCATAGTTTTTATTTAACTCCTTCTATCAAACTATCTTTCTTATTAAACGTTAAACAACCAAAATTAGTTTGAAAATATGAAACATATTCTCTGAAATGTCTTTGTGTTGTTACCTAAAAGGTGAACAAAACAAAGTTGCCTAAGTAAATGATAATCACCAAAAGAAACATTCTTGTTTAACGTAACGTAAGAAATAACGTTAAGCGTTCAACAAAGTCTCGCGTTAACTTAAATTAAGATTGTGAACAGTATTTGCACAGCAAAGTTTGCGAGTGACAAATTAACTGAATGATTTTATGCAACGAGATTCAAACCCTGTGCGAGAGAGACAGAAAACCAGAGTGGTGAACTTTTGTTTTGGACTACAGTTATTTGTTTTTCAAGTTTTGTAATTTTAAGTTTATTTTAGGGATTGTTGTGAGAAATGGCGTTTTTAGAGATTAATTAAGTTCAAAGTTAATATAAGGGATTAAATTAAATAGTTTCTGTTGTTATTTCAGCGAACAATATTGCATTTGCAACATTATATTGTATTTTGCAAAGCGTAAAGTTTTTATTATGAAATTCGTCCACTCATTCTAAAATAGATTTAAAATAAGAAATTAGTATGGGGTGGCTATCTCAGTAGTATGAAGTCGGCCTGTGGATCCTGAGAACCCTGGTACCCTAGATTCGATTCCTGTTCGGGAAAGATCATTGCGCCACCTTAAAAAATGAACTATTTTTTGGGACGAGATTTGAAAAGAACCGGTTAATTTTTGTAGGTGGCGCAGTGATCTTTCCCGGAACAGCTGTTTTTACGTCACAAAAACGTCACATTGTCACGTGAGTGCCCGCATCCTATGGATAAAAAGTGTTATGATATATTTATTTATCTCATTTTAGGGATAGGTGGTTCAGTGGTATAGAGTCGACCTGTAGATCCCGCGAACCCTAGTTCCATTCCCACAGCTGATAAACATTTTCACCACATTAAAATTACCCCTGTGGCTCTCCCACTACTAACATCTTTGGAGGCCGTGATTTGACTGCTGGTAACCGCACTTCACGCGCATAAATATATCATTTACAGAGATCTGCTTCGGAAGAGTGTCACACCCAGTAATGGGTAAAATACGTGATGATATATTTATATTTATTTTATTTATTTTTAGTGTAGGTGGCTCAGTGGAATACAGTCGGCCTGTAGATCCTGCGCACCCTGGTTCCATTCCCACAGCTGATAAACATTATCACCACATTAAAATTACCCCTGTGGCCCGCTCACCACTAACGTGATTTGACGGCTGATAACCGCACTTCAAGCGTATAAATATATCAGTTACCGAAACTGCTACGGCAGAGTGCCTCGCCCAGTAATAATTAGGCAAAAGTCGTTATGATATATTTATTTATTTCATTTGAAATTATTAATTAAATTTGAAATCCTTCCTGTACCGTATAAACCCAACACAATCTCAAGATAACATCTTCATCCTCATTTTCCTCTCACATCCTCCAAGATGAAAAAATAATTCAGTTCTTTCTTATTTTTCACAGTTCGCTCGTAGCAGCAATAAAATAGATTCTGTTTAGCGCAAAAAGTGGAGCAAGGCAGCAGCGACACTACGACACGAACTCAGCGCGGACCGAGAACCGAGACCTCGAAGAGAAAAAGACACGAGATGAGGGAACATGTGAGGGAGATCGATCGGGAAAGAAAACAACAAGATAGAACTGAAATGAGACGAGAACAAACTCAAGCAAAAACGCAACGAGTTAGCGTTGGAAGAGTGGGGATTTTTATTTTTGTAAAGTGGCAGGCTGTTGAGGACCTGTTACTGGAAGGATTGAACCCTTGTGTTGTACTTTAAGGGTTAAGTTATTTATTGTAAGTTTGTTGCACAGTATGCCTACTGGGATTCATACCTATGTAATATGTAATTTCCAGTAATAATTATAAACTATAATTTTCAATAAATATAATACAAGTCCCAATAATCATAAACTATAAATTCTCAAAAACATCACAGATTGCCTAATAATTCTTACTATAAATTCCCGCATACAATTCCCAAAAATTAGATCCATAAATTCCCTTTAATTATAACTATTAATTCCCAATATTTACTAGTATTAAATCCCAATAATTTTAACTGTATATTCCCAATAATAATAACTATAGATTCCCAATAATAATAACTATGGATGCCCAATAATAAAACTATAGATTCCCAATAATAAAAACTATAGATTCCCAATAATAACTATAGATTCCCAATAATGACTAGATTCTCAATTGGAAGTGGGGATTTTTATTATTGTAAGGTGGCAGGCTGTTAAAGACCTGTTACTGGAAGGATTGAACCCTTGTGTTGTACTATAAGGGTTAAGTTATTTATTGCAAGTTTGATCATGTTTCTTGTTTGGTCTGAATTGGGACAAGAACTGTTATACTGGATGTAACATAACTAAGGAATATTGATATTATTTCCTGAAATAAACTTTTAATCTAAATCAGTGGGTTTCAAAGTGTGGGTCGAGACCCTTCGGGGCGTCGCAAAGATATTGTAGGGGATCGTCGGAGGCTATTTACAAATTTTAAAATACGTGTTTCCAAAGATTCATCCCGTTGCAAACTTTTATTTAGACTTTAAGAATTAATAAAATGAGAAATGAGTATATACTATTTATTTAGATGTTTATATTCACATTTGTTTCTGTTTATGATTATTTTAAGAAATATGAAACTAGATATGAAATTGGGAATATCAGCATTTAATTCCTGATATATTTCCATATAATTATGCATATATTCATCCTCAATATATTTTTTTTAATCGCCGGAGTCGTGTTCGCAAAAATGTCTGTTAATGAAAATATCAATTTTTTGGTTGAACCAGTTTAAAAACCGAAAAATTTTAAAATATGGTTCTATATAACTCAGACTACGAGAAATTGAATCCCGTTGAGCGCATCTTCATATCTATTTTAGTTTTTAAGTTACAGCAATTTTTTACTTTTTGAGAAACTCAACTTTGAAGACCTATATCTCGAAAACTATAATAGATACTGAAATGCGGTTTGAACGAGTGTATTTCTCGTGCTCCAATTAATTTATACCGAAATTTTGAAAATTTTGAAAATTTTACAAATTTTTCAAAATATTAATTTCTCAATATTTCAAAAGATTTCAAAGATATTAAAAATCTGTGACCACCAATGGATTCCTCTCGTGAAAGTACATAGGTATGTAAAATTTCAGGCAAAAATTTGCACAGATAAAGTTATTATTACAAAAAAATAAAAAATCACTGTTTTTTGAAGATTTTTGAAGGGGTACACCTTAAGATTTTGACGAATTTGGGCCATTTTTAGTTTTTTTGCTCTAAAAATTGTATTCGTGGATTCTGAAATTTTACATACATATGTATTTTTTTGCGAGGAACCTACTGGTGTTTACAGATTTTCATTACCTCATCAAGTTTTTGAAATATGGGCAAAAGAAAATTTAAAGAAAAATGTTAAAATTTTCAAAAAATTTAAAGTTTTAGTATAAGTTAATTAGAGCACGAGAAATACACTCGTTCAAACCGCGTTTCAATATCTCTTTTAGTTTTCGAGATATAGACCTTCAAAGTTGAGATATTTAAAAAGTCAAAAATCGCCGTAACTCGAAAACTAAAACAGATATGAAGATGCGCTCAACGGCATTCGATTTCTCGTAGTCTAATTTATATAGAACCATATTTTAAAAATTTTCGATTTTCAACTGGTTCAATAAAAAATTCACATTTTCTTAAACTCAGCGGATTAAAATACTCGGACTGCGGCCTTGTATTTCAAACAACCGCTTCGTCAAGTAAAATATCACTTTCCTGACTTATTATGTAATATACTATTGTTATATATTTTTGAAAGCTTGAAAGTCCAAGTAATTATTCTGAGTATATTTATCAAACTCAACAAATCTAGTATTTGAAAAACAACAAATAGTTCGTTTTCAAGAGAAAGTCTAACCTCTCTGGCATCAATGCTCTCTTCTATATTAAATACTCAATTTGAAATCCCGCAGATTTCTTTCCGTGTAAAACGTGAGTAAATAAACCGATCTCAATTCGCAGCGTTCGCTAACACACGTCTCTCGGATTACGTGTAATTCCTCCGAACGATGAAAACAAATGACGGTGTGCTACTCGGGGGTGGGTAGGTGAAGAGGCATAGACGGGGTAGCAACCAACGGTGTACAGTTGTCGGTGAGAGATATACGATATTTCAAAATGAGTGATGGACGGACGCCGACAAATAAATAAATAAACAGGAGATAAAGAGTGATTAGACGAGAGAGGAATTTGTATTTTTAAATTTCATTTCACTTATCGTTACTATGGTTACACAACTATTAGAAATTTATCTACAGGCTGTTAAAAAAGTTCCGGGACGGTGAAATATCTCGAGAAAAACACATCGAATCAAGAAACCAAAAAACACGTGTTTCATATTTTGCAAAAACCTATCTAAGCACACCAAACACAAACCCCAACCCCCACAGCCAGGAGGTGGGGCGGGGGGCAACGTTGAAACCTTAAATGGGAACCCCCATTTTTTTTATTACAGATTCGTATTCTGCGAAAAAAAATAAGTTAATTTTATCTGAAACTTTTGTTCCAATTCGGAATAGATGGCGCTCTAAACGCAAAAATAAGTTTTGACATGATTCTGAAAGAAAAGTAAAAAACGGTCTAATATCACAAGAAATAAACATTGAATCAAATAAAAAAATCAACATAATCACAAGTAGCCACAAGCCTTTTTTTGCAAAATATGAAACACGTGTTTTTTGGTTTCTTGATTCGATGTGTATTTCTCGAGATATTTCACCGTCCCGGAACTTTTTTAACAGCCTGTATAAGTAGCAGCAGGAGAGTGGAAATAAACGAAATTTCTTAGAAATAAATTTTTTAACAATTATTGACACAACCATTTTTAAAAGTTTGTTAGCAGAAATTATTATTTTAAATGTGCTTTTATTGTTAACTGCAGTTTGAATTAAAGAATTGTTGGTTAGTGACCAACAATTCTTTAATTGTTACGATATTGTTTTATATTTAGACCTGAAGATGGCTATAACCTTAACCGAAACGTTGTCAATACATCTACAATAAATGATTAGCAACTTAAGCCTATGTCCTTTACTGATTCTCCTACATTATTTTGGCTTATTAAAACATATTACTACTATAAGAAGACTTAAATGAAAAATTTAGTTTAACGGTAAATATTTTTTTTTCCAGGTATTTTATAAAAATTCAAGGATATTCAAGGATTTCAAGGTATGTTCTGAAATCCCAGGCTTTTTCCAGGTCGGTAGACACCATATTTTTTTATATAAATAATGTATATCATACTTAGTAATTAGGCAATCATATTATATAATTACTGCCAAATTAATCAATAAGGCTAGGTTACAAGAAAAAAATAAAGAGCTCTTTAGTTAAAGAATTGTTTATCTAGCAACAGTATCAATAGCGATTTTCTGAAATTTATTGAACCGTTAGTTGCTAATGAACCGATAAAACTTTCATGCAACCCAGCATTAATATAATGAGACGTATGCATATAGCACAATTTTCGTCTAGTTGCTATAGTTACGATAAACAAATTAATTTATTAAATAAAACTATTAACCAAAAATAGTCCTTCCTCTTTTTTAAAACCTTGTAATCTCCAGAGCCTTAAAATGATTGGCTCCTAGCAAAATCTACTCGTATGTTACCTCGACTTGAAGATGGCCCTATATTGGTTTTGCCTTCGTTTTAATTTTGCAAGACTTGAGTTTTGCTAAATTTGGTACGAAGAAATGTGATACAAATTGAAATCAATAAATTTATAAAACAGAACAAAATCTTACCGAAAGATCTCTTCTTAAATTGACGGACGGACGATAAACTTGCACGGAACATTTTATTTGATTCAATTGAAGATACTCAAAGCCGATTTTCGAAATCACTTTGTACCTGTAATTAATAAGATTATACGTAAATTACTTCATAATGCTACATATTCCATTACATTTATTTAGTTAATGTTGAAATCATCAATTATGTTCGTAAACTTAGGGCCTGTTTTTCAATCGCCGGTTTACTCTCGATTAATGTTAATCATGATTAAATAATAATGGTAACCATAGTTTCCATTATTATTTAATCATGATTAACATTAATCGGTGATGGAAAAACTGTCCCTAATGCCCGGTTTCACCAACAAGAGTTAAATTTTAATCATTGTTTAAATAAATAAAAGCAAATCAAAATTACATGTCAAATGGAATAATTGACATTGCTGTCATATATTCGATTTACTTTTATTTATTTAAACAACGATTATAATTTAATTTTTGTTGGTGAAACCGAGCATCAGGGTATTAAAATTTGGTTCCCACTGCATTTGATTTGTGTTATCGTGAATAAATAAAATAAATCCTATTTGACTTGATATATCTAGTACTTTGTGAGTTACTCAGCGAAATGTGATCGTCGTGGAAAACAAAAGATCGTCGAAATGATACTGAGCCACCTCAGACATTTCAAATTAACATCCAATTCACATAATTCAAAATTCAATCAGTGGCACCAAAACAATCCCTCCACCGGTTCACAATCGTCACTCGTCACTCCAACAAAGACAGAACACAAACAGACAAAGAACGAAAAGAATAACGTTTCTGTAACACAACTGCAGATGAGAACACATAAGACATTTATCAAAGTCTGGCTTTATTTCAATATTGACAGTCGACGGTACGATTTCATGTTTGCGTTCAATCGAAATACGTTGTGGGGTAAATATAACATTGCCGACGATGCCGTCGTTGCCGTCGCTATTACGCAACGACCATGTGCGTGTTACTTCTGCTTCTTCTACGCTGCGTGTGTTTGAAGATGATCGGTTTCCCACAAGCCCTTATCAGTTCTCCGTCCAGTAGTACTAAAACACCGGGCCAGAGAATGACAAGGGTCTGGGAGAAACGCAGAAGACGACACCACTATAACTTCATTTTTCTTCCGTAGACACTGCTAAAATTAACCTATACCTACTTAAATACTTGCCCTATTAACTATTTCTATTAGTTATTTATATACCAAGGGTGAAAACAGTCGTTTCTGGCCCGTGGCATGATTATTAGCACGAGGCGCAAAGCGCCGAAGGATAATAACATGCTCAGGGTTAGAAACACTAATTTCACCCGTCATACATACAATATTTTATGCACAACAAAATAACATTTAATTGCATGTTCAAAAGATTAAAATATGTACATAGGTTATATGTCAAAATGATATTTTGTAAAATCAAGTATTCACAATAAATAAAAATTGTCATTTTATTAAATATCAATAGAAATGATTTTTTTTAGCCTTAGGGCCCGCTTTTTAGTGCTGAAACACATTCATTTCGGTCCGATTGTGTAGAAAATAATTATTGTATTAATTAACACAAACGTAAAATGTAATTTTGACAATTAATGTTAAAACAAAAATTATAGGAAGGGGCCGTAAAATAAAGTATTGTACAAAAAGATTAAATTTATGGACAGAATCGCTTACGATAATGGCAACTTTTTGGATGTTGCATAAAAAATAAACTGGTTACGTTACAAAACTACTGGATAGTATATAAAATTTCTAAGCAAAGATAAACACTATCAGGCAGATTCATAAAGCGGATTAGCGCTAACACCATTTTTTATTTTGTTTTTAACTCTCTTTTCAATGTATGAAACAAGTTTATTTTAACATCAGTTAAAAAGAGAGTTACTTAGCATCAAATTTAGTTTATTTCTTTAATCTGTTTTAATTGGAGACAGAGTTATAGATAATATTAAAAACGGTGTTAGCACTAATCCGTTTTGTGAATCTGCCTTGTATAATAACATAGTTACCAACTAACCAAACTAAATATGCAATAATATAGTGTCTAAGATGTAAACCCAAAGAAAAACTAAATTGAACAAATAAAATAGGTACTTTAAAAATACTCGAATCTTTCGCAAAATAAAATTGTAACAATCAAGTAATGATTTCTACAAATGTATGAAAAGTATTAAGAAGAACAAAATAAGAACTTATTAAAATACAATTACAACGACATAACACAGAAACATTGATATCTATTCCCATCACAAACTCTCAAAATGAAATGAAAAGGAAAAAACAAATCATGCATCAACTTTGTCAAATTTATATCTACCCAAAATTCGATCCCTTGTAAAAAAAATGACAATCGTTTAAGCCACTTGGCTACATTACTCCAAATAAAAAATACGCTGACAATGTTAAAAAATGGCAAGCAATTGAATCAAATCTCCGACAAATATCATCATCCGTCTTTCTTTCAGACCGACATGTTGAGAACCGCCGATTTATCATGTGCCTAGGGCGTATTTTCCACAGGACTTCAATACAATTTTATTTGTTTAAAAACCCGAGAGATAAAAATAATATCTTCGAAGATTCTTCGGTTACAAAGATGCGACAATAAAAGGTGAAATTTATATGAGCTTCTGGTTGAGGACTAATAAAAGAAAAGGATTTTTCTTTCGACGCCACTAAATCAAGGATTTGTTTAGCTTCTGCATTATCTTATTACCACTTATTTTACTTTATTCTTATTATTATTTTATGGGGTAATGATACTAAGTCGGCCTGTAGATCCTGAGAACCTCGGTTCGATTTCTACAACCGACAAACATTTTTCACCACTTACAAATTACCCCTGTGGCTTCCCCCACTAACATCTTTGGGGGCCGTGATTTGACCGCTGGTAATCGCACTTCACGTACATAAATATATCACTTACCGATATCTGCCCCGGCAGAGTGCCACACCCAGTAATGGGTAGAAGGCGTGATCTTATATTTACATTTATTTTTAATTATAAAATTACCCCTGTGGCTCTCTCTCCATTAACATCTTTGGGAGCCGTGATTTGGCAACTGGTAACCGCACTTTACGCGCAAAAATATATCATTTACAGAAATCTTCTTCGGCAGAGTGCCACACCCAGTAATAGGTAAAAGGCGTGATGATATATTTATATTTATTTATAAAATTACCCCTGTGATTGTCTCTCCATTAACATCTTTGGGAGCCGTGATTTGGCGACTGGTAACCGCACTTCACGCGCATATATATATCACTTACCGAAATCTTCTTCGGCAGAGCGCCACGCCCAGTAATGGGTAAAAAGCGTGATGATATATTTATTTATAAAATTACCCCTGTGGCTCTCCCTCCACTAATATCTTTGGGGGCCGTGATTTGATGGCTGATAATTGCACTTCTTGTGCATAATATATCACTTACCGAGATCTACTTTGGCAGAGTGCCACATCCAGTAATGGGTAAAAAGCGTGATGATATATTTTTTATTTTTTTTATATTTAAAAAATTAATTAAGGAAATATGGTTTGACAAATAAACAATCAACTAAGCACACTCAATTATAGGTAGAAGGCGTGATTATATATATATATATATTTGAGATTTACTTCCTCTACTGTCAAGTTCCAATTACAAACTCGGTTGCATGTTGATGGAATAAAATATCTGGTACGGCACTGCGAAACCCTAATAAATAATTAAGCATTCAAGCGGTCAGGTGATTTTTTATTAGCCGTACTATCCACGTATGGCCAGCGACTTAAGAAATGGCAGCCAATGAACTGCCACCTGTTCGAGGAAGTATCCAACCATTGGTTGATAGAAACTCACGTATCCGTGGTAACCGCATAACAAACTAATACTTTCCATGACCAATCAACGAACACTGTTTGTAGTGTTTGTGAACAGTAAACATGTTCGATTGAAGTTGAAGTAGTACTCACATTAATTAATCACTCATTTTGATTACTAGTTTCATTAGGAATATACTATGGCCGTATTTATTTGGCATTTTTAAAGTAACCCGGCTACTTTTGTTTCATTGCCACGTTTTAAGTAACCCAGAACAGTTCCTGAATTGATCCTACTGCCCCAGCTATTTTGGTGGGTTGACAGGTTCAACCCGTATTCTATCCCTTTCTAATCAACTTGTGTTCTTTGTTATCCGTTTTGTATTGGTGACATCGCAATTTGTATTTAAGTATGTCACTAAAAACGTGCATTCAGATTTTACATTTATCGTTAATTTTTACAACTAACACTGGGTGCATCATTTATTTGGAAGTAACACGAGTTAGTTCTAGATCAGTTCAGAGCAGGGTTGAACCCAAAGTTCCCAAACAAATACGGCCTATGTTGAATTGTTGGATAAAAAAGAAAGTAATGTTTTGTTTAGAAATTCATAAACCTAATTTGCTAGTACTATTTCAAATTGTTGTCTTCTTAATTCACAAAAACGTTAGGTTAGTAGTTACGTTAGGTTAGTATTATGATGGCAAAAATACTAACAATCATCGTAGTCAAAAGGATAAAACCGAGTTACTAATACAAGACGTCGTGCGTTAACTTATACCCAAAATAATTATTTATGTACCAACAGTGAATACAGGCGTTTCTAGCTGATTATTACAACGAGGTGCAAAGCACCCAGGGCTAATAACATGCTCAGGATCAGAAACGCTAATTTCACCCATGGTACATACAATATTTTATGCACAACAAAATAACATTTAATTATATGTTTCAAAGATTAAAATACGTACATAGGTTATATGTCAAAATGACATTTTGTAAAATCAAGTATTCACAATAAACAAAAATTGGCATTTTATTTATGCATACGTAGGAATTATGTTTTTATCGCCCTAGGGCCAAAAAGAAGTGTTTAAGTCCGCTTTTTAGGGCTAAAACATATGAATTTCGGCCCAGTTGTGCATAAAAAATATGAGTCAGATTTTATTATAAGTTGTAGATCTCCTAAACCAGCTAAATATATAACGACAAGTAAGTGATCTGTTCCCAATAAGTGGCGGGGCAATTTCCAAAGTTCCCCATAAATGTGTCTGCCCAACAAATAAAAAATATCGCATCGAAATTACACTTCAAATTATGAAAATTATATTAACTGTCATTTTTTGATATGCCATTGTTTATTACCAGGAGATGGATAAATTTATTACGAAGTTTCTAAGAAAATTCTGATCCAAATGAAAAGCATTTAAAATCTGTAGAAAACAGCAACATATTTTCTTGCCACGGGCCTAGTTATTTTTCCACTTGTAATGGATAAACGAAACTGTCTTTTATTAATTTTCCACCAATGAAACAACCATAAAACAATAAAACATCAATAACAAAAATCATCAGACAGATAAAATACGAAATTCTCTCCAACTAATGTCACCCCCAGAGGTTTGTCGAAATTCTGGCGTCATTCTCACTCCCGCAACCCTCTTAAGTGGGAAAGGATCACTCATGAATATGCAGTAGGCGCATGCGCTTTCAAGAGGTCGACATTAACATACGCACGCGCTTACCACTCACACCGTCCTGATTTTTATTCATTTTTTGTTTACTTTTCTAAAGAAGTGACGCAGAATTTTTGAATATATTTTGATGAAGTCGCACTTTGCTTATCTTTATTTACTCCCGGGCAGTTTTGTATATTGCGATTTTTTGCGATCTACGAAAGTGATTTTGGATTAAGTGGTTTGATTTTTTTGGGATTTTGTGGAAAATAATTTCAGCGGGATCACGAAATATGCATGCTATAACTTTTCAATATACATTGAAGGTATGTTTTGTTTAGATTAACTAAAGGATAATACCAAAATAATTAAAACTGGATTTTGTTAGAAAATATAAAGCTTGACTTACATTGGTGAAGAGCAGAAATGCAGACTGTTCATGGTGGCAAAAGCATCTGTAACAAAACAAATATTTCATTAAAACAAAAGAATATTTTTTGATTTTGTGTTAAATTAGAAATTGATATAAAAAATATAAAATAAAATTGTCATTACTGGGTGTGGCACTCTACCGAAGCAGATCTCGGTAAGTGATATATAAATGCGCGTGAAATGCGGTCACCAGGCGTCAAATTACTGCCCTCAAAGATGTTAGTGGCGAGGAAGCCACAGGGGTAATTTTAATGTGGTGAAAATCGTTTCCAAATTTTGATTTAATTTGGGTGCGGCGCCCATATTTTGGGGTGGCATTTTTAATATTTAGTATTAGTTGTAAAAAACAACTTGTTCACTTCATAAGTTTACAATTCGATTTCTACGAATTATGAATTACTATATGATTTCGAATATTTTTCTTCATCGTCAAGTCAATGTAGGGTTGAAAATATTATCTCGAAAAATTCCTTTATTACTGCCTAATTTAAATATGCCATCCAGTGGTAAAAAATTCCCTATCTATAGTTTGTCTCAATTAAAATTATTCATTTATGTTTGTTAATTTAATGGGGTAATGGCTCAGTGGTTTCGAGTTGACCTGTGGATCTTGAGGACCTCGGTTCTATTCCCACAGCCGACAAAAATTTTCACTAAATTAAAATTACCTCTGTGGTTCCCCTACTACTAACATCTTTGGAGGCCGTGATTTTACGGCTGGTAACCGCACTTCAAGCGCATAAATATATAACTTACCGAGATCTGCTTCGGCAGACTGCCACATCCAGTTATGGGTAAAAGTCGTGATGATATATTTATGGGGTGGCTAGGTCAGTGGTATGAAGTCGGCCTGTGGATCCTGAGAACCCTGGTTCGATTCCCACAGGCGACAAACAATTTTCATAATTTCAAAAGCTACTCCTGTGGCTCCTCCACCACTAACATCTTTGGGGGCCGTGATTTGACGACTGGTAACCGCACTTCACGCGCATAATATATCACTTACCGAGATCTGCTTCGGCAGAGTGCCACACCCAGTAATGGGTAGAAGGCGTGATATATTTATTTATTTTTTTAATTTTATATATTTATTTTATATTTATTTTTTTAATTTACAAAAACCACCATTTGATTGACTTAGAAAGGGCGGCAAATTGGAGACCGCCCTGGGCGGCAAAAGTTGTAGGTACGCCACTGACGAGGACTGATTATTTGATGAATCTTATTCTGGGGTTTGTGCTACTCCATTTGATGGTATATAGTGTGATGTTATATATGTATGTAGTTTTGTTGTTTTGTGCATATCCATTTGACATTTTTATAAATTCATGTTGACATTACAAACAGTGTTATCGCTAAAAACAAAACACAGATGAAAACCACAATAAAAACCCCACATCATCCACAATAAATCCTCAAAACTAAAACCTAAACAATCCACTATCACTCCACTGTCCTTCTCTCGTGTTGCTCTTTGTCGCACATCACCGACTTTCCACTCGACCTGTTTTACTCTGCGTTCAACCCTTGTACTCTGCAAGCAGCGTTATCTAATGTCGGGTGGCTGCACTCACCCAGACGTAACTAAGATAAAGTTGGTAGCACTGCGTGCCGTGGCTGACTTCACGCTACAGCGGCAGTGGCGACGTGTAGCGGACGTGCGCGGAGTTAGTGATAGTGCCAGCGAGGAAGGGATGTAGGAGAAGGGTTGAGAACAGGTAGATTGAGTCTAATGTTTAATGGAAAAGGTTGAATGTTTTGGGGAAAACTAAGAGGTAATTTGATTGATCGTACTGGGGATGGAAATTAAGTAAATTACTATGGGGTGTTGTAGCAGCAAGGTAGAACTGATGCTGCAGAAGAGAGAGTTCGTTGACTTCAACTTATTCCCGGTTGCATTGAAAATACTTAAATTTGTTTAAGTAATATGAAATTTGGCGCACGTAAACATTGTATAGTCATACGCATCCTGTTAAAATATGAAACACATTCATCGTCTGTGAACAAATATATTCGCTTGTAAAGTTGAGTTCTTGTACACGGGGCTTATGGCGATCATCACACAGAATCGCACATATTTGGTTTGTGTACCACTAAAATTTTGCAGTTTCATTTGAAAAACTAGTATGATGTTCTAGAACTATCCATGTATATTGTATCAAAAGGAGAAAGTTTTTTATCCTTTAATAATGGATATATAGCCATGCAAAGCCTTGTTTTTAATTAAAAATTAAGAATCCCAATTTATAATGGCAACACCACACGGTGGTATGGTATTTGAAAATTCACTAGACCAACAATCTGTTAACAATTCATGATATTCAAATCATAATAGGTATAAAACACTTATTTTATTCAATGTTTATATTTTTTTGGGCGTCAGTTTCGCCACTCTACAACCGATGGCGCCACCGTCACACTAGTACTACCTTAACAACAAAGTTAATTAGTTAGAAGCAAACTTAAATAATTTAACAGTATTTTTTTCTTTTGTTTCGAAACTTTAAATTATGTTTTCGATATTTGGCCGATTAGTATACATAGTGAACCGCGTTAATAGTCACCATCAAGTACGCCGCGCAGCCACCACCAGTAAAGGTTTCTCGGAGCGCCGGATCTTTAATTAACACATCCAGTCACCAGCAAGGACTGACTCCACATCCCTACGGTCTCAGCAGGAGTGTGAGTTATCCTTACAAGGAAGCAGGAACTGTGACGTTGTGATGCCACCCAGCAACTTGCTTGTATTTCCCTCGGATTATTAAATAGTAAAACAAGGGAGGAAGGTAATATTGACGGTGAAATTGTAATGATGTGCGAAGCAGGCTGTGAGGCGAACACAGTGGCGGCGGGGGGAATTGTTTTTTAGGGGGCGAAAAATAACAAACAAAAAGGAGATTAATTTTCGTGTGCGAGTTTCTGAATGATTGCTTGAAAATATGAATTTATTTAGTTAGTATGTCAATTTCAACCCCTAGGAGAAAGTTTTATTTTTAATTAAATTGTTCTTTACACGAAATCATGGATTAATTTTATCTGTGGAAAGAGAAAGGTAGGAATTGAACCTGAGACCTTCAAAGCAAGTAGCCTTCGTTTGAACAGGTTGGACAACATGAAATAACTCGCAATTACAGTTCAGAAGGACTATAGTTTGTCTAGCAGTACGGTAGTGTAGGTATTCGAATCCAGAGATCCAGAGTTCGAATACCACTCAAATTAAGAATATATGAAGCACCACATTGTGGCTCGGTGAGTCCGGACCCTATACTATAATTAGGATTATTTTACTTGTCCTTAATTTTAAATGGTCATAAAGGAAACTTTAGGTGGCACCGACTAGTACAGATGACGTCACAAATTAATTTTTAATTTAAAAAAGTCTTATCTCCCATTTTACTAGAATTTTGAATTGAGATTTAAAAAAAAAATATACAAATATAATAAATGTTGGGTAGGTTGGTGTTGGTATAGAGTCAGTTTGTGGATCCTTAGAACCCTGGTTTGATTCCCACAGTCGACAAACATTTTCACTACATTAAAAATTACCTCTGTGGCTCCTCCACCACTAACAACTTTGGGGGCCGTGTTTTGACGGTTAGTAATTACACTTCACGCGCAAAAATTAGAACTGCTTCGGCAGAGTGCCACATCCAGTAATGGGTAAAAGGCATGATGATATATTTATTTTTATTTATTTAAATTTAATTTAATTTAATTTATGGGGTGGCTAGTTCAATGGTATGAAGTTGGCCTGTGGATCCTGAGAACCCTGGTTCGATTCTCACAGACGACAAACAATTTTCATAATTTCAAAAACTACCCATGTGGCTCCTCCACCACTAACATCTTTGGGGGCCGTGATATGACGACTGGTAATCACACTTCATGCGCAAAATATATCACTTACCAAGATCTGCTTCGGCAGAGTGCCACACCCAGTAATGGGTAGAAGGCGTGATGATATATTTATTTATTTTATTTTCAAAAACTACCCCTGTAGCTCCTCCACCACTAAGATCTTTGAGTAATGGGTAGGTGTGATGATATATTTATTTTATATTTAAATTTAACAAATCTATAAAAGAGTTCTCAAAAAAATCTTCGTCGACGCCGCTGGTGATAGTGCCTCCACTGCTTAGCTCAATCCAACACGGCAATTTCACGCGAAGTGACAGATCAGGCAGTAGCGGAGGTATGAGAGGAACTGAGGGGACCTCACAGCTTCATAGCTCACTCTGATGATACATCATCACTCCCGAACCAAATTGAACATGAAATGATACGGCGAGCAAATAGCGAATGTTAATTTAATAAACAAACGCGCAGCGCGACGCGACGTTCACTTGTCACTCGCGCTGAGAAACAATCAACAATCGACAGTCACCATGCCATGGCCATCTTCGATGTGGGATGTAAACAATCGCGTTTTACTAATTGGAATAGATGAAGGATCGATGATTCAGTGTGACTGAATATGATTCAGGTAATTTAAGCTCCGAGGGTGCCGATGTCAACTGTCAAATTATGCAAATGTAATTGGGAAATCGTCCAAATCAAGGTGGAAAATTGGGAAATTTACCGGAATGTTGAACGGAAAATTTTACACCAAAGCTTGCTAATTTATACAACAATAGGCAATATTATTTCAACATTTTCTATATTACAACATAAGAAAAGAAGTTTTATATATTTATTTGGTACCCTCATTAGTGTACTGTCGTTGCCAAGAGAGAATGCCAAATGGGTAAAAGTGAGTAATTTGATTGAATAACAAAATTGTTATTCAATGGTAATTCACTTAATCACGTCACTGCTAAATTGTATTTATTCCACTAGTCTATGACAGTTGGTAATGATCGGCAGCGCGATTCATGTATTACACACACTAGTACAGGATATCTACCAATTTCAAATTATAAAATTCCAGAAGATTCAAGGATTTCAAGGTTCATATTTTAACAAAATTCCAGGTAATTTCATAATATAACTATCAAAATCTATAGAAATATATTTTTCAAAAAAAAAAAAAAAACAAGCTGTCAAGTTCTTGTACAGGCTATGCTCATTTAAAATTAAAAAATAAACACGAATTTCATTTAGTTAGTAGAGCTCTAACTATGATACGAATTTCAAAACATCAATTTTATTCCAAAATATAAGAAAACTTAAATTCAATATATTGTTTACAGGTATTTTTTAAAAATTGAAGGATATTTAAAGATTTCAAGATATGTTTTTAAATTCCAAGCTTTTTCCAGGTTTTCCAGGAATTCCAGGCACCATGTAATAGTAAAATATTTCTAATAGCATTGCCGCTTTATACAGATCCTGCAATCATTTCACATTTTTGAGCTTGGCATACTCTCACGTCGATAACAATATGGCAGCGTTAACTATGTAGCCACAACTGCTCGTAAAATATTGCATATACGATGAATTTTCAGCATTTAGAAATGATATTAACTGAGGCAAACTAATTATGTATTTCTTGTAATTAATTAGCAACGATTCAAAATTTCCTAAATGAATTAGTGTGCGCCACTGAACCATGTCAACATACGAGGAAGAAGAGAGACGTAAACATGCACGCACACGCACACGCACGCATACACATCACATGTGCCTGTGAATGTTCCAGTGCCTCTTAATTTAGACGACATGACGTCATACAATCGAAACACTTGCTCAAAACAGATCCCATAACCTAATAGTAATAAATAATACACACATAGGATTTCCTACACACAAATATTACATTTTCCGTAACACAAAATTCCTTACATTTCGAACTATAAATATTATAGCAAATTAAAACCAATGAATAAATACTATATAGATACGATACTTCACGTACTTTGTTGAACAAATTGCATTTGTATACCTCAGCCAAGGACGTTGAAAGGAGGGGATATGGCATTGCGATACTGTAGCATTGCTTGAAGTGAGGCTTGGGCAAGGAAAAGAAACAACAATAGTTTTTCTGCACCGTGCTTAGCCAAATCTCTTCTTCTTCCAAATATTTTGAACTTTTGTGTAAGAAAAGTGGCGCTTAGACGTCGCCAGGGGACGTTGTTGTATGTGAATATAACCACGAGGTGTTCATTTGTGTTTCAATCGTTGCGCTGTGTGGAATTGGACATATTTTTTAGTAGATCAGATGGTAACTAAGTGTTTAGTTTGTACACTTATGTTTGTTGAAGTAATTGTAGTTTTGATTTGTTTCAAAACATAAATTTGATATTTATTCTCAAACTTCCTCTTCATATTAACGGGTTTTATATTTATTATTAATAGTAAATATTGTTCAACAATTACAATTACAAATATTTTTTAATCGATAGATCACACTAATAATAAACGTTGATAATTTCTTTTAGGGAGAATGATTCTGTTCTGTCCTGTTTAAATTTCAAATCTCTTTATGACACATGCGCAATAACAGGGGCTAAGTACGGTGCAGGAAATAATACTTCTGTCTCTGTCAATCTGCCGAGCCTCACAGTCTTGACTTTAATGCCGTATCCCCTTCTTTTCAACGTCCTTGACCCCAGCCAATTAGACCAGCAAAATGGCGGACGATATTTATTGTTGGGGTGGTTAGCGTTATGACATTTGAATCCCAAGATACCGAGTTCGAATATCCGATTTGAAACTGACGAAATGGAATATTTAAATATGGTGATTTCATATAAAAGAAAATGCGGTAAAATTAATATTGTGTTTGTGTAATTTCAATTTCCACAGCCCGTGGAAACAACTTCATTCCGTTCCCTTATATATTAATAAGAAACAAAATAAAATAATGAAAAAGAAAAAAAGTATTTCAATCTGCGTTTCATTTTAACCAGAATCCGAGTGTGCTGGACATTAGCGTGCGAATCGAACATAAAAAAGAACAAACGCGCAGCGAAAACAAAAAAAATAAAAGACGAACGCGAGATCTCCACAATACGTGCTGATTCATCGCTTCGAGAGCTCAGTGTCGCCGATGCGATGCTGTTTTTAATGCTCATTCGTTTCTAAATTCAAAAGAGACACTGGATTAATTTTATTATTACAAAAACATTAATGCGACTGCGACATGATATTCTTATTCGTTATTCACGCGTTATGTGCTCTGCACATGAAATCACCCTCCAGTGACGTACACGACTTTTTTCCCCAGGGGACAAGCTACAGTTACAATTAAGATAATGATTTTCTGCTACAGAAAAATATAATTACATGTCGTATCACAGCGCTTGACAATTACGATGTTTTTAATACCATAATCCAATTTATTGAGTAATATAAATTAAATAAAAATAATATATCATCACGCCTTTTACCTATTATTGAGTGTGGCTAAGTCCGGTTACCAGCTATCAAATCACGGCTCCCAAAGATGTTAGTGGAAAGGGAGCCACAGGGGTCGACTGTGGGAAGGTAAATAAAAAAAATACCTAAATAAATATAAATATATCATCACGCCTTTTACCCATTACTGGATGTGGTACTCTGCCGAAGCAGATCTCGGTAAGTGATATATTTATAAGAGTGAAGTGCGATTAACAGCCGGTAAATCACGGCCCCCAAAGATTTTATTGGTGGGAGAGCCACAAGGGTAATTTGAAGTTGGTGAAAACGTTTGTCAGCGGTGGGGATCGAACCAAAGTTATCAAGATCAACAGGCCGACTCGATACCATTGAGCCATTACCCCATAAATGAAAGAAATAAAGTATATTTCATATTACATCAAATTCAAGACAGAATTGTCACGCGATTTAACATAAAAAGTTTCAGTTTCGTGTCAAACGTTTCTAAATATTTTTTTTTTAAATTGCAAAAATGTCTAAATTATTAACGTAAATGTCATTCTTGAATATTGAGATATTCATTATTTTATTAAACTAACTATGACAACCATAGAAAACAGTGCGTAATAATACATTATATTACAAGTAGGTGAAATAAATAATTATATACGAATGTGATAAATTTCTCGAGTATATAATGACACTTTACTTACGTGTGAGATACAACGTTTTATCTTACAGTTTTATTGCATGCTATATGATAAACAATCACTTTTTGTACTGAAAATGAGTAGATAATAACTCACTTTACACACGATCGTAGAAAAAAATTACTTACGACAAAAAGGATTCAACTAAAATTGGTATAACTTGTATTTGAAATATTTTTATCTAAAATAATTTAATAATGGGGTAATGGCTGAGTGGTATCGAGTCGTGCTGTGAATCCTAAGAACCCTGGTTCGATCCCCACAGCCGACAAACATTTTCACCAATTTAAAATTAACCCTGTGGTACCCCCACCACTAACATCTTTGGGGGCCGCGATTTGACTGCTGATAACCGCACTTCACGCGCATAAATATATCACTTATCGAGATCTGCTTCGGCAGAGTGCCACACCCAGTAATGGATAAAAGACGTGATGATATATTTATTTATTTTATTTATAATTTAAACATATTTAACAGAGAAAAGTAAAATAAAAATAAATAAAATACATGTATCATCACGCCTTCTACCCATTACTGGGTGTGGCACTCTGCCGAAGCAGAGGAAAGTACATAATACTAAATATGTTTAAATAGTAAAAAAGTGTTGAAAACATTTTGAGAACCCCTTGTGAAGCATTTCAATATACAATATTAAAATTTTAAAAATCACCATATTTGTATTGTCGTAAACAAAACACTACCGATGGCTCGATAAGTCTATATCTGCTCTAAGGTCAGAAAAGGTCAAACAAACTGATTATTTATGATTCTGTTGACCTGTGACCCGGACCGGAAACGCTATGGTCCCCTCATGACGTCACTACCGTTAAACTTTCAGCACCTCGTTCACATATGTAACGTGTACACTCCAATATAAAATCATTCCTAACTCCCGAGCAAGAAAAATAAACGACTGTCTGAAGATTGTTTACAAAAACATAAACACGCCGATGTCATTTATTTACTAAAACATTCTCAGGAATTCAGACAAAAAATTCTTGACAGTAATTTAGTAGAGACTTGGCCGCTCTAGTAGATGGTGGTTTCAATTTAAAGGAATGAAATTCGTTGACGGATAGAGCACATATGTTTGTGTTGCTGTTTGAAATGGAGCAGTTTTGAAACAGTTGAGAGTGGCCTGAATATTTGACTCAAATAAATTGGTAGAATTTGACCTTGTGAACCATTTAGATTGACATGTGCTACAACTTAACTAACTATAATATTGCTAAGTGTCACAAGAAGTTGCATCAATTTTTTTATAAACAAAATAAATATATCATCACGCATTTTATCCATTATTGGATGTGACACTCTGCCGTAGCAGATCTCGGCAAGTGGTATATTTATGCGCGTTACCAGCTGTCAAATAATACTCCCAAAGATGTTTATGGAGAGAGAGGCACAAGGGTAGTAAAAATTATTTATAGAAATAGAACCCAAATCTTAAGAAATTTTCAAAAAATAAAAATCGCTAAAAATTTGCTTATAAGTCAATTCGGGCACGAGGAATTCAATGCCGTTGACCGCATTTACATATCTTGTTTGGTTTTTAAGATATAGCCTCCAGAAAAGTACAATTTTCCAAAATATTTACCTCATCATATTTTCGACTTTCCCGAGGCTATATTTCAAAAACTAAACAAAATATGAAGATGCGCTCAACGGCACTGAATTTCTCGTACTTCAATTGACTTGTAAACAAATTTTAAGCAT
The DNA here is from genome assembly GCA_911728475.2 of Pterostichus madidus. Taxonomy (NCBI): domain Eukaryota; kingdom Metazoa; phylum Arthropoda; class Insecta; order Coleoptera; family Carabidae; genus Pterostichus; species Pterostichus madidus. The sequence goes on along the minus strand of OU452303.1, from coordinate 42,553,064 downwards.
TTTTTATTTTTCAAAAAGTTTTCAATAAAATTTTCTCATCGAGCAGTTTTTCAATAATATCTCAAAAACTAGAAGACATAAGCACTTGAGGATTTTACCATTGGATTCAGCGGGTCAAAATACATATGTAAGTAAATTTTCGTTACAATATTCGTACGAGGGAGAATCTTAGAGCAAACAGTCTGAAAATAGCCTAAAATCGAAAAAAATCCAAGGGGTACCCCTTAAGAAATTTTCAAAAAATTTAAATCGCTAAAAATTTGCTTATAACTTAATTCGGGCACGAGAAATTCAATGCCGTTGACCGCATTTACATATCTTGTTTAGTTTTTAAGATATGGCGTCTGGAAAAGTACAATTTTCCAAAAAAAAAATTACCTCATCATATTTTCGACTTTCCCGAGGCTATATCTCAAAAACTAAACAAAATATGAAGATGTGCTCAACGGCTTTGAATTTCTCGTGCTTCAATTGACTTGTAAACAAATTTTCAGCATTTTTTATTTTACACGACTACCACCATTAAAATGCAAACAAAACTAAATAAAAATCTGCTTAATTCGAGTCTAACCAAAATACCAACAATTGAATATGAATTAATACGATTATTTCTGCACGGTGCCCATTTCGACGAGCCGCCCCTGGCATCCAGTTGGCATGTTCCCAAAACCTCGTACGCAACATCAGCTGTTACTATCATTCGGGGGTCCACAAAGACACAACACAACAGAATAAAAACACGGCAAAAGAAAAATGAGATTTCATACAAGCTGAACTATGCCAACGGTTAGTAAGCTTCGTTGTAGTGGTAGCACTGCAGCAGTCTAGTGGTTTTGTTAGGTTGGCAGCCCGAGCTTGGATTGTGATGTCAGATATGCAATGTTGCCAGATCACTGAATGTTTTGCAAGTTAAATTGTTTTAAGTTAGATGGTAGAATGGAATAATTCTGGTCCAATAGGTTAGCGTATTGTCTGAGACGGATATGATGATCATTACATAAAGACAAATCATTAAATTGATAAAAAATTACATAAATAATCATCACGCCTTGTACCTATTACTGGGTGTGACACTCTGCAGTAGCAGATTTCGGTAAGTGATATATTTAACGCGTGAAGTGCGGTTACCAACCGTCAAATGACATAAATAATCAACACGCCTTGTACCTATTACTGGGTGTGACAATCTGCAGAAGCAGATCTCGGTAAGTGATATATTTAACGCGTGAAGTGCGGCTACCAACCGTCAAATTACTGTCGCGAAAGATGCTAATGGTAGGAGAGCCATAGGGGTAATTTTATTGTGGTGAAAATCAGTTTCTCTCCTGTGGGAATCGAACTCGGATTCTTAAATCAATAGTTTAATATTTTGCCACTGAGCTATGTATCCCCAATTCATTAATGTTGAATATAAAATAATTGCAAATTTGACAGTTATTTAAAAGAAAACGTTTCACTTTCAAGAACTTTGTTCGTGTCCCATTCTTCAATTTATTTATTAAATTTGTATTATCTGTACTTTAATGACACTTATTGTGTCACAGATTTACATTATGATACAAATTTTCGTTAAGATACAGATTTTGACCAATAGCAGTACAGTATTTGCTGTTTCCATTGTTTCCATAGTTTGCACAATAAAATAATAATATTTTTACGATATTCAAGGGTGACATTTATATAATAATATTGGATGCTGGATTTGATCGTAAAATCAATAGTGTGTGCAACTCGTGTATAATAGCTATTATCCTACAGTTTTAATGTACATTACACAATCAATTTCAGTGACTAAAATCAGTAATTATTCACATTTGACTAAAATGTTTCAATCCATACCAACCATAAACAAATAACAATTCATACCAACTTGACAACAGTGATATGTCACTTATTTGACAGCATTTCTATTCAATGTAATTTGAACATATATCTAATTTTATTGTAGCAAAACCGGTACTGTAAGATAAAACTTTGTATATCACACGTGAGTGAAATGTCATTTTATATCATGATTTATTTAACACACTTATAATGTACTATTATAAACTTGTTTGTATATCATCACGCCTTCTACCCATTACTGGGTGTGGCACACAGCCGAAGCAGATCTCGGTAAGTGATATATATTGCGCGTGAAGTGTGGTTACCAGTCGTTAAAAATCACGGTCCCCAAAGATGTTAGTGGTGGAGGAGCCACAGGGGTAGCTTTTGAAATTATGAAAATTGTTTGTCGCCTGTGGGAATCGAACTAGGGTTCTCAGGGTCCACAGGCCGACTTCATACCACAGAGCTAGCCACCCCATATATATTTATATTTGGTGTCAAACATTTTCATAGTTGTGGAAAACCTTAACCCTACATTTATTTTTAAAACGGGTCGATATGGTCAATCTGGCATTTTATTTTCGATTTTATTTTGACCCTTGACACACTGTTAAATAATTCAAGAATTTTATTACTAAGCTAACGATATTTTAATAAAAGAAGTTTAAAAAATAAAGAAACTTTTATAAGCAACATCAAGTTCTTCACCTTCATTATAAAGAATCTAAATTGTTAATTCAAAAATTCGATTATTCAAATGGCTTTAAAATTTCAATTCCACATTAATTTACATTATCAGAGGGCAAAGCCCGCTTCACACTGCCGTATGATACCCAACACTGATTTCACGCCGTTCGAATTGGAAATGAAATTAGCGGCGAACGACGATGCGAGCAGAGCACTTGAGAGTGAAGTTGGCTGCCCTGATACGGATGGGGAATGTCTGGTGGTGATTTTGCATGGGAACGCCAAACGGGCGGGAACTATACATCATATATCATGTAGGTGGCACCACCATACTGTATGCGGCTACTGGTTTGTGTCCGCGATAAGAACTACTACCAGGAGAATTTTGCAGACTGACTGGATTTATTTTATTATTTTTTTTAATATTGTACTGGACTCGTAAATCAAATTAAATACATTTTGAGAGTGACAGAATAAACATTTATTTTTGTGTACTGTCTGTCAACTGTCAACAGTGAAATATGAAGCTAGCAAAATGTAGTTAGGCCTCACTTCAATCGTCTTTTCAACAATTAAACCTTCAGTTAATTCAACGCACATCCAACTAACTCAAGTCAAATTTATTTTATGCTTTTTAACTAGACATATTTTTTAAATAATAAAGATAGAATTGATTTTTCTCTGACTGTTTAAAATTGCAGACAACTTTATACATACGACATTCATATGTTCACCGTAACTTTTAATTTTTTTACAGTTTAAGTGTATATGCGAAAAAATACGAAATAAATTTTCTGCAAACGTAAGTAAAGTATTCCATTTTGTGATTTTATATCTAAAATATCTTTTTCTACAACTGTGCGATTTCTTTGTTATTACGTAACTATAATTGCCTTGGTTACGTATGGAAAGTAGATGAATGCAGAACAAGTGCGTTTCCGAAAGCAAAGAAACACTAGTGCGGAAAGTGCTTCATTACGCAACTGTAAAAAAAATTTTTGAGAGCGATTTAAATTTCGCGCCAAGCGCGTAATTCATATTTTGGCCACAGACGCTTATGGAAGAAGAAGATGTAGTGAGCCAGCGCTAGTAAATATGCAGTAGTATATTTTGACGTTTTTAAAAATAACCTTAAATTGCAGTATATCTAATCTGTACACAACTAATAAATGTTGTTTATAACACGTGCCGAAAAAGGTTACGTGCTCGTGCAGATTTCCGTACTCGGCAAGCCTCGTGCGTTAAATTCTGCACTTGCACGTAACGAGCCTTTTTCGGCACTTGTTATAAAAATAACTATATTTTTTTATATATATTTGAAACCATTAACACAAACTAAACCATTAATTTTTATTAGTAAAAATAAAACTTTGATTTTACGAGACTTCACGACCATCTAAGATACTAAAAATATCTCAAAAAAATGTATCATATACTTGAACTTGTTCACTATATCTCAAGTTAAAAATTCCAAAGAAACTTGAAGACCACTAGAGAATCTTGGTCACCCCTGCAAGTATGCAGAGTTCCAAGTACCAAGCACATCCTCCTCGTGGAGCAAAGGACAGCACCAGCGCTCAGATAAGATAAAACCACCACGATAAGTTCATTCACCAAGTGATGAATCAGCGACTGAGGCTATGCGTTGTCTTACAGAACACCGAACCGATAAACGGAGAACTATACCGTCGCGCAAAGCTGAACAAACTGTTTTTGTCATTAACAACGACTCACTGATTATTTTGTTTATTAAGTTGGCGTAGCTTCAGGCACTTGTAAGCTGTAATTCATTTGTTTTAATTTTTCTTATCAAACACTTGGACAAGATTGTCATCCGTATTTATTTCTTAAATGTAGTTTAAGAAAAGCAAAAGTGAATCATTTAAGAATCAATTCAAATGAAAGTAAATTTTCAATTGTAATAATAAAAAAATAAAATAAATATATCATCACGTCTTTTACCCGTTACTGGGTGTGGCACCATGCCAAAGCAAATCTCGGTAATTGATATAATTATGCGCACGAAGTGCGGTTACCAGTCATCAAATCACGGCCCTCAAAGATGTTTGTACTTCTAAAATATTAAATAAATAAATATATCACGCCTTTTACCCATTAGTGGATGTGGTATTCTGCCGTAGCAGATCTCGGTAAGTGATATATTTATGCACGTGAAGTGCGGTTACTATCCGTCAAATCATGATCCCTAAAGATGTTAGTGGAGGCGAAGCCACAGGAATAATTTTAATGTAGTGATCGTTCGATCCCCACAGTAGACAAACAATATCACTAATTTAAAAATTACCCCTGTAGCTTCCCCACCGTTAACATCTTTGGGGGCCGTGATTTGACGGCTGGTAACCGCACTAAATATATCACCTACCGAGATCTGCTTCGGCAGAGTGCCACACCCAATAATGAGTAAAAGGCGTGATAATATATTTATTTTTTTTTAAATTACCTCTGTGGCTTTTCTAACACTAACATCTTTGGGGACAGGAATTTGACGGCTGGTAACCGAACTTCACGCTAAATATATCACTTATCGAGATCAGCCACGACAGAGTGCCACATCCAGTAATGGATAAAAGACTTGGAGATATATTTAATTACATTATTTTAATTTCATTCAAAATTTATATATAATTTTCAGCCAGCAGTTTTAATTTGTGTAATAAGTTTGAGAAAGATTTAAAATAAACCCAAAAGAAGTTTAAAATTAAAAAACAAAAACTCCGGCAATCGTTCCGTAAAAGCAAAAATCAATCACAGAAATACTTGCTTGCTTTCAAACTAAAACCACCCTTATTCCTTTTCCAATACCGCCAAAATCCTTCATCCCGAAGGGTAAACGGTACGTTACGATGTTATTTTCGTTCAACTGTTTCCCGAGAAAGAAAGAATCAAAGACGGCGAGCTTTGTGTCAGTCGCATGTCTCCAGTTGACGAATGCAGAATTTTTTTGCTTGTGTTACAAATTGGGTTAGTTTAGAGATGTTCGTGTTTGCTGCCTGGACACTAGGGGAATTTTATGTCGTTAGTTGGTAGAAGTGTAGACAAGAAACGTTAGCAAACGTATGTATAAGATGGAGATTATTGGCATAATATGTCACACAAGATGCAGAAATCGTATTGGAAGGAATTTTATTTTAAAAATTGTTTGGGAACTGCTGTAGCTCGCTCTGTTATGAATCAGATTTTGTTATGGGATTATTTTTACTCATCGTACTTGATTACTAGCTAAAAATATCGCGGAACTCACAATAAACCCAATTCTATTCGTGAATCGGTAATAATAAAAAACAGAAATTGTTATTCATATTTAAAATTTGTTTTTTAGTTTACTATTCGATTTTTACGAGTTATGAATTACTATATGATTTCAAATATTTTCGTCATCGTCAAGTCAATGTAGGGTTGAAAATATTATCTCGAAAAATTCCTTTATTATGCCATCCAATGGTACAAAAGTTTCCCACCTATAGTTTGTCTCAATTACAATTATTTATTTATGTTTATTAATTTAATGGGGTAATGGATCAGTGGTTTCGAGTTAGCCTGTGGATCCTGAGGACCCCGGTTCTATTCCCACAGCCGACAAACAATTTTCACTAAATTAAAATTACCCCTGTGGCTCCCCCATCACTAACGTCTTTGGGGGCCGTAATTTGATGCCCGGTAACCGCACTTCACGTACATAAATATATTACTTACCGAGATCTGCTCCGGCAGAGTGCCACACCCAGTACTGGGTAAAAATCGTGATGATATATTTGTTTTATATTTATTCTTTTAAATTATAAAAAAAAACACCATTTGATTGACTTAGAAAGGGCGGCAATTTTGAAACCGCCCTAGGCGGCAAAAGTTCTAGGTACGCTACTGATATGACTTACCGAAATATGTTTCAGCAGAGTGCCACACCCAGTAATAGGTAGAAAGCGTGATGATATATTTATGTTTATGATATTTTATTTCAATTTGATTTTGTTTATTACAGTCAGACATAAGCATAAGTAAATAAAAATGACTTACTAAATTCAATAGTCAACTAAATATTTCATATATCTAGGCAAGATAAATAGTTCTATATATCTTTATGTGATGCAGTTGTAGATCTCAATAAATAATATATTTTTAAGGGCAAAATGTCATCTGCAGTATCAAATTACAATATTTATTATAATTCGTGAAGTATGAAGTATGGGATGGCTAGCTCAGTTGTATGAAGTCGGCCTGTGGATCCTGAGGTCCCTGGTTCGATTCCCACAGGCGACAAATTTTCATATTTTGAAAAAGCCATCCCTGTGTCTCCTCCTCCACTAACATGTTTGGGGGCCGTGATTTGATGACTGGTAACCGCACTTCACGCGCAAAATATATCTCTTACCAAGATCTGCTTTAGCAGAGTGCCACACCCAGTAATGGGTAGAAGGCGTGATGATATATTTATTTATTTATTTATGAAAGTCAAAGGAATGAAAACAGATTTTCAGATGAAAGAATTTGAATCCAATATTTATTAGGATGGTTTACAACGCTTTAGTGATCGGCTATTAACCCCAAAATAAATAAAATAGTTCTTAGAAGGAAACTCGTAAAAACGACCCAATTTTTCTTAGAAGTACAGCCATAAATTCTGTAAGAAATATTTCAGGAAGAACCACAATTTTAAACTGCGACCTAAAAGAACTTTACAAAAACAAATTTGCGAACAAGTAATTACTTATATTCCCGCAAAATTAACTTCAAAACTTGTCGCTAAATAAATCACACAAATTAATTCAGCCCATTCAAAAAATAATTCCCAAAATGCGAACCTTAATAAAAAAATTCTTCACGCCTTTTCATCATTATTACACTGCGAAAAGCCAGTTTCAGTTCCTTTTCTCACTGAAACTTTGTACTTAAAATTCCAGGGGCATACTGAATAAAAAACTGCGACACGTATAACTTTTTAAAACGCATTCCATATTTAACGAAAAGAAATTCAAGAGTGCTGAAGCAGTATTCGAAGAGGTAACCGGTCACAAAGCGCGTGGTACTGCACTTCTACCGGGAATTCAACCGGAACCGGTAAAAATTCAATAACGCGGCTATGATACACACTTCACCCCATGGCGGACTTACATATATACCAAGGAAATTATGATTAATTAGATTGTCCAAAATATAACGAATTTTAGGGTAGGTGGCTCAGTGGTATCGAGTCGTCCTGTGAATTTGAGAATCTAGGTTCGATTCCCACAGACGACAAACTATTTTTACCGCATTAAAATTACCCCTGTGGCTCCCCCTCTAATAACATAATTAGGACGGAAATAATCTGTTTTTGGACGATTTTGAGTTATGCAAATCTAGTGTTTTCGACGGAAGCGCGAAAAATTATTTTAATGAAAAATGCTTAAAATGATACTTTCATTTTAAGCATAAAATTCTGTCTCTAATGGCCGATTTTATAAACGACAAATTAATTTACTTCCAAAGTAAATGAAATGTATTCTTTCAAATGACAGTCGAACCTTTGACAGTAATGTTACATATGTCATAATAGTTATTTATGTACCAAAGGTGAAAACAGGCGTTTCTGGCCCGTGGCATGATTATTAAGAAAAGACGCAAAGCGCCGAGGGCTAGTAACATACTCAGGGTCAAAAACAACATTTAATTATATGTTCAAAAGTTTAAAATTTATAAAATGACATTTTGCAGAATCAAGTGTTCACAATAAACAAAAATTGTCATTTGATTTATGTATCCATAGATATTATTTGACCCATGGGCCAAAAAGAAGTATTTAAGCCCGCTTCTTAGTGCTAAAACACATGCTTTTCAGCCCGGTTATACATAAAATAAATTAAATTGATTCGAAATTGTTAATTTAAATATATTTACTATGGTATAGGTGGCTCAGTGGTATCAAGTCGGCCTGTGGCTCCTGAGAACCCTGGTTCGATTCCCACAGACGACAAACAATTTTCATAATTTCAAAAACTACCCCTGTGGCTCCTCCACCACTAACATCTTTGGGGGCCGTAATTTGACGACTGGTAACCGCACTTCACGCGCAAAGTATATCACTTACCGAGATCTGCTTTGGCAGAGTGCCACCCACACCCAGTAATGGATAGAAGGCGTGATGATATATTTATTTATTTAGACACAATAGTATTTTTTTATTTAAACGCACAAACTATTGTTTGGTAATTAATAAACATAAGTTTTATCTCGGTTTTATCCACGACATTACGATTGCTATTATGAATGTAGATGAAGCGAGGTGAACCAGGATAGAAATGTTTGGCGAAGGATAAATCTAATGAATAAATAAAATCATTGAATGTTTGATCACATTTGATGTGACACGTTACGTATATATTTCTCTCAAACAAAAATTCGTTTTATTCGCAACCCTTTTCCGTTACATGTCACATTCCAAACCCCTTTGTATCGAATCTAAATCCGTCTTTAGCCGTTATTGATCGGCACCACTCTGAACTCAAACTCAACTTACAAGCAAAGTGTGGGCTTTCTAACTAGCCCAGCACACCATAATAGCGATATTTTGTCCCGGTGGCGACCTAAAGTCCCAGATCCTGTCCATTGTGCTCCAGAGAGAAAGCCACCCTTCGCAGGGGTGTCCCAGGCCCGTTTCACGCGCCATTTCTCTCCCAGACGCAAGGAATCAATTATGATTATGAACTGTTTATGGTGCAAGTTTAAAGTTTGACACCCCTGGCTTTAACCTTTGCTGTCTGTGTTCAAATAATGGATTGGTGGCAGCATTTCAAATATAATTCTGAGAAGTTTTGAGTTTGAAAATTATTATTTTGTATGGGGTAATGGCTCAGTGGTATCGAGTCGACCTGTGAATCCTGAGAACTTTGGTTCGATTCCCACAGCCGACAACATTTTCATTAAAATGACCCCTGTTGATCTCTCACCACTAACATCTTTGGGGGCCGTGATTTGCGGGTGGGAACAGCACTTCACGCGCATAAATATATCACTTTCCGAAATCTGCTTCGGTAGAGGGCCACACCCAGTAAAGGGTAAAAGGCGTGATGATATTTATTTATTTTATTGTTGTGGCGCGGGATAAAATACTAAAGTTGAGAAATTAGTTTTTATTTGTTTTTAGAGGGGTATTGAAATTATTGTTGCCAATAGTTGATTAACTGTATTTGTAAATTGATTTTTTTTCTAGATCAAAAGTTTACAAGAAAGTTAAATTACTGGTTTGGCAGTTACCTAATTTTTTAAAAAACATGAGAACTCAACAAGAAATGATATAAATTGTTTTTTTTTTAAATAAGTATTGAACTTTAAACAAAATAAATAAATACTGAAAATATGGGGTGGGACTATGGAAAGATTCGAGAACCCTGGTTCGACAAAAATTACAAACAAATTCATGTCCGACCCTCTTTTAAATCAAAATAAATATAAATATATCATCACGCCTTTTTCCATTACTGGGTGTGGCACTCTGCCGAAGCAGATCTCGGTAAGTGATATATTTATGCGCATAAAGTGCGGTTATCAATCTTCAAATCACGGCCCACAAAGATGTTAGTAGTGGAGGAGCCACAGGGGTAATTTAAAAAAATAAATAAAATAAAATAAATATATCATCAAGCATTTTACCCCTTGCTTAGTGTGGTACTCTGCAGAAGCAGATCTCGGTAAGTGATATATTTATGCGCATGAAGTGCGATCACCAGCCGTCAAATGACGGCCCACAAAGATGTTAGTAGTGGAGAGCCACAGGGGTAATTTTAATTTGGTGAAAATGTCGGCTGTGGGGATCGAACCAGGATTTTTAGGATCCTCAAGCCGATTCGATACCACTGAGCCATTACCCCATTACTTTTATTTGCTCAAAACTGAAGTTTACAGAAACTTAATTAAATAATGTAGATTAGAGACCGCGGGTTTGATTCCCATAGACGACAAACAATTTTCACCATATTAAAACTATACCTGTGGCTTCCTCTCCACTAACATCTTAGAGGGCTGAGATTTGCTGACTGGTAACCGCTTTTACACGATTCTCATAAAAGTTTTAGCTAATCCTGAATTTTCGATTATCTAATCTTATTCTAAACCGTTCTTAACAGCTATATCAAATCACTTTCCAAAAACTAACTGGTATCATAAATAAATATATTTTTTTAGCAAAATTTGTGCATTTCATACTTTATCAATGACATATATATAGACACTGAGCTGCAATTTCTTCTAGATTGCCTATTACAAAAAAATTTTATCGTTTTTTTTTTTAATTTTACCAAATTATTTTACAAATCTTGTGTGTCCCTCTCAGCATTTTCTCCGCGCGCCACTGAGTCATTCCTCGCGTCCGATTGCAGGGCAGATGTGAAAAGAATCAGCGTGTTTGTAAAACGACTACACACATACACCATACTAGTCACTAACACTAACAGAACACTAGTGTATGCGTGTATAACAGAGCGATACAGACACGGATACAGGGCAACACTACGATGAAGTGTGTATATGTGTGTGTGTGTGTGTGGCTGCTGTAGACTCATGTCCGGGAACATCTGGGCACCCCCTGTCACAGTATTGTGCTCGCCCGTCATTCATCCCAGCACGAACGGGAAACGTACCGTACGGACCTGGACAGTGACCGTCAAAATGTTCGTGGAGATATGAGAGAGAAGTGCTGAATAGTTAAGCAAGTAGTTGAAATTTAGAATTTAATCTACTGTGTCAAACAATTAATATATTATCAAACGAAAGATTATGAGGGGGAGGAATGAACGAGTTCGTACGAAAGGGATTATGAATGTAGATGAGGTGAAAGTAGTGTAGGCGAAGATTAATAATTGCAGGACAAATCTAAATTAAATAATTTTGTCTGAGAAATTTTCCAGATATTATTAAATATATATATACAGAATGATCAAAAGGAATTGTTATAGTTGGCAATACAATCCAGAGATCTTTTTATTCCACAGTTGGCACAACGTCAGATAAAGGCGGAAATGCTATTTGACATTTCTAATAAATATAAATAGGTTATGTCAGGAGTCTGAATGCTAATAGAATTTTGACTTTTAGAGTAATAGAAATACTTTAGAAATAAATGTACTCAAATTTAAATTTTAAATGTCACTGTCAACAACAGGAAATGAATTTATCTATCAGGCTTACCAATTTCAAGTAGTTTTTTTTATTGCCAACTGTAACAATTCCTTTTCATCACTCTGTATATTTTGCGCATGAAGTGCGGTTACCAGCCGTTAAATCAGGCCCCTCAAAGATGTTAGTGTAAAGGGAGCCACAGGAGTAGTTTTAAAGTGGTGAAAATTGTTTGTCGGCTGTGTGAAAATAAATAAATAAATAAATAGTAAATATATCATCACGCCTTCTACCTATTACTTGGTATGGGGCACTCTGCCGTAGCAGATATTGGTAAGTGAAATATTTTTTGCGTGAAGTGCGGTTACCAGCCTTCAAATCACGGCTTTCAAAGATATTAGTGGAGGGAGAACCACAGGGGTAGTTTTAATGTGCTAACAATAGTTTGTCGGCAGTGCGAAATAAATTAAATAATTAAATAATAAATATATCATCACGCCTTGTACCCACTACTGGGTGTAACACTCTGCCAAAGCAGATCTCGGCTAGTGATATATTTTGCGCGTGAACTGCGATTACCTGCCGTCAAATCACGGCCCCAAAAATGTTAGTGTAGAAGGAGCCACAGAGGTAGTTTTAATGTGGTGAAATTTATTTATCAGTACTGTTAAATTAATTAAATAAATAATAAATATATCATCAAGCCTTCTACCCATTACTGGGTGTAGCATTCTACCGTAGCAGATCTCGGTAAGTGATATATTTTGCGCATGAAGTGCGATTACTAGCTGTCAAATCACAACCCCCAAAGATGTTAGTGTAGAAGGAGCCACAGGGGTAGTTTTAATGTGGTGAAAATTGTTTATCAGCCCTGTTAAATTAATTAAGTTTAAGTTAAACTGAACGGGTAAATCCCAATGACGTAACTGCCTGTAAATGTGCTATATAGCCAACAAAATAATCAACCTACAACAGTAACAATAATAATGCAAATTAATCCCCCAACAAAACATTTTTCGCGCCACTGCTCGCATCTCCTCCGTCAGGGCTACACAAAACGCACGCGCCCTTGTCGACTCATGTCAGCATCCCTAACCTCTTTGTACATTCTCCACCCCTTCCCCCTGCATCCTACAATCCATCCCCCGTCTCGTCAACACGCGCAACCCTTCACAGAGCCGTTTACCGCTTCTCTCCGATTTACCGTTACCGGTACGGTTACCGTTCCGTGGTTAAGACCGTCTTAGCGGAGCACTGAAGCCAAGGACGTTGAATCATGCAACACCGACCAGAACTAGAGACTGGTTTATTTATGGCAAACTGGCAACACTGTGGGGATGTTTTGTTGTTTGTAGTTATGTACTGGGAAATGGGTTGTAACCGCGGGAGGAAATGTAAATAAGTTAGAGAAGAAAAGTAGAAAACTCACCGGTGATGATGGAGACTCGTGTAGAACAGACGCCATTTTGAAATCTGTAACAGAAAATATCAGTTAGGAACAGACTATTTGCTACCTAGCGGAACTAAATCTCTAACATAGTCAACTTTCTTTGTTAATTCAAAACATGGTCTCTATCAGTTTAAAAATATAAAATTTCAGGACATTTTAAGGTTTTCAAGGATATTACAAAAAAAAAATCGACGCAGTTTTACAGCAAAAGTCGATCTTTGCATTCCAATAGTAAAATAACGCTATTTCAAGAATGTTTATGTTACTATGGATACGTCATCATTTTTTTGGTCTTAGGACAAAAATAGCAATATTATTATAGTTGTTATAGAGATAGAAATAATGTTGTCAATTTATTTAATTTTAATTTAAATAAATCTGCAAAATTTTCTAAATAAAATAAAATAAACAAATCATCACGCCTTTTTTACCCATTGCTGGGTGTGGCACCCTACAGTAGCAGATCTTGAAAAGTGATATATTTAAAAATAAATATATAAATATATCATCACGCCTACTACTCATTAATGGATGTGACACTCTGCCGAAGCAGATCTCGGTAAATGATATATGCGTGAAGTACGGTTACCAGTCGTCAAATCACGGCCCCCAAAGAAGTTAGTGGTGGAGGAGCCACAGGGGTAGCTTTTGAAATTATGAAAATTGTTTGTTGCTTGTGGGAATCGAACCAGGGTTCTCAGGATCCACAGGCCGACTTCATACCGCTGAGCTAGCCACCCCATATATTTATATATTTATACACGAGAAATGCAGTTACTAGTCGTCAAATTACGGCACCCAAAGATGTTAGTGGAGGGGGAGCCACAATGGTAATTATAATGTGGGGAAAATTGTTTCTCGGTTGTGGGAATCGAAGCTGGGTTCTCAAATTCACAAGACTCGGTACCATGGTGCTACCTACTCCATTTTCCCATTTTTTAATAAATGAATAAAAAATAATAACATTGTTCAATCGGACTAAAAATATTACGTCGAGTTTTGTAATATTTTCGGACTCCGCTACGCATCGTCCAGTAAACTTTATTACTCGAACCTGAAAACTTGTATTTTTAGTCATAATGAAACAAATAATTGTTAAATTTATTTGGAGTAAAATAGAATTCAATTCAAATTTTTCGGTTGCCATCTAGTGATTAAAACAGAATTTAATAATTTGTTATGTAGCGAACATGGTATAGCTTTACAGTTTGACGTTTATCACGTGATTCAAACGTTAAACGTCAAACAAATATTGGAATCTGAGGGCAGAAGTGCTGAAAGGAGAAAGCATTGTTCGACTCGGCATGGTGTCACCTCGCTCTTTCTACAAATTTGTTGTTTCACACAAAATTGTGTGGGGGAGGGGAGTCTGCTGCATGTGACGTCAAAATTGTAAGTCCCTATTCTACTCGTATATGGCGCGATTCGGAGGCTGATTCGTGAGTAAATTGTGATTAAATAAAATTCTAAGTTCTATTTCTGTTGAATTATATTGTGTGAGCTTTGGATATTATAAATGCCAGCCGATATTAAATTTGAAAGTTGAGCTACATATGTGTTTTTAAAGTAGAGTATTGAAATGTTTAAAAAACTTACAGCATTTGTGAATTAATCAAATGAAAACAGTTGAACTGTTGTAACAATGGAAATGTCAAACCCTAAAAACAAAAACAAGTAAAATGGTCACATTAACAAAACAATATCAGTAAAAACCACTTGATTACAACAATGAAATCAGCAAGTAATCACCGAGCGCAGAGAATTCATTTCCGGAACACACTCAATCATAACCTCAAAATATCACAAAACAAATTCAACGAGCATCGGGCAAATACATACGTTGCGAACAGAAACACAAAACCGCATTTAGGGTAAAAACGACTCAATTCAACCGACAAACCCCGGAAAATAAATTAGCAAAAAACACAAACACACGGCCAGCTTTCTGCCTGTTCGCAAAAGCGCCACGCACTAACAGATGACGCTACCGGCGCGCAGAATGCTTAGAAAGAGATAGCGAAGAAGCATTGTTGACAAACGAGGACATTGATCAAGAATTTCGGTAGATAACAGGAGGGGTGAAGAGAAATCCACTCTATTCAAATAATAATGGGCTTCGCTTATGGTTCGCCCGTTTATAGAGGTTAGTTGGGTTTGCACGTGCGCTAGAAAAATTAATGGTCCTCTTTCAAACATGGCAGCTTCTTTGGGAATTCATAGGCGTACCATAGGGGAAGTCATCTCTGGATAAATGACATAACTTTACACCAAAAGTGTTTTAGAACTTGCCAAATTCTACCTTAGAATAAATGGACTTTTTCTAAAATTGTTTCGCGAAAAATTGACACATTTTTCTTTTGTACCAGATAGCTGTAAGCGCTAACAAATGGACATCCTTCTACAATATACAGTGGTTCTCAACATTTTAACATTCGTACACGATCTTCTACAAAACTTAATAGTTAATTGTATACCAAAGATTCAAAGTAGCTGTTTGAGGACTGAGGTTAGTAGAAGACTGTAAAAATACTTTGAACCAGAGGTAAACAACATTTTCTTCTACTATCGCAAATGAAAATTAACTGATTTTGAAAAAATAAATAAATATATCATCACGCCTTCTACCCATTACTGGGTGTGGCACTCTACCGAAGCAGATTTCGGTAAGTGATACATTTGAAAGCGTTTAAAGTGCGATTACCAGCCGTTAAATCAGGGGTAGTCTTAATAGGGTGAAAATTGTTTGTCGGCTGTGTGAAATTAATTAAATAAATGAATAATAAATATATCATCACGCCTTCTACCTATTACTGGGTATGGACACTCTGCCGTAGCAGATCTTGGTAAGTGAAATATTTTACGCGTGAAGTGCGATTACCAGCCGTCAAATCACAGCTTTCAAAGATATTAGTGGAGGGGGAACCACAGGGGTAATTTTAATGTGCTAACAATAGTTTGTCGGCAGTGTGAAATAAATTAAATAATTAAATAATAAATATATTATCATGCCTTTTATCCATTACTGGGTGTAGTCTGCCGTAGCAGATCTCGGTAAGTGATATATTTAGCGCGTGAACTACGATTACCTGCCGTCAAATCACGACCCCAAAGATGTTAGTGTAGAAGGAGCCACAGGGGTAGTTTTAATGTAGTGAAAATTGTTTATCAGCCCTGTTAAAGATATTAGTAAAGGGATTATTTTATTGTGGTGAAAATTGTTTATCGGCTGCGGGAATCGGACCCGAGTTTTCTAATGCACAGCCCGATTCGATACCACTGAGTCACCCACCCCATCATATATTTTAAAGTATAAATTTGCTCTAGTGGTTTAATTTGTCAGGTTTGTTCTTCGTAAAAAATGTGAATGAAGCATTTGTTGTTAATTTTTTCCCCAAAGGATAACAGAAACATCATCATCATCATGTAGCATGCATAAAAATAAATATTTACGTAGTACACGGTTCGCATTTTCTGCACTACAACAAAATAAACTACTATTCCACTTCACTTTTTTCTGTTATCATCACAAAAACCACTCAGTTAAAAGCCATAACCAAGCAGGAAAAAAATCTATTCAAAAATATTTGACATCGAGTTGTAGTAGCGGTTGGTAATGTTCTCATTTTTAACAGATTAAACTTCCTGTTCATTTAGCGCGCGTTATCGGGCTCACCGGAAAACAGTCGTAACCGTTTGACGGCGGTCACACGAAGGCCCCCTTGCCCTCTGTCTCACCGCCCCTGACCGCAGAATGCAGACCCTGCGGACCGAATGCTCATTACGACGAAACAAAAACAGATTTCATTATATGTCATGAGATTTCAGATTGTGGGGTAGACGACAGTATTTGTGATGAAATAATGGTTTTTAGGATGATGTAATTTGTGATTCTTTAGGGGTAGGGGGTGGAGGATTCAATCGGTAAATAGATTAAATGTTTTTGAATGAAATTAAATTTAAAATATTTTGAGAAACAAAAACCAACTAACTGGAAGTAAATCCTTGAGTAATTGATGTAATTATACATTTTTATACTACTCTGAGAGAAAGTATGCTTTTCTGTATTTATTTAATGTATGGAAAGTTGACATTTGCCACCTACTTGTCTAGAAAGTACTACTTTCTGCGCATATGTGAAAAGTGAATTTTTCTGATCGATTTGATTATCGTATCCATACAAATATGTAAGAAGTTGGCATTTTTAAGCGAATTTTAAAACAGAAAAAGTGTCAAAAATAATTTCATGCACAACTGGGACGAAATTCAGGCGTTTATGCACAACAAAATAACATTTAATTATATGTTCAAAAGATTAAAATATGTAAATAGGTTATATGTCAAAATGACATTTTGCAAAATCAATTATTCACAATAAACAAAAATTCTCATTTTATTTATGTATCCATAGGAACAATTTCTTTTTGGCCCATGGGCAAAAAGAAGTGTTTAAGCACGCTTTTCAGGGCTAAAACACATGGTTTTCGGCCCGGTTGTGCATAAATATATTTTTTTATAACAGAAAACTAATTTCGCATGTTTTTAAAAAGGATAAACAATATTATAAAGGTTGTATAATGACGTAAGCTTACCACAAATTAACAAAGCGATAACAATTTAATTTATTTTTTATCTCGAGCTTAAAATTAAATTATAATCTAACCTAAAATTCTCGGCACACGACAAAATAATCTTGCACCTCACAAATTCCAAATTTCACTGTCGAGCACGCAAAGATAAAACCCCAAATTTAACAATAAAGTTCTGTAAAACAATTGTGAACACACCGTAATTAACATTTGAAAGCCGAACTAAATAACATCATCACTGAGAAAAGTATCCAAAGTGGCTCCTTTGACAGATCTCACATTCATTGTTTCCGCGTTTCAACTGTTTTCCACGGCAACTTGGATCTGCGATTCGGATAACAAAATATTTAACACGGCGTGTGTGTTTGTTGTGAGTGACACGACAAGAGTGGCGCTGCTGTAGCGGCTTCCGGTACTACATGTACTGAAGGATTCTGGTAGATTACGCTTCTTGAACCTCTAAAGGATTGTGGATTCACGATTCAGGATTCTGAAATCTTGGGGATGGAGATATCAAAGGATACAAGCTTTAAATTCATGAGAAAATCTTCAGAGATGTAGAATTAAATTATTAACACTCGTTAACATAATTTATCTGTCATAAAGAAACATTATATAGCGTTTGGCGTATTGAAGAAACGATAGCCGAAGTAGATGATATTCTAAAAATGTGAAAGACAATTTTACGGACGATATTTCAAACGAAAACAGAAAATATGAGGTGATGGCTCAGTGGTATCGAGTCGGCCAATTGATTTGAGAACATCGGTTCGATTCCCACAGCCAACGAACAATTTTCACCACTTTAAAATTACCCCTGTGGCTCTTTCTCCACTAACATCTTTAAGAAGGAGGGAAGGCTGATTTAACGGCTGGTAACCTCAGTTCACGCGCATAAATATACCACACCCAGTAATGGATAAAAGGCATGATGATATATTTATAATTTTTTTATTATTTACTTTTTGGTGACGACATTGTCAAGTTTTTCTAAATATACCTGTAGTAATTATCAAATACAGAATAATAAATTAAATTTACTGTTTACTGTAAATACATGCAACAATTAATAAATTATCCAATTATTCCAAATAGTTTTATACAATTATTTTCTCATTTAAGTGAACAAACCTTTACTGGAATATTGAATTAAGGTTATGTTTATGTTAAGAGCTGGAAATGGCTGGAATGTTTCCGACATAAACAAAAAACCAAAAACAAAGACGAAAACAGAGACTATGTTGAGACGTCGAAACGTAGCTTTA
The DNA here is from genome assembly GCA_911728475.2 of Pterostichus madidus. Classification (NCBI taxonomy): domain Eukaryota; kingdom Metazoa; phylum Arthropoda; class Insecta; order Coleoptera; family Carabidae; genus Pterostichus; species Pterostichus madidus. The sequence continues at coordinate 42,534,141 of OU452303.1, read as the reverse complement.
TCTTTGAATGTGAACTAACAGAAAGTAGGTTAGACCTAAGTAGCATCACGGATGACATTTCCAAATCCGGCTGTAAATTCTATAGCTTTTAATTGTCTCTTCCCGTTTCATCACGGCATAATTATTTCATTGTCGTCCTCCTCTTTGACCGCACGAATTCCAACCAGACCCGCAGATGTCCGGACACAGGCCACTCGATCCCAAAAACCTTCCAATGCAATCCCCATTCTTGTTTCTGAATACAGGGAAATTCATATTTCCCCAGAATGAATCGAGGGACAGATGTACGCAAACAGGATTTGAAATCCGATAGAATGTTGTTAGAGTTTGTTATCACAGTTGACTGTTTGACTGGTTGAAGCTGGTAAATATGATTTTGCAACTGTTTGCAGAGTGATAAGCGTGTTTAAAGACGAGATTTGTTACTTCCGGAAGACGATATTATAAATATTTGATGATATTTGTACGAGGAATACACTGAATTTAGGGTTGTAACAAATGATACTTTGTTTAGTTGGATTTCTGGCATTTCATGAAACTGCTTTAACGAATTATTGTAGCCATGCGGCCAACCTCAGACAAAACATTACTAGACGGAGAACAACGGCGTTTGTTGTGAAGTAGAATGGGTTAGAATAACTGGGTGATGAGACGGGTGCGCGGCAAAGAGCTAGTACAAGTTGGTGTTATGCAGGTTGCATTTTTGTTGATGACAGTTATCAGACGCGAGTATTTTATTTATTTAAATACAAAAGTGCGTATACAAAACACTTAATATATCAAAAATTAACCTTTACTTTGATGTATGAAAAGTAAGTAATTGAATATAAAAATAATTACACAAATGTTTGCAACTTGCATAACATCAAAGTGTACTCGCTCCTTGCCGCGCACCCGCCTCACCCACAAGTTACTCCAACTCTTTCTCCTTCACAACACTGCATTGACTTGAATACGGCAGACTTTGTCTAAGGTATGTTTTGTCTGAGCGGCCAACAAACTCAGTACTGTAATTTTAAGGTAAATTTTATGACAGAAAAATTTTGGAGGACGCCCGGATTCGAACCGGGGACCTTCAGCTTGCCGGGCCGATATCTTAACCACTAGACCACATCCCACCTATACGATGCAGGCGTCAACCAAATTCTTCTGTCATAGTGTCTAACACAGCATCGATCCCAAGAATCCTATGTATCATAGGTATTAACAACGGGTTTCGTCTATAGCGACACATGTCTGATTTTAAAGGAAATCATACCACGAAGTAAATTTTTTGTCATATGAATGACTTTCAAGTACAGTGACAATGATAATCAGTACTGTTACTATGACATAAAATATTGTAAAATGTATATAAATAAATATATCATCACGCCTTTTACCCATTACTGAGTGTGGCACTCTGCCGAAGCAGATCTCGGTAACTGATATATTTATGTGCGTGAAGTGCGGTTACAAGCCCTCAAATCACGGCCCCCAAAGATGTTAGTGGTGGAGGAGCCAAAGGGGTAATTTTAAATTGGTGAAAATATTTTGTCGGTTGTAGGGATCGAACCAAGGTTCTTAGGATCCACAGGCTTATTCGGATACCTCTCAGCCATTACACCATAATTGTATATACAGGGTGTATAATAAAAATATGAGCCATAAGTATTCAACATGGGAAATCACTATTTCCATTGCTCTTGTTCACAAAATCATATTGTTTTAAAGTACTTGAAATAATAGATATAGCGATTACAATTTTACAGCCCAATTCACATATAATCTGGCTAATCCTGAATATTGAAAATAAAAAATAAAATATATCAACACGCCTTCTACCCATTACTGGATGTGGGCACTCTGCCGAAGCAGATCTCGGTAAGTGATATATTTTGCGCGTGAAGTGTGGTTACCAGTCTCGGCCCCCAAAGATGTTAGTGGTGGAGGAGCAACAGGAGTAGTTTTTGAAATTATGAAAATTGTTTGTCGTCTGTTGGAATCGAACTAGGGTTCTCAGGATCCACTGGCCGACTTCATACCACTGAGCTAGCCACCCCATAATATTGGATTTGTCAAATTAAGCTAAACCATATTCTCAAAAAAGTTTAAATACACTTTATTATAATCTTCTTACCATTTTATTTTTGGAAAATGAATTGAATTATTGTTTTTTAAATAGAACTAGTATAAGATTAACTAATCCAAAATTTAGGATTAGCTAAAACTTTTTTGAGAATCTGGCTGTTTTATTTTAGTCAATCAACAGATTTCTTTTAAAGTTGACTTTTGTTGATAATTGACAGGCTGTGAATTGCTACTTTTTCACCTTAGGATGTAAAATGTTGCCATGGCAACACTATTAATTTGACATTTATGATTTAATTTAAGAAATATAATTACTACCGCATACTGTTTCTTTAATCTTAGGTGTGACCAATATTCATTCGTTACTTTCTATTAGGTACATATTTTAAATTTAATTAATATATAGTGATTGACAACATTCGCAAAAAGCAGAATGACATTTATGAAATAGTAAACGTCAAATTTGTTTTTACATAGCCACCGGTTAATAAATGTATAACAATATGATGACTACGATGATGCCGATAACATTAGCTGTATTCCATTTGCCACTTGGTTCATTTAAATCAGTTCAGATAAATTCGACAACATGACTAAATGAACTGAATTAATCAAACTGATGCACTTATTGGGGTGAATTACTTCAAAGTAAATTAGAATCTATAATTCTAGTACTGGAAATAAAGTCAGCGAAGTAATCCAGCGAAATAAATAAGTGATCTGGATCAGTAGATGTAAGTTAGATCTAATCCAAATGGCAAATGGAATACAAAAAAAATAAAAAATATATCATCACGCCTTCTACCCAATACTGGGTGTGGCACTCTGCTGAAGCAGATCTCGGTAAGTGATATATTTTGCGCGTGAAGTGCGGTTACCAGTCGTCAAATCACGGCCCCCAAACATGTTAGTGGTGGAGGAGCCACAGGGATAGCTTTTTCAAATTATGAAAATTTGTCGCCTGTGGGAATCGAACCAAGGACCTCAGAATCCACAGGCCGACTTCATACCACTGAGCTAGCCATCCCATACGAATACGCCTATTAAAAATATTGAAAATAATTCTAAAACAAACAATAGGCAAAAATTTACATATTATGAAACTTTAATCGCGGCGGTAAATCTTTTACTTTTTTGCCTAGTTAAATAAATAGCTATTACTTTATTAATTTCAGTTTAAAAGTTACCAAAAATGTCATACTTAAAACAGGAAACCAATATATTTTATTTATAAAAAAAAACATATTTTAAAAAAGAAACGTATTTCTATTTTATTCAAGTTAAAAAATATTAAATATCATAGCAAAAAGATTTATATTTCTTCACATTTTGTTATAAGGTCCATGGCAAACTAATTTAAAACACCAATATTTTGAAACTCTTCTTGTACCTCATTTTTAAAGTAACTAATTCATGTAAAAATCATATTCAAGGATTATAATAATGGGGTGGCTAGCTCAGTGGTATGAAGTCGGCCTGTGGATCCTGAGAACCCTGGTACCCTAGATTCGATTCCCACAGGCGACAAACAATTTTCATAATTTCTAAAGCTACCCCTGTGGCTCCTCCACCACTAACATCTTTGGAGGCCGTAATTTGACGACTGGAAACCGCACTTCACGCGCAAAATATATCACTTACCGAGATCTACTTCGGCAGAGTGCCACACCCAGTAATGGGTAGAAGGCGTGATGATATATTTGTTTATTTATTTATTTAAAAATGTATAATAAAGGGAAGTACTTATTGTAATAGTACAAGTACATTTAAGTATTTATAGTTATGTAGTATGTTATTTACATAGATGTAATACAAAGTTGTGAAATTGAAACTCAAATTGAATGATAACGAATAAAAATATCACATTTGTCAACACCTCGGTCAACACTACTATCTCTTATCATGTTTAGTTCCTGATAAAAAAGCTAAACATACTATTTAAAATCTGTTCCAAACTTACTGAACAACAAAATCAATTCAAATAAAAAAATCCAGGACCATACGATATAAATTTAGATAAATGATTCCAAGAAGGTATTATATTAATCCTCATATACTAAGTTGTATGAAAATTTTATCAATTCATTAGCAATTAACGATCAATAAGTTTCAGAAAAACGCTATTGATACTGTCGCTAAAATAACGATTCTTTAGCTAAAGTGCTCTTTATTGCAACCCAGCAATAGTCTCAAAGAAAATAAAAACAATCATTTGCCAGTAACTTTTCTTTTTAATATAACTTTTAGAAAAAAATTATCGTACGCCACTGGTGGCTGCGTGGCCTCGACTAACCTTATTTTAACTATTTGCGAGCACGAGGGGCCACTACTGCATAGCAGGATGTTTTAAAACTGATATACAACCACAAATTTGGCACTAGAAAAATGAATCACCCCGTTTACGCCGAATTACCACTATTAAACGTTTAACTCGTTCCCATAACCACGAAAAAAATGTATTCTCTTCTTACAAAACAACCAATTTTACTTTTAGAATTCATAAAATATTCAGAAACAATACAGAAATATTATCCATTTCTGAGTGTGGCATTCTGTTGTAACAGATCTCGGTAAGAAATGTGTTTTGGAAGTAAAATGAGGTTCAATTGTTATCTTAATTTATTTAATTATTTTTGACGCTGCACAACAGGACATTAACCGCAATTACAGGACAGAGGGACCTACAGTTTATAGTGGAATCCGAACCATTAGACGCAAAGTTTCGTGGTTATTATAAGAACTTGGTTACAGCGCTAAAGAACAAGTTACAACTGTCGTAAAAGTAAAATTCTCATTTTAAAACTAAATAATTTAACACAATTTACTCTTTTTCTTACTGCAAAATGTTATAAAATTACAACAAAATAATAATGGAAGTATACTGATTGAGAATTTAGTAATCAACCAGAGCTGATGATTACAACAATGACTTTTCTCTCAAATACAATTTTACGCTGAGGCAAATCTATACAACAAAAAGAACAAAAACAAATCATTCTTAGCTCAATGTAACAAATGAACCAAGCTCCAAAATCCAACAGAAACCTTCAGATCAAAGAAAATTCGACAATATACTTACAAGTAATCAGGCTAGTTGGTTACTTCCCGCCAAATTTGCACTCACACAACAATAGAAATAGTCTTACTGAAATAATGCTCACTAAAATACGATTTATCTTATTTCAAACCACGATTTAAAACGTTACAAACGATAAAATAAAACTACTTTCACTTCTTTGCAGGTAGTTTCAGTTGAACATTGTTCAGATTGGTTCGGCAACGAGAAATATCGCGAAATGAAACGAAACGCGAGCACTACTCCACAAGGTCGGTGCTGTACTGCATGATGGAATAGAATAATTTAGCTTTCCCCCACTCTGTTTTCCCTGCTTGGGACCGGCAGCCAATAAGATGAGGTTTTTCATAGCGTTCTTGACGAATGTGAGATATGATTTTAAACCATTGTTTGGGGATTTACGTATTGGGAGTAAAATTCGTATTTAAATATAGGGAACAAACTGAGCCTAATAAATAAATCATTTGTAAATATATTAAATGTTTATCATTATACTTTTTATTACAATTGGATGTAGTTTGTAACAAAATTGCTAATGCTGGGTTGCATGAAAGTTTTATCAATTCATTAGCAACTAACGGTTCAATAAGTTTAATAAAATCACTATTTATACTGTTGCTAAATTAATAATTGTTTAACTAAAGAGTCCATTGTTTTTTTCTTAAGTAAAGCAATTACTAATACGATCTTTTGATAGCAACCTTCCTAGCAACCATTGTTGTTTCGGGTCTTAGCAATTTTTGTTACAGACTAGGTTTAATTATCTACATATGTAATTATATTATATCGATGTGTATTTGTTTGATTCCGCAGAAAAGCGAATTAAGAGGAATTATTTAGAATTAAGTAGGCTATATCTATTTGTCACTTGGTTTACTAAATTAGTTCAGATAATATTACAAACTGAACTGAACTAAATAAACTGATGTTTCAAGCTAAATCGAAATTAGTAAATTTAGGATTGGGAATAAAGTGAACCAGTTAAATTAATAAGTAATCTGATTCAATAAGAGCCGGCATTATAAATAAATAATAATAAATATATCATCACGCCTTTTACCCATTATTGGATGTGGCACTCTGTAGTAGCAGATCTCGGTAAGAGATATATTTATGCGGATGAAGTGCAGTTACCAGCCGTCGAATCACTGTCCACAAAGATGGTAGTGGAGAGGTAATTTTAGGGCCAGTTTTTCAATCGCCGGTTTACTTTCGATTAGTGTTGATCATGATTAAATAATAATCGAAACCATGGTTTCAATTGTTATTTAATCATGATTAATAATAATCGGTGATTGAAAAACTGGCTCTAATGCTCGGTTTCACTAACAAAAATTAAATTTGAATCGTTGTTTAAATAAATATAAGTAAATCGAATAATGACAGGAATGTCAATTATTCCATTTGACATGTAATTTTGATTTGCTTTTATTTATTTAAACAATGATTAAATAAAAAATTCCCACAGCTGACAAGCAATTTGCACCAAATTAAAACTTTAGGGGTAGTGATTTGACGGCTGGTAACTGCACTTCGCGTGCAAAATATAACACATTATCCTCAGTAATCGGCAGAAAACGTGACGATATATTTGTTTATTTTATTTATAAAAAAAATCTTAAATAAGATTGTTTAATTCGATAAGGTAATTATAAATAAACTTTTAGTATTTTTTTCTAAAAGATCTAGCCCGACGTGGGGCTCGAACCCACGACCCTGAGATTAAGAGTCTCATGCTCTACCGACTGAGCTAGCCGGGCAATAATAAATTCTTGGTAAAGTGCTCTAAAAACGTCTGTAACCGCTACTACGGCAATCTACTCTACACCGCATGGATTGGACTCTACGCAGGCAGTAGGCTTGGCCAGGGTGTGGTGAATACCGCCGACTTAAAGGGGCGCGTTTGAAGGCAAGCCACCACCGGACAGAACTGCTCGACCGGTTGCCAACAACCCTTGAAAAATATCTCTCTAACACTAGCTATTTTTCAACGACGGAATAGAAATGGTCTAATGAAAGTATAATAAATATTTCTGGGCTATTTATCACGAGGGTATTTAATGATTTTTTTTCTCTTAATATCTGTTATGACTTTCATTTGACATTTTGCCAGTTGGGAATGTCAAAGCACTTATATGTTTTGGGAGCGAATAAAATATTGAAATTATGATCAAGTTGTGATGTTTTGGTAATTTTATTACAGGGTAAGTTTGATTGTTTTTGTTTGCAGGGTGTTTATGTAAGTTCGCCTTTAACTTTTTGACCTTGCTGTTGGGAATTGAGATACAGAACATTTAGGTCGAGTCGGGAATAAAATAAGATAAAACTTACGAACAAAAAGAATTTTGAAACAAATTAACTACAAAACTTACAAATTTGCACTGAGAGACATGTTGTTTATTTATTTATTTCATACTGTGACGTATTTCTATATTTACAGTAGTGATTTCAGTGTGGAAAATGAGACTTTACAGTATTAGATGTAGGTGTATTCCATTTGCCATTTGAATCAGATTTAACTTACATTTACTGAACCAGATCATTTATTTATTTCGCTGGAGTACTTCTCTGACTTTATTTCCAGTACTAGAATTACTGATTCTAATTTACTTTGAAGTAATTCACCCCAATAAGTGCATCAGTTTGTTTAATTCAGTTCATTTATTCATGTTGTCTAATTTATCTGAACTGACGTAAGTGAACCAAGTGGCAAATGAAATACAGCTATTAGGCATATTCCATTTGCTAATTGGATCAGATCTAACTTACATTTACTGAACCAGATCACTTATTTATTTCGCTGGATTACTTCTCTGACTTTATTTCCAGTTCTAGAATTACTGATTCTAATTTACTTTGAAGTAATTCACCTCAATAAGTGCATCAGTTTTCTTAATTCAGTTCATTTATTCATGTTGTCTAATTTATCTGAACTGATTTAAGTGAACCAAGTGGCAAATGAAATACAGCTATTAGGCATTTTCCATTTGCCATTTGGATCAGATCTAACTTACATTTACTGAACCAGATCACTTATTTATTTCGCTGGATTACTTCGCTGACTTTATTTCCAGTGTCTACTACAATTACTGATTCTAATTTACTTTCAAGTAATTCACTCCAATAAGTGCATTAGTTTGTTTAATTCAGTTCATTTATTCATGTTGTCTAATATATCTGAACTGATTTAAGTGAACCAAGTGGCAAATGGAATACAGCTATTGTATCGTGAGTTTGCTAGGTAACAAACAGTATTTGACATTTAATTATAATTTAGTTGGCCTGTGGATTTGAGAACCCGGGTTTGATTCCCACAGCCGACAAACAATTTTGTGGCTTTCTCTCCACTAACATTCTTGCGGGTAGCGCTTTGATGGTTATTAACCGCACTTTACGCACAAAATATATCAATTATCGAGATCTGCTACGGTATAGTGCCACACCCAGTAATGGGTAAAAGGCGTGCTGGTTTTTTCATTTATCCAACAGTTAATTTATTATTAACTCAATCGCCAACCCAGAATTTAAAAATGTTTACCAATTTCGTTTCTACTCAATTTGTAACTCATGCCAATAATTCTGATGGTACATCGCAATATTCTTGTAAGTAAAGTCTTCCACTTGGAGAAACTGTTGAAAATTTCAGTGTTCTGACCCTGCGCCCCCGGCTAGAAGGCTGCAAGGGCTCGAAGAGCGAAGTACGGCTCCCGGCAAGCTGTGAAATATTCACCAGGTCGATTTAGAGAGGCGGCCGGTGAACGCGAACTCAGGTAATGGTATTAAACGACAGACAGACGAAATATACCTTTACCTTCAGGAGATACATGTTAGTGAGGGAATTGACGATGTTACAAACACGAAATGGAAGACGGGCAGATCTGGTTGCTAAGTTGTATTTCCGAAAATTTCATCCAATTTTAAGTTGTAGTATTATGTGGAGGAAAAACACCATTTTGAGAACTTGTAAATGGAAGATTTCAGCAGAACATTATTGTACATTATTTTAAAAGAATGTTACGTCTGTAACCTCAATCTCTACTAAATATTCACATATAATATAACTAGTGCATTAAATATTACCGATAATATTTTTAAGCTCATGAGAACAACAAAAGCCCGAGTGATTAGCTATTACATAACACGTGCATGAATGATGCAAATGACGTCTTCGTGCACAAGTTTTGTACAAGACTTTTTGTAACGAGCAAAAATTATATAACTGGTAGTGAGAAAAGTTATTTTTGAAGCGTGAATTTATATTGACAGTTTAGTATGCCATGAATAGACATTTGTTATTTGAAAACAAATTGTTTATTCTAGTAAGCTTGTTAAAATATGTCTGATTGATGGCGTTATAAGCTAATGTGTCTATCTCTTTTATAAATTCCTTAAAATGTGTATATATATATATACGTACAATTAGCGTTTTAATAGTCAATATTTAAAACCATAAAAATGGGTGTTTTTTTCAATTACTTTGCGCATTCAAATCAAACTTTCCATTGGTTTCCAGAGTAATGTAAATGTTATTTTGAATACTGCGAGTACAAAAAATGTTTTCTGAGAATATTCAATGCACGTGTTATATTCGGCAAGATATTGCTCCACGGAAACAATCAAAAATATATTAATTTGATCATTATATGTATTATACCTAGTTGCTATAGGTAACTAAAAAAAATTTGAGTAAAACTATCCATTTTTTATACAAAAAAATGATCGCGATAATTGCATTAGTGAAAATTCTGTTAAATTACTGTGTATATCTTAAAATCCAGACAAGATATAGATGTAGCAACTTCATCATTGGATTCCTCATAGTTTTCTGTATAATTATGATTATTTTTTATTGTTTTAATTTAACGGATGAATTTATTATGCTACAAATTGTGAACTAATATAAATTTGATAAAATGTAACTTTTCTTGAGGTTATATCTCAAAAACTAAGCAAGATACAAAGATGCGCTCAACGGCATTGGATTCCTCGTGTTTCAATTGACTCATAACCATATTTTCAGACATTTTAATTTTTTTACCAAAAATATGTTAAGGTTTAGGCCTTAGATTTTTTGCAATATTTGATCAATTTAGATTTTTTGTTCTAAAATTCTTTCTTGTTAGAATATTTTACTGAAAATTTACATACATATGTATTTCGACACGCTGAATCCTATGGTGAAGTTTCTAAGTGCATATCTCTTTTATTTTTAGAAATATAGCTCAAATTCTTTTTGTGAGGAAAATTTTGGTCAAAATATTAAAAAAATTAAAATTGCTGAAAATAAGTTTACAAGTCAATTGAGTTACGAGAAATTCAATGCCGTCGAGCGCAACTTCATATTTCAATTAAATTTTGAAATTTTCTCTTATTTCATATAATTTTATATTTTCTCATCTAACTACCCTATATATAAAAAACTAAATTAAATATGGACTTGACAGTTTCACTACCGGTTTCCTTGTATTTTTAGATTTAAATTAACTGGGGGTAAGAGGTTCAGTGATATCGAGTCGATCTGTGAATTTGAGAATCTCAGTTCAATTCTCACAGCTGACAAACAATTTTCACCACATTAAAACTATCCTTGTGGCTACCTTTCCACTAACATCCTTGAGGACCGTAATTATACTGTTGGTAACAGCACTTCACGCGCAAAATATATCACTTACCAAGATCTGCTACGGCAGAGTGCCACACCCAGTAATGGGTAGAAGGCGTGATGATAAATTTATTTATTTAAATTAAATGAGAAATATTTTTTGTTTCTAAATATGAAATACGATAACATAAGATGTTCCAGAGGCCATATCTCAAAAAACTAAGTAATATATGAAGATGCGCTTAACGGCATTACGTTCCTCATGTTAGAATTAACATATAGGCATATTTTGCAGAATTATATAAGTCAAATTCTCGCTCTAAACTCTGAGTAGCAGATGACAATTTATTCATCATTTCTATTTCTGTTCATTGACGTATTTTCCAATGTGTAGTATCCCTGCTTTATTACGTGTGTTTGTATGTGTGCCGCTTGGTATGTTACCTGAGCTGGACTAGGGACGCTGGGGGATGGGTCTAGTGGAGGGAATCACCCGGCGCCGTTGCTAGGTGACGCGTGACGTCATGGACATCTCGTGGTGAGTCATTGACTGCACTGTGCACAGCCAGACAGCATGCCGGATAGCCAAAACCGAACGACGAAAAATACGAGAGGGAGACACCAGCAAATGTGGATCGCAAAAGATTCTTATTTAGATTTACTTCAATATACAGGCTGTTTACGGTCTTCTTCTTATTTTTTTTATAATGGTTGATACTATACGTCAAAAGAAGGCGAAAAACGTAAAACCATCTTAGTGAAAGTTTTATAATAAAATGTTTTTTAATAATTATATCGAAATTCGCAAATTAAGAAATACTTGTTTATGTATCAAGGGTGAAAACGTGCTCAGAAACGCTAATTTCACCCGTGGTACATACAATATTTTACACACAATAAAATCATATTTAATTAGATGTTCAAAAGATTAAAATATGTACATAGGTTATATGTCAAAATGACATTTTGCAGAATCAAGTATTCACAAATAAAATAAATAAATATATCATCACGCCTTCTACCCATTACTGGATGTGGCACTCTTCCGAAGCAGATCTCGATAAATGATATATTTTTGCACACTAAGTGCTGTTACCAGCCGTCAAATCACGGCCCACTAAGATGTTAGTGGAGGGCGAGCCACAGGAGAAGTATTAATGTGCTGAAAATGTTTGTCGGCAGTAGGAATCGAACCAGGATTCTCAGGAGCCACAGGCTCTGACACGATACCACTGTGCCACCTACTCCATAATAATAAAAAATTAATTAATTATATCATAAATTTTATTAATTATATTAAAAAATAAATTGAATTTAGAATAAAACCGAATATAATGTGATCAATGATCACGTACGCCGAAAACTGGATAAAATTAACAAAAAAAGCAATTAAAGGAATATTTCGAGCCCGGAATTAAAACAAATGAATTTTTTGGACAGACCATCAGATCAGATTTCTGTTATCAATAGAATATAATTATAATTGTATGCATATAAATTAATCTTTTAAATAAAGTTGAAACATAATTCCAAATTGAAAATAAAAATCCACAAAGAATATACACCTGAATAAAACTCATCTCTGAAAAAAATGACTTTCATTTAGTAAATAAATGTAGCTAATTTCAACTTCCAACTGTAAAACAGAGAGAAAAATACGAAAAATTCAAACTTTTTTCACATAAATTAGACGCAAGATAATAGGATTAACTTTAATTGGAAACAAAATCAGGGAAAGCACAAGACGGAATTGGTCTTGCCCCATTTTGGAGAGAGTTGTTTCTATTTCCTCGGTTAATACGACGAGACATCGTGTGAGAAGGACGCAAGATGAAAATGGTTTCTAAAACAAGAGCCTTATTCAATTAGACATCAATCAGTATTAGAGCTATTAGCGTTAAGATAAACGCTAAGTGAGCGCTAATTCTGCGATGGATAACCCAGTTAGCGTCCAGGATTTCTTTCTGTGGCGTCTGTGTGTATGTGAGTACGCTTGTAATACGAATAAGATGAGAATAGTGTGATTCTATGATTGTAATTGGATAAGTGAAATTTTAGTAGAACGTAGAACTAAGACGGTTAATTGGTTGGGTTTTTTTGCAAAGCTACTAATTTTATTTGGTAATACAATAATAGTGGTAGTACTAATAAATATCTGGATAAATTAACATACACCCAAAAATAACAAAACTTTTAATTTAAATCATAGAACACGTAGCGCAATATATTGAAGATACACATTGTTAGAAAGATACATCTTTCCTCTTTCGAACGCACACAACTTCATGCAATCAGGTGACAGTTTAAAAATTTACGCGCATTTTAATGACATTAGTTTTTGTGTTTATGTTGTAAAAATACAATGGAACAACGAGCAAATATTAAATTTTCTGTTAAAATTGGAAAAAAAATTGCGGAGACATACGAATTGATGAAAAAAGTTTATGGTGATGATTGTTTATCTCGATCACAAGTTTATAAGTGGTTTGAAAAATTTAAAAATGGTCGTGAAGATTTAAATAGTGATGAAAGATCTGGACGTCCAAAAGCCGGAAATCATGCTGAATTAGTAGAAAAAGTGCGTGAAATCATTGCTGTCGATGCGAATTTTACTGTTAGAATAATGGGTGAAGAATTAAATACGAGTAAAAATACTATTTGGAGAATTCTAACTGAAGATTTGGGTAAAATAAAGGGTTTTTCACGTTTTGTTCCACATGAATTAAATGAGGACCAAAAAGTCGCTCGTGTAAGTCAACGATTTTTTTAAGAAAATACATATTTGTGTCATCGACCACCCTCCGTATTCGCCTGATCTATCACCATATGACTATTATCTTTACCCAAAACTGAAAATTGCTATGAAAGGAGCGTTTTATGATGATATTCCAGCCATTCAAGCAGCCGTGACACAGGTGTTAAAGAACGTTCCTTTAGACGGTATAAAAAAATCTATGCATGTTCTAGTTGATCGTTCTAAAAAGTGTATTGATTCAAATGGAACCTATTTTGAATAAATATTAAGTTCCAAACATAATACAATGGCTGTTTTATTCTATATCTAAAGAGTTTCGTTATTTTTGGGACATACTGTGTAGTTATATAATAATCTAAATATAATCTTGAGGTGATACCGCGTTCAAATCCCTTTTAAAAAATAAAATAAATAAATAAATATATCATCGCGCCTTTTACCTATTACAGGGTGTGGCACTCTGCCGAAGCTGATCTCGGTAAGTGATATATTTATGCGTGAAGTGTGGTTACCAGCCGTCAAATCACGGTACCCAAAGGTGTTAGTGGAGGGAGAGCAACTGGGCTAATTTGAATGTAGTGAAAATTGTTAATCGGCTGTGGGAATCGAACCGAGGTTCTAAAAGCCATTTTATTTTTGTTGTTTGAAATTAACTTCAATAGGAAAACTAACCAATATTTTTTTATTATTAGTCAACTGCGTCAAGATGAAGTCTGGTACAAAACAAATTTACTATAACGAAGTATGCTTCAAATAACAACTGCAAAAAAATTCAATTCTTCCCAATAATAATTGCAACGCAGTTTTCGCGATGACATTCAATAATATCTGGCATCTAGAAGGCTGAGCAATTTATTTTTATTGATTTCGTTTTTATTAATTCTCATCGTGAAACAACGAAGGTACTGAGAGATCCCGTGTTCATGTAATTCCCGACAGACTGCTATCGTGTTTGTTTTAAAAATGAAAAAGAAATGAAATATTAATTTTAGATCTCGTCATGAAAGATTGAAGGTTTCTTCAGCCGTAAGCGAAATGCTTCTGAACTGCATGTAATGATTTCACGACTTGTACAGGGTGTACAGTAAATAACGGACGAGATAACAACTGTCAAATTTGACATTATAAAATATAAATATATCATATAAAAAAATATATATCATCACGCCTTTTACCCATTACATTTAAATCGCTCTCAATACAACTTGTTTTAAAGTTGCGTAATGAATTACTTTCCGCACTAGTGTTTCTTTGCTTACAGAAACGCACTTGGTCTACATTTGTCTCCTTTCCACCCGTAACCAAGGTAATAATAGTTACGTAATAACAAAGAAATCGCAGTTGTAGGAAAATAAATAAATCATCACGCCTTTTATCTATTACTGGGTGTGGCACTCTACCGAAGCAAATCTCGGTAAGTGATATATTTATGCGCGTGAAGTGTGGTTACCAGCCCTCAAATCACGGCCCCCAAAGATGTTAGTGGTGGAGGAGCCACAGGGGTAGTTTTTGAAATTCTTTGTCGTCTGTGGGAATCGAATCAGGGTTCACAGGATCCACAGGCCGACTTCATACCACTGAGCTAGCCACCCCATACAAAAAAAATCTGGTAAATAATACAATTTTTGCTTCTGGAAGTTTTTTAATGTGGTAGGTAGCTCAGTGGTATCGAGTCGGCCTGTAGATTTGAGAACCTAGGTTCGATTCCCACAATTGTCAAACAATTTTCATCACATTAAAAATACCCTAGTGGGTCTCCCTCTACTAAGATCTTTGAGAGTCGTGATTTGACGGCTGGTAACAACACTTCACGCGCATAAATATATTACATACGAAGATCTGCTACGATAAAGTACCCAAGTAATGGGTAAAAGGCGTGATGATAATATTTATATTTGATTGTTTTCTTTACAAATAGACAAGTTGAAGTCACAAAATTTATGAAAGTAATTTAAAAATTACTAAACAAACAAACAAAACTAAAAGAAAAGTTTCAGTAACAATATACCACAATTTCATCGGATCCACTATCTTCCAATTTTGCAAAGACACAAACTGTAGCTCCCAATAACATCAGGGGATAAAATTTCAATTTCAAATAAAGGAAAATTGTATGTCGCGCCGGGAAGCGTACGGCACAAGACAGAACTGTTGCAACACTTCCACCACGGCTACACTACACGCTACAGGGGCGCACGTCGACAAGGGTGCGCCGGGGGTTGTGGTGCAGTTATGTGAAAACGCTCCAAGATAGAGTGGAGAACTCCCTCAAGGGATTAGATTAGGCCTTATTTCACCAGAGGGTACTACAAACACTTTGGAATTGATCACTTCGATTGAGGATTCGAACTTTGGTGGAGGTGCCTTGCGAATCAATCATTTAATCGGTGTTTGATCAGGAAAATTATTTTTGTGGTTATAATGAGATTGATATAGTTGTTTTTATAATTCAGTAAATATTTTTGTTATGTCTATAAATTTTTTACTACACATACAGGGTGTTCAATTTAATTGTGGCACTTTTGCTATCTCGAGAACTATATGAGCTACAAGGTTGGTTAAATTAGCAAAGAAATATCATTTTCTAAGTCTATTACAAAATTGTTAACAAACATTTTTCTCGACCAGTGGTACTCGAAAAATGGAAAGCAACTTTCTTATTTTAAAAGAAGACCTATTTTTTTATTTGCTTATTCGTTTCAGTATTTTTTTTCTGAATTCAAAGACTATAAAATTCAATACCCTCACATTACAAAATTTTGGACAAAAATGCATATTAAATTTATTTAATTCAAATCGCATAGGAATCAGCTTGCTATGACAGCAACAAATGACCAATCCATAATATTTTTGTTTATTTGATTCATTATTAAATATGAATACTACTATCTGGTGAAAAAGAAAATAAATAAATTAGTCATTCGTTTGTTTTATAGTATGATTTGTTTTTCTTAAACTAGATTTAAGAAATAAATGTAGTCAATAATGTCATTTTCACAATACTTGTATCGTAAGTTACCTATTAATAAGCGTATTCCATTTGCCATTTGGATCTGATCTTACTTACATTTACTGAACCAGATCACTTATTTATTTCACTAGTTTGCTTTGCTAACTTTATTTCCAGTGCTAAAATTATAGATTCTAATTTACTTTGAAGTAATTCATTCCAAGAAATGCATCAGTTTGCTTAATTCAGTTAATTTTGTCATGTGCCGAATTTATCTGAACTGATTTAAGTGAACCAAATGGCAAATGGAATATAGCTAATGACAACGTTTAAACACAGTAAATGCAACTTTCATTTCACAGTGGTTTTCATGGTTACATCAGGACTTTAATATTTACTTACTATCCACCTTGGACAGTAAGTAAATATTACATATCAAGGTCGTGTTTATTTTGACAACAATTTGACAGCTGTTAATTTTGAAGCCTATTTTAAAATTACTCCTGTAGCACCTCTAACATCTTTGGGGGCCGTGATTTGACGGCTGGTAACCGCACTTCACGCGCATAAATATATCACTTATCGAGATCTGCTTCGGCAGTGTTACACCCAGTAATGGATAAAAGGCGTAATGATATATTTATTTTCTTTTTCTTCTATTTGTGCAAGTATTTTAAAAAATAGCTTTCTAACCTCGAACTGTAAGTGATTTTTTTAGGTGACGAATGTTTAGGAAATCTTGACCCTTCGGGCCTCGATTTTCCAAACTACAATCTTGACCTAAAAACTGTCACTTACAGTTCATGTTACGTAATATATTATTACTAATATGCTATTTTTTGTTTGTAAAACGGATAACTTTGTTAAGAGATTGAAGCGTAAATGAGCAACATATGTCTTATAGGACAACAACTTCATTGACGTCATTGTCGTCTCATCTGACAAGACCTCTATTTGTTCAATAGTGGTTTAGTAGTTACTGTCGGTACACATTACACAATCCGATTTCAAATTTGAGTTCCATGACAGCACACAGATCCGTATGTTGGTAGCACTTACATTTAGTGTTTAACCTACACACACACATACACACGTGAGTTCGTGACGCAATCAATTAGTGGGCCACGTGACCACCATCAATTATTCACCGAGGCATTAGCAAATGAGCCATCTGCCGTTTGAATTGAGAACTTGCCGGTATTTTGTGCGTTTAGTGAATGAAAGAGATAGGTATATGTGGGGGTGGACGTACGGTGATGCTCTTTTGGTTTTGAGCCTCGCACCCTTAATCGTATGATGTATATGTGTGTATGTTTGTTGTGCTCTTTTGGGGCCAAGGGGTTACAATTCTACGAGATAAGGGATCAGGTATAAATATAAAATGGAATAAGAGAATTTTGTTGAAATGTTTCGTAAATGTGGTGTTCGATTTCGCAGATATTTTCACATTTCCTTTCTTCTCAAATGGCGTAACTGAGCGCATTAAACCGATGGCTTCTAACTTTAAAGTTCCAGGTTACAGATCCGATCTGAAGTGGAGCCTACCATTATTATTTTTATGAAACTTTCATCTAAATTTTTGTATCTAATTTCATAACGTAATATCAATATCACGATACAAGTATTGTAACAACAGACAATCGTAGCCCAGTGGATTCAAATCTCATTGATTTCCAGGCGACAAACAATTTTCATAATTTCAAAAGCTAGCCCTGTGGCTCCTCCATCACTAACATCTTTGTGGGCCTTGATTTGACGACTGGTAACTGCACTTCACGCGCAAAATATATAACTTACCGATATCTGCTTCGGCAGAGTGCCACATCCAGTAATGGGTAGAAGGCGTGATGATATATTATTATTATTATTAGATATGTATTTAAAATATACTTATAAATTTTGTATATAACGACAAAACAAAGCGATAACCTCAAAATTAGCTGTCAGTTAGACGAAGACAATAGAATAAAAAATAGAAAGAATTCTGAATAGACCAGATATGCCAAACAGAGAGAGAAATAAAGAAGAAGCGCAATGTTCTAACGCCAAAGTTAATTGCATTAAACACTCAAATATCTTAAGAATCAATGCCATTTAAAAAACTTTGATTGTCTCTGATACAAAGTTTTTGGATTGTCTTAATATAAATGACTATTTTATCATTTTGTGGCTATAGTGGACAATTCCATTATTGAATTAACCTCATCCAAAATCAGAAAAATAAATAATTGAATTTAAAAGCAGTTTCAATAAGTTTGCACAACATATTTCAGTAAAGTTCTCATAAATAAAAAGTTGAGTACTTCTCCTATCAGTTTTTATTTCTTTAAAGAAGTTTGTAGCATAAAGTATGTTTCTAAATAAAAATAAACATAAATTTAATTAGTGCAAAGTTTAGAGGCACTGGTTATAAACAATTTAATTTAAAAAGTTGGTATTGATCCCGGTCTGACATTTCTAGCGAGTGAAAGACGAGAGAGCTTACACTTCTGTATATATTTTTGAATGTCTCTGCATTAATATTATTTTTATTGCTTTTGACATGTCTATATCGAGATATCCTTATATGATAAATGTATTCTGTGAATTTCAATATCGTACTTCGCATTTTATATTTATTGAAATAATTATCTTTTGTCTTGCTTGACATAATATCGTGTCGCTGTTAAGAAAGATATATTACAGAACTTATTGATGAAGTATTTTGTGTAGACTGTAGGTAAGTGAAGTTTAATTATAATTTCAAAGATGGCGGAATGAATGGCTTCTATTCCGTCACAAGCAAAAGAGAATTTTGTAAAGAAACTGCTTATAATATTCTGTTAGGAATTTATAAATTAAAGACGCAAAGGGAACTTACTTATTTACTTTAATCTTCTCTGAATTTTACTACCAAGTTAATCTTTCGGTAAATTTATCTAATTAACGTAAACTTTTGAACTTTTACATTACAAATTACTAGAATTAGAAGAGTTATGAGAACGAAAATACCACGCGAGAGAAATATAATACAACATTCGAGTTATAGGTAGAATAAATATTGAAGTTTAGTTTATCAAGAAATCCACGAAGAGTGACTTATTATACAAATGTTCCAATACCTATATAAGTAAAAAAAATATATATGTCGCAGGGATATGATAAAAACGGAGATTTGATCAAATCCCTAAGAGAGTTGATCATATCACGGGAGATGTTAAAATAAATAAATAAATAAATAAATATATCATCACGCCTTCTACCCATCACTGGGTGTGGCACTCTGCTGAAGCAGATCTCGGTAAGTGATATATTTTGCGCGTGAAGTGCGGTTACCAGTCGTCAAATCACGGCCCCCAAACATGTTAGTGGTGGAGGAGCCATAGGGATAGCTTTTTCAAATTATGAAAATTTGTCGCCTGTGGGAATCGAACCAGGGACCTCAGGATCCACAGGCCGACTTCATACCACTGAGCTAGCCATCCCATAAAACAACTCTATAGGGTCATTTCCCTAAAAATATTAAGTGATATGGTCAAATCCCTGAGTTGTTTTAGTGAAATAATGAAAATGAAATTTCTAAAATATAAAAAACATTTATTTAGAAAAACAAACCTTATTAGCTGTAGAGTAATACAACAATGGTCATATAAAACGTAAATTAAATTATTTATTTCAAACAAATCAAACAAAGTAGTAAGTACTTATATGAAGAGTTCCCAAAAAGTATATCTTTAATGGAATATAATATTAAATGTAATTATTTATTTTTATTGAAACACGTTGTAGATTTGTAGCATCTTGAGTAACAAAGGACGTCACTTTTTAAACAGGCACATCATTTGTTTTGCATTGTACTTTGGATTTTTCACAGGAACATTTCTTGAACCCTTGACTCTGCAGCTAATAATGTTTGTTTTTCTAAATAAATGTTTATGATATTTTAGAAATTTAATTTTTGTCATTTCACTAAAACAACCCAGGGATTTGACCATATCACTTAATATTTTTAGGGAAATGATCTTATAGAGTTGTCATTTTAACATCTCCTGTGATATCAACTCTCTTAGGGATTTGATCAAATCTCCGTTTTTATCATATCCCTGCGACATATATATCATCACGCCTTCTACCCATTACTGGATGTAGCACTCTGCCGAAGTAGATCTCGGTAAGTGATATATTTATGCGCGTGAAGTGCGGTTACCTGCCGTTAAATCACGGCCCCCAAAGATATTAGCTTTGGAGGAGCCATAGGGGTAATTTTAATATGGTGAAAATTGTTTGTCGGCTGTGGGAATCGAACTGAGGTTCTCAGGATCCACAGGCCGACTTGATACCACTGAGCCATTACCCCATAATAATAATTGCAATCATTTGACATGAGCTAAGCAATGACAGCTATACTGAAAGAATTATGATCGACATATTTACAACTAGGCAACTTCACTCAAAAATATCCCCAAAACTATTGTACAAAATTGAATTTCCTAGCACAACTTTTGACAAAACCAGTTGCACAAAATTGACTTTGTAAACATAATACAGGAAAAGTAATTGGTGTAGGTGACTCAGTGAAATCGAGTTGGATTGTGGATTTGAAAATCTGGGTTTAATTTACAAAGCCGGCAAACAATTTTAACCACAATGAAATTACCCTTGTGACTCCTATTCACTAATATTTTTGAGGGTCGTAATTTGACAGCGGGTAGCCGTACTTTACGTATATGAATAAATAACTTACTGAGATCTGCTACGGCAGAGTGACACACCCTCCATTGGATAAAAGGCGTGATGATATATTTATTTTATTTTTTAATTGGTGTAATTACCAAGACACTATTCTTATTGATCTACCTAGTTTGCCACTCCTAGCTTAGGGAAAACGCATCATAAAATGTTTATTGATTCAGATAATAAAGTTTGTTCTTGCTTTCTTATGTAAACAATAATTTCACGCTTAGTTAGTTTCGCCGTTAAAAATAAAACTCTATCGATAACTAAAAAACAAAATGAATACGAAGGGGTTGAAATTGGTTTAAATATGTCCAACAGATATTGGAATTCGAACTGTCGAAGAAACGAAGGGCGAATTAATGAAAACTGCACAAGACCAGCGAAATTGCTTTCAATTTAAGGCAAGAAATTGCGAGCGACGACCAACGGGCTAAATTAAAAACCTTCAAGACATGGATCGTCTCTCACCCCCTAGTGCCTATGTTGGCATCCCTTATCCCTACCACCCCGCGCACATGACGTGTCGTCATGACACACCCGGACCAGGATTTAGAAATACTACCCCTGCAGAGCGCACTACAACCAAATTTTTAAAAAATTACAAAAGAAACAAGAAGTATTATCATAATATTATTTTTACAATACTAGTACTGTAAGTTACGTATTAATTTGAGGTTAAGATGGATCCAAGAGTCAGTTAAAGTGTGATCTTTGTATGTAGATGGTGAATGAATAAAGGTATTTATTTCATATAATCATATATTAGAACGTTTCGACCGGATAATCGGCTCATCATCAGCTGTGATAAAAATTACACTTCAATTACAAATTAAAAATAATGAAACAATTCAAGAGACAAACAAACTCACCAAAACTGAGATAAAATCAAATGCTCTACGTGATGTTATTATGTAATCTGAGTAAACAAAATATTACCAGCCAAAAAACAAGAAAATGTAAACAACGAAAATGACGAAATTCTCCATCTGGAGATTGGTACGTATTAATGACAAAATTGAAACACGATAAGTTCAACTTTTATTGCATAGTGGTTTCCAGGACTTTAATATTTACTTACTGTCAACCATGAACAGTAAGTAAATATTATATATCAAGGTCCTGTTTATTTAGACAACAATTTGACAGCCGTCAATTTTGAAACCTATTTCTCTTTTCCGTCTATTTTTGCAAGTATTGTAAAAAATAGTTTACTAACCTCGAATTGTAAGTGATTTTTTTTTAGGTCGCGAATGTTTAGGAAATAAAAACTGTCACTCACAGTTCATGATATATAATTTTAGTCAATAATACTCTTCTTCAATATGCAAGTTAAAATTTACCAAACCTGTAAAATATATGAAAAATTGATTAAATTAAGGGTGAAAGAGTAAGTGAACGACTTAGGAATAATGAATATATGTCATTGAAGGTCCACCGTGAACAGTAAGCAAATATTACCTATCAAGGTACTGTTCATCTTGACTACAATTTGACAGCTGTCAATTTTGAAACATATTTCTTTTCCATCTATTTTTGCAAGTATTGTAAAAAAATAGCTTACTAACCTCGAACTATAAGAGATTTTTTTAGGTCGCGAATGTTTATGAAATCTCGACCCTTCGAGCCTCCATTTCCCAAACTACATTCTTGACCTAAAAACTGTCACTTACAGTTCATGGTACGTAATATACTATTTTCGACGATCGAGCATAAAGTAGACATTTCTAACTGTCAGCTGAGTACAAAAATTTGTCGTTTGCTACTCGTCGAGCAGCAATAAAATTTTGCCGTTCGCCGAGCGGTATGAAGTCGGCCTGTGGAACCTGAGAACCCTGGTTCGATTCCCACAGGCGACAAACAATTTTCATAATTTCAAAAACTACCCCTGTGGCTCCTACACCATTAACATCTTTGGGGGCCGTGATTTGACGACTGATAACCGCACTTCACGCGCAAAATATATCACTTACTGAGATCTGCTTCGGCAGAGTCCACACCCAGTAATGGGTAGAAGGCGTGATGATATAAGTATTTATTTATTTTTTGTATAACATTTTCTTACGAATTCTAAAACAGAAAAACTGTCAAAAATTATTTTAAATTCAAATTCCATTTGACTTTTTAAAAATGATTTCTACGGAAATGTTATTTCTTTTTTAAATCGACGTTGAGGTTTGGGATAAAATTAAAATACTTTTTCATTATTGCAAGTAGGGATTGTTCCAGCGCATCCCGTTTTTTTAGTCTGCCGTGTCGATATACTCGATGTTCAGATGTCCTCGGACCATTTCGTATTTCCGCAGCCTGCTTCGAGCTCCGTAGTTCATTTGAATTGATTGTATTAAAAGTTAGCAAAATTAGGATCCCTTCGAAAATATAAATCTGAAATATTTACGAGTGCGACAAAGTAGCTCTCTTCGTTTCCGGAATATAAATCGAAGGGACGCCGTGACGCCCAGCGTCGGGACGATCGACGACGCTTTTAAAGCTGAACTGACTGACAAGGGATGAGTGAGGACCGAAGGGTGGTTTGAGGGATGTAATTAAGGTGATTGACTGCGCGAGAGAGATTTCGCACCTTAAATGTTTCATTTAGAAGATTGTTTCATAGAAAATATTTTCATTCTGTTACATTATCATTGTTTTCGCAGAGATATTAAAATATTTCGGTAGGTATATTAAAATTTATTTGATAATAAATTAAAGAATATTATTATTTTCTGGAGCATTCAAATAATTTGATAGAGGGAAGACTGTAAACAAAAATTGAAGAAAATGTTGTTTTATTAATTAAATATATACAACATATTAATTATATATATATATATATATATATATATATATATATATATATATATATATATATATATATATATATATATATATAAATGGGGTAATGGCTCAATGGTATCCGAGTCGGCCTGTGGATCCTAAGAACCCTGGTTCGATATCACTTACCGAGATCTGCTTCTACATCTAGTAATGGGTAAAATGCGTGATGATATATTTTTTTAATTTTTATATATACAGGATGTATACCATTTTGCAAGTCTATTACAAAACTATTAACAACATTTTTTTTCAATCAGTGGTTCTCAAAATACGGTATTTAACTTTCTTATTTTAAATAGGAACCTATTTTATTTTATTTGCTTATTCGATTCAGTATTTTTTTCTAAATTTAATGAATACAAAGTACAGTACCCTTACAAATCGTCATATTTTTGTTTGTTTGATTAATTATTAAATGTCAATACGACTACTTGTGAAGAATTTCATTAAATATATTTTTATATTCATTTGTTTCTTTCGTAGCACGCCGATTCCTATGCGATTTGAATTAAATTATAAAATAATGGAATTCTGTGTAAATTTATAAGTTTTGTAGATCTATAAATCTGTAAAAGATGAACAAAATCGCAACGAAACTTATGACTTTATGAAATTTTTTTTACTTATCAAGAAATATTGATGCGATTTTGTTCATTATTTACAGATTTACGAATCTATAAACTTCAAGATTTATCATAGAATTCCACCAATAATTTAAGTATGTTTGATTTTTTAATACGTCATTATAAATTTATTCTGAAAATTCTATACGCATTTCATTTTGTTTTGAGATGTTTTACTTCCAAGTTGTGAATAATCAAACCGTCAAAAATTTAAGTAGAAAGAAAATGAAAGTATATCGAACAAATTATTTAAAATTATGAGCAGATTCATTGCTCTGTGAAGTGTGTTGCCACGCACAGATCAGGGTAAAACTTTACTAAAACATATTTTAGGTAAAATATAAATTTTTAAAGATTAACTTCATCCCAGCTTTCACCACTTTCCCTTCAAACTTTTGAAACCCATAGAAAAGCGCATTCTCAACCTTTCCAGTATTTCAGTTTCCAACAATTTCAAAACTCATTCAACTAAACACATAAAGCGTCAAAAACCAACATCGCCATTCTCTCTCCCTTTCATAGGGTTCAGAATCGCTTGTCGCGTTCAACTTCAACTTCCAGCAACTGTACTTCGCATTTACGTTGTCCAGCGAAGCGTGAAGTCCCCGCAAAGTGCTAAATGGGCGGCGCGTGTAGGGCACGAGCTGGGCGTGGTGGCACCCATGGAACGGGCGCCACTGCGCGTGACCGGAAGTGCGTATTTACACGTTAGGTTGATTTTGTAAACATGTGTTCAGCCTGGTTGGTCCTGATAAGATAATTATCGGCTTTTATTAATTTTAACGTGACATTTCACGGTTTTTTAATTATATTTGTTTATGTTTTGTCTGCAGTGATAATTAATGGAAATTACATGTGTGTATGCAATCTGTGATTTATTATAATTTTGTCGAAAGCAAATATTACTGTTTTGTTCGTATTTTCATAGGCAACGCGATGGCAAATTTAATTATTTATTAATTATGGTACCGTGTATTTCTGTTCATTGAAACTTCATTATAACAAATAAATTAAATATATATAATTCAATATTACTAACGAGTTTTTATAAAAAGAAAACATACGTTTATTACAGTTGTATGTATATTTTATATTTAAATATATGGATCACCCAGTTTCGCTTTGAATAAATCTAACAGTACAAAAAATAAAATAAATATATCATCACGCCTTCTACCCATTACTGGGTGTGGCACTCTGCCGAAGCAGATCTCGGTAAGTGATATATTTATGCGCGTGAAGTGCGGTTACCAGTCGTCAAATCACGGCCCCCAAAGATGTTAGTGGTGGGGGAGCCACAGGGATAATTTTTAAATTGGTGAAAATGTTTTGTCTGCTGTGGGGATCGAACCAGGGTTTTTAGGATCCACAGGCTGACTCGGATACCACTGAGTCATTATACCATTAATATATATATATAATTAATATGTTGTATATATTTAATTAATAAAACAACATTTTCTCGGTAAGTGATATATTTTGCGCGTGAATTGCGGTTACCAGTCGTGAAATCACGGCCCCCAAAGATGTTAGTGGTGGAGGAGCCACAGGGGTAGCTTTTGAAATTATGAAAATTGTTTGTCGCCTGTGGGAATCGAACCAGGGTTCTCAGGATCAACAGGCTGACTTCATACCACTGAGCTAGCCACCCCATCTAACAGTACAACAGTAACAAATAACTATTAAAACAAACAATAATAGTATAGTTTGTCTAGAGATCGAAAAATGACGTTTAAATTATTTATGGTTACGTATCATGAATACGAAATACAATATTATAGTTCTTTCTTAAGATATATTAAAACATGTAACTAACAGAAACAAAATTTTGTAAAAAAAATAAATAAATAATCATCACGCCTTTTTACCCATTACTGGATGTAGCCCTCCACCGAAGTACATCTCAGTAAGTAATATATTTATGCGCGTGAAGTGCGGTTACCAGCCGTCAAATCACAGCCCCTAAAGATGTTAGTGGTGGAGGAGCTAAAGGAATAATTTTAATGTGATGAAAATGTTTGTCGGCTGTGGGAATCGAACCCGGGTTATCAGGATTCACAGGCCGACTCCATACCACTAAACCATCTACTCCATATCTCGTAAACTGATTTACATTGAAAATGAGAATATTGCCAATCGTGTTTTTCTTAGATTTCAGAATGAAACTTGAGTATAAAATAAAATATTTCAAGAAAAAAGTCCATAAAATTCCTGTTCAAATTCAAATGAACAAATAAAGCGCTAGTCAGTCAATAAAACAGTTATTATAAAAGTCATAAACCAGAAAAATTCAATTATTATTTTATTTCCACAATTTGCTTTATTTCTATTCAGTCCATTAATTCCAATCAATTCTCCAACTCTCCTGAAACGCTCAAACTAAACTCCAAATCTACTAAAGTTCATTATATCATAATCACTAACTCCGTTTTAATAACTCCATAAACTAAAACAAATAATTAGAACTTAAACAGTAGAGGCACTTTCCTCTTAATAGCCTTGACAGCTGACAGTCGGCGTCGACTTCCCCCACTCCTAACAACGTTCACGCAAAGGAAATGACGTCAGTGTATGCGCAGTGACGTTATGTTCTATTGTTCTCTTGATATATTAATTTTCACGCTAAGAAAGCGATATGTTTGGACCCGGGAACCGATGATTGTTTTAAGAGGGATAATAATATTATAGCCAGTCGTTTAACTCTGGAATTAATTCTAATTTAGCTATAAATGGTTTCTAGGGACATTTGCGTTTGTGAATAGGTTCAATTGTTTTAGGAATGTCTCTCTTTAAATTTATAAACCATTTTGAAATGAAAAGATTTTTACTGTTATCCGTAAATGTTATTTTATTATTTTATTCTGGATGTGGCAGCTCTGTAATTGCAGATCTCAGGCTACCAGCCGTCAAATTACGATATCGCAAAAGGTTTAAAGAATTTATGCAAATCTTGTAATATGCTCGACTATCATTATCTAACCTACTCCTCTATTCTGTAACTGTATCATTATCTATAAAATAAATAAATATAAAATAAATATATCATTACGCCTTTTAGCCATTACTGGGTGTGGCACTCTGCTGAAGCAGATCTCGGTAAGTGATATATTTATGCGAGTGAATTGCGGTTAGCAGTCGTCAAATCACGCTCCCCAAAGATGTTAGTGGAGGGAGAGCCACAGGGGTAATTTTAATTTGGTGAAAATGTTTGTCAGCTGTGGGGATTGAACCAGGGTTCTCAGGATCCACTGGCCGACTCGATACCACTGAGCCATTACCCCATAATTATTATTATTATCTATCAATTTACGATAAGTTAATGACAATTTTTATTTTTCATCGTTATTTTACACATGATTTTTGATATTCCGAGAGCAGAATAATTTACCTTAACATTTTTTGTTATATTCGTGGTTTTTGTTTACTAATATATGTAGCTGTTATTAAAAAGAATAATATAATGACAGCTGACTGACAGTTCCGTGCAAAGTGTGGTTAAAATAGTTATTTATGTACCAATGGTGAAAACAGGCGTTTCTGGCAAGTGGCATAATTATTAGCACGAGGCGCAAAACGCCGAGGGTTAATAACATGCTCAGGGTATATGTAAATAGGTTATATATCAAAATGATATTTTTCAGAATCAAGTATTCACAATAAACAAAAATTGTTATTTTATTTATGTATCCATAGGACTGATTTCTTATTGGTTATGGGCCAAAAAGAAGTGTTTAAGCCCGCTTTTAAGGCTAAAACACATGAATTTCGACCCGGTTGTGCATAAATAATATATTTTTTTTATACTGGCAGTTTTGTACGACAGCAAAATGCATAAAAGTAAAATAGAAGTAACGGAATAAATGATTTTAGTCACAAATTTCCGAAATGGTGGTAATCTGCAGATTAATCGTAAAAAAATCAAGAGTATCATTAAGTTATCGATCGTTAATAGATAATGACCGAGTTACCGAGTAGGAGGCTAATCTAGATTTGTTAAAAATTAAAATATATTTATATTATTAATATTTTTAATATCTGCTATATAAATCTAGATAAAATAATAACACTAATCTTGTATTCAAATCTCGTGAATGTTAGTGAAAGGAAAATGTAAGTTTCTCTGAAATTAATCATAAAAGTAATCTTTGTAAATTAAAACTGCTCGGTCCGGATTGTCTCAATTTTATTATTTTGTTTTTTATACTTATTTCAGCATGTCAGTATTTCAGGTAAGCTCATTATGTAATTTTTAATGAAAGTTAAGAAGTTTACTTTTAAAAGCTCATAACATTCTGATTTTTATTTTCATTTTTATTTCAGGACTTTCTACCTACAGTGTTTGACCGCAGAAAAAATACGACTACTTTTTTTTGATAAACGTTTTTATCTTCCAACCACTTTACTTTACTTTAAAACATATACAGGATGTTAACTGAAAAACGGGAGATAGCTATTTAACTTGCGAAATTAGTTTTTCTTTGCGCAAAAGTTTCCATATTATTTTATACGAAAATACTGCAAATAAAAATTGTAGAGAGATTAATTCTAGCTTTTAATGATAAAATAAATACAGAACTTTTATTTTTAAATATTGTACAAAAGTTTAATAGGATAAATATAGGATATTAAATGATTAAACTGTTTTGAAAATACTATAAAAGAAGGAGGTTCAGTTGTATCGAATCGGACTGTGAATTTGTGAACCCGAGTTCGATTCCCGAAGCCGACAAACAATTTTCACCACATTAAAATTATTCCTATAGCTCCCCCTCCACTAACATCTTTGTGGGCCGTGGTTTGATCCCTAGTAACTGTTGTCTATTAATGGGTAGAAGGTGTGATGATATATTTATTTATTTTGAAAGAAAATTATTTTAATGGGGTAATGGCTCAGTGGTATCGACTCGGCCTGTGGATCCTGAAAACCCTGGTTCGATCCCCACAGCCGACAAACATTTTCACCAAATTAAAATTACCCTTGTGACTTCCTCACATCTTTGGAGGTCGTGATTTGACGGCTGGTAACTGCACTTCACGCGCATTAATATATCACTTACCGAGATCTACTTCGGCAAAGTGCCACACCCAGTAATGGGTAAAAGGCGTGATGATATATTTATATTTATTTATTTATTTCAAAATTACCCGTGTGGCTCCGCCTCCACTAAAATCTTTTGTGGCCGCGATTTGATGCCTGGTAATCGCACTTCACACGCATAAATTTATCATTTGCCGAGATCTGCTTCGGCAGAGTGCCACACCCAGTAATGAGTAAAAGGCGTGATGATACATATTTATATTTATTTATTTATTTTATTTTAAAATTACTCTTGCGGTTCTCCCTCCACTAAAATCTTTTGTGGCCGCGATTTGACAGCTGGTAATCGCATTTCACACGCATAAATTTATCATTTACCGAGATCTGCTTCAGCAGAGTGCCACACCCAGTAATGGATAGAAGGTGTGATGGTATATTTATTTTATTTATAAAAGTTTGAATCTGTTTTAAATCTATGTAATTATAAGCAATATTTTTGAAATAAAATAACAATTTTTGAAAGCTTGAGATGAAATTCTAAAAGTCTAAAATGATCCAAAAATTCAGCTATTTGCCGTCTTCCCGCAAACTGCCATATGTTTCCGACAGCAACATTACCACGTGACAAATTACCCAGAATGCATTGCAACCACCGTCGGTGGACCTTAAAAGAACAGCGAAAGAATCTCGAGAGGCCAGCGATCACAGCGCCACTCATATTTCACGCGGTGATGAAAAATAACACTAACGTTAGGGTATCCTCTACTTCCGTTACGACATCACTGCCACCTAGCGGATTTATTCCAAGCTGTTAAAAATCCACGATTGAAAGTTAAGTAGATGAAAAGGAAATCACGGCAAAGCGACCACAAGTTGAGTGAATTGCTGCCATGGACGTACGTGACTTGGGGGCAGGGAGATGCTTTTGGATATACTGCGCAGTTCATGTGTTTTATGGTTTTTGGTTCTGCAGAAGGCTGACTAATGGTTGCCAACAAAATGAGATCAGGAAAAATTAATTAAATAACTATATCATTACGTTTTTTTACCCATAACTAGGTGTAGCACTCTATCGTAGCAAATCTCGGTAAGTGATTTATTTATGCGGGTTTAACAACTTGTTTTTCAAATAACAAATGTCAATTCATGGCATACTTAACTGTCAATATAAATTCACGCTTCAAATTTAATAAATTTCCTCATTATCCATCATATAATTTTTGCTCGTAACAAAAAGCATTGTACAAAACTCGTGCGCGAAGATGCCATTTGTACCATTCGCGCAAATGGAGTAATCATATTTTCTCATTTACCAATTTCTAGGAGTAGCAGATAAGTAGACTTTGTTTCGCCATCTGAAACAAAGAAAATTATAGTTAGTAATTATAAATTCGTACAGGCGCGGTGGTCGAGCATGTTAATGCACATCTCTTAACATGCTGTGACGTCACCCGAACCAAGGTTCGTCAGTCCGAATCCGCCTGTCGACAAAGTATGATTTGTCGTTAAATAAAAAATACAGTTACTTGTATTAATCATACTCGGGCGCTATAAGCTAGTCACTTATACATATGCCTTAAAAAGTAACATCGACTACGGAAACCGGCTGTACGGCAGCGTAAAAACTGCGGCTCGGTGTGCCCGGTAGGCCCGGGCTCGATTTGGGCTGTAGCGCCATTGAAGAAGAAGAAGTTGGAATCAGTGAACTGTCGCTTATATTCTTATAAGGCGATATAATTACGAAACCGTAACTGCTCCGTTAAAATTTGTTAATTAAAAATTAGAACTTATTATAGTAAATTTTAGTTTCCTCTAATATCATTTTAAGGGCAGGTTTTTCCATTTTTGAATAAAATTCCCTATAACTATCAGCGGGATAAATAAAAAAATATCGCGTCGAAATCATAGCACAAAAAGTAATAATTATACTGAATATTACATTTTGATGCGATATTTTTCAGGAACTTTATCTAGTGATAGAAAAAACAGCTCTAAAACGTTTTAAATAAACAGTAAAATATATTTTGCGACCTTCAACTGATAAGTTGTAAATAACGCATCAAAATTCAAAATCAATCGAAGCATCGGAAAACAAAATCTCCAAAGTATCCTTCAGGGGTGAGTGAGTCTCCCCATGTCCCCCACGATTGATAACCCATAGCCGTCCGTCAAATGGGGCGCAAGTAATTCTCAGAATATTTTCTCGATGAGACAAAGAACTTGGATGGCTCTGGCTCGTTCCTGAGTGCATTATCGTCGCCGCAAATGTCACCGACCCCCCTGGAACCCCCTACCACCGGTAAGGTAGATCGCGTCTGGCCGATAACAGCGCCTCTACCGGCACGGTGGACACTTGAAGAGAGGGAATTTATGTGAGGTAGACAGGGTGTTGAATGTGTGATATTTATCAGGATTTCACGTCGATAGACGACGGGTTGTACAAGGATTTGATACAAAATCGGATGATTTCCAATGTTTGATGTCCTTTGGCTGGTGGAGGGGATCCTTATCCACTTATGCTAACATGTAAAACGTTACAAGCAGAGTCACAAAACGAGCAGTAACAGATTATATTTTTTACTTCATTTATAACAATTTAAATAAAAAATAAATAAATATATCATCACGCCTTCTACCCATTACTGGGTGTGGCACTCTGCCGAAGCAGATCTCGGTAAGTGATATATTTTGCGCGTGAAGTGCGGTTGTCAGTCATCAAATCATGGCCCCCAAAGATGTTAGTGGTGGAGGAGCCACAGGGGTAGCTTTTGAAATTATGAAAATTGTTTGTCGCCTGTGGGTATCGAACCAGGGTTCTCAGGATCCACAGGTCGACTTCATACCACTGAGCTAGTCAATTTAGACATAAGTAAATACAAATAATTGTATCATCACGCCTTTTACCTATTACTGGGTGTGGCACTCTGCAGTAGCAGATCTCGATAAGTGATATATTTTTACAATTCATGTATAGTATATTATCTTTTTACAATACTTTTACTGTAAGTTACCTATTAATGACAAAATTTAAACACTATAAGTGGAACTTTTATTGCACAGTGGTTTCCATGGTTATACCAGGACTTTAATATTTACTTACTGTCAACCGTGAACAGTAAGTAAGTATTATATATATCAAGGTCCTGTTTATTTTGACAACAATTAGACAGCCGTCAATTTTGAAACCTATTTTCATAATTTTAAAAACTACCCCTGTGGCTCCTCCATCACTAACATCTTTAGAGGCCGTGATTTGACGACTGGTAATCGCACTTCACGTGCAAAATATATCACTTACCGAGATCTGCTTCGGCAGAGTGACACACCCAGTAATGGGTAGAAGGCGTGATGATATATTTATTTTATTTTATTTTTCTTTTCCTTCTATTTTTGCTATTGTAAAAAGTAGTTTACAAACCTCGAACTGTAAGTGATTTTTTTAGGTCGCGAATGTTTAGGAAATTAAAACTGTCACTTACAGTTCATGGTACGTAATATAATTTTAGTCAATAATACTCTGTTTGAATATGTAAGTTAAAATTTACCAAACATGTAAAATATATGAAAAATTTATTAAATTAAGGGTGAAAGAGTAAGTGAACGACTTAGGAATAATGAATGTATGTGATTGCAGGTTTGTTGTGTGAATGAAAGGTGAACCAAGGTTGTATAAAACTAACTATACACATGGATGGTGTGCCTGAAAAGGAATATTCGGCAAAGATTAATTGGAGAATGAATCTAATGAAAAAATGTTAAGGGAAAGTTCAAAGGATTCGTGCTATCCTAGTTGATGGCACAAGAAGTTGTTCTTTGAACAGTAAATGATATTTTGAAAATACAACAGCTGAAATTCAGTAACTCGAGTTTAAAGATTACAAATTATGAAAGTTGAAAACAATTTTTCATTCTCATCTCTCCTTGGCCTTAATAGCCCAAATATTTCATCCTTCTCCAAACTTTTCTAATAAACCCTCTAATTTTTCACCTAAAAACAATAATTAAAAAACTATAACACCGAAACAACATAACTCAAGATGGCGGTTAGTTCTCATGTTGGCCACAGCCGTAGCATCGCACAGTTAAAAGCGTTTCATGGTTACTCGGTGTCCCAGTGGCAGCCAAACTTTCGCAATAAATACAGTTTAAAACACGCAGCTGTGTTTGTCCCCTCAGTGGTACATTAACAGCGTGTCGTGTTACACGGTCTCAGGGGTTTGTGTCCTTGCTAGGGTTGTGGTTTGCGGTGATGTATGGTTCTGAACCTTGCTACAGACAAGGTTAGGAAATTATTTTAGATGTGCCTAGTACTTTAAGATTTTGTAGGTGAGGGGAGGTGTTATTACATAAATGTTACACCTTCATTATTTAGTAAATCTTAGAGATGATTTAAATTAAGCCGTATCGCATTTAAAGACAAGATAGTAATAACTTGCACTAACTTAGATCACAGACAATAGTATATTATATAATAATTGGGGTAATAGCTCAGTGGTATCGAGTCGGCCTGTGGATCCTAAGAATTCTGGTTCGATCCTCACAGCCGACAAAACATTGTCACCAATTTAAAATTACCCCTGTGGCTTCCCCACCATTAACATCTTTGAAGGTCGTGATTTGGCGGCTGTTAACCGCATTTCACGCGTATAAATATATCAATTAAGAAAGTAATGTTTTACTTGACGAGACGGTTGTTTGAAATACGAAGCCGCAGGTCGAGTATTTTAATGCGCTGTGTCAATAAGATATAAATTCGCAAACTCATACTCCTTAAGCTAAAGCGCAACCATGGTGCTTCAACTTCCCGTAACTTTGATAAATGTTTGAAAATATCCTAAACAAGTTTTGGGGTAGCTAGTTCAGTGGTATCTAGTCGGCTTATAAATCCTGAGAACCCTGGTTCGATTCCCAAAGCAGACAAACATTTTCACCACATTAAAATTACCCCTGTGGCTCCTCCACCATTAATATCTTTAAAGGCCGTGATTTGACGGCCGGTAATCGCACATCACGCGCTTAAATATATCACTTATCGAGATCTGCTTCGGCAGGGTACCACACCCAGTAATGGGTAAAAGGCGTGATGATATATTTATTTATTTTTTTATAATTTTTCTTAGTATAAAAATATAAAAAAATAAATAAATATATCATCACACATTCTACCCATTATTGGGTATGGCACTCTGCCGAAGCAGATCTCGCTAAGTGATATATTTTGCGCGTGAAGTGCAGTTACCAGTCGTCAAATCACGACCCCTAAAGATGTTAGTAGTGGAGGAGCCCCAGAGGTAGTTTTTTGAAATTATGAAAGTTATTTGTCGCCTGTAGGAATCGAACCAGGGTTCTCTGGATCCACAGACCGACTTCATACCATTGAGCTAGCACCCTGTAAAATCATCCAACTTTAAAACCAATTTCCAAAATTCCTACGAACCGCCCCAAACATTCCCCATTCTCGTAATGGACACCATCAAGCATCCAGTGTTCTCACCGATAAACCGTACAAGCTTCTCCAGAACTAAATCATTCATTCATGTATGCACCCCGTTGAAGTTATTCTGAAAATTGTATCCGTCACATCAGAATATGTGCAATTTGTCATCTAGCACAAACCTAGAACGAACGAACGAAAACTTCTCGCAGCCATTTTGTTTTTATTTGTTCCGAGAAATTGCGTCGCGGCGAGGCAGTGAATGTGTGGTAGTGAAGCAGGTTTATTTTTTGGTTTGGTTGTAAGTTGGGTTGAAATGGGAAATTAAATTGTTTGGAGGATATAAATGATTCGCGGATGTGACGTATGGGGTCCGTGCCAAAATGGACAATAAATAAATAAGGCAATCACCTTTCCTGTTTTCAAGCAGGCGTTATTAATAGGCAATAATACAGAGTGAACAAAAGGGATTGTTACAGTTGGCAATAAAAAAAACTACTTGAAATTGGTAAGCCTGATACATAATATCATTTCCTGTTGTTGACAGTGACATTTAAAATTTAAATTTGAGTACATTTATTTCTAAAGTATTTCTATTACTTAAAAAAGTCAAAATTCTATTAGCTGTCAGACTATTGACATAACCTATTTGTATTTATTAGAAATGTCAAATAGCATGCTCGCCTTTATCTGACGTTGTGCCAACTGTGGAATAATAAAAAGATCTCTGGAATTGTATTGCCAACTATAACAATTCTTTTTGATCACCCATATTGGGTGATGTATGGAATAGCATATTGAAAAACAAATACTACAATCACCCTTATTGTAATAAGAGTTTATGTAACGAGCAGTAAGCGAGTTACGCAACATACGAATATAACAATTGATCGTTTTAACGGGGTGGCTAGCTCAGTGGTATGAAGTCGGCCTGTGGATCCTAAGAACCCTGGTTCGATTCCCACTGGCGACAAACCATTTTCATAATTTCAAAAAAAATCTACCACTGTGACTCCCCAACCACTAACATCTTTGGGGGCTGTGATTTGACGATTGGTAACCGCCCTTCACGCGCAAAATATATCACTTACCGAGATCTGCTTCGGTAGAGTGCCACACCCAGTAATGGGTAGAAGGCGAGATGATATATTTATTTTTATTCGTTTTAACATTTCCATAGTATTTTTCCTATATCGCATTCATTGAATTTTATTTCAAATTTTTATAAAAAATAATAATAAAATTTCAACTGTGGGAATCGAATCAGGGCTCTTAGGATCCACATGCCAACTTGACACCACTGAGCCATTATCCCAAAATATGTACATATAGAATGTAAATTTTGTACGAGTATTCTAAAATTTCTGAAAGTTATTTATATTTACTTCTTGTGCTAACGATTTTGCTCTTCATTTATGTAAATAAGTAGAAACGCGATTACTTCAATTTACAGTTGACAACGCAAACAAAGAGACAAATGAACAATAATAATAAAAACAAAATAAAAATAACTGGAGCTTGAAGTGAATAGCGAACCAAATACAAACACTTTATGCAGACCTGGTTGTTTCGTTTTCGTTTCAGCACAAAACATCGAGTTTTCTTCTTTTTGTGTGTCGCAGACTAAAAATTATTCCTGTCGTATATAAAAATAATAAAAAGTTGTAGTAAGCGCCTTTAATGCCGACTCGAGTTAGTACAGCAATGCAAATATCCGAAGTGGGTTGCAGAATAGCGAAAATGCTTTTGTCAGTTAAAAGATGATTTTTTTGTGGTCGCTATTTTTAAATTAATACAGTGCTGACAACTAAACCGCAACAAATATTTTTACAGAATTGTGTTTTTGCTACACTACTTTTTTATTATAAAAATTCGTGGCTTCGTAGATAGAATACTTGCATCACAAACGACAACGGTTTAAATTTCACTATACACTGAACTTTCTCTGTACTGTAACTGCGATCAATTTCCTGTTATGCAGAAGATGTATACATCACTTTTGAAACCGTAACATGATTGGTATTCAGTTCCTGTTGTACACAGTAACATAAATAAACAAATACCAAAGTTCTCAATGAACACATCACTTTTGAAATTATGGAGTGGCTAGCTCAGTGGTATGAAGTCGGTCTGTGGATCCTGAGAACCCTGGTTCGATTCCCACAGGCGACAAACAATTTTCATAATTTCAAAAACTACCTCTATGGCTCCCCCACCACTAACATCTTTGGGGGCCGTAATTTAACCGCACTTCACGCGCAAAATATATCACTTACTGAGATCCGCTTCGGCAGAGTGCTACACCCAGTAATGGGTAGAATGCGTGATGATATATTTATTTTATTTTACTTTTGAAATCATGTTTCTATTTTTGTAAAATAAATAAATATATCATCACACCATTGATTCATTATTGGATGTGGCAGATCTCGATAACTTATATATTTAAGTGCGTGAAGTATGGCTACCAGCAGTCTAATTATGACCCCCAAAAATGTTGGTGAAGAGGGAGCCACAGGGGTAATTATAATGTAGTGAAAATTGTTTTTCGAGTGTGGAAATCGAACAGAGGTTCTCAAAGTCACAGGCCGACTGGGTACTAATTATGCGCGTGAAGTGTGGTTATCAGTCGTTAAAGATGTTAGTGGAGGAAGAGCCATAGGGATAATTGTTTGTCGGCAGTAGGAATCGAACCCGGGTTCTCAATCCACAGTCCACATTATTAACTCAACCACAAACTTAAATTTTGATCATCAGTCAGAGGCAATGAACGAATTTGTTTGTGAATTTTGTCTCCAAGAGGCCTATGCTCCACAAAGTTTGAAACCCGCAATAGAAAATGTAAAAAAAGGACTTTATTGACTGGTTTCCTAATACAATGTAATGAACGTCCTGGTAGTAATTAGGAGAACAATGTTGGAGTGGACTTAAAAATAAATGTTTCAGCAAAAAATGAAATGTGTCAAATATAAAAAAAGAGTTTTAGTTGTAAGCTGACATTTCAGTTAGGTGACCTTTACCATCAGCAGAAAGGTTGTCTCTAACGGACAGTCTCCTACCCTTTTTGCCCTTAATTTCATCCCTTGTACCGTAAACAGATTAATAAAATAAACACACTGCCTGTCCCTTCTTAGATTTGTCGCAAATTGTGAAACAAAATTTATTTATTATAAAATTATAGTTATTTGCATACGAAGGAAAGAACGTGATATGTTTCTTCACGAGGTATACTTATTTTTTCACTACCCTTATTAGAAAGCAAAATTATCGGAAATAATTAGAAATTTAGATAAGATTTATTAATCTGTGGTCTTATATTATTTAATTTTGTAAATATGTTGAATATATAGAGTGTGTTGAGAGGCTGGAATGATACAGTAGCGCACCTAGTGTGTTTTTATACAATTATTTGACAAGTCTTAAATTTGAAAATTTGACCATGTTTTACATTGTAATAAAAAATGTATCTCTCAATTTATATCAATAAAAATAAGTATATTTATGCAGAAAATGATGAGGAATACAATGGTTAATTTTTCAGACCCGTATCTAAGCTAGTTTTAGACATATAGGGCAGTTAGCGGAAAATGGTAAAAACGAGATGAATTTTGATCAAAATTTTACTTTTCCGGAGGCTATATCTCAAAAACTAAACAAGATAAGAATTTTCTCTCAACGGCATTGAATTTCTCATGTTTAAATTGACTTATAAACATATTTTCAGCGATTTTGATTTTTTGAAAATTTCTTAAGGGTTACCCCTTAAGATTTTATTGATTTTAAGCCATTTTCAAACTTATTGCTCTAACAATCTTCCTCAGCCGAATATTTGACTAAAAATTTACATATATACGTATTTCGACGCGCAGAATCCAATGGTGGAATCCCGGAGTTCGTATCTCTTTTAGTTTTCAAGATATTAGCCTTAGAAATTTGTGTATATCGAAAATTTTGGTCAAAATATCAAAAATAAAAAAATTGCTGAAAATATGTATATAAGTCAATTCAGACATGAGGAATCCAGTGCCGTCGAGCGCATTTTCATATCTTGCTTAATTTTTTAGATATAACCTCTGCAAGATTAGATTTTTCCAAATTTTACTCCATTTCACATTTTACACAATATATTACATACTAAATCAGGAAAGTAAAAACACTTTTCTGACGTATTATGTATACTATTTTTCTGAGGCCATTTTATTTTATTAATAATTAATCATAGATAATTCAAAATGTTTAAATTTTTTATATGAATTTAGAAGCAATAAAAAGTCATGTAAAATACAAAACAGTCAAGTAAAATCTTTACCAGACTGTTATTTTTGTTGTTTAGATACGTTCTTTACTTTAGTATATATACAGACAATCGTAGCTCAGTGGTTAAAGGCGAGGTAAAACATAGTTTTCCTAATTAATAATGTAATATGAATCCCTTAGTGGCACCTTAAAAATTCCATTTCAATGTTTCAGTAGCTTTAATTGTCATTAGTTAATTTTACATATTTTCTAAACCAGTATTCGACACAAAATAAGTTATATTGATTTTATTTCAATTTGTTCTTCTTCTCGCATATTCTACCTCCCAATAAAGATGAAAATCCTTTACTACAACCCTTTTCAACCCTTAAACAATCCATAAACACTCCGATAACATCTCAAGCTTAAAACGACCATAAGATTGTTGTAGCTGTTGTACACCGTGGAACATTTACCCCTCTGGCCGCCCCAGTTGCGACGCTCCTGACATAATGATGCGACACGATGTTCACTAAATGTCATTTGTATAATGCTATAGCCTCCCTGCCAACCTCTGCACGGCACACTGGGATATTAACACCCTGACATTTCACTACAAAGAGCAAATTGTATATTATTATGCTAGCGATACATGGATGAGTTTTATAATTTTTTTATCACTTTATTTATTGCTGATTAACAGGAACTTAATCTCAATTATAGTAAGTTGGCTAAAATAAAATAAAATAAATATATCATCACGCCTTCTACCCATTACTGGGTGTGGCACTCTGCCGAAGCAGATCTCGGTAAGTGATATATTTTGCGCGTGAAGTGCGGTTAACAGTCATCAAATCACGGCCCCCAAAGATGTTAGTGGTGGAGGAGCCACAGTGGTAGCTTTTGAAATTATGAAAATTGTTTGACGCCTGTGGGAATTGAACCAGGGTTCTCAGGAACCACAGGCCGACTTCATACCACTGAGCTATCCACCCCATAAAAAATAAATGTTTTATATTATTTTCCTCTCAATTATTTTTAAGAAATTAAATAAAAATTTGTAACTCATTTTGCACTACCATTTTTTTAAATTTCGGTGGCGCTTTGTTACCAGTTAGTTTTGATATAAAACTTTATAAAATTCCTTTGAAACTAGTGATTTTATTGGTACAATATTGGCAACAGTAGCTACAGCATGTTTATTAAATTTCAGAAGATAATTGATATTGAAAATTTAAATGGAATTAACTGTATCCCAAGAGAAATTTAAATTTATAACCAATATTGATTAGCCAGAGCTACGACTACAGCGAACTAAAACCATAGTGCTGTATTAATATAAGAATAAAGTAACCGAAACGTTATTACTATCATTACATTAAATTTATGAGATTCATAAACATTAACAGCAGTCGTTTAATCAGCACAATATTATTAATTTGCAAAATAGTTACTTTTAGAATGACTATTTCCTATATGTAAAACTAACCAATCATTCGATTAAATTTAGTCATTTCTGGTCAACACGTACGTACTATAGCGGTAAAATTTCAAAATAAGTGGCTCAGTGGTATCGCGTCGGCTTGTGGATTTGCGAACCCGGGTTCGATTCTCACGACCAACAAACAATTTTCATCAAATTAAAACAATCCCTCCACTAACATCCATGAAATCTGTGATTTGACGGCTGGTAGTCGCACTTCATGCACAAAATATATTACTTATCGAGATCTGCTGCGGCAGAATGACACACCCAGTTATGGGTAGAAGGCGTGAGGTATTTTTTTAATATAAGTAGAAGTTAGCGAGTTAGCGGGTAATGACTTAGTGGTAACAAGTCAGCCTGTGGATCCTGAGAAACCGGGTTCGATCCCCACTGCCGATAAACATTTTCACCAAATTAAAATTACCCCTGTGGCTCCCTACCACTAATATCTTTGGAGGCCGTGATTTAGCGGCTGGTAACCGCACTTCACGCGCTAAAATATATCACTTACCAAGATCTGCTTCGGTAGAGTGCCACATCCAGTAATGGGTAAAAGGCGTGATGATATATTTCTATTTATTTATTTATTTTATTTCAAAATTATCCGTGTGGCACCGCCTCCACTAAAATCTTTTGTGGTCGCGATTTGACGCCTGGTAATTGCATTTTACACGCATAAATTTTTACTGAGATCTGCTTCAGCAGAGTACCACACCCAGTAATGGATAGAAGGCGTGATGATATATTTATTTTATTTATAAAAATTTGAATCTGTTTTAAATCCATGTAATTATAAACAAGCAAGTGATGATATATTATATATATATATATATATATATATATATATATATATATATATATATATATATATATATATATATATATATATATATAATTTATTTATTTAAGTTAGCGATATTTGATCGTACGTTTTATCTCAAGTATATCCACTGGATAACAATTGCTATAAACCAAACAAAATATAAACACCCCTAAAGAATAAAATGCATCCCTGAGTAGTGTCAAGATATTCAGTCAAACCACCCTCTCCTGCTTAAACTCATGTACACACACCCTCGCAAAACGTAAAACGCAGCGTTATTGAATTTTCCCGCTTGCGCTACATTGTTACGTTGTGTAACGTAACATCTACGTTACGTGAAAGCTCTACAGCAAGCAAGGGATGATGATGATGATGTGACGCACAAAAGACCGCTGTTAAGTTGCAGATATTCACGCGAACGCTACACACCGAAATTAGCTGCGGATTTCCGAGCAAGTTTGAAGTTGGCGCGGATAAAGTGCGCTGTTGTCAAGATGTGCGTTTTTGTGATACTACCTGTTGGGGGAGATTCAGATGGCGAAATTGAAATCTGCGCCGAGAAGAACTATTTTTTATCAGTTACAGTATACGCGTTTGACACATTAAAATACAACATTTGGTGATATAATTTTATACTAAATTTTAATATTTTTTTGCTGTCAAATGTATACAATTTATTTTTCGCGCTTCCATCCGACATTAACAGTATTGTAATTAACAGGACTGCACTGAATAATTTGAGATGTTTTGCGCATATGTTATGTCCGTCGAAGAAAGAAGATGAATGATAAGTGAATAGGAGTGATTGGCTAGATGTGATTTAAGGTTTGTGTGTGATAAATGATTTTTTATGTAA
Source organism: Pterostichus madidus (assembly GCA_911728475.2). NCBI lineage: Eukaryota > Metazoa > Arthropoda > Insecta > Coleoptera > Carabidae > Pterostichus > Pterostichus madidus. Next base: position 42,491,644 of record OU452303.1, on the reverse strand, counting down.
TAAATAAATGAGTTTATATGGAGTGATCTATGCATGTGGTTGAAGTGAAGGTGGTGTGTTTGGATGAGAATGTTTGACGAGGACTGATTGTTTGATTAATTTAATGATTTAATTATTTTAGGGTTCGTGCTACCCCATTTGATGGGATATAGCGAGATGATGTGTATGTATGTATGTATGTATGTAATTTCAAAATCGTTCGGATATTATACACTCGCACTCGCATAATTTCTGGCTTAGTGATACAAATAACTATTAGTCGATAAATTTTAAATAAAATAAATATATCATCACGCCTTCTACCCATTACTGGGCGTGGCACTCTGCCGAAGCAGATCTCGGTAAGTGATATATTTTGCGCGTGAAGTGCGGTTACCAGTCGTCAAATCACGGCCTCCAAAGATATTAGTGGTGGAAAAGCCAGAGGTAGTTTTTTGAAATTATGAAAATTTTACTAATCTATTATTATAGTTTATATTAAAAAATATAAGATAGTATTATAAGATACATGACATGGAGCAGTTCGGGCTATCAATATTGCATCATGTTTATTTATTTGTTACTCTGCACAACAGGAATTTATTCCCAATTATAGTAGCTTATAGTGAAATCCAAACCACTCAGACCCAATCGTATGTTTTTAATAAAAGTAAAAGCCAGCGAAATTTGATTACACGATTTCTTGCTTGTTAATGAGATAGGTGGTTTAGTGGTGTTGGTCGGGCTGTGAATTTGAGAACTCTAGTTCGATTTCCACAACCGAAAAACAATTTTCACCACATTAAAATTACCCCTGTGGCTTCCCTTCCACTAACATATTTAAAGGCCGTGATTAGACGGCTGGTAACCGCAATTCACGCGCATAAATATATCACTTACCGAGATCTGCTACTGCATAGTGCCACACCCAGTAATGGATAAAAGACGTGATGATTTATTTATTTAAGTTTAACCTGGATTTCATCACCTGAGTTAGAATTATTGTGTGTAATGATTTCCTGTCAAAATCTCGAATCCTCTGCTAGTTTCCTTCAAGTTAATATAAAAAACCTCACAAAAAAAACTAATCTCGCAAGTTCCGCATTATCCTATCAAATTCGCCGATTTAAAATATGAAAATTAGCTCTGGGGAATCTGTTGTAAAGTATCCTAATTCAGATCACGTTTAATGCAGTTCAATTTGAAACATCAATGGAGCTTTGAAAGGAATGCGCGCGTACATGTTTCAGATAAATCGTTTTTCAGGATTTCATCTTCCATTTAACCATTCAGGAAACCTCTCGGTCGCTTGAAAGCAAACTCAGAAGATTGTTAAATTGTATGAAAACGAACGGCAGACTACCGATGGAGTCCTAGAAATATTTATTTAACTTTGCAAAAACCGAAACCTTTACATTTGATTAAGATATTTAATTATTTTATATGTTAATCTACGTACAAAAATAATTTTAGTACATGTATTATTACATTTATTTCTAAAGTATTTCTATAACTTAAAATGTAAAAATTCTATTAGCTATCAGACTCCTGACATAACCTATTTGTATTTATTAGAAATGTCAAATAGCATTTCCGCCTTTACCTGGCGTTATGCCAACTGTGGAATAAAAAGATCTCCGGAATTGTATTGCCAACTGTAACAATTCCTTCTGTAGTAACAAGAGCTGTATTCTATTTGCCACTTGGTTCACTTAAGGTAGTACTAGCGTAAAAAAAATTTTGCAGATCTGAATGACATTTGGCGCACGTAAACATTGGATAGTCATACGCATCCTGTTAAAATATGAAACACATTCATCGTCTGTGAACAAATATACTCGCTTGTAAAGTTGAGTTCTTATACACGGGGCTTATGGCGATCATCACTCAGAATCGCACATATTTGGTTTGTGTACCTCTAAAATTTTGCAGTTTCATTTGAAAAACTAGTAAGATGTTCTAGAACTATCCATGTATATTGTATCAGAAGGAGAAAGTTTTTTATCGTTTAGTAATGGATATATAGCCATGCAAAGACTTGTTTTCAACGAAAAATTAAGAATCCCAATTTATAATGGCAACACCACACGGTGGTATGGTATTTGAAAATTCACTAGACCAACAACCTGTTAACAATTCATCATATTCAAATCATAATAGGTATAAAACACTTATTTTATTAAATTTTTATATTTTTTTGAGCGTCAGTTTCGCCAGTCGACAGCCGATGGCGCCACCGTCACAATAGTACTACCTTAAATCATTTCAGATAAATTAGACACATAACTAAATGAACTGAATTAAGCAAACTGACGCACTTATTGGGGTAAATTACTTCAATGTAAATTAGAATCTATAATACTAGTACTAGAAATAAAGTCAGCGAAGTAATCCAGCGAAATAAATAAGTGATCTAATTCAGTAAGTGTAAGTTAGATCTGATCCAAATGGCAAATGGAATACGCCTATTATTATATTACAGATTCTTTAAATTTGTTTGAGAATATGGTTTAGTGTATTTTGATTAATCCAAAATTAAGGATTAGCTAAAACTATTTTGAAAATTGGGCTGTAAATGACAAAATTTCTTGTAATAATTCGGAAATAACTTGAGCAAAATGATTCCTGGCAAATATCAAATATAAAAAGCACCCTCCCTCCTCGACGAAAATTCCGAATTCACCGCAGAATACTGGGATCATAGAAGGCATCGCCAATGACAAAGTGAATCTGCGAAAACAATTAAACAACTGCGAAACGCAAACGTCTCCCTATTCAAATGATAATTATGAATTAAATTTGGAATTGTTCTGACGATTCCCGGACAAAAGACGTTCCCAACTCTCAGATCGGCGTCGCGTCGGGGCGCTGTGCCGCTCGCCTGTGATTGTGATTGTGTCCCGAGGCCAGGACAAGCTTTGCTCCGCTGCATTACGATATCGATTGAGACTAGATCCAAATGCGTTGTTCGCAGTACAGTTTAAAATGAATTTCGTGTTCGCTATCAGCCGGCTACCAAATGTCAGACGGTTTTTGATTATAATTAGAATTGGATACTTTGGATTTTCAGGGTTGGTACGCTTTGAAATTATTGCTGGAATATATTATTTAATGTTTAAGATATTATAGATGCAAATTTAGTGGAAATACATTAAATTTATGCTGTTGGTAAATGACAAATTCAGCCACGTTTTGTAAAAGAGTTGTTACTTAAAGTTGATGAAAAAGTGACTACAACGCTTCATAAAAATGGTTGCTACAGGAAGGTTACTATCAAAATTAATTATTATTATACATTTCAATCAGAGCTGGGCAAGCTACTTAAAAAAAGTAGCTAAGCTACAGCTACAGCTATTCTTTAAAAAGTAGCTAAGCTATAGCTATTAGCTATATTTTGTAAAATATAGCTAAGCTACAGCTAAAAGCTTTCGTTAAAGTAGCTGTTAAATTTTAAAGCTACTTTTTTAAATTATTGTGAAATAATTAAATTTGCCATTGTCATATGATCAGTCTTTTGTTATAATGGCTGTTAATTTACTATTATGTACATAAATATCAAAAATAGCAAATACCATCTGGCACCTACTGTGTATTTTTGCGTATTAGAGCCATTAGAACCGGCAACAAATAATTATTTTGTGTAGGTTTCGCTTGTACGCATGCGTACTTTGTTGACCTTCTGCTTAAAAAGTAGCTTGAAGCTACAAAAAGTAGCTTTAAGCTATAAAAAGTAGCTTTAAAAGTAGCTTCAGTTGTTATTTTTAAGCTAATAGAAAAAAAAGTAGCTAGCTACAAGTTACAGCTATATTTTTTCACAGTTAGCTAAGCTACAGCTACAGCTAAGGTAAATGTAGCTAAGCTAGTAGCTAAGCTACAAAAGTAGCTAGCTACTGCCCAGCTCTGATTTCAATGCACATTTATCGTTTACTACTGTTTAAATTTTGACAGTAATGCTACTTTCCCATAAGTGATTCGGCTGCAGTCTTTTTACTTTCTTATACACAGTATAAGGAAGTATTGGAATCGTGAAAAAAATAGAAACAAAAAACATAGATTTTAATTTTCGCTTTATCTAGTTATCTATGTCTATTTTCGGAAAAACAAATAACATCATTAAAATGGTCAACTAATTTGGCAACTTTGCCTCAATTTATTCGACTTCCTCACGGTTTTTGAGATACCAAGGTTTAGGCTCGATAAAAGGACATCCTGTATATGCCTCATCAGTAAAGTTAGACATAAAGTAGTCAACATTACTAAAAAATTTCCGCGAAAATCTCGTCAAAGATTTTTTCACGATTCCAATACTTCCTTATACTGCGTATAAGAAAGTAAAAATACAAGAATTTAGTTTCAAATTATTGTTAGTATATTTTAAAGTCTAATTCTCAAAATGATTTTAGCTAATCCTTAATTTTGGATTAGTTACTATTAATCTAGTTCGATTTAAAAAAGTTACTTCAAATCACTTTTCGAAAACTACTCGTAAATGGATTAGAGTTTATTTAAACTTTTTTGAGAATATGGTTTATCCTAATTTAATTAATCAAAAATTCAGAATTAGCTAAAACTCTTTTGAGCATCGGGCTGTTAATTTTTAACACCTTGGTAGTTTAAAATACCAATTGATCATTTAAAAATAATCGAAACGATTGCAGAATAAAAATGTTGAATATGCGCAATAATCCGTAATATAATAATTTCATATTTAATTTCTCAGTAAAAGAGCAAAAACAAATTCCATTGAACCTTGCATGAATGAATGCATTTGAACTGCACATCGATACAATTGTTTCAGCATGATCAGTCGCAGTCGCAGTCGAAGCCGCCCCATGTCAATTTCATAAATGCGTTTAAATATACGCTGCATTCTGTCACTCGCTCGTCACGGATGTTAAATATGGATGAAAAGATGAATGCGGTTCGTATTTTTACAGCACGAAGCCCATTCAACAGCTATTTACGTATTTTCACTATGTGCATTTGTTTTCAAACTTATTTGAATTACAATAGAGGATTTTTAACTTCAAATTGACAGTTGAAGGTTTTCAAACTATTTCGACAGTTTTAAACTAGGGTTAGAAATCGTTCTCAAGGAAAATTTTATAGTGCTTCATACGGATTATAGTATGAACTAGGCCGGAAAATGAATTTTTGCGAGCAAAATAGTTTCTGGACGTGTGGTACACAATATTTTTTTAAATAAAAAAGTATATATATCATCACGCCTTCTACCCATTACTGAGTGTGGCACTCTGCCGAAGCAGATCTCGGTAAGTGATATATTTTGCGCGTGAAGTGCGGTTACCAGTCGTCAAATCACGGCCTCCAAAGATGTGGAGGTGGAGGAGCCACAGGAGTAGTTTTTTTTGAAATTATGAAAATTGTTTGTCGCTTGTGGGAATCGAACCAGGGTTCTCAGATTGATTTAAAATTAGTAAAAATCTCTAACTTCCAAGCACGAAATTGACGGTCAGTCTTATAACATCGTAACATTCCTACTTTCACGTGTTGGACTCGCCCAGCTGAATTTTCTCAACGGTGTATTACACTACAAATATTATTTATTAAAGATAGTTCAATTATCTGTATATAGTAGTATATATGGGGTGGCTAGCTCAGTGGTATGAAGTCGGCCTGTGGATCCTGAGAACCCTGGTTCCATTCCCACAGACGACAAACAATTTTCATAATTTCAAAAACTGTCCCTGTGGCTCCTCCATCACTAACATCTTTGGGGGCCGTGATTTGACGACTGGTAACCGCACTTCACGCGCAAAAAATATATCACTTACTGAGATCTGCTTCGGCAGAGTGCCATACCCAGTAATGGGTAGAAGGCGTGATGATATATTTATTTATTTATTTTATTTTAGTATATATTTTATTAGTTGTACACAGCAACTGCAAATTGATTTATAATTACTTACAATGCACAAATTAGTTCTAAAATTAGTAACAATATCTAACCTCCAAACATTCACTGATACTGACAGCCAGTGATACCAATGCTAACATTATAAAAGTCCTAAATTTTTACAGAACGACGTTTGGTAAACACAAGGTTTCCAAACGATTTAGAGATATGTAAAACTGTTAATCTCGGATGAGGGCGCGAAAAATACATTTATAGTTGATATAAATGAGTTTGTATGAAAGGTATTATGAATGTAGATGAAGTGAAAGTTCTATGACAAGATAGAAATGTTTCGCGGAAATGAATCTAATATTCTGCGCAAGTTCAAGGGTTTGATGAAACATTTGATGTTACATTCAATCAGATTCTTATAAGAAGAAGATTCCAATCATTCTCTTGTATGAGCTAAATAAAGATTGTCCGGGTGAAGAAATAACATACGTTTATAGACAACCTGTACGCAGTATGCAGTACTAGGCATTTTATAAAAGATGCCTGCATTATTTCCATATCTTTATTTAGCTCATGCAATGATTACAATTTTTTTCTTACGGATATCAGACTATTGCATCTATTTTGTAATCAAAATTGCTTAGGACCGGTTTTTCCATCTCCGAATAAAGTTTCTGATAACTATCGGCAGGAGAATAGAAAAAATATCACATAAGAAAATAATATTTAGTATAATTATTACCATTTGTACTATTATTTAGATGCGATATTTCCTTATTTATCTCGTTGATACTTATTGGGAACTTTATCCGAAATTGGAAAAAAATCTGTCTTAAGTACAGCAATTGCTAATAAGATCTTCGATAGCAATCTTCCTAGCAACCACTGTTGTTTGTGGTCTCAACAATTGCTATACTTAGCAATTTTTGTTACAAAAGAAGTATATTATTTATAAATATATTATTTTGCAACAAAATACGCAAATTAGATTTACAATATGCTTGCAGATAATTTGAAGCACCTCTCTCTTAGATTATTATTATTATTATTTATGTTACTCTGTACAACAGGAATTGAATCCCAATTACAGTACAGGGTCCGATCTCACCGAACCGCAGAGTGGTTGTAATTATAATTTCTAGCTTGAGTGGGAATCAAACTCGGGATCTCCGGATTCGAATTCCGTAACGCTACACAACCCCACCATACTGCCGGACAATAATTATTATAAATAAATTGTTCTTGTTATATTTAATAAAAATGTAACCTTTGTACTTAATCTATATATTCTATAAATATTTGAGGTTATATTTGAACTGCAAACAATTTTAGAATTGAATTTATGCAAACAAAATATTTCTGCTTCGTTTCCCAACCTAGTGTTAAGTTATTGTTATATTTAGCTTCCTGTTAAATATAGCTGAGGATCCATAATTTAAGTTGCTGTTAGTTAACATTAACATTAACAGCTGAAGGATAAACCAGACATATGATGTTAAAGTTAAGATAGATATTTTGCATAAACAATTTTGTAGAATATATTTCAAAGACACATCAAGAATCCTTGCAATCTTATACAAACATTTTCTATACAAAAAGCTAGCTTAAGTTTATACAAAAACAGACAAACTTATACTGGGTTACATGAAAGTTTTATCGGTTCATTAGCAACTAACGGTTCAATAAGATTCAGAAAATCGCTGTTGATACTGTTGCTAGATAAACAATTCTTAACTAAAGAGTTCTTTATTATTTTCTTCTTGCAACCCAGCATGAGAATGACAAAACTTTGAAACTATATCTACAAAACAACTTTAAATAAATAACCACGCAATTCAAGTTGTGTTCAACCTTTTTAGTGACTTTAAGCGAGCAAAACCACCACAAATTGCAGTATACAAATTGTTTGAAAGTAACAACGAAAATTTAGAAACAGTATAATTAGAACTTGAAGTATTAACAACCGAAGAAATACTGGGAGATAAGAAGCACCTCAATGAGGAGTCTTATACAAATAAATCGAAGACAAGAAATATTATGTTAAAGTTAAGGTTGTTATTTCGCATAAACAGTTTTGTAGAACGTATTCTAAAGATACGACGTATTGTCAACGATTACAAATATTTCTGAAAGTTACTTTCTTTACAAAAAGCTAGTTCAAGTTTCACAACTTTAAATAAATAACTCACGCAATTAAAGTTGCGTTGAGCATTTGAAGTGACTTTAAGCGATCAAAACTAGCAGGAGTTAAAAAGTAACGAATTTAAAATTTGAAGTATGTTTGCGTACATCAGACTGACTGAAACTGCTCTCGTCTGCCAATTATCCACAACAACACTGAGTGAATCGAATCGCCTACCTGGTCTTATTCACACTGGCACATTTCTGTAGCACTGGATGGGCACGGACACAACGCAGTCGGACGCAGTGAACGCACTACCCGGAATGCCGGAGCCGGTACAAGTCCGGGTTTATATATGGCGGGACCGCGGGAGGGGAGAGCGTTGCCAGGCGACGCTGGGATCATAATCATATCATATGTACCCCTCTCCGCGTCGCCGCAGCGTCCTGGAGTACAGGGAGCACAGGGTTGCGTACAGGGAGGGTTGATGTGCCAGGGCGTCGAATGTACGTGAGGGGAATTGTGTCATGAGATAGAAATATCATAATTTGGGAAGTTAATATCCGACAAATTACAGCCCCCAAGTATGTTACTAACTAAAGGGGAAGTTACAGGGTTAATTTTGTGTAGTACTAGTTTCAGATTAACACTATTTATTTGCTTGAAATAGAAACTTTAATTTAAAATTATAGTGCAATTAAAAAATACCTACATTAACAAGAAAATGTATTTTATTTCGACCATTTTAGCTACAACATAAACCAATTTTTTTAAAAATAGTTGTTCATTTAAATAAAAATAGTACATATTTTGAAAATAGGTACGGTATTTAAAAAAAAAAAATTCGCATGGTATGCAAGGATAAGAATGTTTCGTGAAGACTAATTGCAGAAAGAATATATGAATAAATTGTTTAGAAAATTTAATTAGTAAATAAATAAAAAATAAATAAATATATCATCACGCCTTCTACCCATTACTGGGTGTGGCACTCTGCCGAAGCAGATCTCGGTAAGTGATATATATATATATATATATATATATATATATATATATATATATATATATATATATATATATATATATATATATATATTGCGCGTGAAGTGCGGTTACCAGTCGTCAAATCACGGCCCCCAAAGATGTTGGTGGTGGAGGAGTCACAGGGGTAGCTTTTTGAAATTATGAAAATTGTTTGTCGCCTGTGGGAATCGAACCAGAGTTCTCAGGATCCACAGGCCGACTTCATATCACTGAGCTAGCCACCCCATAAATTAATTAATTAACTAATTAATTAAATTAGTATTTTAAGTAAATACATAACAATTAATGCAAACCAAAAAAAAAATTGGAATAAAAACATATTTAACTCCAGGACGACCGTAGCTTAGTTGGTCCTAGGTTAAAATCCTAGCGGTATCTCATTATAATTCAATTTGTTCCCAAAAATGTTTTAAGGGTTTGTGCTACTCCATTTGATGCGAAATAGCGTTATGTCTAGTGGAAGCCGAAGTTATGAGACATAACAGTATTTTTTAGATATGAGTTGAAGTCTACACGGTTTTAGTTCGTAAACTCTAGCTTATAAAGATAAAGATATATCTTCTGGACTACGATTGCATCATGGTTATAATTATTGTAACGCATACTATGTCAACAATATACGTCCCAGAATTCGCCGTCACGGTCCACAAAAGCTCCAAAGCTCCAGTCGGAGAACCAGCCTCATCGGAGAAATGTAACGCAGTAGTGGGGATAGGACTCAACATCGCCACAGCACAGTAGTGGGGGAACATCTCCCGCTTTCCTACATCCTGCTGAACGAGAAGGGGGGGTGCTCTCGCACTCTGTTTGTGGTGGGGGTACGATGCGATATTGTTCTTTTTGCGGTCGTTTAATGTTCTGGCAGGTGTAGCACTGCACCTACGTCGCAGCAGGAACCTCGCAGGAATCTTCCTGCGATTTTATTAATTGTTAGCGGCGTGCGTCTTTAGATTTTTTTATTAGGGATATTTTACTGGGGTAATTTGTGATTTTATGTTTTTTTACGTTGGTATTAAGATGAGGAGAAGATTGTGAGTTATGGGTTGTTGATCGCTGGTTGATTAGAATTTTTTTTCGGGGCAACCGGATGAATTAGTAAATTTGTAATAAAAATACAAATGTGGAATTTTATGACCGGGTTTCATGAATTCATTTTGGCGGTTTGATCGTAACTTGTAGCATAAATTAATAAATACAAATCCGTTGCATTGTAATTTTAAATTTGAAACTTTCATTGTGCTGACATTTTATTGCAAGATATTTTCGAGTAAATTACGGTTAATTCTGTTTCCAACAAAATTCGATTTATTTTCTACATAAACGTCACTCAGACTTAAGTTTGGAAAATAAAATAGCAATAATTGAGCTGATTAAGTATTACTATTAAATTTAAAATATACACTGCACTACGCTTTGCTTTTTTTTATCAATTATTCTACTTATATCGTTTAATGATATTAAATTAAATAAATAAATATATCATCACACCTTCTAACCATTACTGGGTGTGGCACTCTGCCGAAGCAGATCTCGGTAAGTGATATATTTCGCGCGTGAAGTGTGGTTACCAGTCGCCAAATCACGGCCCCCAAAGATATTAGTAGTAGAGGAGCCACAGGGGTAGTTTTTGAAATTATGAAAATTGTTTGTCGCTTGTGGGAATCGAACCAGGGTTCTCAGGATCCACAGGCCGGCTTCATACCACTGAGCTAGCTAGTTGATAAAATAAATATCATTTATGCACAACCGGGCCGAAATTAATGTGTTTTAGTCCTAAAAAACGGGCTTAAACACTTGTTTTTGGCCCTAGGGCTAAAAAAATAATTCCTATGGATATGGAATAAAATGACAATTTTTGTTTATTGTGAATATCTGATTTTACAAAATGTCATTTTGACATATAACCTATGTACATATTTTAATCTTTTGAACATATAATTAAATGTTATTTTGTTGTGCATAAAATATTGTATGTACCACGGGTGAAATTAGCGTTTCTGACCCTGAGCATGTTATTAGCTCTCGATGCTTTGCGCCTCGTGTATAATCATGCCACGGGCCAGAAACGCCTGTTTTCACCCTTGGTACATAAATAATTATTTTTAAAGTTGTGATTACTCAGACGGTCGGTTCTAGGAGCTAAACTCATAAATAAATGAAATTGCAATAATTTCAGTTTTCAAAATTACAAAATTAACTACCCATTTCACTAATCAATCCCCCCGCCCCCTAATTACGCTAAACTATACATCTCAGCATATGTAATCCTAAATCGTACTAGTCCACTACATATAACACATACTTGTCCCTCCCCGCCACCCCCACCGCTGATACATATCTCTATCTGGTCTAGTTGGCCATACGAAGCTCTCACAGTCCATAGGCGGCGGACAGTGGGGCAACGGGGGCACCGCGTGCATAGTTATCTGTAGATGTAATTGAATGTTACATACCGCTTGTTGTGGTGTAGCAGTGGCGTGCGTACCGCGGGGGTAGAAGGGAAATGGTTCCGTTATCCGGTAAAGCGCACGCTCTGACGGCCGGATGGAGAACTAGCGTGGAAAGCAGGATGGGAAAGGATACGGTCGGGAAAATTCGGGAATAGTCGGAAGGATTGTAATGGGTAAATGTTTTAAATATTTCTGCTGAATTTTTAACAGAGAAAATATAGACTTCGTACAGGTAATTGTAGATTAGTAGATAAAACTAAAGTGAAATTTATGTTTACTAATTAATAAGCGAGAGAAAATGAATTTAAATCTCGCTGAGTTCGATTTATATAAAAAAAAATATGTATCTGAGTGGTTCGAATTACAGTATAAGCTACTGTAATTGGGATTAAATTCTTGTTCCAGATGAATAAACAAATTCATTGCCAAAGTTAACTTTACTATGTTGCAGTCCAATTCTTAAAAGAGTTTTAGATAATCCTAAATTTTGAATTAGTCAAATTAAAATAAATAATGGCTCAGTGGTATCAAGTCGGCCTGTGAATCCAAAGAACCCTGGTTCGATCCCACTGGCGACAAAACATTTTCACTAATTTAAAATTACCCCTGTGGCTCCCCCACCACTAACATCTTTGGGGGCCGTGATTTGATGGCTAGTTAACGCGCATAAATATATCACTTATCGAGATCTGCTTCGGCAGAGTTCCACACCCTCTAATGGGTAAAAGGCGGGATGATATATTTATTTATTTATATAAAATAAATATATTCTCAAAAAAATTTAAATAATCTTGTTACCATTTAGTTTTCATGATTTAAATTAACTTTTTTTGTCCCTCAGCCGATAACCAATTTTCACCATATTAAAATTACTCCTGTGGCTCCTCCTCCACTAACTTTTTTGGGGCCGTGACTTGACGGCTGATAACCGCACTTCACGTGCATCAATATATCAATTACCGAGATCTGCTACGACAGAGTGCCACACTCGACCCGATCCTCAAAAAAGTTTTAGCTAATCCTGAATTTTAAATTAGTTAATCTTATTCTGGTCAGATTTTAAAAAGATAATACAAATTACTTTCCGAAGTGGTAATAAAATTATATTATGGAAAAAGTTTTCAGAATATTATGGAGTAGCTAACATAGTGGTATCAAGTCAGCCTGTGGATCCTGAGAATCCTGGTTCGATTCCCAAAGGCGACAAACAATTTTCACCATTTTAAAAACTACCCCGGTGGCTCCCCCACCACTAACATCTTTGGGAGCCGTGATTTGATGGCTGGTAACCGCACTTCATGCACAAAATATCGATATATCGAGATCTGCTTCGGTAGAGTGCCACACCCAGTAAAGGATAGAAGGCGTGTTGATATATTTATTTTCCTACAACTGTGCGATTTCTTTGTTATTACGTAACTATAATTGCCTTGGTTACGTATGGAAAGTAGATGAATGCAGACCAAGTGCGTTTCCGAAAGCAAAGAAACACTAGTGCGGAAAGTGCTTCATTACGTAACTGTCAAAAGAATATTGTTTTGACAGCGATTTAAATTTCGCGCTGGGCGCGGAATTCATATTTTGATCACAGACGCTTATGGAAGAAGAAGATACGGTGAACCAGCGCTAGTAAATATGCAGTAGTATATTTTGACGTTTATAAACGTAACCTTAATTTGCAGTATATCTAATCTGTAGACAATTAATAAAAAGAACCGAACAAAGTAAAATATATCGATAAATGGTTTTATTTAAAGAGTAAGTGAAATACTGCATATTTATTGTTTGTGTATATTATTAATACAGTTGTTACAGTTGCTTATATTGACATAATGTAAAGTGGAAATTTTTGTGTCTAAAGAAACATTGATTTCTTCCGTACCTGTTCATATTATTACCAGTAATATTATTGGTAACAATTTCGGAAGCTTCAGAAGTACCAGCAGCAGGTTGATTGTCATTGTCGAAAATAGATCCAACATAGTATGATCCGGAGCTTCAATTATCTTTGGAGGTGTTAATGATAAAGAAGAATCACTCACTGTACTATTCCAATCAAGATGATTTTGAAGAAATTATTTTGACGTTAGTGAAATATTTTTAAATAACGTAGAACAATGTGCAAGCAATCAACAAACAAACCATAGCAACGCCGTAAAACATCGTTCTCATGTAATATGATTAAAATTTTATAAATTTTATAAATTTTAATAATATTTTAGTGATTTACTAAATCGCACAGTTGTAGGAAAAATGTTGTTTATAACACGTGCCGAAAAAGGTTACATGCTCGTGCAGATTTCCGCACTCGGCAAGCCTCGTGCGTTAAATTCTGCACTTGCACGTAACGAGCCTTTTTCGGCACTTGTTATAAAAATAACTATTATTCATATTTAATAATTAAAACGATTTTTGGTTGAAGTTTTATACATTTGATTTAATTAGAGTCTATTTAAACATTTTTGAGAAAATGAGTTAGCTTAATTTGACTAATTCAAAATTCAGGATTAGCTGAATCTCTTTTGAAAATTAGGCTGTAAATGTTTATTAACCACTGTTAATGGAGCTAATATGAAACTAAACACTTTTATCATAACCTACTGTCATTTTCCCCATTGAAAATCCCATTTCTCTCTAGTATTCAGTTATCCCCATTAACACGATCGCATCGCGTCGAGTTCATTTGTTTGTGCACACATGCACGGCCTGCTAGATGGGCTGATACTCCGCCGCACATTGTTATTTCACAGGCAGCTAGCGAAACGACATTGTCACATTTTCTTTGATAGTCGCGTGTTACGAACAAGTATGTGGCAGATAAGCATGCGCCATTTTTTATAACTGCACACGTCACGCAAATGGCGGTAATTTTCAAACTTCGTTATGTTTATGGCGGTGTAACTCATGATTTCAATGTGGTTGCCATGAGTTTTATTGCGATTTTTAGCGGAGATCGCGAATATATCGGTTAGTGATGCAGTCTGATTTATTTTTATTGTGGACGCATTACTACTGCGATTTTCACGCCCTAATATATTACTGATTATTATTCATATATTGAACTGCAGCCTATACTATCTATACCCAAATTTAAAAATGTGCGTACAGCGCTACCAATGGAAAGTATAAACACGAAAAATATGTTAACTAAAATGTAATTTCGTTTGAATCTCTACAAATTGTGACAAATTTAACCAATGATAGAAACAGCAATGTCAAATTTTGTTTCTAAGAACTGTCATTTAAATTGTAATAATATGTGTTTTAATGTTTTTTTTTTCATGACCTTGGCAGGAAGTAAAACTTTCGTCCCTCAATTGAGGAAAGAAAAGGATAGGGAAGAATAGTTATTTATGCAATGGTAAAAATGATACTTTATTGCATGAGTGGCTAGTTCAGTGGTATGAAGTCGGTCTGTGGATCCTGAGAACCCTAGTTCGATTCCCACAGGCGACAATTTTCATAATTTCAAAAACTACCCCTGTGGCTCCTCCACCACTAACATCTTTGGAGGCCGTGATTTGACGACTGGTAACCGCCTTTCACGCACAAAATATATCTCTTACCGAGATCTGCTTCAGCAGAGTGCCACACCCAGTAATGGGTAGAAGGCGTGATGATATATTTATTTTATTTATTATTTTGAATTTGTTTGCGGTGCAATGTAGATGACATTATATTCATTTACAAACAAGCTTATGGGTCACCCTGTATATTATCACAAAGCTATTTAGACATATCTAAAGGTACTGTTAAATGTCTAGGTATAGTAATGTCACCTGTAGGCCATTTTGGACACGACATGAACTGCCAGAGGGCCAAAATTACCCTGAACACTAGAATCTCATTATAGTAACATGTCGTGGTAATGTTCCTTTCTTTTCATTGTCCCATAACCGTATTACAAACGTACAATCACATTCAAAAAGAAAACAATAAGTTTAAAAAATATAAGTAAATAAAAAATGGGGTGGCTAGCTCAGTGGTATGAAGTCGGCCTGTGGATCCTGAGCACCCTGGTTCGATTCTCACAGACGACAAACAATTTTCATAATTTCAAAAGCTACCCCTGTGGCTTCTCCACCACTAACATCTTTGGAGGCCGTGATTTGACTACTGGTGACCGCACTTCACGCATAAAATATATCACTTACCGAGATCTGCTTCGGCAGAGTGCCACACCCAGTAATGGGTAGAAGGCGTGATGATATATTTATTTTATTTTTTAAATATTGTATCACAAAAATTATATTAGAATTTAAAATATAACCGTATGTTGTTATTTGGATATTTTGTAGGTACAAACATTACTTAGGTACTTAAGGTTTCTTACAAGTCTAGTTCTTCATAGCAAAGTACATAAAGGCCATATTACTTTCAAACTTTTTTCGTATGCAAAATTTATGAAAAGAAACCACAATCCTATAATAATTTAAACATCAACTTTCATACTCTAGTAGATCTATTTAGTTTTTGATCTCAGAACAAATCTCTTGGTTGTGCTATATTCAAAATATAATTGACAGAAACAAAATGGCAACGTATTCAATTGTCAAGTCATTTGCTATGGCGTATATTCAAAATTTAATTACAAAAATTTGTTTTAAGACAGCTGCAATTTAAGAAAGACAAGATACTAATTAATTTAATTAAAATATTCGTTTTGAAATTAATGTGGTGTCAAATAATAATGCTGCACGTATATAAAAAGTTCTTGGTAATGTTATTAATTATGGTGGCAAGTCATTGGATTAAAAATGAAGATATTCTGGGACACCGAACCAATTTAATTCGAGTTAAACCACGGAGTTTTCCGCCGCGTAGTTTAAAAAGATAAATGAAAGCCTAGCAGGCCGTGATTTATTGTTTTGTTAACATTTCACTATCGTAGGTGGCGTTGGCCCCACACCGCCCGGCATTTGTTAATAGTTCGTTTGTTTTGCGATTTTGTTTTGTTCGAGCTGTTGCGTGGTGGAAAATAATTATTGCTGTTTTGGTCTGGGTTTAAATAATTGTGAAACAAATTTGAAAACGTTTTTCAGGTTAACTGAGTGGATTTTTTTATTTACTTGTTGTCTCGCTCGACGCTGATGTATGGTGATAGATTCTCATTAGTGCGCGTGTTTCAAACATTTACACCATGCGATTTTTTACATATTTTTGTTTTATGTTATGTTGCAAGTCATTCCACTAACTTCAACCGGGATATATTGTACTACGAGCTGTAAAAATACGAGTTGACTGACAATACGTCATATTTTATATATAGTTTTATGGTTTTTATTATTCTAATAGAACTTTTATCATCATATTTTCTATTCAAACATACTATACGAGTATATATCTGATAGGTTCATTATATTCTTAATAAAGTTACCATTATACAAAAATCATAAAAAGGAAATAAAATAATCTGATTTTCATGATAATTAGATTGTATAGGTTTTTCAGAAGAATTTGATAATGACGCCATTAAAATTAAAATTAAATATAAATATATCATCACGCTTTTTACCCATAACTGGATGTGGCACTCTGCCGAAGCAGATCTCGGTAAGTGATATATTTATGCACGTCAAGTGTGGTTACTAGTCGTTAGATAACGGCCCCCAAAGATGTTAGTGGAAGGGGAGCCACAGGGGTAATTTAAATGTGGTGAAAATTATTTATCGGCTGTGGGAATAGCACCGAGGTTCTCAGGATCCACAGGCCAACTCGGATACCACTGAGCCATTACCCCATAAAAATAAAAATAAAATATAAATATATCATCACGCCTTTTACCCATAACTGGATTTAGCACTCTGCCGAAGCAGATCTCGGTAAGTGATATATTTATGCACATCAAGTGTGGTTACTAGTCGTTAAATCACGGTCCCCAAAGATGTTAGTGGAAGGGAGCCACAGGGGTAATTTTAATGTGGTGAAAATTGTTTGTCGGCTGTGGGAATCGAGGTTCTCAGGATCCATAGGCCGACTTGATACCACTAAGCCACCAACCCCAAAAAAATTATACGTACATATTTTCTGTTTTCAAACATTTTATGTTTTAAATGCAATTATTTCATATATTTTATTTCTGTTTATTTATAAATCACTTACAATATGAGAAATTTATTGTCATTGGGGACACCTTCATTTCTTGGTTAGTTGTATTTTTACCAAATTTCACCTCAGTTCATATTTTGTATTATAAAAATTTGATGCGTTAATTTAAATTAATAAAAATATTCATATATATGCAGAAAACTATGAGGAATTCAGTGGTGAAGTTTTTAGTCCTGTAACTAGTCTAGTTTTGGAGTTATATAGTAATTTAGGTGATACATTTTGTAATGAAGCAAAATTATACATAAATTCAATTTTTTCCGAGGCTATATCTCAAAAACTAAAAAAGATACGAAAATGCGCTCAACATCATTGAATTTCTTGTGCTTCAATTAATTAAAAAACTTATTTTCAGCGATTTTCATTTTTCTCAAATTTCTTAAGGGGTACCCCTTAAGATTTTTTCGATTTTAGGCCACTTTCAAACTTATTACTCTAAAAATTTAACCTGTGCAAATATTTTAATAAAAATTACATACATATGTATTTCGACGTGCTGAATCTAATGGTGAAATCCCCGAGTGCGTATTTGGTCTAATTTTCAAGATATCGCCTTACGAAATTTTTGATATACGGAAATTTTGACAAAAAATTATAAATTTTAAAAACATCTAAAAATATGCAAACAAATCAATTAAAACGCGAGGAATTCAATGCCGTTGAGCGCATCTTCATATCTGGCTTAGTTTTTGAGATATAGCCTCTAGAAAGTTGATTTTATTGCAAATTTGATTCCATTTCACATTTTGTTGCCATACAAATTTATGCGTTGATTGAAATTAATAAAAATATTCATACTTATGCAGAAAACCATGAGGAATTCAGTGGTGAAGTTTTTAGTCCTGTAACTATTCTGATTTTTGAGTTATATGATACATTTTGAAATTAAGCAAAATTATATATAAATTACATTTTTCTCGAGGCTATATCTCGAAAACTAAAAGAGATACGAAGATTCCTTCAACGGCGTTGAATTTGTCGTGCTTCATTTGACATAAAAACTTATTTTCAGCGATTTTCATTTTTTTCAAATTTCTTAAAGGGTACCCCTTAAGTTTTTTTCGATTTCAGGCCATTTTTAGACTTTTTGAGTTAATTATGAGTTTATTAAAGTTAATAAAAATGCACGTACTTATGCAGAAAACTCTAAGGAATTCAGTGGTAAAATTTCCAGATCCATATTTATCCCAGTTTCTGAAATATAGTCTCCGGAAAAGTTGCATTTCGAATTTTGTACCAAAAACAATGTATTCATAATTTTGAACCAATCAAAATATTGACCTGATCTTGTTAGCTATATTTTTGAATACACACTTACTACCATTTTGTTTTTCACTCCTCTATATTCACCTCAAACTACCCTTATACAACAGCCATCAACGTGATTTAAAACATCGTCACAAGTGACGATTACGTCAGGGAACATTTACCGAAATTCGATTCCGCTGGCGAACACATACGTGTGTATGTGTGTGTGTGTGTGTGAGAGGAACAGGAAATATTTGCCATATTTCACATGTCACGATTAAGGTGCACGGTTACGTGTGAGCTTCGCATTATCTCCGCTCTGCAGCGAGACTGAAACTGAAACTGAAATGTGCGTTGTTGACGTGATGCGTGGAGTATCTCTCACCAGACACCGGGAACCAGGGTGATTGCTTTTCACGATATTATTTAAAATTAATAAATGTGACGCTATAGAATCTATATAGATTCGTATGCTCATGAGAGGTACGGGTAATGAAAGTGAGGTAAAATTTGCCTTTCATAATTAAAACTACCCCTGTGGCTCCCCCACCTCTAACAACTTTGGGGGCAGTGATTTAACGACTGGTAATCGCACTTCACGCGCATAAATGTATCACAAAACCGAGATATACTTCGGCAGAGGGCCACATCCAGTAATGGGTAAAAGGCGTGATGATATATATTTTTTAAGGTAGTACTAGTGTGACAGTGGCGCCATCGGTTGTCAAGTGGCGAAACTGACGCTCAAAAAAATATAAAAATTGAATAAAATAAGTGTTTTATACCTATTATGATTTGAATATCATGAATTGTTAACAGGTTGTTGGTCTAGTGAATTTTCAAATACCATACCACCGTGTGGTGTTGCCATTATAAATTGGGATTCTTAATTTTTCGTTAAAAACAAGGCTTTGCATGGCTATATATCCATTACTAAACGATAAAAAACTTTCTTCTTCTGATACAATATATATGGATAGTTCTAGAACATGATACTAGTTTTTCAAATGAAACTGCAAAATTTTAGAGATACACAAACCAAATATGTGCGATTCTGAGTGATGATCGCCATAAGCCCCGTGTATAAGAACTCAACTTTACAAGCGAATATGTTTGTTCACAGACGATGAATGTGTTTCATATTTTAACAGGATGCGTATGACTATCCAATGTTTACGTGCGCCAAATTTCATTCAGATCTGCAATTTTTTTTTCACGCTAGTACTACCTTATGTTTTAGATGAAAGCACGACCTTTTGCTTGTTAATTAATAAGTGCAAATTTTCCTTCAATTTTATCTGCAAAATGACTAAATAAAAGAGAAGATTTCTAATAATAATTTCCGCGTTCTTCTTTCAAGAGAACCTACCATCAAAATAATACCGATATTACTAATCAATTACTAATAACGCCCTTTAAGACTGACCACGTCCTCTTGTGAACATATGTTGACCGCGTATCTCGAAGCAAGCCAGCAAGGCGTAGTTATGACAAAAATGCCGTCAGCCCCAGTGGCGTGCGTGTGTGGGGGGGTTGGAATGTTGATGACGTAACTCGGGTCAGCCCGGATTATCGGACATTCCAGGGACATTCCACAGCCGCCCTGTGTTATTCACGGCCGTGTGATACATGTATATTTTATACGCGCATACAAACCGACGCTGTACGGTCCTGTGTTCTGTATGAGTGGATATGCACACCTTCAACTAGGCCGGGAATGGGGGAAAATTTGAGAGGAGGTACCGCAGGTTTATTAAATTTTACTAATTTTTAAATAGAATTTTTCTCTTATTTTTTTTTGTTTCGTTAGTTAATTTTATCTTAATGTTGGAAAGAAAAATGGTAAACTCACCGGTGATGATGGAGGCAGATGAGAAAGAGACGCCATTTTGGAAACTGTAACAAAAAAATACAATTGACTCAATTTAAAATAGGTTATATACCAATTTCAAGTAGACTTGTTTATTGCCAACTGAAAGACTTACTTCTTGACCATTCTGTATTTAAATGGTGCTTATAAATCTAAAAGTTCTGAGATCGATAAATCTCAATCACATGCAGTTGTCACCGAAATTTGAAACCACCAACTCTCGCTTACGTAGGAAAGTGCAACCCTAGTGCCATAACTGCCAGTCAAAATTTAATACCATAATTACAATTTACAAATTTGTGTTATTATTATTTTTTATATGGGGTAATGGCTCAGTGGTATTAAGTCGGCCTGTGGATTCAAAGGAGCCTGGTTCGATTCCCATAGCCGACAAAACATTTTCACCAATTTAAAATTACCCCTGTGACTACCCCTCCACTAACATCTTTGAGGGCCGTGATTTGACGGCCGGTAACCGCACTTGACGTGCATAAATATATCACTTACTGAGATCTGCTTCGACAGAGTGCCACACCTAGTAATGGGTAAAAGGCGTGATGATATATTTATTTATTTATATTATTTTTTAGCTCAGTGGTATGAAGTCGGCCTGTGGATCCTGAGGTCCCTGGTTCGATTCCCACAGGCGACAAATTTTCATAATTTGAAAAAGCTATCCCTGTGGCTCCTCCACCACTAACATGTTTGGGGGGTCGTGATTTGACGACTGGTAACCGCACTTCACGCGCAAAATATATCACTTACCGAGATCTGCTTCAGCAGAGTGCCACACCCAGTAATGGGTAGAAAGCGTGATGATATATTTATTTATTTATTTATTTTATTTTTAATTAAAATTCTGCTGTAAGTGTGTTCGTTTGATGATAAGTATTTTCGGGGGTGCATTTGTGGCTAATGCGGTCCTGCCTGGCATGGCGGGGGTGTATGCAGCCGATTATAGAGCTCTCTGGCGCGAAATGATGCTACATTTATGCCGCGCGGCGACGCGCTACCCAACCTACTTGCGATTTATTATGTTTTATGTTTTGTTTTCATGAATTGTCCGCGACCTGATATTTATCTTTTTTGGCCGGCAGCCCGCCTGCCGCACCGTGTGTCGCGTGTTGTTTTTGCCCGCCAGTGTTTTATGATTTAAATTAAAATCATTTCGTACGCCATTTGTTTGAAAAAGTGTGCTGTTGGAATGTTAGTTGAACAGCGCGTAAAGTGGACAGTTAGGACTGAAAGAGTGAAAAGTGGACGGGAAAATTGAGCCCGTTCACGGAATATGCGATTTTTTCGGACGTCGAATGAAACACAGGTATGCAACCGGCTAGCAGGAGTGTCATGAGGGTTGCCGACATAATTAGAGCAATTATACGAAATTTTCACAACTGAAAGTATTCTTAAATATTTATTCTTTCACACATTTTACGCAAGGAAACTATTCTAATATTTTGTGGAAGAAATTCTACTGCATATTACAGTAAATTTACAAAAATGTACCAAAAAATTTCAGGTCCAAAAAATAGATTATACCCTTTATTATGGGATGGCTAGCTCAGTGGTATGAAGTCGGCCTGTGGATCCTGAGGTCCCTGGTTCGATTCCCACAGGCGACAAATTTTCATAATTTGAAATGCTATCCCTGTGGCTCCTCCACCACTAACATGTTTGAGGGCCGTGATTTGACGACTGGTAACCGCACTTCACGCGCAAAATATATCACTTACCGAGATCTGCTTTAGCAGAGTGCCACACCCATTAATGGGTAGAAGGCGTGATGATATATTTATTTATTTATTTTATTTATTTGAAAACATAATTAAATCTATATAATTCAAAGAGATTGTAAAGTAGAAATATTTGCTTTCTAACATTTTCGAGTGCACTTCACAAATCTGTTCCTTCTTTCGGAATGGTCAGTAACACAAACCCACAATAGGTTCATCCATCTCTTTTCCTCTTTTTTATCAATCCGTCTCTATCGTGAAGTCTTGACGCTAGTCTTTTGTTTAGCGTTGCAAAATTAAAAATCTTCATCGCTGTTGTAATGAAAACCAAAGAGTTTTCTGTCTCGCTCACTCACTGACAATGTAGCCAACACAAAGGCGATACGAACACGAATGAATGCTGTATTACTTTTGTCTGCATGAGGTTTGAACCATTGCTACTGTAAGTAGATATTAATTTGCGATGTTCAATGGACTATTTTTATTTTTTTGTGCGTTGGAATTCGAATGAAATTTTTGCTGGTGTTTTGCAGCAACACAAACACATATTGGTTTTTACAAATAAAAATAATTATTTGTTAATAGTTATTTTGGTGAAGCATTTATTTCGCTTTTAAATAAATTTCTTAAATGAATGACAAAAAGATTTTGACAGATCTGGAATATTGTAGGAATCGATAGACTACATATTTTTGTTCTAAATATGATTAGTTTTAATAATAGTTGTTTATGTACCAAGAGTGAAAACAGGCGTTTCTGGCCCGTGGCATGATTATTAGCACGAGGCGCAAAACAATGAAGGCTAATAATATGGTCAGGGTCAGGAACGCTAATTTCACCCGTGGTACATACAATATTTTATGTACAACAAAAGAACATTTAATTATATGTTCAAAAGATTAACATATGTACCTAGATGATGTGTTAAAATGAAATTTTGCTAAATTACGTATTCACAATAAACAAAAATTGTCATTTTATTTATGTATCCATAGGAATTATTTTTTTATGGCCATAGGGCCAAAAAGAAGTGTTTAAGCCCGCTTTTTAGGACTAAAACACATGCTTTTCGGCCCGGTTATGCATAAAATTATTTTTTGTACAAACATAAAAGAAAGTAGACATTTTTCTCCTCATATTTTCTCTAAGAGGGAGGAAATAATATTTTTCTCTAGGGATATTTGTCATTTGGATGTCAATAATGTCAAATCATACCGTTGTTTTCCAATTGCTTAGGATATGGCATTAGTTTTATTCCGTAGGACAGAAAATTTTTATTAACCTAACCTCAGGAAACAGTGAGCACAGTAATTTTAACCAAGCGTTACTGGGTAATCTATAACTAATGAAATCTTGTTAAAATGAGTCAACTAAAATTCAATTTTACACATATTGGATAAGTGGTACAGTGCTATCTAGTCGGCCTGTGGATTTATGAACCCGAGATTGATTCCCATAACCTACAAATAATTATCACCACATTAAAACCATCCCTGTAACTCCTCCTCCACTAACATTATTGAAGGCCAAGATTTGACGGCCGGTAACCGCATTTCAGAAGGCGTGATGATATATTCATTTATATTTATGCAGTGCTGTCAGTTTTCATTGGCTAAAAATTTTAATACAACGTTCAAAATTAACATATTAGTTACAGAATACGCCTAGAAATAAATAAATATATCATCACGCCTTCTACCAATTATTGGGTGTGGCACTCTGCCGAAGCAGATCTCGGTAAGTGATATATTTTGCGCGTGAAGTGCGATTCCCAATCGTTAAATCACGGCCCCCAAAGATGTTAGTGGTGGAGGAGCCACAGGGGTAGCTTTTGAAATTATGAAAATTGTTTGTTGCCTGTGGGAATCGAACTAGGGTTCTCAGGATCCACAGGCCGACTTCATACCACTGAGCTAGCCACCTCATAAATGTATGTATCATATTTCTTAATGTGCTACTTTCTGTTAGGTAAACGGATAAATATAATAGGAACTTTAGAAGATTGAAAAATCGTCTCTAAATAAAATCAGAAGAATTATTTCAAATAATTGTTCATTTAAATCAAATCACAAACGAGTACAAACGAAATAATATAAATACATATTTGGCAAATTGATATTATCCGCTTATGATAGCAAAAAGAAAAAATGATAACTGTTATACTGAACGATCGAATATTTTGTGGATGTTTCAACATATTTCAGGGGCAAAATGCGCAATCATCGCTTCGTTCGCAGGCCATTGTTGTCACTCATCGACTCGACATTTAAACCTGGTTTACCCAGCACAAGTACATGTGAATCAGCTTTTTGCAGAGCACGGGATTATAGACTTTGTGAAATGGTTGTTTAGGGTGAAATTAGAGTGTAGAAGGGTTGGATTTGAAACTCGCCCCACGAATTTTCCAAACAATGTAAGTGGCATCGACTGTAATCGCCAAGCTGCAATAAAACAAGTGAGCCCAATTAACGGTTTAATCCGTATGTGAAATTTTAATTCTTGATTTTTTCGATACTGATGCTGTTGATATTGATACAAACAAAACGAAATTTTTAGAAAATAATAAAATAAATAAATATATCATCACGCCTTCTAGCCATTACTGGGTGTGGCACTCTGCCGAAGCAGATCTCGGTAAGTGATATTTTTGCGCGTGAAGTGCGGTTACCAGTCGTTAAATCATGGCCCCCAAAGATGTTAGTGGTGGAAGAGCCACAGGGGTAATAAATAATAACCATGCAAATTTATATCCCAATATAAATAAATAGTATATAATATACCATAAACTGTAAGTGATAGGTTTTAGGTCAAAAATGTAGTTTGAGAAATCGAGGCCCGAAGGATCGAGATTTCCTAAATACTCGCGATCTAAAAAAATCTCTTACAGTTCGAGATTAGTAAGCTATTTTTTACAATACTTGCACAAATAGAAAGAAAAGAAAAATAGGTTTCAAAATTTACAGCTGTCTAATTCTTTATTTTATTATTTATTTTTTGGCTTTATTCGCCACTTAGGGCCAAGAGCGAGGATCAGCTAAGGACTGTTCTTCCACCTAACCCTTATATCCATACCCAGGGCGGAATTCGAACCCGCGACCTACGGCGTACAATGCCAAGCGACTGCTATACTAGCCGCTCGGCTACCTTGATTTGTAATATTTACTTACTGTCCACGGTGAATTGTAAGTAAATATTAAAAATAAATAAATATAATATATCATCACGCCTTGTACCCATTACTGGGTGTGGCACTCTGCCGAAGCAGATCTCGGTAAGTGATATATTTATGCGCGTGAAGTGCGGTTACCAGCCGTCAAATCATGGCCCCCAAATATGCTAATGGTGCAGTTGCTACAAGGGTAATTTTTAAATTGGTGAAAATGTTTTGTCTGTGGGGATCGATCCAGGGTTCTTAGGAATCACAGGCCGACTCGGATACCACTGAGCCATTATCCCATAGTTCCTACTAAGGTAGATATATATATATATATATATATATATATATATATATATATATATATATATATATATATATATATATATATATATATATGTGGTAAATATTAAAGTCCTGATATAACCATGAAAACCACTGTGCAATAAAAGTTCCACTTACTGTGTTTAAATTCTGTCATTAATAGATAACTTACAGTACAAGTATTGTAAAAAAAAAATTGTTATCACGCCTTTTACCCAATACTGGATGTGACGCTTTGCTATAGCAGATCTCGGTAAGAGATACATTTATGCGCGTAAAGTGCGGTTTTCAGCTGTCATAAAACACTTACTTATCAGATTAATCATATAATCAGTCCTTGTCAAACATTCCCATCCTAACACACCACCTTCACTTCAACCACACTCATAGATCCCTCCATATAAGCTCATTTACTCATCACACAACAAACCTCCAATCACATCCATCCAATCACTCCTATTCACTTTTCATTCATCTCTCTTCGACTTACGTTTCATATGCTCAAAACATCTCAAATTATTCACGCTCACTCATCTAATATCGAATATACAACAATTGAAAAAAGAAAAAGCGACAGCCTGCGCTTGAAAGAAAATTACACTTTTCATTCATCTTTCTTCAACGTACATTCATAGGCGCCTATAAAAATTAGTTCATATTATTTCTCATGCAAGTTATGCGTCCTACAGAAAAGAACTCAATTCTACAAGGGTGTAAATCTCCACCAAGGGTCGGTTGCGGGGATTGTGATGCAGCCAGGGGCCAGGGGGACGTATAAATAACGTTAGTGACTCGAGAGAGTAAGAGATTTCCTTTAAACCTGGCATTGCCCTGCTGTTCCTGCAACCGCGCTCGCTGTAACTCAATAAGCATCCGCGGACTCGGTGACAACTCATGCGGTCTTACTGACTTCTTCAGCAAGCCTGCGGAACTAAAGACGCAAGCTGATGAGGAGTTATGACAATACTTTACAGATAATATTTCATAAATGTATGAACACATGTAGATATTTTCTTTTGATTTACCACCATTGAGAATACATAACTTCTGATAGATTTTAGAATTTTAAGAAACTATGTTTCACTTATTTTCTCCCCGATTATACTTCAAATTCCCCTATCTGTAACTGAAACATTATCTGTAATCCATCGATATGTAAATTTATAAATCAACAGAATATTTATCTACCCTTTTTTGTTCACAGAATTCCGAAATAGTAGTAATCTATAGAATAATTATGAAAAAATAAGGATTGTTATTAATTTATCAATAGGTATCAGATAATGGTCAAGTTATATAACTCCATTAAATACTCAAATTACCAGGCAATGGACAAAATAAAAAAATATAATTTATACAAATATCTAGGCAACGGAAAATATATAAAAGCTGTATTCCATTTGCCACTTGGTTCACTTAAATCAGTTCAGATAAATTAGACAACATGAATAAATGAAATGAATTAAACAAACTGATGCACTTATTGGAGTGAAATACTTCAAAGTAAATTAGAATCAGTAATTCTAATACTGGAAATAAAGTCAGCGAAGTAATCCAGCGAAATAAATAAATAATCTGTTTCAGTAAATGTAAGTTAGATCTGATCCAAATGACAAATGGAATATACCTAAATATAAATTATTTAAAAGAAAAACTAATTTATTTGTCAATTTTATTTCTGGAGTAGATAGCTCAGTGATAATATGTCGAACAATGTATTTGAAAATCTGGGTTCATTACACCTACGGCTTCTCCACCAGTAACATCTTTGGAGGTAGTGATTGACGTCTGATAACCGCACTTTACGCGCATAAATATATCACATATCGAGATCTACTGCGGTAGAATGTCACACCCAGCCAGTAATGGATAAAAGGCATGATGATATATTTATTTTTATTTGAATTAATTACGATACGTTTTATAATCAGCGGTATGGAGTAGGCCTGTGAATTTAGAAACCCGAGTTCGATTTCCATAGCCGACAACAATTTTCACCACATTAAATCTATCGCTATGGCTCCCCCTCCACTAACATCTTTGGAGATCGTGATTTTACGGCTTGAAACTGCATAAATATATCACTTACTGAGTAATGAGTAGAAATCATGATGATATATTTATTTATTTACGCAAATGTTCAAGTAGAACAAAATAGTATATTACGTACCATGAACTGTAAGTGACAGATTTTAGGTCAAGAATGTAGTTTGGGAAATCGAGGCCCGTAGGGTCTAATCATTCGCGACTTAAAAAATCACTTACAGTTCGAGGTTAGCAAGTTATTTTTTACAATACTTGCACAAATAGAAGGAACATAAAAATAGGTTTAAAAATTAACAGCTGTCAAATTGTCAAAATAAACTGGACCTTGATATGTAATATTTACTTACTGTCCACGGTGGATAGTAAGTAAATATTATAGTCTAATGTAACTATGGAAACCAGTGTGCAGTAAAAGTTTCACTTACTGTGTTTTAATTTTGTTATTGTAAAAAAATTAATAACATCTCGTTTGCATATTTGTCCCATTTCTCGTCAGTCCGTGAAGTTATGAACCCTACTGGTTCATTTGTCGCATCACGCGGTCAGTAGCGTCGATAGTGGGGTGCAGTGCGGACTGGGGGCACTAATCGCGACTGCTGGCGATGGTGACATATAGCTCGGGTTGCAACGCAACTGTAAAATGTAGCCAAGCTGCTGAAAATAATCTGACGGCTTGTGGTGGTCAACACTACCCTTGCTTGGGGAGGCCGAATGGATAAATCGATTGGATAATCGAAGGGGCGAAGGGAGAAATTGGTAAGAGAGGGTTTATGGATGGTTAGAAAAGTGACTGATACCAAAAGATGAGATTACGATAGGTGAAAATCTAAATAGAATACAAATAGCTTAGTTAGTTTTAGTTTTATTTTTTGTATGATCGGGTATTTAAAGATATTTACTGATGGGGGTACAGGGTAGTAGGTTATTTATACAAATTACTGATCGATAAGTACCTAATGGGGGTTAAAGTGGTAGAGGTTTTAATATATATTTATTAAAATAAGTTCTTGACCGTACGCCATATTTAATACAATACAAAATCATACCATAAATGATATCTTTATTGCTGAAATATGAAAGTTAAAGTTGAATAATTTAAAACGCTCATTGCAATTACGTAGTTGCATTAAGCCAATCACAGAGCTTTGTCTGAAACGTTTGTCGGTGCTCAACTTTACTGAGAAGAAGACGAAGAAGAAATAAGCATTCAGCATTCTACGATTCTACCAATGACGTATAATACTAGACGAATTATGCTGTAAGTTAATGCAAACGCCGTTGTTATCCATCTAGTTATGTTTTGTCTGAGGATTCTACTGACAACGACACACGTTACGTGAAGTTACGTGTTATTTATCTCTGTCTTATCTGTCTCTCTTTAAGCTAAGATGCAACTACGTCACATTCGTTTGTTTCGAAAGTTTAAATATTTTTATCATGCTTAATACAAGTTTAGAAAAAAAATAAAAATTTTGGGTATAATAATTTTATTACGTAGATTAATATATAAAAAATTCAAACAAGTCTTGAAAGGCCCATTACTTACTCATTGGAAGGTGGCAAGTAAACGAAAATTGACAGTGATAGCAATTATCAAAGCATACTTTAAAAATATGACAAATATAATTTGTTTTCTGCGACCTTAACCGAAAATACGATTTTCGTCCCTCATATGCGGGTGGCTAGCTTAGTGGTATGAAGTCGGCCTGTGGATCCTGAGAACCCTGGTTCGATTCCCACACGCGACAAACAATTTTCATAATTTCAAAAGCTACCCCTGTGGCTCCTCCACCACTAACATCTTTGGGGGCCGTGATTTGACGACTGGTAACCGTACTTCATGTGCAAAATATGTCACTTACCGA
This sequence comes from Pterostichus madidus, assembly GCA_911728475.2. NCBI lineage: Eukaryota > Metazoa > Arthropoda > Insecta > Coleoptera > Carabidae > Pterostichus > Pterostichus madidus. The sequence goes on along the minus strand of OU452303.1, from coordinate 42,461,832 downwards.
GATCTGCTTCGGCAGAGTGCCACACCCAGTAATGGGTAGAAGGCGTGATGATATATTTATTTTTATTTAATTATTTATATGCGGGTTGAAAGAAGGCAATTCTCTCCCAGTGGGAGTAATTAAAATTATTCTCCCTAGGGAAGCAAGTAACTTCCCTCCTTTATTTATAATAATCAGGCATATTTGTTTATTTATTTATATATCGTAATAGTTATATATTCAAGGCCGAGCCGTAAAGCCATAATTTGACGGCTGGTAACTGCACTTCACAAGATCTGCTCAGTGATGGGTAAAAGGTGTAGTAATATATTTATTTATTTATTTATTTAGATTAAATTACGAAATTGATACTTTTTGGTGTATAAAGTTCCAGAATCTCACTTCCGGTTTCACCGGAAACGATTTCAATAATGATATTTTTCATATATGGGGTAGGTGGCTCAATGGTTTCGAGTCGGCCTGTAGATTTGTGAAACCGGATTCGATTCCCACAGCCGACAAACAATTATCACCACATTAAAACTACTCTTCTGGTTCCTCCACTAATATCTTTGGAGGGCGTGATTTGACGACTAGTAACCACACGTCACTATTTATTTAAATTGAGTTTACCCAGGTTTGAACTCATGATCTTTTGTTTGGTAGATACAAATTATACTGACGATTAGTAACCGCAATTCTTGCCCAAAATTATACCATCACACCGCGATCTGCTAAACACGAACGATGGTTCTTTTTTGCGTCGGTTATTTTTCACCGTTCGTTATAAATATCTTTCTACTATCAATTTATTTCTCTAACCTGCATCCATCTCGCAAATAACAAAACAGCATCTCGTGTCGACATCTTTATAGCAGTTCCGTGTCGAATAAAAACGAAACTGAACGCAAGAATCGCCGGGCGTCGAACGTTTCTTAGAAAGATGCGTTTCAATGCGTATTGTGACGCGGGTGCGTGCCAATCACCCGGAGCTGCCCTGGAGTTACCCCGGACACCCGGAGCAATTGTGGACACGGCCCTTGCACGTGGAGCTTTGTTGGACATGGGGATGTGACACGTGGATGCACAAAGACGACACATTATCACGTGGAAGACTAACATTATGTAAAGAATGAAAAGATTTTATTAACATATCCAGGACAATAAATATCACTAAAATGTTGTTAGCTAATCATGTTCTAACTACGTAAAAAAGTTGAATTAGAATTGAAAATACGCATTTAAGAAATGTCAATTTTTTTTACAGTTTAGTATTTTAAAACGTTATAATTTCTGTAGTATACATTCAACTAAAAATTAGTTGTTACAAATATGATATATCTCAGTGGTATCGAGGCGGACTGTGGATCTTAAGAACCCTGGTTCGATCCCCACAGCCGACAATTAATTGGCTCCTCCACCACTAACATCTTTGGAGACCGTGATTTGATGGCTGATAACTGCAGTTCACACGCATACATTTATCAATTACCGAGATCTGCTTCGGCAGAGTGCCACATCCAAAAATGGGTAGAAGGCGTGACGAAATATTTATTTATTTATTTATATATATATATATATATATATATATATATATATATATATATATATATATATATATATATATATATTAGTATTTTGCCATTGTTAGTTAATTAACAATAAACATTTTATTATAAAATAAAAAAAATTAATATATTTTCACGCCTTTTATCCATTACTGGGTGTGACACTCTGCAGAAGCAGATCTTTGTAAGTGATAAATTCATGCGCGTGAATTGCGGTTATCAGCCGTCAAATCACGGTCTCCAAAGATATTAGTGGTGGGGGAGCCACAGGGAAAATTTTTTAATTTGATGAAAATGTTTGTCGGCTGTGGGGATCGAACCAGGGTTCTTAAGATCCACAGGCCGACTCGATACCATTGAGATGTATAAAATTTGTAACAAATAATTTTTAGTTGAATGCCTACTACAGAAATTATATTGTTTTAAAATACTAAACTGTCAAAAAATTTGACATTTCTTAAATGCGTATTTTTAATTCTAATTCAACTTTTTCGCGTAGTTAATAACGTGATTAGCTAACAACATTTAAGTAATATTTATCCCTCAAATATATTAGTGGTGGGGGAGCCACAAGTGTAATTTTAAGGTTGTGCAAATGTTTGTCGACCGTGGGAATCGAACTAGGGTTCTCAGGATCCACAGGCCGACGTCTCGATACCACTGAGCTACCTATCCCATAAGCATTTTAATTCTGGTATTAATTAATTAAAATATAAATATATACTAGCTTCCCTAGGAATAAAAGATTCACTTCCTTATTTTAATTGCGTGAAGAAAAAAAGTGTTTAAATACAACATGAACTGTCACTAATAAAAATTATACGCCATGTGAAATAGTTTGACAATTACGTCACAACAAACAAAATATTTAAAGTACATAAACATGTTTCTAATATTTGAAACAAGCAACATAAGGAATGGATTTGGGTTCATAGCTATTATTTCTTAAATGTCGATGATTTGCGACAGTAAAGTGCAGTGGGTCGTGTGTAATCCGCCTGAAAGGGTCGGTGGTCGGTTCGATGAGGTATGGAGTCTGGTGGAGTCGCTTGTTGGCTTGTTTGTAAACTGACAGATTCAGACACATTCACAACGATTTTATTAAGGAAATATAACAAATAAATAACCTATCCTTATAGGCAACATATAAATCATACGAGTCCCTTTCACGATATTAATTTAAGAATTATTTCAAATACAGACAGAGGTTATTCTTTTATAGCATTTTAAAATTATAACCTGTCAAATATTACTAAATTATTCTTGAGGAAGGGGTGCGATTCAAATTTTTAACCACTAGTATTGAATAGTTATTTGTGTATCCAGAGCAGAAAGTAATAAATTGCAAGAACACTTTCTGCTCAAGACATACACAATGCTTTTTCTACGACCATTTAGAAACACTTGAAAAATAATTTAATAGTATATCACTTTCCTGACGTATCATGAATACTATTTTTTCTGAAACCGTTTAATTTAATCAATATTTAACCATAAATAATTCAAAATGTATAATTTTTTTGATATGAATTATACTGACAGCAGACTACGTATCCAAGGTTATAAAAAAATAACAGTCAGATAAAATCATTACCAGACTGTTTTATTCTTTACCAGACTGTTATTTTTGGTGTAGCCTTGGATACGTACTTTACTTGATTGTTTTTGTAAAAACCTACTTTTCATACTAAAATTGGTCAGGAAAATAGGCACTTTCTTGCCGGTTTCAGAAAAAATTATTTTACAGTTTCTAAAAATAAAAATAAATATATCATCACGCCATTACTGGGCGTGGCACTCTGCCGAAGCAGATCTCGGTAAGTGATATATTTATACGCGTGAAGTGCGGTTACCAGTCGTTAAATCAGGGTCCCCAAAGATGTTACTGGTGTGGGAGCCACAGGGGTAATTTTATATTGATGAAAATGTTTTGTCGGCTGTGGGGATCGAACCAGTTTTCTTAGGATCCGCAGGCCGATTTGATACCACTGAGCCATTACCCATTAAACAGTTTCTCTGTTTAGAAATTCGGGCAACAGTTTTCATATATCCATAGATACGATGATGAAGGAAACATGAATCTTGTTGAAGCGAGGATAGTGTTTCAGGATGAGAATGTTGGATGAAGACTGATTCTTTGATAAATTTGATGAGTGGATATTCTGAAAATATTTCAGGGATGCGTGCTACCCCAATTGATAGAATATAGTATGATGTTATGTATGTATGTATTTTTGTGAATTTGAAATTAAATTAAAATAAGAACTAAAATGGTATTAGTGGCTACTCATCCTCACTTTATTTTCACCTCACAATCAAAGTCAAAGTAACTAAGACAACTAACTAAAAAATGTGTACAATTTAAGTTAGTTGCCTTAGTTACTTCGACTTTGAGTCTGTAGTGAGAATGAGGTAAGGGTGAGTCATGACTATGAATTTGGTCCTTAATCTGCCTGTTAGAAACGATTGATAGAATTAAAAATGTTATAAAAGAATTATGTGATTCGAACTTGAGTTCTCAAATTTAAAATTACCTCCGGGATATTTACGTAATTTTAATAATAATAATGTCAAAAGAAACATGTCAAGTTAAACAGATAAAATTCTGTTTGAAAAAATGGTGGCAGCGCAAAATACACAATCTGTCACTTCTGTATATCTGTATCCTGAAAATGTCTTTCATCCTCAGCATATTTAAAAGCATTTACTACGCATTAACACTGACTACTTCCAACCAGGTAATTAAAACGTAACCACACAAAACCAACCACCTCAGAACCAGGTCAGATGCTGTTTTAATCACAAACCGTTCAGCATAATATCGCACGGGTGTGAGAGAGACAACAAACATGGTCCGGAGCTACACCCGGAGTGTGTTCATTAGTCCGGGGGCGGCGGAGTAGGGCGGGTTACAGGGGGCACTGTGAGCGACCAGCGACAGCGCTGTCAGAGACATCTAGTGGCCGCCGCGAGATTTATATGTCATCTGCTGGTGATAAGCAAACTGGCTATATACACGGTTGTGTATAGAAATGTATGTGTTTATGCATAGTGATGATGTTGACCAGTGACCAACAAAATGGTGGACGGCCTTAATTACAAATTGAAATTACATTCGCTACATTTTGAACAGAGATGTAATATGCTATAAGCAATCAATATCGCACCACTAAAATCACAAAATAACTTGTATAGTTGGAATCATATACAGGATGATCAGAAATAGAAAATATAAATATATTTTCTACCTATAACTGGGTCTGGCACTCTGCCGTAACAGATCTCGGTAAGTGATATATATTTCGCGTGAAGTGCTGTCAAATCACGGCCCCCCAAGGATATTAGTAAAAGGAGAGCCACAGGGGTAGTTTCAATGTGGTGAAAATTGTTTGTCAGCTGTGGAAATCGAACCGGGGTCCTCAGGATCCACAGGCCAAATCGAAACCACTGAGCCATTACCCCATTAAATTAATAAACATAAATAAATAACTGTAATTGAGACAAACTATAGGTGGGGAAGTTTTTTACCATTGGATGGCATATTTAAATTAGGCAGTAATAAAGGATTTTTTCGAGATAATATTTTCAATCCTACATTGACTTGACGATGAAGAAAAATATTCGAAATCATATAGTAATTCATAATTCGTAGAAATCGAATAGTAAACTTATGAAGTGAACAAGTTGTTTTTTATAACTAAAACTAAATATAAAAAATGCCGCCCCAAAATATGTGCCGCCCGGCCCTAGGTACACCACTGGTTTGTTTACAAACAGAAAATAATAATTTATTGACAAATAAAAATGAGATGTATTAATAACTATTCCAAAGAAAAATTTGATGAATTTGAGGTAAAATTAAGTCAAAAGAGCTTTACGAAAAACAATACGAATTTATTGTGTTGTCCGACATTTATTCATAAATCACGATTTTGATTTGTTTGAATAACTGTTGCTTGGCAACTTTATACGCCCTAGGGCTATAAGAGCCAAATTACGCCCGCGTTTGAGGGCTAATAAACAAGTTTATGATGCCAAAATAAAATAAAAGTAGATTAATTCCAATTACAATAGCTAGCTCAGTGGTATGAAGTCGGCCTGTGGATCCTGAGGTCCCTGGTTCGATTCCCACAGGCGAAAAATTTTTATAATTTTAAAAAGCTATCCCTGTGGTTCCTCCACCACTAACATGTTTGGGGGCCGTGATTTGACGACTGGTAACTGCATTTCACGCGCAAAATATATCACTTACCGAGATCTGCTTCAGCAGAGTGCCACACCCAGTAATGGGTAGAGGGCGTGATGATATATTTATTTATTTTATTTTACAATAGCTTATAGTAGAATGGGGTAGATGACTAAGTGGTATTGAATCGGCCTGAGAACCTTGGTTCGATTCCCACAGCCGATAAACAATTTTCCATATAAATATAATCCCTGTGACTCGCCCCTCACTAACATATTTGAGGTCCATAATTTGATAACTGATTACCGCACTACACGCGCATGAATTCATATAACACTTACCGAGATCTGCTATGACAGAGTGCCACACCCAAAAATGGGTAAAAGGCGTGATGATATATTTATTTATTTTATAATGGAATCCATACCACTCAGACACAATTATAATTGAATCTCTCACTTGTTTAACAAGAGTGCAACCATTGATGTTACAACTACCCATCAAAATATATTTCGTAGTTTCAGAAGCACTGATCTAGTCCCTACCGCTACAAGATAAACAAAAAACAGGTGCTAATATAGCAACAACAAACAAAAAACTTATTCCAAATAAATTCCCCTGGTACATATCCTCCACTTCCCCGTAAAGTAGATAACTCTTCCTACCCAGGTGTGTCGCGTACACCAACATCATTAGATAATTATAAGAACCGATATTCTCATCTTAGTTGGCGTAGCTCGGCTTGGCGTGTATAATTACCGTATATCAGATCCGGAAAACGCAACCGGAAAAAAAATCTAGTTTACGGAAAATGCTACAGGGTTGTTTTCTTTGCGAGGTTGGCAGCACTTAGTGGAGAATATGGAAGAGGTTATTATATTGTAATTAAACATGACGTGGTTTAGAATTTAAAACCGTTTTAAGCGTAATACGAATGTTAGTTATTGTTATTGGAAGATTCACCTGAGACCAAGTGATATTGTTTCTGCAAAAAAGAAAACTTGCTTCATATGATAGAAGGTAAAGTGTATTGTAATATGCTTTTTAGATTACTGCAAATTATGGTAATAATATTCCATAATTATGTTTAAGCTATACTGAAAACGTTATAAACATCGACTGACGTCATCCATCCTGAGAAAACTTAATAAAATCATAAAAACCTGGTGCAATATTAAATGAGTATTTTTTGACGTTTCTCAAACCCAATGAAATGCTTTATTGCATGTCAAGTGTCTGCGTTTTAACCAATCCTATCATTATTATACTGAGAATAAAGCTCTTGTGATTATTCCCGGGAATTATCTCTGTAGATGCTTTTTTTGTTTGTGACAAATGATAGGTAGTTGTCAAATAATTATTTAAAACTGTCAACGCGTCAAGTAAAATGTGTGAAAATAATCGATTTAGTTACATTTTAGATTCAGAAATACACCAACAAATTTTGGAAACGACTTCCAAGAATACATTAATAAGTAATCAATCAATATGGACCAAGTTCGAAATCTTTTAAGTTGGATGAATTGACCTCAACAGCTAAGTCAAAAAATAATCTAATTAAATATAACTCGAGAGTTGGATAAATTAGAAAATAATTCTCCAGTATCTTTCTCAAACTTGTTGCCTGGCAACAAGTTTTCGAACGATCTGTCAAATTATTTTCAATTTATTCTCACTCTCTTGTTATATTACTACTGACAATTTAAAAAATATATATATGTGGCATTGAAAGACAGATTTTATTTATTTAAGAATATTGAATAATAACTATAATTACTATCGATTCATGTATTGACAATAATTATTTTTTATTTAAATAATTATTTTATATTTTGCCGTCACATGATATATAATTTACCACTTTCTAAAGAATATTTTACAAAAGTTTTAAGTGTCTTTTTCCGTTGTGGACGCCATCCTAAGCCGCCATTTTGAAATTTTCAAAAAGGCCCAACGACATTAGAAAATATAAATTTTGAGACCCCGCAGAGTCATTTATTTTAAAAAGAAAAATGTGCAGGGGGCTGGTTTTTTTGACGAAGAATTTATGTAAATAGTTCCAAATAATTAAGCGCATGGGGTGGCTAGCTCAGTGGTATGAAGTCGGCTTGTGGATCCTGAGAACCCTGGTTCGATTCCCACAGGCGACAAACAATTTTCATAATTTCAAAAGCAACCCCTGTGGCTCCTCCACCACTAACATCTTCGAGGGCCATGATTTGACGACTGGTAACCGCACTTCACGCGCAAAATATATCACTTACCGAGATCTGCTCCGGCAGAGTGCCACACCCAGTAATGGGTAGAAGGCGTGATGATATATTTATTTATACAGATCATTTTTTAGTTACATTCATTTCTGATGCATTCCTAACAGATTAAACAGTTGGTAACGCTAATTAAATATTTAATAACGAAAATAAAAGAAAAGTAACTGCGAATTAAAGATATTAGCAGAGCCATTTAAAATTGCTAATCTCATTAATATAATAATAATATTACTCACTTATTTTCTTCCCCATAACATTTAATTTAATCGCCATCTTAAAACAAAAATAAAACCAGCAATTTAATCCTAACCATAACCATCCCCTTTAAACCCTCATTTAAGTATTTAATTTCCTTTTGACAGTTTTCAAAACACTCCAGGGCCGTAATGGTTTTAATTGCGGCGTAACACGTCTTATGTTTATTCGATAGTCGGGGGCGTTGAAAGAATCTAGTCATCCTGGACGCGGAGGACGGTAGCGTAGCGGAGACGGGGGTGGTATATCATAACGCGATGCGCGGTAGCGGGTTAAATATTTACAACTTCATTATGGCGCCTTACGCGAGCAGTTAATAGAGTTTAAATAATAGATAAGTGCTTAACAGCGATGTGGTGGACGGAGGGATGGAAGGACAAGGGGTGGTTTCACACCTTCAACCCCCTGTTGGGAATCGAAGGCTCTGAGGAATTGAGGGATATTGTTAATTTGTGGATTGGTTTTCAATTTCAAACCAGAATTTATTTGGTGTATTTTGAAGCGATTTTCAAAAAATATTTTCTACGTTGTGAAAATGATTTCTAATAAAAGATACGAAGAACTATGTTTTCTTCTACTTTTATTTAAAGCATGTTTCTTTAAAATATTTTAGAAACGTTTCATAGCGGAAAATATACAATTGGAAATAATAAGAACTATGGCCGTATTTTGTAACTAACTCTGCTGCGTTTTAATGTTCGTTAATTTTTTTTTTGGATAACAATAAATGACACTTAAAAAAAAAGAAAATTATAATAGTCATGTATGTTTTCATTTGTTACATATTTATTTATTTTCAGAATAGGTCCTCTAAAATGTGATTTCGCAAAAATATGAGAAACAAACTAAAATTTTGAAACCGAAATTAGGTATTTACTAGCATTCATATTATAATAGTACATTATTCAATGATCGTATACCTATAGCTATTACTCATGAGCCAGAAACGAGTGGCGTAATTTATCCGATTAAGTAATAACTATTACACGCATGTTCAGTACCATACTTTTTCTACGATTAGATGGAGTAGCTAGCTCAGTGGTATGAAGTCGACCTGTGGATCCTGAGAACCCTGGTTCGATTCCCACAGGCGACAAACAGTTTTCATAATTTCAAAAAGTACCCCTGTGGTTCCTCCACTACTAACATCTTTGGAGGCCGTGATTTGACGACTGGTAACCGCACTTCACGCGCAAAATATATCACTTACCTAGATCTGCTTCGGCGGAGTACCACACCCAGTAATGGGTAAAAGGCGTGATGATATATATATATATATATATATATATATATATATATATATATATATATATATATATATATATATAAGGTACGTTTGTAACAGGAAATTATACTTTTAGAACAAGATAATTTTGAAAAAAATAATTATTAAATAAACTTATTTATTTATTTTATTTATAATTATTAAATAGCATATGATACGAATATCAAATTTTAGTTGCGTTGTTATAATAATCTCGATGTGTTTATTAATTATTCAAGGGCTTTGCTGCATTACATTGTCTTACACATTGTGTTACTAGCGTCGATGTGATTGGCCGCAACCCATGAATAATAAATTATTACTCATGGTTGTAAGTAGAAGTAAGGTAGTTTAAGATATATGTATGTAGTAGCTATTGTTATTAATTTTGAATCATTTTGACGGAAATTTAGCTTATATTGTATCTATGATACATCCCCATATGTACGCCACTGTCCTTTCTCCACGGCACACCTTTCATTTCTTAACCCTTAAGGTGAGCGGCAGCCAGCAGCCACACACCCCACACATGACACGGCGGCGGTATGTAAGACGTTGGCGGCGGCGTGGCAGCCGAGTCGCGGTTGGCCGTGGCGGTGGGTCACGAGACGCGCGCGGCCAATGCGGCCCGGGGGCGGCGCTACCACCCACCGACGACACCCACCAATACACACAAACACACATATATACGCTTGTACAGGTAGAGGAGATCATGCCGACAAAAAGAAAGGAATCGTCAAGACTATATATGTATAATATGTTTATTTATTTGAGAATATTAATTATAATTGCAGGGGACCTAAAGCTTATGCTAGGCCTTTAAAGCTACTTTTTTAGCTTACATTAAAAACAATTCATATAAAATAATCAAACACTTGATGTAGTTTTACAAAATTTATTAAACAAAAAATAACGAATTTGTTTATCGATTTCAACTTATTAGGCCATCATCAGTCGACGTTTGCTTCTAATGATCAGCGATCAACAAGTTTGTTATATATTTTTGTTTAATAAATTTTGTGAAACATCTAGTGTTTGATTATTTTATATATATATATATATATATATATATATATATATATATATCATCACGCCTTCTACCCATTACTGGGTGTGGCACTCTGCCCAAGCAGATCTCGGTAAGTGATAATATATTTTTGAGCGTGAAGTGCGGTTACCAGTCGTCAAATCACGGCCCCCAAACATGTTAGTGGTGGAGGAGCCACAGGGGTAGCTTTTAAAATTATGAAAATTGTTTGTCGCCTGTGGGAATCGAACCAGGGTTCTCAGGATCCACAGGCCGACGTCATACCACTGAGCGAGCCACCCCATTATTTTATGTATGTTTCAAAATGTTTCACCAAGTGCCTACGCTTCAAATCTTCGATTCTATTAAAATAATTGTTTAAATATTTAGTTAATATTTTTTAAGTATATAATTAACAGTTATATAAATCTAATTTTAGTATATAGAAAATTTAACACGTATATGTGAAGTAATTTTGATAGTTTTCCATTAGTGAAATTAATAAGTGATAATTTTTCACTTTAATTAAATCTCTTTGGTTACCAATCTATCGTAATGTCAAATTCTTGATGGAGAACATATTTAAAAAAAATTAAAACTGAAAGGAACATTCTAAAAATATATTTGTTTCTGAGTAGTTGTCATTCTACTATAAGTAATATACGGTAACTGGTATTAAGTTCCTATTATGCAAAATAAATATAAATCCAAAATAAATATGTCGTATTTCATTTCGTTGTGGAACAATTTAATTCATTGTGGGTATGTGTGGCGCTACAGTCGATTTATTCGAAACAGTTGAAGATGAATTTACGCTGATGAGTGCAATCCCCTCATGGCCTGCTTAGTGCTTAGTCCCTGTGCTGGAAAGTTTGGGATCCACTCGGGGAAGTTTTGACAGCCGCAACCTAATTTAATACTACATATTATAATTGTAATTGTATATCACATTACACAAGCTAACGAAAATTGGAAAATATACAGGATTTCAGACAGAAAGTAATTTATTTACAGATTTACTGACCAACGTTTCGCTGCGAGTTGCAGCTTCTTAAAAAATAAATAAATATATCATCACGCCTTTTATCCATTACTGGGCGTGGCACTCTGCCGTAGCAGATCTCGGTAAGTGATATATTTATACGCGTGAAGTGCGGTTACCAGCAGTCAAATCACGACCCCCAAAGATGTTAGTGGTGGAGGAACCATAGGGGTAGTTTTTGAAATTATGAAAATTGTTTGTCGCCTGTGGGAATCGAACCAGAGTTCTTAGAATCCACAGGCCGACTCGGATACCACTGGGCTATTACCCCATATTGCAGCTTCTTCAGAGGTGAAAAGTAATTAAATATATAGTAATAATTGTGTGTATATAAAATTTATTTTACAATAAAAAATTAAAAACTTCATACATACACTATTATTTCGTTGGTTACGGGTAGAAAAAAGACAAATAGACAAAAAGTGCTTTTCTGTAAACGTAAAACACAAGTGCGTTTCGTTTACGTAACTGTCAAAATAAAATTTAACTGGCAGCGATTTAAATTTCGCGGCTTCGTACAGAACGCGAAAGTTCATATATCAGCTACTAACCAACTTACCTCAATTTCTGTTTTAACTGTTGTAAAGATCGAAGAAAATAAAATATATCGATAAATGGTTTTATTTAAAGAGTAACTGAAATACATAATATTGATTGTTTGTGTATATTAATAATACCATTGTTACAGTTGCTTATATCGACATAATGTAAAATGGAAACTTTTGTACTGTCTAAAGAAACATTGATTTCTTCCGTACCTGTTTGTATTATTAACAGTAATATTATTGAGAACAATTTCGGGGGCTTTAGAAGTACCAGCAGCAGGTTGATTATCACTGCCAAGAATAGATCTAACGTAGCTTGACCTGCGGCTTCAATTATCTCTGGAGATGTACATGATAAAGTAGAATCATTTATTGTAGTATGTAAATCTAGACGGTTTTGAAGAAATTAACGTGATATTATTGAAATATTTCTAAATAACGTAGAACATTGGAGCAATCAACAAACAAACCATAGCAACACCGAAAAACATTGTTCTAATGTAATACCATTAAAATTTCATAAATCCTGATAATATTTTAGTGATTTTATAAATTATTAGTTGTAGAAAAAGTGTTATTTATAACACGCGTCGAAAAACATTACGTGTACGTGCAAATTTTCTATTTCCTATTTGAATATATTTAGTTAAATCAATTCTAATGACAGTACAGGGATTTTTCAACTTCTAGTGGTAACCAAATCACTAGGACGTATCTACATTTTTAATTATAATGTAATTAATTCTCCAGAGATTTTCAAAAATTAATTTCGCAGTAAAAACAAATTTCCAAACAGTTAAATAAGCAACATAACAGCCCAAAAATAACTAAATTACATCTGAGATCTTCCTTCTCAATCTCTAAACGTTCGTAATGAAGTTGGCAACATTGTAGGGCGCACAAGCATTGTCTGAAGTTAGCAACAATACCCTCAGCAAACTTCATTTAAGAAAACTTTCGATTGTGTGACATCCGCTCGCTAAACGAATCATTTCACTCACATAAAAAATAATAAACCATCTTCATCTTTTAATTAAACCTGGTGAGTATTAGTACAACAATTCGCCTGACAGTTTCATGTCGTTCAACAATGGCGGGTAGCGCTTTTGCGCACACAATGTGTTGTAGTTGCATTTCAACGCCACCTGATAATATTTCTAATTTCCGTCGCGCTTCCCTGTTTCATTTAGCCCCCTCCGTTTGCCCCACATTCGACGCCTGCGCTCGCTGCGACCAGGTGTATTAACTGCGTCTCACTTTTTGTTATTTGGCTTATAATGTTTGTTACTCATTGTGTTATCGCTGTGGTTGATTTTTGTTTTGGAAATGATTGAATGATGCGTGTATCTTTTTGCGTTTTGTTTGCGATGGTTTTGTTTTGTTTTTATCAATTGTTTTGTACTTCAATGCGTAATTTCCTTCCAAGTTATTCGAGTGTGTAAGATTGGACATTTACTCTAAATTTTACACTGATTTTTTTGTTTGTTTGCATATTTCTACAATGATGAGTTTGCAAATTTCCTATCGTATGTTACAATAAAAAATTTCAGCAAATACAAAATTATTAAACTTAATTTTTGCCGCATCTTTATTTATTTATAATGGTTACCTATACCTTTTGTTAAATAGCTTAACAAATACGTCACAGCCGACAAACATTTTCATCACATTAAAATTACTCCTGTGGCTCCTCTACCACTTACATAAATATATCACTTACCGAGACCTGCTTCGGCAGAGTACCACACTCAGTAATAGGTAAAAATAAGACGTTTCTGTCAGTTGAAAGCAGAAAATTGACATTTTGCGCTTACCGAGCGGCAACAGCCGTATTCCATTTGCCACTTGGTTCACTTAAATCAGTTCACATAAATTAGACAACATGACTAAATGAACAGAATTAGCAAACTGATGCACTTATTTGAGTGAAATACTTCAAAGTAAATTAGAATAAGTAATTCTAGTTCTGAAATTCAAGCCAGCGAAGTAATCCAGGGAAATAAATAAGTGATCAGATTCAGTAAATGTAAGTTAGATCTGATCCAAATGACAAATAGGAGTGTATCATCGTATCCATGGATACATGAAAACTGTTCCCCGAATTTCCAAACAGAAAAAAATGTCAACCATTTTTTTAAATTATTTTTTACAATACTTGTACTACAAGTTATCTATTAATGACAAAATTTAAACACAGTAAGTGGAGCTTTCATTGTATAGTGTTTTCCATATAGGACTTTAATATTTACTTACTGTCCATCGTGAACAGTAAGTAAATATTACATATCAAGGTCCTGTTTATTTTGACAATTTGACAGCTGTCAATTTTAAAATAGTTTACTAATCTCAAACTGTAAGTGATTTTTTTAGGTCGCGAATGTTTAGGAAATCTCGACCCTTCGGGCCTCGATTTCCCAAACTACATTTTTGACCTAAAGACTGTCACTTACAGTTCATGGTACGTCATATACTGTTTAAAACATTCCTAATGGTCGTAGAAAAAACATTGTGTGCACCTCCACCAGAATGTGTTCTTACCACTCTTGCATTGTTGTTGATCGAATCATGCGCGAATGGCAATAGACTACTTTCTGCTCTAAGTACACAAATAACTATGTTTTGAGGAGTAGTAAATAAATATTACTTCAATTTTAGTTTGGTATATTATAGTGGTTGCACTCTCGCTTCATAAGATAGAGTTAGAGAATTCAGATCTCACTACCTTTAGTATAATCAAAAATACACAGTAATTGAGATTAATTTCCTGTTGTGCAAACGTACCTCTATAAATTACAATCACAATTATATGCATATAAAATTAACAACGCTAAATTTAACAGTAAATTCGTGAAAAGTCTCAAAGTGAAACTTGTGTTACGTGTAACACAAAGTCAGTTTGTAGAGGGTGTAGTGCACAGGGGGAAATAATTAGCGGTTGATTAGGGGTGAAAAACGCTTGGTCCGGAAGCGCGTAACCGACGTAACGCGTCCGTTCCGGTGTGTAGTGTGACGCGCGTGGCTCGACTCCTGCCAACCATAAATCGGTATTAGCACCCCGATGTTACAAGTTACCCTGAATGGTCTAATCGCCCTTTAACGTGACACCCGTACCTGAGACTTAAATACTCTACATCCCTTAGAATTAAGACAGTAGTTAATATTTACATAGTATCTATGAGATCAGTTTCAATGTGCCGAGGTTAAATAAATTAAAAAGAAATGTCTTTTATTCATTACTGGATAATATTAAAAGGTGTTAAGAATCAGTTTATACACTTTGAGAAATGAACTCGAGTCTTTAAATTCACAATTCGCGCAATAATAATAATTTATACAATTAGTGATATGAGTAGTAGTAACTTTACTACACCTGCGGTAGGAAGTTTGCAATTTAAAATAATATGAAACTGGAGATTTTATCATGTAATTCCATATATATTTCTACATAATTATATATATTTTGATCTTTAATATATTTTTTTTCAATCGTCGGAGTCGTGATCGCAAAAATGTCTGTTAATGAAAATGCGTTTTTTGATTGAACCAGTTTAAAAATCGAAATTTTCTGAAATATGGTTCTATATAAATCAGACTACGAGAAATTGAATGCCGTTGAACGCATCTTCATATCTTCTTTAGTTTAGGAGTAACAGCGATTTTTGACTTTTTCAAAATTTCAACTTTGAAGTCCCATATCTCGAAAACTAAAAGAGATATTGAAATGCGGTTTGAACGAGTGTATTTCTCGTGCTCCAATTAACTTATATAAAAATTTTGAAAATTTTGAAAATTTTACAATTTTTTTACAAATTTTCATATTTCAATATTGCAAAAAATTGAAAAGATAATTAAAATCTGTGAACACCAGTGAATTCCTCTCGTAAAAGTACATAGGTATGCAAAATTCCAGGCAAAAATTCGCACAGATAAAGTATTTATTACAAAAAAACGAAAAATCACTGTTTTTTTAATTATTTTTGAAGGGGTACCCCTTAAGATTTTTACGAATTTTGGCCATTTTTAGTTTCTTTGCTCTAAAAATTGTATCCGTGGAGCAAAATTTCTGAAATTTTACATACATGTGTATTTTTTTGCGAGGAATCCACTGGTGTTTACAGATTTTCATTATCTTTTAAATTTTTTTAAATATTGAAAAATGAAAATTTTGCCTAAAATTGTAAAATTTTCAAAATTTGCAAAATTTCGGTATAGGTTAATTGGAGCACGAGAAATACACTCGTTCAAACCACATTTCAATACCTCTTTTAGTTTTCGAGATATGGGCCTTCAAAGTTGAGATTTTCAAAAAGTAAAAAATCGCTTTAACTCTAAAACTAAAAAAGATATGAAGATGCCCTCAACGGCATTCGATTTCTCGTAGTCTGAATTATATAGAAGCATATTTAAAAAAATTCTATTTTTAAACTAGTTCAAACCAAAAATTCGCATTTTCATTATCCGATTTTTGAGGATCAAAATATGCATACCTACGCAGCATTATATGTGGAGACATTTTTTCTGGCACACTGGTCGAGGAGCATGAATGAGCGTCGAGGAAACAACAGAACGCACCCTGACTGATAAAATAAACAAACACGAAAAAATGGCACAAAGCAAAACCAAAATGCCAGCCCACGCTAACATGAAATGAGACACAATCGTTTCATCGAGGAACTCCTCGATGGAAATAGAGGCGCCTCTATTTTTCATCGATGATGGGTGCGTTCTATTGTTTCATCGATGAGTTCCTCGACGCTCATTCATGCTCCTCGACCAGTGTGCCATTGGTATAATATACATTATTAAATCAGGCTTTTACAAACTGCAATTTTGATCACATAAAAAGTAACGAGGTCGCGAAAAAATATATTTGTGATTTTTCCTTCCAACGCTCCGAAAAGTTTAGAAACCATTGCTCTATCGGATAATATTTTCTACGCTGATTCTAAAATGAATTGTTCAATAGCAGTGTAAAACCAATGCAATTAATACACAAATTAACATTGAAATCGAATGGAAAAAGTACGCAGCAATATCAAGTACGCAAACATTCATTTGTCACGAATCTATCACAGCGTTCTCTTCGTTTCGCGCTGGATGAATTTCATGCAAAATCCGCTAACAGTTGACAGTTTATCGGTCGTCGCCTACTTATTATTTCGTCATTAGCCGCGGCGCTAATGACCAGGGAATGGCCACACACGTTGCATGACACGGCCGAGGTTGGGTTGGTATCCCTGCACCCCCACCCCCACCACGATGAGATGTGTTTACGTCACTGGTTGGTACAGATTCGCTGATGTGGAATTACGAAGCGCGCGTGTTTCTGTAATTAAATATTTTCGTGTAATCGCCCAAATTATTAATTTGAAACGGATTGTTGATGGCCTCATGATGCGTACATTTTTTGTTTTTACTTCATTGGTGGAATTTTTTAATAAATAGTTGTGAATGCTACACATTTTTTTTAACTAATTGTGAGTTAATTAATTTTTGTTTAATACATGTAAATAGACAACAAAATTAAATAAATATCATTATATCATATAAATCTGCAATTTTTTTTTCTAAAGTATTGAAACACTCTGTATATACTGGGTGATTATAAATGACTGATATTGTTTTTTTATAATAAAATAAATAAAATATCTCATCACGCTTTTTGCCCATTACTGGGTGTGGCACTCTGCCGAAGCAGATCTCAGTAAGTGATATATTTTGTGCGTGAAGTGCGGTTACCAGTCATCAAATCACGGCCTTCAAAGATGTTAGTGGTGGAGGAGCCACAGGGGAATTTTTTAAAATTATGAAAATTGTTTGTCGCCTGTGGGAATCGAATCAGGGTTCTCAGGATCCACAGGCCGACTTCATACCACTGAGCTAGCCACCCCATAATAATACCTATTAGTATATTACGTACCATAAACTGTAAGTGACAGTTTTTAGGTTAAGAATGTAGTTTGAATAATTGAGGCCCGAAGGGTCAAGATTTCCTAAAAAAATCACTTACAGTTCGAGGTTAGTAAGCTATTTTTTACAATACTTGCCAAAATAGAAGGAAAAGAAAAATAGGTTTCAAAAATGACAGCTGTCAAATTGTCAAAATAAACAGGACCATGATCTGTAATATTTACTTACTGTCCACGGTAGATGGTAAGTAAATATTAAAGTCCTGAGGAAAACCAACTATGCAATAAAAGTTCCACTTACTGAATTTAAATTTTGTCATTAATATGTAACTTACAGTACAAGTATTGTAAAAATATTTTAAGTTTTATGTTAGAATACATGATTGTCAAATTCAAGTACGTCAAATAAGATATATGTAATTGTAATTTGATTCTTACAATACTTGTACTATAAGTTACGCATTAAAAATAAAATATAAACACAGTAAGTGCAACTTTTATTGCATAGTGGATTCCATAGTTATATCAGGACTTTAATATTTACTTACTATCTCCCGTGAACTGTAAATAAAAATTACATATCAAGGTCCTGTTTATCTTGAGCACAATTTGACAATTGTCATTTTTGAAACCTATGTTTCTTTCCTTTCTATTTCTGCAAGTATTGTAAAAAATAGCTTACTAACCTCGAACTGTAAGTGATTTTTTAGATCGTGATTGTTTAAGAAATCTCGACCCTTCGGGCCTCGATTTCCCAAACCACATTCTTGACCTAAAAACTATCACTTACAGTTCATCGTACGTAATATATTATTCCTGTCGTCAAATTTTATTTCATATTTATTTATGTCAAATTCAAATATGTTAAATAAAATATAATAGTAATTTGATTATTTGTCATTGTAAAACTTTATTTCACTTTTATTTATCAAAATGGTTATTTATAACACCAAATTGGGAAAACTATAAAATAAAAAATTAATCAAGAGATGTCACGTTGACAGTGACGAACTAGGCTTGCCAACTAAACAGGATAGCCAACTCAACATTTTGTGTCAATCACTCATATGAATGTTATCAGTTTATTGTGCTAGGCTATTTATTCATTCCTTATTTCGAAATTGCGAATTTATTATTCTTGAAAGTAGGATTTAACTTTTCGACTGCGCAGTTTTATATCAATAAACCCTTAATCCCTCAATTCATTTCACTCTATCGTAACCCGCCCAAAACTACCCTATTTACAACAATATCTAGTGATACAAATACCCTGATTTCAGGCATAAACGAACAAAAACAAGTATTAATATATCCCCGGTTACTGGGGCTCCCGCGCGTCCTAGGGGTAGTTTAAAGGGTGACCGACGAGGCGTCGAGGGAGAGGGAACACAATTTGTGTGCGGTCATTTCCGGGTGCCCGGACTGTAGTCCGGAGTCTGCGGAAATATTGGCTCTTGCACCTATCAATACATAGTCAAGTGAAATTGAGAAGGGAGATGACGATGCGGATGGACAGTGAAGGAGAAAGGGGATGGACAAAGGGGAGGCTTGATAAATTATTTAGTGGTGGTTTGGGGATGAGAAACAGGAGATTTTTCTAAGATACGAATTGGAGGAGTTATAAGAAAGTTGAAATTAATTTGTTAGTTAGTTTGATCGTTTATCTATACATATAATTAGGTGAACCCTTCTATTCTATAACTCGAACATTATTTGTTGCCGATTGACAAATTAATGACGACCCTTATTTTTTATAGTACTCTCTAAATTACCACCATTTCGGAATTCCGTGACTGAAATTATTTTTTTCAAAAAGTTTAATTTTCTGCCTCAATTGAGAGAAAATAGTTTGAAGTTTGATGCACGAGTGTGAAGTTGCAGTGTATTATCAAAGGAATGGAAAAAATAGACTTTCATACACATAATTATTTTGTATATTGATATTAGATTAATTTTACGAAGATAACATTTAAAATAATTTCGATAGCATGATGTTAAATTTTGAAATGAAAATTGTGAATAAAAAAGTATATTTAAATCAATGAAAATGTAGTACCTATTTGATTTTTTAAATTACTTTTACAATAGTAAAAAATTGACCTCTTTCTATACGCTTTTTGGTAAAAAAAGACGACTTTTATGATCAATATACAAAAAAGCAATTATATCTTTCCTGGGGAAGGAAAGTAAAGGAATATACCCATGACAACTGGATTTTTGTGTGGAATTCACTTTCAAAAACAAGCGCAGGAACGACACTCCCTCCCTTTTTATCTTTGAATTTGTTTTCAATTCTTATATAGAGTATTTAACTGCAATTGTATGAAATTCACTTTCAAAAACAAGCGCAGGGCAACACTCTCTTCCTTTCTTATATTTTTGTTTCATTTTCAGTTACTGCATTGTGTGGACTTTTCTTTCATATACAAGTGCAGGCTATCGCTTTCATCTTTTCTAATCTTTGTAGATTCGTTGTTAGATTCCTTATTAGATTCGTTATTAGGAGTAAGCGTGAGTAAGATGAATGATAAGTGAATAGGAATGATAGGACAGATGTGATTGAAGGTTTGTTGTGTGATAAATGATATCGAGTGTAATAAATAAATGAGTTTATATGCAGTGATCTATGAATGTGGTTAAAGTGAGGGTGGTGTGTTTGGATGAGAATGTTTGACGAGGACTGATTATTTGATGAATGTAATGAGTGAATATTTTTTGAGTGATTTTAGGGTTCGTGCTACCCCATTTGATGGGATATAGCGTGACGATTTGTATGTATGTTTGTATGTATGTATGATATAATTCACCCAAATAAGTGCATCAGTTTCCATAATTTAGTTAATTTAATCATGTGCCTAATTTATCTGAACTGAATTATTTAAGTGAACCAAGTAGCAAACGTAATATAGCTATTATTTTTGACAAAAAACGAAGTAAGTATTATTTGTAATTCTTACTTGTAGTTATTACTAACTATAAACATAGTTTAACTAATTTGAGTTAGATTTATAACAAATAAATTAATTTCTTCCTCAAATTCACCCCTTAAAAATTATCGAAACCACCCAAAGAACTCAAGAGTCAATAAAACAATTTAAACCAATTTCCCTACCACAAGCATCCCGCCCCCGTAGCATGTACGCCACTGTGAGATGAATGGGCCACTCGGCTGATTGCCGGCGCGTGCAGCATGCCAGGGGCGGCGCGTGTGGGTAGGGGGTGGCCGAGATGTTATTAATGGCCCACTTACAAGATATGAGTGGCGCCGGCGCCTGAGCCTGAGCCTGCAGGACCTATGCAGGACTATGCAAATCTCATCGTTGCTTATTCACGTGTGGAAGATGGTGTGTGCAGTGGCGGAGGTGGGGGGATGTTTATGAGCGTTGGGGGTGAGCTGGTTACGCGTTTTTATGATTTATGTGTGTTAATGCGCGTTAAATTTTGTAGGTTAATATTTTATTGGAATGGGGATGTCATATTTTTATTTTATTTGCTAGAATGATGTACAACAGGAATTAATCCTAATTTTAATATAATAGTATCTGAACCACTCGGACAAAGATGTATTTTTGATTTTGCATTGGAGTCAGAACGCACTTTTAACACGTTTCGTTTTTCTGTCAAAATTTGCATCTCAATTTCAGTGTATAGAATTTTAAAAATTGCTACATCAAACGTATCTATATATTTTCTGCTCTCTAACTAGAATAATTTATACATACATACGAGGGTGTCCGTTATTTTTGCAAAATCGGAAATTTGATGCTCGCACCCTCTAAAACTACTCAAAATAAATTTTAAAAAATTGAGCCTAAATCCCAGGTCCGTCAAATGACGTTAAAACGTGCCACCAGAGGGCTAAATATTAGCACGTAGTTTAAATGGGGAAATTGCGTTTCCCGGTACTTTTATGTCTAACTTTTTACAATTTAGACCTAAAAATGTTTCAAGATAATTGCCAGAAAGCTTATGAAATAAGCTTTCAGGCAGACTAAAATTCAAGTCTTTTGGATAAAAACCAACGGCGTAGCATCAATTTAAATAATAAGAAGCTTGTAGCAAAACAACGGCAAAGACGTTAATATATGTTTGACGTTCTCAAACTTGGTAGTCTTATGGTTTTGACATCGCTCAATCAGAATCTGCTGTCAGAATTGACATTTGTATTATTGACAGTTGTCAATAAAGCTGTCAACAAATGAATCAAAAATGGTTTTCCTTCATTTTACCGGTTTTTCGTGATTTTATTTAGTTTTTCAAGGCTAAATTCGTATTTTTTGTTAAAAACAATATATTTTGTCATTTGACAACACGTCAAGTAAAATGTGTGAAAATAGTCGATTTTGGAAACAACTTCCAAGAATACATTAACAAGTAGTCAATCGATATAGACCTTGTTTAAAATCTTTTAAGTTGGACGAATCGACCTCAACAGCCAAGTCAAAAAAATAATCTAATTAAATATAACTCGAGAGTTGGATAAATTGAAAATAATTCTCCAGTGTCTTTCTCAAACTTGTTGCCATTTGGCAATATCCACTCAAACCCTACAGGCTTTCGTAACTATTGCCTGGCAACAAGTTTTCGAGAGATCTGTCAAATTATTTTCAATTTATTCTCACTCTCTTGTTATAATATTACTGATAATTTAAATCAAATTCTTAAATTTATAACAAAGTAAGAATTCCAGTTTCCATGGCGTGGTTTTCATCAAAAATTAATGTCAAGTTGTTGATTTTCTGAAAAAACTTTAATTCATTTCCCTAATTTGTAACTATAACAGATAAGATGTGTGGATAGCTCTAGAATTGTTTTGTTTTTTGGTATGATAAAAATGTAGTTTTAGCTATCTTTACCATGTTAAAATCATCCAGAAGCCGAAGAGTATTTCTGATTCGTATACCATAAAAATCCAATATTACCACATGCACGTCTCCGAAAACAATAACACCTCGAATCACAGTCGCAAACAATCGACCAATGCTACAATCCCAGGAGAAATCAACAGCCTTCAAATAACCACTATCCTGCTATAAACAGGACTCAGGACTTCTTCACTTAACAATCCTTACACACATACACATATGTAGCTACATTCACGGCACATGTCAAGAGTTTACATCCTGCAAATCCTGGCGAGATTATCCTGCAGCGCTGTGGCTGACAGGCCAGGTATCGGCAGCAGCAGGAAGGATTCAATCAGATGCTAAATCCTGTTATCACAATAAAGAAATCCCGAGGGAGACGATAACTGAAAGGGGTAGTTTATGGCGAAGGTGGAGACATCTTGTTGTGGTTTTATTAGTTTGGGGTAATGGAATGTTTCAGAGGGTTAACTGGATTCGAAGCTGGTTATCGAAAGATCTGAAGATAGGTTAGCAGTTTTCTTTTTATGTTGTGTGGTCGGCAGTTACTGAATAGAAAATATGATTCTGACTTATAGAAAAACTGGCCGAATTTGATTCCTTTTGGCAAAGAATGAAGTAATATCAAATTTTATTCCTCTCAAGAAATTTCAAAATATGTATTATTTTTTATATGATAACTGTATTAACGGCCGAATTCTCAAAAGAAGTTTAGATAATCCTGGATTTTGATTTAGCCCTTCTATCAAAAAAATATTTATGTATTTAATTATTATGTTTAAGTAAATACTTATGGGGTAATGGCTCAGTAGTATCAAGTCGGCCTACGTATCCTAAGAACCCTGGTTCGATCCCCACAGCCGACAAACATTTTCAATAATTTATAAATTACCTCTGTGGCTCCTCCACCAATAACATCTTTGGGGGCCGTGATTTGACGACTGGGAACCACATTTCACGTGCATACATATATCACTTACCGAGATCTGCTTCGGCAGAGTGCCACACCCAGTAATGGGTAAAAGGCGTGATGATATATTTGTTTAAATTTATTTTAAGTATATACTTAACAATTGATAGAGAAAGAAATTGGTATAAAATCAGATTAAAATTTTATATCTAACTTCTAATTCTAAACAACTTTACTCTTTACAGTTTTTACCCTAAAATGAACAGGAAAGTTGTAAATAGCATAAAACAAAAGCCTGGGGTGGCTAGCTCAATGGTATGAAGTCGGCCTGTGGATCCTGAGAAGCCTGGTTCGATTCCCACAGGCGACAAACAATTTTCATAATTTCAAAAACTACCCCTGTGGCTCCTCCACCATTAACATCTTTTGGGGCCGTCATTTGACGATTGGTAACCGCACTTCACGCGCAAAAATATATCACTTACCGAGATCTGCTTCGGCAGAGTGCCACACCCAGTAATGGGTAGAAGGCGTGATGATATACT
The DNA here is from genome assembly GCA_911728475.2 of Pterostichus madidus. Lineage (NCBI taxonomy): Eukaryota > Metazoa > Arthropoda > Insecta > Coleoptera > Carabidae > Pterostichus > Pterostichus madidus. The sequence continues at coordinate 42,437,467 of OU452303.1, read as the reverse complement.
TATTTATTCAAATTGTGCTTTGTTGAATTTTCAAATGTTTTATATTATGATTGTTTGAAAACAAATGAAAGAAAATTATCTTCATAAAATCAATCTAATATCAATATGCAAAAAATATGTGAAATGAAAGAATCTTTTTTTCACTTATTTGATTAAGTATTGTCGTGCATAAAACCTCAAATTCTTACTAATTGTACAAATATAAATATAAAAATAAATATATCATCACTTTTTTTACCCATTACTACGTGTGTTACTCTATCTAGCAGATCTCGGTAAGTGATATATTTATATGCGTGAAGTGTGGTTACCAGCCGTCAAATCACGGTCCCCAAAGATGTTAGTGGAGGGGTAATTTTAATGTGGTGTAAATTGTTTAACGCCTGTGGAAATCGAACCAGGGTTCTCAAGGTCCACAGGCCGACTCGATACCATTGAGCCACCTACCCCTATAAATAACTATTGAAAAACAGGGTAAAGTAGTGCTGTAGACCTTAGATTTTTTTTAATTTATTAAGGGGGGCTGGAAAGAACAAGACAGTAACATGAAATAATAAAAATGTAAATTACCGCAAATACCAAATTAATATTCGTCATAAAAACGTTTCTTTTGATTTTACATCCTGTTATAAAACCATCCCAAATTCCTTTTTACGCCCAAATAATTGAATTAGCAATCCACCAACTTGCATGAAGCGAGTTAATACCCCGGTTAGACAGTTACCGACTTTTTACGAACCCGGTAATAGATGGTAACAACACCGGTCCCTTCTCAATTTCTTCCCTGAATAATTGAATATGTTGTTAATCTAGCAAGCAATAAAATGTTTACGTCTGTGTGTTGTTTTTAGTTATATTTTATCTGCTATGTGACTATATTCAGTATGAAGAGAGATAACTTCATGTTGGTTTGTTTCGGGTTTCGGTGCATGGCGCTCACTTCACAACGGAAGGTTTATGATGTCTCGCAGGAAATCAGATGCTAGTCTCATTGTAATTGATTTAAATTTTGTAAAGTTATATTTATGATCCAGAGTTTTTTCTCGGTATTTTTCAATTAGGTGCTGTCTAGTTGGGAACCCTGTCGAAAATATGCGGAGCGCGATGACGTAGAACCGAAAGGGTGAGAGGATATTATTAGCCTTATTCCATTTGTCAATTAAATCTGATTTACAGAATCACAAATTATTTATTTGTAATTTTATTTGACTGGGTTATTTTGTTTATTTCACCACTATTACTAGATTTACTGATTAAGATTCAGTTTGAAAGAATTCATATTCGTAAGTCAATTAGTATGTTCATTTTCATCAAATTAATACTACTTAAAAACAAGTGAAGGGAAATTCTCTTCATAAAATCAATCTGATATCAATATTCAAAAAATATGTGGACAACATGTACTGAAAGTATCTTTTTCTGGCATCGGCAAAAAAGTACCTACTTTTTTGACCAATTTTAGTACAGAAAGTAGAGTTTTATCTAAACAGTCACGTAAAAGTACAAAACAATCTGATGAAGACTTTACCTGACTGATTTGTTGTTGTTGTAACCTTGGATACGTAGTCCGTTGTCAATATAATTCTTATCAAAAAAAATTTAACATTTTGAATTATTTATGATTAATTATTGATGAAATTAAACGGTTTCAGAAAAAATAGTATACATAATACGTCAGGAAAGTGTCTTTACTTGACTCAGCGGATTAAAACTCACATAATTGGGGGCCGTGATTTAACGGCTGGTAACCGAACTTCAGGCACACTATATATCACTTACTGAGTTCTGCTACGGCAGAGTGCCACACTCAATAATGAGTAGAAAGCGTGATGATATTATTTATTTATTTTATTTATATCAGTTATCTAGTGGGGTAATGGCTCAATGGTATCAAGTCTGTCTGTGGATCCTAAGAACCCTGGTTCGATCCCCACAGCCGACAAAATATTTTCACCAATTAAAAATTACCCCTGTGGGTCCCCCAACATTAACATCTTTGGGAGCCGTGATTTGATGGCTGGTAATCGCAATTCACGCGCATAAATATATCACTTACCGAGATCTGCTTCGGCAGAGTGACACACTCAGTAATGGGTAAAAGGAATGATGATATATTTATTTATTTATTTTATTTATCTAGTATAATATTGTAAATTTATCTAGACAAATTATTTCAATCTTATAAATAAAATATAAATTATCTTTATCTATTTGACAAATTTCATCTCGATGATATTTTTAATATTTAATATAATTAGCAAACTTTAAACGCCATTTTCTCAAAATATTTATTTCTAAACTTAAATACGAGGGCGTATTTTTATTTACTATATCTGAGTGATTTGATTTTCACCAGAAACTCTAATGTTCCTATACGGTAATTGGAATTATGTTTCAGTTATTTAAAGTGGCAAATAAATAAATAAATATAAAATAAATAAATAAATATATAATCACGCCTTTTACCCATTACTGGGTGTGGCACTCTGCCGAAGTAAATCTCGGTAAGTGATATATTCATGCGCGTGAAATGCGGTTACCAGCCATCAAATCACAGCCCCCGAAGATGTTTGTGCTGGGGGAGCCACAGGGGTAATTTTAAATTGGTGAAAATGTTTTGTCAGCAGTGGGGATCGAGCCAGGGTTATTAGGATTTACAGGGCGACTCGATGCCATTGAACCATTATAAAATAAATAAATCACTGGTAAAAATTTTGTACATGGCGCATCCACCAAAATTCTTGCCGCAACATTAAAATCCTGTTTCCTACTATCCTCAGATGTCATAAACTAATGTTTCTGCATCTGTCCAGTATTTCCTTTCTTCACCCCTTATCCCGCCTCTGCAACGACCTCTTAAACTTGTCCTGTTCTTCTTGAAGCCAAGAACCAACTTCTTGGTAACTGTTACAATTACCAATGAATATAGTAACGAAGCTACGCAACAGTAAAAAGTTTGGAGGCTGCGTGAGTGACAGCACGCAAAAAAGTCTTCATGCGTGCACGAAAGCAATGCGAAGCTAGATACAATTAAATATTTATTTGGTTGGTTTTTGTTTGCAGTTTTATGCTTTTGGGACCTGTTTTTGTTTGAGCTCTAATTATAGTTGGCAAGAGGTGAAAAAATCAAACAATTTTATACATAGTTCAAGTGAATATTTAATTTGATCGAATGAAGAAAAAAATTCAATGTAATTGTTGAATATCTGAATTAATTAAATTGAATTAAAACTTTATAGGAAAAGACGTATATACGAGTGCCGCATTTGCTCTCTGTTGACGACAAGCGCGACAGTGGGACAATTTCAAAGGAGTGTTTGGCGATGTTCAAGTGCAATAAGAAGGACTTTTTTCTCCAGATTTGGCCCCCTGCAATTTTTATCTATTTCCAAACTTGAAGAAATAGCTCGGCGGAAAGAGATTTGGCTCCAACGATGAGGTCATCGCTGAGACAAACGGCTATTTTGAAAGATTGCCAATATTATTTGGAAGGAATCGAAAAATTAGAAAAACGTTGGACGAAGTGTATCGTGCTACAAGGAGATTATGTTGAGAAATAAAATATGTTTTGACCAAATAAATCATTTCTTGTTTCATTTTTCAGGGACTTTTCACCCTGCCCTCGTATCTGTTAAATTCGGAATACAAAATTTTATTTCATTTTATCTTTTCGATTTATTTTCAGTTACGGCATTTTGTGGAATTTTCTTTCAAATACAAGCTATCGCTTTCATCTTTTCTAATCTTTGTAGATTCGTTGTTAGATTCATTATTAGATTCGTTGTTAGATGTAACCGTGAGTAATTTGAGATGTTTTGCGCATATGTTATGTACGTCGAAGAAAGATGAATGATAAGTGAATAGGAGTGATTGGATGGATGTGATTGAATGTTTGTTGTGTGATGAATGATTTCGAGTGTGATGGGTAAATGAGCTTATATGGAGGAATCTATGAATGTGGTTGAAGTGAGGGTGGTGTGTTAGGATGAGAATGTTTGACGAGGACTGTTATTTGATTAATTTAATGTGTTTTTTGAATGATTTTAGGATTTTTGTTATCTCATTTGATGGAATATAGCGTGATTTACCTATTTACTTATTTATGTTACTCTGTACAACAGGAATTTAATCCTAATTACAGTACAGGATCCGAACTCACCGAGCCGCAGAGTGATTGTTCTTATAATTCCTAGCTTGAGTGGGATTCGAACTCGGGATCTCCGGATTCGAATTCTGTAACGCTATCCACTCTACTGTACTGCCGGACATGTGATGTTATATATGTATGTATGTATTTTAATTGGGATTAAGATTCTGTTATGCAGAGTAACAAATAATAATATTCATCCATTTATTCATAAGTCGTCCACGTAATCTTTCACCCTCATTTCCACCAAAATACACGTGTTTCACCAATTTTGTATTCAACATACGTTCCACATATTGTATAAAAGAGAATTTAATTTTATCTAGTTGTGTGACATGTCAAACTATACTTGATGTAAATATAATACAGTGGTAGATAGATCACAAAAATACTAAAACGTTTCTATTTTTATCAGCAAAACTAAACCAACCCGTTGTTCAACTATAATAATACAACCATATCAATACATCCCAAAAAAAGGCGAAAAACCTGCAGCAGTTTTTTCAATAGACAGTTGGTAACAATGACACCCAACCACGAGTAAAATTCCCTATCAGGTCTACCAACTGTTGAATACTTCCCCAGAACAGAAACACAACAACGAGTAACAAACTAGCTGTGGACAGAGTTGTTATACAAGCACTTGTGGTGCGCATGTGCAGACACCTGGTGGTAACGGACGCAGATAACGCCACCGGAAGCGGAAGTGCCGCACGGTGACGTGTTTACAAGGCCTGCTGGATCAGATACCAAAGCAGACGTTGGTGTTGCCGAGGATGGGCTAGAGCAACAGAGATAGATGCTGTTTGTTGATTATTGTTCTCGAGTAGAATGTGTATTGTTTTGGTGATGTGATGCTGTTTTGTTCTAGACTGGTTTCTATGTTGATTGTCAGGCCAACTTGGATGGATCTTTATTCATTTTTGGGAAGGAAGAAGAAGAAGTAGTAGTCTAGATGGAAATATACAAGTTTTTGAAAGAAATTTAGAGGAATAGAATAACAGGGAGCATATTTTAAATGCTGTATTTTGTTTTGTCTCTTTCGTCAAAACTGTTAACCATATTTTCTGTGTTACAGTGACTTGTTATATTAGATGATTTGAGCATGTTGAACGTGTGACGAATGAAAGAAAGGAACACGAAGTAGTCTGGATTGTAAATACAGAAGTTTTAAAAAGAAACTTATCGATAAAGAAACGACAAGAAGTATATTTTAAAATACTGTTTTTTCTTTCTTTCTTCGGAATCATTTAGATATATTTAGTTTAGACGTCTGTATATATTTCGGTGTTCTTATAGCATAAACGCACTGTAAACACGTTGCTAAGGAGATCTATAAGCGCACTGTTCTTGGGCGCTTTTTATGTTGTAGGAGTGGTATGAATGCTCTAAAATCTGACAGATAATGACACAACCTCAAAATTGTAAATTGTCGGTGTTGAAATATTACTAACAGAATATGCTAGAATCAGACAAAATTCAAAACATTCACAATACAGACAAAAATATTGATTGTCAAAAAATATGATGTTTAAATTGTCCGCGTTAGGAGAAATGCTACCAACACGAATGATAAAAAACCAACTTGTATTTTTGACAAGTCGCAGTTTTTAAAAAGCTAACAGAATTATAAAATTAAACTCAATAGAAAAATAGTATAAAGAACATGTTTCAGAAGTCCTCGTTTTTCAAATTTGGACTCGTGCGTTAACAGATTACCTTATAAAACTACAAGGTGATCAAAAGGAATTGTTATAGTTGGCAATACAATTCCGGAGATCTTTTTGTTCTACAGTTGGCACAATGCCAGGTAAAGGCGGAAATACTATTTGACATTTTTAATAAATACAAATAGGTTATGTCAGGAGTCTAACAGCTAATAGAATTTTGACTTTTTAAGTAATAGAAATACTTTTAATGTACTCAAATTTAAATTTTAAATGTCACTGTCAACAACAGGAAATGAATTTATGTATCAGGCTTACCAATTTCAAGTATTTTATGTTATTACCAACTGTAACAATTCCTTTTGATCACCCTGTAGTTCTTTAATATACTATTGTCAGTGCTGCAACTGACATAAAAAATAAATAAATTGTGTCTGATTGGTTCGGATTCCACTATAAGTTCCTGTAATTGGGATTAAGTTCCTGTTATTCAAATTAGTAAATAAATAAATATTATAACACGTACGAATAACAAACATCGTCAAATTTAGCAATACCTTCTCGAAGAACACGCACAGTAATATTTGGTATGATGGTTGGTAGCATTCATCACGATCGCATATTTCCATCACGTAGCAGCCGCTAAACTCTCCTTCCTGAGGGGGTGCAGGACGAGGCAGGAAGGGGATGGTTGGCAGCACTGCTACTTACTATTCGGCGTGGGTCGTAACGCGCACATTTTCCTAATGTAATGTTTGTGTATGCATTTTACAAGTATACTGTTTTTGACATGGCGTCTGGGCGGTCGCACGCACGGATGCCCACCGGAGTTCCGGACCCGTCGGAGACGCTCGACTCCGGTCGGCTATGTTCGGGAGAAACGATGATGAAGAATGGCAAGATTGCTATGGTATTTAAATCACTGGAGGAATCGTGTTTTAACTTGGTTTAATTTGTTCGAATTAAGAAATGTTGGAAAAGCTGGAAAACTAGTAAATATGGACCAGAAGGTCAATATTACTTTCTGTTACTGTTACTATTATAATTTTTCTCTCTATTTTGACTCTTTCATATATAGAAAGACTTGACACGAAAGTATTTATTTAAAAAACTAATCAAATTTCAACTTAAAAATATTCTAACAAGCCTTCCAATATACCAGGTGTCTGTTTTAAAGGTGTACATAAGAGATTAACATGGGAAATCACCTTTGAGACAAACACTCAATATGAAAGAGCCGAGTGGCGTACCTAGGGAGGGGCGGTAGGTGCGGTCCGCACTGGGCGGCACATATTTTGGGGCGACATATTTGATATTTAGTTTTAGTTGTAAAAAACAACTTGTTCACTATACAAGTTTACTATTCGATTTCTACGAATTATGAATTACTATATGATTTCGATTATTTGTCTTCATCGTCAAGTCAATGTAGGGTTGAAAATATTATCTCGAAAAATTCCTTTATTACTGCCTAATTTAAATATGCCATCCAATGGTAAAAAAGTTCCCCACCTATAGTTTCTCTCAATTACAATTATTTATTTATGTTCATTAATTTAATGGGGTAATGGCTCAGTGGTTTCGAGTTGGTCTGTGGAACCTGAGGACCCCTGTTCGATACCCACAGCCGACAAACAATTTTCACCAAATTAAAATTACCCCTGTGGCTCTCCCACCACTAACATCTTTGGGGGCCGTGATTTAACGGCTCGTAACCGCACTTTACGTACATTAATATATCACTTACCGAGATCTGCTTCGGCAGAGTGTCACACCCAGTAATGGGTAAAAGTCGTGATGATATATTTATTTTATATTTATTTTTTTTCACTTATAAAAACCACCATTTGATTGACTTAGAAAGGGCGGAATATTGGAGACCGCCCTGGGCGACAAAAGTTCTAGGTACGTCACTGAAAGAGTCATGGGATTGTGGTTGCTTATGACACAACAAAATAAAGAAAAAAATTAAACAAAACCGTAGCTTAGTTGATTAAAGGATTTGACCGGACTTCATTGGCTCCATATTGGCGGTATAATTTTTATTCACAGAATTCCACCATAAGACATAAAATACTTAAGATGACCTATAAATTACTTCTAAGTTTTGCCAAAGAACACCGTTTTCAAATCCAATTTATCCACCTATTACCCAACTACATTCACACCCCACACCCCTTCATAAAAATAAAAATCATACTCAAAAGTCTCTCTCGTTTTTCCATCCCCTGATCAGCATCTCAATATCCCAATTCTAGCAAACAAATTTTCCACCTGGAAATGCTTTTGCGTCGCGCGTGCCACGACACACATCCGTGTGCCATGGCTCGGTTACATTGGGGCGGTGGCGACGGTGGCGGCGGCGATGTGAGATGGCGAGATGGGATCACGTACGCGCGGCTTAAGTGCCGTCGTATCGTGGTGGCACGGCTCGGGGGCGGGGGATTTAGGTCACCTTACAGGGATCATGACGATGGAGAGTAATTAATAAGATCAAATTATACATTTGTTTTTCATAGACTATCGATTGCTATGAACAAATTATTTATATTTTAATTTAACTAATGATTGGCGATCCTCAAGATATTTGTTTTTTTTATTTTAGGTCAATTTCAGACTTGCCGTTGATAGCATCGACACCTCTAATTTAATTGTTGAGATATAACTTCGGAAAAGTACAAAATTTGATAAAGTCAAATTTGGAAAAAAATACCTTTCGAGGAGTCTTTATCTTAAAAACTAAACAAGATATGAAAATGTGCTTAACGGCACTGAATTCCTAGTGTTCAAATTAACTTATAAGCAAATTTTTAGCACTTTTAAATTTTTGAAAATTTCTTAAGGGGTACCCCTTAAGTTTTTTCGATTTTAGACCAATTTCAGAGTGTTTGCTCTAAAACTCTTTCTTGTAAGAATATTGTAACGAAATTTTACATACTTACATATTAAAACCCGCTGAATTCAATAGTCAAGGTCCCAAATAAATATGTCTTTAGGTTTTTGAGATATTGTTCAATAACTGTTTCCTGAGAACGTATTGGTAAAATTTTTTTGAAAAATTAAAATTCCTAAAAATTTGTTTATTTGTTAATTGAAGCAAGAGAAATTCAATGCCGTTGAGTGCATCGTCAAATCTTATTCAGTTTTTGAGATAAAACTTCGAGAAAGTCGAAAATCTGATTTGGCTTACAAGCATAATTTATGGACAATTTTCTTTGGGTTTTTTGTTTTTTTTTTATATTAGGCCAATTTTAGATTATTTGCTCTAAAATTTTTTCTTGTACGAATATTGGAACGAAAAATGTATTGTCTTGACAGTGACTATGATAAGAGCTGTGAATGAGGCTTTAGAATGAAAAGCATAACTTTCGTTTCCCAATTGAGGGTAGAAAATTTTACTTTCAGACATGGTCGTGAAAGAGTTATAATAATAAACAAATGACTAAATATGTGTTACATGAAATTGAGTCCTTGATTCAACTTCCCCAACCCCTCCAAAATATCTTTCCCTCCGCCACTGACTCCACATCGCATCCTTTCCCCTGCATCCCCTTTCAAACATACCTGTATCGAGTGCGACCATAAACTAGCATCGCAAATAATTCATGCGATCGCTACCGCCGCCTTGCCGCCTCCACTCGCAGTGTTATAGCTCAGTGCCGCCCCCTGCCGCCCCCAACCCTGCACTCACACAGCCAGAGGAAGTTCTTGAAGACACGCTAGAGTGCTACACCACCACGAGCTACGACGGATATTTACTAATGGAATGTTCTGACATCGAAGAAGGAAATATTTGTGTAGAGCTCCTGTTTTATTATAATGGCGATGAATTTTGTGATGAATTTCACCTGATGTAGGCTAGGAATACTTGAAGAATAAATTCAATGAATTGGAAATGAATAGAAGTAAAGATGTGACCTCTGACTTAATTGGCATATTTGCAATGTACATCAGGAGACCTATTCTAATTCGTTGGCGACTGGATTTAGCGACTGTTTGACGTCATATTTGGCGACTTTGATACTGGCGCCATCGTTGGGATAGTTAAAAAGTACAGTCCTGAAGTCATTATTGGCGACTGGTCGCTTACGAAGTCGCGTATGCAGGCGACTAGTACAAGGCTGTTGCGAAGTGTCATGGCGTCAGTCGCTTAGCATTTTTCGGTTGATTAGTTGCTTGAAAATTACTAAAAATTCCGTCAATTTGTGATATGTCAATTTAAGCATGGACATACAAATATTTGAGTTTAACAAAGAAAAACAAATATCTGATGGTTGTCAGAGATTATAAGTACCAACACAAAATACTCCGTGGTTCCGATTAATACAAACGTAAGAAATTAAAATCCCTATGATATTAACTGCACCGTGACGTCATTGATTTAGCGACAGAAACTAGTCGCCAAGCAGTTGCCAAGAATTAGAATCCAGATCTATTCACATTTACTGAAACATATGGATAGAAACGGCCATTACCACATTTGTGTTACAATATCCCATTGCAGTCCTACTGAACTATATTATTATTTTTTACTCACTTATTTAGAAAAATTTGCAGATTTATTCAAATTAAAATGAAACAGACAAAATTCTTTACGTTACCATGGATATGTTATCGTTTTTTCGTCTTAGGACCAAAAATAATAACATTTTTACTACAGTTGTCGTTCTTTTACTATTGAAAAAGTTGAAATACTAGTGGGTGAAAATATTATTTTTACAATACCTGTACTGTAAGTTACCTATTAATGGCAAAAAACAGTAAGTGGAAGTTTTATTGCACAGTTAGTTTCCATGGTTACATCAGGTCTATAATAATTACTTACCATTCATCGTGGATAATAAGAAAATATTATAGATCAAAATCCTGTTTATTTTAACAGCTGTTATTTTCTTTTCCTTCTATTTGTGCAGGTATTGTAAAAAATAGCTTACTAACCACGAACTGTAAGTGATTTTTTAGGTTGTTTATGTTTAGGATATCTCGACCCTACTACGTTCTTGCCCTAAAAATTGTCACTTACAGTTTATGGTATATTATAACTAGTATTAAATGCAACTCACATTTTAAATTTATTTATTGTACTCACTGTTGTAACAGAAACTTAATTTCAATTATTACAGTACAGAGTCCGGATTCACCAATCCGCATTGTAGTAGTATATATATTTAGCTTGAGTGGCATTCAAACTTGGGATCTCCGGATTCGAATTCTATAACGCTACTCACACTATCATATTGTCGTACTAGTTCATTCCCCACTATCCATAAGTCACTCGCTAATAATATAATAATATTCTATTCTGTGTAACTTGCTTCTACTTTTCATACATACGTGTAGTAATGTTCCATTACGTCTTTCCGTGTTCTCATTTGTCAACAGCAACAGCACATACTATAAACATTTTCATCGAAGCAAAAATCTCACAAAAAGAAGACTATGTACTACAACGGAAAGCAGAGTCGCAATGGCATATTGCGGTAGCTTAGAGTGCATACTATACACAGCATATATAGGTACTCGTACCTTTCGAATCTCAATAAAGTATTCCGTATTCCCGTCGTGCTAAATAAACCAGAGGTTCAAAGAAAAGCTGCATTTTGTGCAAGATTGATTTGCACACGATATATTACACTGCCGCGGTACACTACAAGAACCCCGAAGCTTGCTTATGAATCTTACCCTTCTACAGACAAAGATGAAAGAACTAAATAATAACATCACACCTACAAACATAATATAACGCTTTGTTTTATCATATAGTGTAGCAGGAACCTTTAATAATTCCATTTAGTTATGCTTGTTTATTACTCTCACGCGGAGTCTTTCTTTCAAGCAACAAACCTTTAACTTTCTAGGGTTTGATAGTCTTAAGGCTGACCGGTTTATCGGAGCTCCATTTAAATTAGATTTTAAGCAATTATTTGTATATCAAGGGAAGAAAGTGAGACACTTTCTTTACATACAGCGGACTTACACCAAACCACTCAGATATAATCGTATTTATGGATATAAGTTGAAGTCAGTGAGATTTTAACTCTCGACCTCTTGCTTGTTACCTGTATTCTACGATCAGTAAAAAATATGCTTTTCGAACATTTGGTGACAGAAAGTGAACAATTACAGACTAAGGTTCTTTGCAGATTATTGGCTGTTGACATAAATATTAAAATTCTTTTAATCCTAATTTCCGATCGTACAGTAAAAATGTTATCTATATCTTTGATTAAAAGTATCTTTGCAGACCTCGACTAGTTGCAGTTCTTGCTACGCTGGTGCTACAATCTCTAACCTGAGTCCATAAACAGCTACTTTTAACCCTTGGTATACAAATAACTATTGTTCACTATCTTAGCAGAAAATAATATTTTCAGAAATAAATTGAAAATTACGATAAGATTTATTATTCTCTTTGCAGATGTCACCTAGATATCACTAATGTCAAATCATACCATTGATTTCCAATTGCCATGGATATAGCTTTACTTTTCCTCTCTACAAAGGTAAAAACTACTTTTTCTTCAAACGTCAGAAAAAAATAATATTTTAGAATTCCATAGAAGCAGTTAAAGTTTGAATTTTTTGATAAATACGTTTTCTGACGCTTGTTAAAATTAAGGTGTTGCATTGATTAACCACAAAAAAGGTTTAAAGAAAAAATTGCATATTTTATATGGAGCAAAAGTGACTTTTTTGCCTCATCTGTAGTTGTCGGCCCCGCAGCGTTACGAAAATATCACTTTAGCGCCTTATAAAATCATATACTATTATTTCCTAGAGTTGAAAAGAATAACTATTTCCCTCAATTCAGAAAAGAATATATCGCTTTTTAACAAAGTCGTGAAAAATATTACCTGCTATTGTTGCATTTTTAGAAAGTATAACAATATCATCAGCTGTCATCAGTCCATCTAAGGTTTAGTTGAACACATCCATGTGAAGTTGGTTCACCGTAATGTGACCACGACACACACCACATCGAGTCCAAGTTCCACCGCACGTCCCCGCTGTATCTCTATCTAGTGCGCTGTGTCCACGTGAATATTTGATGTTCTGTTGTCTTGGCGGCGCCCCGTTTATTGTACCCGCAGGGCCCCACCAAGAGAGAGGGGTAAGCTAGTGTCGTCTTGCCACACGAAATATTTTTACAGGAACAAATAAGTCCTAGACAAACTATGTACGAGTACGTGAGCTGGGTCAGAAGATACAAGAAAGTGGAATCAGAAAAAACTTAAAGGTTACAACTTATTTCAAGATGTTATTGAAAAGGTTTTGTGCTTCTTCTTTGGTAACATATTTCAATGTAATTTAAAATATAAATAAATAAAAATATTATCACGCCTTCTACCCATTACTGGGTGTGGCACTCTGCCAAAGCAGATCTCGGTTAGTGATATATTTTGCTACCAGTCGTCAAATCACGGCCTCCAACGATGTTAGTGGAGGAGCCACAGGGGTAGTTTTTGAAATTATGAAAATTGTTTGTCGCCTGTGGGAATCGAACCAGGGTTCTCAGGATCCACAGGCCGACTTCATACCACTGAGCTAGCCACCCCATAAGTTTCATTTCACAAAATAGAAAATAGAAAATTGATTATAACTGCGTAAAGATACTTTATATACATAACTTCAGATTCGGCCAAAAAAAAATACTTTTATAATCTTGATACACTACTAACTAATTTTTATATGAAAAGAAATTTAAAGAAGTATCATTTTTAAATTAACTACTACTCCGGAAATGACATCATAAATCTAAAAAATGTACAATACCAGAATCAAAGTTCTCAGTTTTAATTAAGTTATGAAATTACATATTTAGTGTTTAAATATGAGAATTACTTATGATAAATAAAGAATGTGTACGTTCTGAAAGTTAGGATCAATATTGTGAAATAATTTAATAGGGTTTAGAATTTCGTAGGTGGAATGTAAAATGATGATATATTTATAATTACGAACATGGCGCTCCATATATTTCAAATACTTGAAAACATAAATTAGCAAAATGACACAAAATTAAAAGAGCCCAAATAATATTTCACCTGTGGCTCATTTCGCAAATTTATTTCGACTTTACAATTTATATTTACTCCCACACATACGCCAATAATTTTAAGTTGACATCAGTATATATTTCACTCTTAACTACTTATTTGCTGAATATATGTTGTGGAAATTGTTTGTCGCCTGTGGGAATCGAACCACGGTTCTCAGAACCCACAGGCCGACTTCATACCACTGAGCTGACCACCCCAACAATAAATAAGTATATAAATAAATAATAGTATATTACATAATAAGTCAGGACAGTGATATTTTAATCCGCTGAGTTAAGTGAAATGACTTTCCTGACGTATTATGTATACAATTTTTTTCTGAAACCGTTTAATTTAAGCAGTAAATAATCATAAACAATTCAAAATGTTTACATTTTTTGTTATGAATTTTATTTACAGCAGACAACGTATCCAAAGTTACAACGAAAAAAAAAAACAGTCTGGTAAAATACAAAACAGTTAGATAAAATCTTTACCAGACTGTTATTTTCGTTGTAACCTTGGATACGTACTTTACTTGACTGTTTTGGTAAATATTTACTTTCCGTACTAAAATTGGTCAGGAAAGTAGACACTTCCTTGTCAGTTTCAGAAAAAAATAATGATTTGTTGTAGATATAGTTTTAGTAGTGCGTTAAGAAAATGTAGCACCTCCACCATATTTTCAGACAAAAACAAGTATCTTAAAAAAAAATAAATATTTGAAGCCATTTTAAAAACGCATCAAACAATTTTTTATTAATTTCTTTACAAATAATTAACAACCCATTTCCTAAATGCCTTCTTGTAAAAAATTTCTAAACGATTCCTTATAAAATATCCAAAACTCCTTTAAAACAAAATCGTAATTCAATTAAAACTCAAACGATTAGGTGTAGGGAAACTTAGCAACATTACCCGAAACAAGGACAACACTACACCACCCCTTGACGGGGGAAACAAGGACAACAAGAGAGCTATTTGTGAGTGTGTCCGCGTAAGTAACCCAGGTGCGCGCAAACTGTACCCGGCCCACCAGGGACGGCCTAAGGCGGTGGAACATGATTAATGTTCGCCGCAGCGTATAGATGTCACCCTATGTCTTGTCCAGGCCGCCTGGGAACCCCCGAACACCCTCTAACCAGACACAGCGTGTCGAGATTTTGATATATCTGTTAACGCATGCCTCGCTAAGATTTGATGTTGCAACCCCGTGAATTGATATTTATGCAAGGGATAAATAATCATATTGTTTGGAAAATTAAATGATGGGGTTTTATAAAAGATAGGGATGTTTCTTCAGGGATTGGAAAGTTGGTTTATGAAGATTTGAGGTGCTTTGGAGAATTGTGGAGTTTTTACTTTCTAGCAGGAATAGTTTTTCTGTTGATAAACTTTTAAAATATGGATGTACAGTTTCTTTCTGAACTTAGAATTATTTAGTGCACCCGGAGAGTTCTGTAATTTGACGGATAGTAAGATATCTAAAGGTAAAAATATCATACATATGTTAAATGTGATGATTATGGAACAACAAATGAAACATAATATAATCGAGTATCTAGCTCAGTGGTATCAAGTCGGCCTGTGGATCTTGAGAACCCTGGTTCGATTCCCATAGGCGGCAAACAATGTTCACCATTTTAAAAACTACCCCTGTGGCTCCCCCATCACAAACATCTTTAGGGGCCGTGATTTGACGCCTGGTAACCGCACTTCACGCGCAAAATATATCACTTACCGAGATCTGCTACGGCAGAATGCCACACCCAGTACTGGGTAGAAAGCGTGATTTTAAATTGGTGAAAATTTTTGTCGGCTGTGGGAATCGAATCAGGGTTCTTAGGATCCATAGGTCGATCTGATACCACTGACCCATTACCCCATATATGATGCTATTAATTATAATTTGGATCGCAAGTTTTAAGATGTTTCCATTAATTGATAATTGTAATTGATAATCGTAATTGCTAATTGAATAAGCACAAATTAATGCTTTTAAATTACCTATACATAAAAAGTACTAAATTATTTGTACTGTATCTTTTCGAAGTTTTTTTTTTAATTTGTTCATTTAGTAAGAACAAAATACAATCGCCATTCGATAGATTAATTTCTTCTTGGTTTACAAATAAATAAATAAATAAATATATAATCACGCCTTTTACCCATTACAGGATGTGGCACTCTGCCGGAGCAGATCTCGGTAAGTAATATATTTATGCACGTGAAGTGCAGTTACCAGCCGACAAATCACGGCATCCAAAGAAGTTAGTGAAGGAGCAGCCCCAGGGATAATTTTAATATGATGAAAATTGTTTGTCGGCTGTGGTAATCGAACTGAGGTTCTTAGGATCCACAAACCGACGAGCTAGCAAGTAAAATTAGTCTTGTGATTTATCTGCACTAATATCTTTTAAAACTTATTACAATGACAGTATAAGGTAATAGAAAACTAACACAATTCAATTATTTGATTCAATCTTTCTTAATCAACCATTACTACAAAACCTTATCTTCTTCTATTGTTTGTCCATCGTACAAAACTTCCAATCAAACACATGTCACCCACCTCAAATCAAGATCAAGATCAAGCCACATACAAACAATATCGCATCTCCTCCTTCCTCATTACCCCAGTGGCGTCGACAGTGTCGACACAACGAGACGCAAGGGGCACTACCACTGCGTGCTAATTGAAACGTACACTATTATCTATCTGTCTCCGGACTTTGCTGCTCCGGAGCGGTTCCAGTGTTGCTCCGGGCAAGTCGTTGACGCGCCTCGCTATCTTCCTGCCAGGAGGAAGGAGGAGGGGGATAGTGACACGTGACCACTTCACGTCATGCTCATAGCAATCGTAGTATGCGGTGCCAACGCTCAAATGGGTGGTATTGTTTGCCGAAATGAACAACGGCTGTTATCACCAAGAATGGAAAGCAGGGGGTGTCAAAATGTTGAGAGGGAATTGTTGTGTGAAGTTGGTAGTATGTTTGTTTTGGAATGTTGTTTGTTTTAGTTTGATTAAGAAATGTATTGTAATTTGGTTTTGTGTTTAGGAAAATTGAGTCTTTTGATGTGGAAGGTGTTTTTGAAGGGTAAACTTTTTGAGGTGACTGTACTTATTGCTCTTTTGCTTTCCTCTTGACGTCATTTCAACACAATCTGTCTGTTGATACCAGGCTGGTAATTGGTCGAACATTTTCTTACATAAGTACTTATGTATCCTGCAGATTGTTGACTTTCTTCGCTCAAGAAATTGTTAAAAAATATTATTTATTGATAGTATTATCAAATAAATTTATATACAATTAAGAATCTAAGTTTATTTTTATAGAGTAATACATGTTTTATTCACGAAATAGTGGTATCAAGTCGGCCTGTGGATCCTGAGAACCCCGGTTCGATTCCCACAGGCGATAAATAATTTTCACCATTTCAAAACTACTCCTGTGACTCCCCCACTACTAACATCTTTGCTGGCCGTGAATTGACGACTGGTATCCGCACTTCACGCGAATAATATATCACTTACCGAGATCTGCTTAGGCAGAGTGCCACACTCAGTAATGGGTAGAAGGCGTGATGATATATTTATTTATTTTAATGATACGAAAGTGAGAATAAAAATAGAAATAATTTGATTTATTTCGAATTGAAAACTTATTGTCAGGCAAGAAATTAAGTAATTATTTTCTAATATATCGAAAATAAAGCTCGAGTTCTTATTTTTATATTGTAAAACGTGCTGAACCAAATAATAATAAATAATTCATAAGTTAAATCACGGGAGTAACTTTCGAAATGGTGAACTCGATGTAAAAATCTGCAAGTGCATTAGTGGAGTCCGGAAACGACGGGTGATTCGTTGTGAAGAAAAATCGCAGCCGTCAGCGAGTGCGCTGATTTGTTATGACGGGCGTGCGTGTGCAAACAAAACACTAGCGACACGCGTGTTTACATGCTGACACCCGCCATATTTCTCCCAATGCACTCGCCATACTCGCCACTCTGGTTCGCGTGTTGTTTTGTTTTAATTCCGATGTCCGATGTGTTTTCAACTCCAGTTAATTTTTTCAATCACACGCGCCGCTGTGATTTATCTTTCAGAAGGGTAGTTCACATACATTTTGTTTTTATCTGGGTTAATCTTAACCAAATATAATAAATATATCGACACACTGTATACGTATCTACAGAGAGACTATGATTTCACTTATAGGAAGTAGACATTTACAGCCTGATCATGTAGAAAGTGCACATGTGGAAAATGAGTTTTTCTGATCAAGTATAGCATCATATCATGGATTTTCAACATTGTCGATCTAATTTCAAAACAGAAAAACTGTTAATTTGATTTTTAATAGTTATTGGCTCCTCCACCTCTAACATCTTTGGGGGCCGTGAAATATATCACTTACCGAGATCTGCTTCGGCAGAGTGCCACACCCAGCAATGGGGTGAAGGCGTGATGATATATTTATTGTATTTTTATTTTATTGACGTTATGGAGTAGGTAGTACAGTGGTATCGTGTCGGCCTGTGGATCCTGAGAACCCTGGTTCAATTCCCACTGCTGACAAACATTTCCACCACATTAATACTACTCCTTTGGGAGCCGCGATTTAACGGTTGGTAACCGCACTTCACGCGCAAAATTATATCACTTACCGAAATCTGCTTCGGCAGAGTGCCACATCCAGTAATGGGTAGAAGGCGTGATGATATATTTATATTTGTTTATTTTATTGACGTCATAAGTTCAGTAAATGAATATGAAGATCGACTTAATAGAAAACAGAAAAGTTTCAGGCAGCAGATTGCAAGTGAAATAAAGCATCAGCTTTGTGTCTGAAGCTCACAGCAAGCTTGCTAGAGTACAAGGGTCGATGCATCATTCTCGCATTTTATCGATGACATTTATATAACATTTTATTAACATTTGTAATAGACTCCGGGCAAGAAATGTCAGTCAGACATATCAACAGAGAATAGAGAAGAGAGAAAATATTTTCCCCCACATGTGAACATGAATTATCCCTAGATATACTTTCACACTGCACTATACAATGGAAAATGCCATTTTATTATTTTAACAATTTCGTCACTGATTTTTTTTAATAAAAAACTATGTAAGTTACCTATTCCTTTTATTTCTATCATTTCAATTTTCCATCTTTTTCAAGAAATCAAAAATTTGGTTTATATTTTTGGAATAAAAAAATATCGTCACCTTCATTGTAAAAAAATGACTATCGATAAAATATATATATATATATATATATATATACATAACCCTCGAAACGTTTTTTCATCATTTAGATTAAGTGATTATTATAATTTAATTATAATTATAAATTTCAGTAGCAGTTTTGCCAAGTTTCATGTGAAATTCCACGAAAATTCATTGCTCTAATGTTGCACTTAACATTTTTTCGGCGAAACAAAAAAGCAACTCTAATTAGAACGTATGCTACGACTATACGGATTTGTTTACAGAAGCGAGAGGTACTGCATTCGAAAGAGAAAGTTTCACGCTAAAAAGCTGACGGTCGCTGGAGTTTGACGCATGCGTACTTGGTCTGTAGCAGCGTCAGTCTCGTTATTTATTAGCCACACCTCGTATATCACTTACTGAAATCTACTACGATAGTGTGCCACACCCAGTAACGAGTAGAAGGCGTGACGATATATTTACATATTTATTTAAACAAATAACTATATTTATTTATATATATATATATATATATATATATATATATATATATATATATATATATATATATATATATATACATATATATATATAACCATTAAAGGGTTTAAAGCCAACTTATTCTGAAAGTATTTAAAAAGTACTAAATTAATTTTCAAGACAGAGTTTCTTATCTTGAAGTGAGTGAAAATTGAATAAGAATGTCGCGCTGTACCCTTTATAATTACAGACGTCATAGAGGGTGGTGTTTAGTTGGTAACGATGTGAAATGTAGGTATTTCGGGTAGTGTACAAGTGTCTACGAGAACAATACTAGACTCTTACAGCAGAGGAAACCAATTTGCATCTCATTAAAAGCGCCATCCTCATAACACATCATAATTGAAATTAAATACTTGTCCAAACAAAATAAAAACGCTGTAAAAGGCGATATTAATCAAGTCGCCTGTTCTCGCACGCGTCGCAAAAAAAACACAACAAAGAAAATAAAAGAATGGCGCCTCCACCATTTGTTCTTCTGTCATCCAAGTATATTCTTAACTCAGACATTTTAATTACGCACGGTGCATACTAGTGGCGCTGCTGTGCTGTAGTGTTGTACCATATCGAATCACGATTTTTATACTCTTTTTCTTTCATTAATATCCATTTTTGTCACGGCACACTATTTGTCTTGCTAGGAAATACTATTACTTTTGAGTAATTTTAGAGTTTTCATTAAAATGAAACTATAATGGTGTCGGTTATACCAAATGATCTAACAATAATGTCATTAAATATATTTATAATACACAAACATATGTTACTCATTTATATTTTTAATATATGGGGTGGCTAGCTCAGTGGTATGAAGTCGGCCTGTGGATCCTGAGAACCCTGGTTCGATTCCCACAGGCGGAAACAATTTTCATAATTTCAAAAAACTACCCCTGTGGCTCCACCACTAACATCTTTGGGGGCCGTGATTTGACGACTGGTAACCGCACTTCACGCGCAAAATATATCACTTACCAAGATCTGCTTCGCCAGAGTGCCACACCAAGTAATGGGTAGAAGGCATGATGATATATTTATTATAAAGATGTTAGGGGTAGCTTTTGAAATTATGAAAATTGTTTGTCGCCTGTGGGAATTGAACCAGGATTCTCAGGATCCGCAGGCCGACTTCATACCACTGAGCTAGTCACCCCACTGTACAAGTATTGTAAAAATAAAATTTACAGAACTTAAAACAAAAAATGTTGTAATTACGACTTGTAAATGAATTATTTTTATTTATTTTATAATTTTACCAGTTTATTAATAATTAATCCTCCTGTACAATTTAGTAACCACAACAATAAAAATTATAGTAAACACCCCCACCAACATAACCTCACAAAAAATCCCCAAATCATGTGCGCACTTCAATTTCAAACCTCATTTTTGACACGTACTCATATTATTTTTTATTAGCAATTATTCTACCCTTCATTTGTCCATCTCATCTTGTTTATAAAACATAGGAACATCACAACCGTCCGTTATGGGACCGCACATATTTCCCTCTCCCTCTGTGTGTTCTGTGCGTCCCCTGGCCACGTACGCCGCTGCTCATCTCGTGGTTGTCCACAAATGCTTGATGGAGGCAATGTATGATGCAAGGATGATGTGTTGTTACGTTGTTGTGTTGTGTACACTCTGTGTGAGAGGGTGTGTGTATCTTATCGGGTTAATTATATGTGTGTATGTATGGGTTAGGTGTTGTTCTCATATCATGTACGCAATATTCAATAATTGAATCGTCCCTTATAGCACAGAGATGGAATAAGGGAGTTTTGATGGAAATTGTGTTAACCGAATTTTTTTATATCAATATTGTAATAACTAGGTGTTAAAATTTTAATTCACTAGTGCTGATTTATTTATTTATCTATTATCGTTATATAATATTAGAATTATCTAACTATTATGAGTGTCGCAATAACATATTTTTTCTGAAATTGGCAAAAAAGTGCCGCCTTTCCTGACCAATTTTAGTATGGAAAGTAGATTTTTACAAAAGTCAAGTAAAGTAGGTATCCATAGCTACAACAAAAATAACAGTCTTGTAAAGTACAAAACAGTCTGGTAAAGATTTTACCCCTAAGATTTTTACGAATTTTGGCCAATTTAGTTTTTTATGCTCTAAAAATTGTATCCGTGGAGCAAAAATTCTGCAATTTTACATACATTTGTATTTTTATGCAAGGTGTTTATAGATTTTCATTATCTCGTCAATTTTTTGAAATAATAGTATAGTACCAACCTAAGGATTCATTTAAAATAATATGACACTAGATATGAAATTGAGAATTTCACCATATAATTCTTCATATATTTCTACATAATTATGCATATTTTGATCCTCAAAATATGTATTTTTTTAATCGCCGGAATCGTGATCGCAAAAATTTATGTTAACGAAAATGCGAATTTTTTTGTTGAACCAGTTTAAAAATAGAAATATTTTATAATATGGTTCTATATAAATCGGACGACGAGAAATCAATTGCCGTTGAGGGCATCTTCATATCTTTTTTAGTTATCGAGATAGGGCGATATTTGTCTTTTTCAAAATCTCAACTTTGAAGGCCCATATCTCGAAAACTAAAAGAGATATTGAAACGCGGTTTGAACGAGTGTATTTCTCATGCTCCAATTAACTTATACTGATATTTTGAAAATTTTGATAATTTTACTATTTTTTTCAAAATTTTCTTTTGGCCATATTTCAAAAACTTGAAGAGATAATGAAAATCTGTGAAAACCAGTGAATTCCTCTCGCAAAAGTACATAGTTATGCAAAATTTCAGGCAAAAATTCGGAGAGATAAAGTTTTTATTATAAAAAAACGAAAAATCACTGTTTTTTAAATATTTCTTAAGGGGTACCCCTTAAGAATTTTACGAATTTAGGCCATTTTCAGTTTTTTTGTTCTAAAAGTTTTATCCGTGGAGCAAAAATTTTGAAATTTTACATACACATGTACTTTTACGAGAGAAATTCACTGGTTTTTACAGATTTTTATTATCTCTTAAAGTTTTTGAAATATGGGCGAAAGAAAATTTTGAAAAAAAATAAAAATTTTCAAAATTTTCAAAATTTCTGTATTAGTTAATTGGAGCACGAGAAATACACTCGTTCAAACCGCATTTCAATATCTCTTTTAGTTTTCGAGATATAGGCCTTCAAAGTTGAGATTTATAAAAAGTCAAAAATCGCTGTAACTCAAAAACTGAAAAAGATATGAAGATGCGCTCAACGGCATTCAATTTCTCGTAGTCTGATTGATATTGAACCATATTTTAAAATTTTTCGATTTTCAAATGGTTCAACAAAAAAATTCGCATTTTGCTCACATAAAAAGAAAGGGGGTCGCGAAAAGAATATATTTGTGATTTTTGCTTCCAAGAGAGTCATGACTCCAAAAAGTTTGAAAATCAGTAGTCTAAGGCTGGGTTGTAAGAAAAAAATAAAGAGCTCTGTAGTTAAAGAATTGTTTAACTAGCAACAGTATCAATAGCGATTTTCTGAAATTTATTGAACCGTTAGTTGCTAATGAACCGATAAAACTTTCATGCAACCCAGCATGAGTCATGATGAGCAGCGAAAATTCATAATTTTGCTCTTTCAAAATACACAACAAACATTGGGAATTGTATTTCCAATCAAAGTTGTAAAAAGTGTCATTTCTATTAAAAACAGGTTTCAATTATGCAATTCAATAATAAGAATCACAATTTAAACATGCATGATTATATTAATTCTTCTTCTTCTTTACTGGCGCTACAGCCCGAGTCGGGCCTGGGCCTACCGGGCACACCGAGCCCAGTTTTTACGCTGCCGTACTGCCGGTTTTCTGAGTCAATGTTACTTACTTATAGCGCCCGAGTATGATTAATACAAGTAACTGTATTTTTATTTTAACGACAAATCATACTTTGTCGACAGGCGGATTCAAACTGACGAACCTTGGTTCGGGTGACGTCACAGTATGCTAAGAGATGTACATTAACACGCTCGGCCATCGCGCCTATGATTATATTAATTAGTAAAATTAAAATCTGTGATAAGTTGTTCAGGGTTCAATCTCGGGTAAAATCTTTACTAGTTAGTCTTAAGTGAGCAAGTTAGTAAAATTTATGCGTCAAGTTGCAGTACAACCCTGAGTTCGGACACGGACAACACAACCAGGTAATCTATGTGCAAACTTTCACACATAAGTCATACGAACGAACATCCTACAATCTACTACAAAACAATTAAAAAATTATTTATTAACTTTCCCATTATTAAAATTTACTGAACTTGGATAACTTCAAGTAAACGATTATAACTATTTTACCCGTTTACAAACTGTTTTATTTTTAATCAAATAAAAAAGGTATGAAGGTAAATAAGATTTATTTATACGGCTAGTGTTTTCGTAACTTTTAGTTAGAAATTATTTTAAAACAAAA
This sequence comes from Pterostichus madidus, assembly GCA_911728475.2. Lineage (NCBI taxonomy): Eukaryota > Metazoa > Arthropoda > Insecta > Coleoptera > Carabidae > Pterostichus > Pterostichus madidus. Next base: position 42,413,417 of record OU452303.1, on the reverse strand, counting down.
TTATTTGGATAATTGTATCCATCAAACTTTAATTTTAAAACTTATTTAGATTTGGCTAATTATGGGGTAGTTAGCTCAGTGGTATCAAGTCGGTCTGTGGATCCTGAGAACCCTGGTTCGATTCCTACAGGCGACAAACAATTTTCACCATTTTAAATCTACCCCTATGGCTCCCCCACCACTAATATCTATGGGGGCCGTGATTTGAGGGCTGGTACCGTGATCTGCTTCGACAGAGTACCACACGCAGTAATGGGCGTGATGATATATTTATTTATTTTATTTATGGCTAATTTATTCTACTACTTAAATAAATATAAATAATAATATGGGGTGGCTAGCTCAGTAGTATGAAGTCGGCCTGTGGATCCTGAGAACCCTGGTTTGATTCCCACGGGCGACAAACAATTTTCATAATTTCAAAAGCTACCCCTGTGGATCCTCCACCACTAACATCTTTGGGGACCGTGATTTGACGACTAGTAACCGCACTTCATGCGCAAAATATATCACTTACCGAGATCTGCTTCGGCAGAGTGCCACATCCAGTAATGAGTAGAAGGAGTGATGATATATTTTTTTATTTTATTTTTTTACTTAAATATATTGACTGTTCGTAGAAGAGCCGGTTTTTTATCTCCGAATAAAGTTCCCGATATCTATCGACAGGATAATCAAAACAAATAAAATAAATAAATAAAAATATATGATCACGCCTTCTACGTATTACTGGATGTGGCATTCTACCGTAGCAGATCTCGGTAAGTGATATATTTTGCGCGAAAAGTACTGTTACCAGTCGTCAAATTACGGTCCCCAAGGATGTTAATGGAGGGGGAGCCGCAAGGATAGTTTTAATGTGGTAAAAAAATATCGCATCACAATATAGATATCTTTGTCTATTTCGTATTTTCTAAAATTTTGTCTCAAATCTCAGAAAATATGCAAAAAACATTTGCTGATGAACGGTAGAAAAATGAGATACACCTATTCAAGGAAAATGTTAATAAATTCGTAAGACACTGCTAACAATATCTTATTATATTACATTATTAAATGCGGGTTGGTTACGTTCGTTGCAGTCCCTTGCTCTTGGTCCCGCATTGTACCGGTACCGGCCGCTGAACCGGAACCGGTAAAAACCGCAACACGTGGCACGCTTCCCCCCACTTCACCAAGCACCATTACGCACGGATATATCGGTTAGCAGGACCGTATTCGTCACAAACCTTCATCATCTCTTACACACAAATCTCAGTATTTTGAACTTTACTTGAATTTGAAAATTAAACAAATATTCACTACATGATTTAATTTTTGCTCTCCTAAAAAACTGGTACTGTTTAATTTGACTGGTTATTATATTGGCCCCCTCAATTACAGATTTAGAATATTAGTGGGCGCTACAGGATGAAACACAGATGATATTTTTATATTTTACAGGCAACTGTAGCACAGTGGATAAAATCGAGAGAAACTTACAGATGCTTAAACTAATATTTTTGTCAGGAATGCATTTTATCACTGAGAGTATGTAGTCAGGATGGCCGAGCGGTCTAAGGCGCTGCGTTCAGGTCGCAGTCCACTTCTGTGGGCGTGGGTTCGAATCCCACTTCTGACAAATACTATTTTGTACAATTTACAAAATATCAAGTAAGAAGCCGTATTTTATTGACTAACTAACAAAAAATGCAATTGTGTTTTGGATTTCACTATAATTTGTAAGTTTTATACACAGTAATTGAGATTACCATAAGTTCCTGTTGTGCACGCGTTCAAATAAACAAATAAATAAATAAAATAAAATAAATATATCATCACGCCTTTTACCTGTTACTGGTAGTGGTAATCTGCCGAAAAAAATCTCGGTAAGTGATATATTTATGCCCGTGAAGTACGGTTACCAGCCATCAAATCCAAAAATTTTAGTAGAGGAAGCCACAGGGATCATTTTAATGTAGGAAAAATTATTTGTCGGCTGTGGGAATCGAACCCGGGTTCTCAAATTCATTTAATACCACTGAGCCACCTATCCCTGAAATAAATAGTATATTTCCTAAACATTCGCGACCTAAAAAAATCACTTACAGTTCGAGGTTAGTAAGTTATTTCTTACAATACTTGCATAAATAGAAGGAAAAAAAATAGATTTCAAAATCTCAGCTGTCAAATTGTTGTCACAATGAACAGGACCTTGATAAGTAATATAACAAAAGGTGTATTCCATTTGCCATTTGGATCAGATCTAACTTACATTTACTGGATCAGATTACTTATTTATTTCGCTGATTTACTTCGCTGACTGTATTTTCGGTACTAAAATTACAGATTCTAGTTTGCTTTAACATAATTCACCCCAATAAGTGCATCAGTTTGCTTAATTTAGTTCATTCAGTAATTTCTCGAATTTATCTGAACTGATTTAAATGAACCAAGTGGCAAATGGAATACAGCTACTGAAACAGATCATTTATTTATTTAGCTGGATTACTTCGCTGACTTTATTGCTAGTACTATAATTACTGATTCTAATTTACTTTCATTTACTCATGTTGTTTAATTTCTCTGAACTGATTTAAATTAACCAAGTGGCAAATGTAATATAGCTAATAGTTTCACTTACTGTGTTTGAATTTTGTCATTAATAGATAACTTACAGTACAAGTACTGTAAAATACATTTATTTTAGTTTCAACAATAATTTTAAGTTGAATCCCAACAACACTGCAATAACTTGTCTTATTTTATTCTGTAGAGAGTCCTTTCTATTTTGTATAGTTTCCCGAAGGCTGAGTCCGTCTCTGCGTCGTTATAATCGCGGTGAAAACATAAACGCCAGGCATAAGCAATGAGTGAACCACCACGTATATTAATTAAATCTGTTGTATTAATTTATCACAAGGCAAGAAGCAGAGGTTAGTTTTCAGCACATAAACATTTTTATTAGCCCCTAATATCGCACTCCTCTTCCCCTCGGCCGGCAATCAACCAATCACGGAGCTCGTTACAAACGACCATGATGTTTATAAGGCGGAAAATGAACTCTGCAACGCACAACGATAATTTGTCTGAAGGAACATCAGCGAATGAAATCATTTACCAACAATTTTCTAGAAAGAAAGAATCATTTAATCTGTGAGGGTTCATTTAGTTCAACGTTAAGGTAGTACTAGCGGGAAAAAAATTTTGCAGATCTGAATGAAATTTGGCGCACGTAAACACTGGATAGTCATACGCATCCTGTTAAAATATGAAACACATTCATCGTCTGTGAACAAATATATTTGCTTGTAAAGTTGAGTTCTTATACACGGGGCTTATAGCGATCATCACTCAGAATCGCACATATTTGGTTTGTGTACCTCTAAAATTTTACAGTTTCATTTGCAAAACTAGTATGATGTTCTAGAACTATCCATGTATATTGTATCAGAAGAAGAAAGTTTTTTATCGTTTAGTATTAGATATATAGCCATGCAAAGCCTTGTTTTTAACGAAAAATTAAGAATCCCAATTGATAATGGCAACACCATGGTATGATTTTGAAAATTCACTAGACCAACAACCTGTTAACAATTCATGATATTCAAATCATAATAGGTATAAAACACTTATTTTATTCAATTTTTATATTTTTTGAGCGTCAGTTTCGCCACTCGACAACCGATGGCGCCACCGTCTCACTAGTACTACCCTAAACGGCCATACACAGATTTTGGACTCTCTTTTTAATCTCAAATTTCAGATATCTTGAAAACTAGAAGAGATATTATTATGTGGTTGAAGATAGAGTACTTATCGTGCTCCAGTTAAATTTTACCTTTGCATTAGTCTGATTTTATTTTGTTATTGTTGTAGTGGTTGTTTTGAGATGTAATTATTTTGAGTGATGCCTGAAGTGTTAGGATAATTCTAGAACATATATTGGAATTTCGATGGCAAATTCTCGTTATAGTTTAGAATTTATCCACGAGACATTCTCATGACAAACATTGTTTGTTGTTCTGGAATGATTTTCATGAACCACGTCTGTGATTAACTCGCGATCCAACAGCTAGAGGTACCTAAATTGCGAGACGAAAATTATGACAAAATAACTTATACGAGTAACAGGTACACTGAACTTAAATCGAAAGATACATGTTGAAGATACTGCAAAAATAAATATATCATCACGCCTTCTACCCATTGCTGGGTGGTACTTTGCCGAAGCAGATCTCGGTAAGTGATATATTTATGCGCGTGAAGTGCGGTTAGCAGCCCCCAAAAATGTTAGTGGTGGGGGAGCCACAGGGGTAATTTTAAATGGTTGAAAATATTTTGTCGGCTGTGGGGATCGAATCACGGTTCTTTCACAGGCCGACTTGCTACCACTGTGCCATTACCCCATTATTTTATTTATGTATCCACAGGAATTATTTTTTTATGGCCCTAGGGCCAAAAACAAGTGTTTAAGACAGCTTTTTAGGGTTAAAACACATGAATTTCGGCCCTGTTGTTCATAAAATTAATTTCTTCTCACTCCATGTGTTATTAAGATATTAATAAATGGGGTGGCTAGCTCAGTGGTATGAAGTCGGCCTATGGATCCTGAGGTCCCTGATTCGATTCCCACAGGCGACAAATTTTCATAATTTGAAAAAGCTATCCCTGTGGCTACACCACCACTAACATATTTGGGGGCCGTGATTTGACGACTGGTAACCGCACTTCACGCGCAAAATATACCGAGATCTGCTTCGGCACAGTGCCACACCCAGTAATGGGTAGAAGGCGTGATGATATATTTATTTTTCTTATAAAGGACGAATGTGATTTTTATTTATTTTGTATCTCCTTGGATATTATTTAAAATTTTCCAGCATAATATTGATTTTGACATTTGTCAAAATAATTTTTTGTTCATAAAAAACAGCTCTAATAAAAATCTTTCCAACCCTGAATGAAATTAATGTTATTTAACCCAATATGTAACTTTTTTTAATGAATCTATATGATCAAATCTACATACTAAACATGAAATAGTTAATCTAAATAACATATTGATAAGAAAACCTCCATGCCGTCCGCTCCCACATCCACTTCTTCACATCTTCCCCTTTTCCCCTACATTTCCACCCCTTCTCGTCCAAGGAAGCCAACGTGTTCCCGGGTTAAAAATGAGCACGATTAGGGCCTCTAGGGTGAACTTAAATACTCACATGAACATATTTCTCCTCGGCGCGTCCGGAGCGCTGAGACGCAGCGTCGGGATGCCGGAGCAGCCAGAGCCGAGCGAGATATGTGGCCGGATCATGGATAAGCCGTATTTACACCCGCCAAACCGCGACAAAGTCAATGGATATTCATTGGCAAAGAGAGACAAAATGGTCATATTGAAATATATTGATTTGGGGTTGTGATTTAATTGTTATCAATTGGGGTCGCTTATGTGGAATTGATTCAGATGTTTCTTTATGGAATATTATGGTTATGGGTAATGATTTAAAATTACTGGAAGTTTACCAATTGGTAAGTTCCATTTAATACTACTTTCGTAAAAGATTTTTTTGTTAGTAAAATAAAAGTTATGTAATATTTATGTAACTTAATAATATATTAATTAGTCTTCGAAAATCAAATTTATTAAAAAATGTGTAAATTTATTTACTATATCTTTTGTTTGTTTGTTTTTTTTCTGATAGCTTTATTTAAATTGTTAATTTCATAAATGCAGTTTTAATTAAAATTGACTCAATAATTATCTGTTATCGATCGATAAATGATTGATTTTTTATGATTACTCTATAAATTATCACCTTTTTGATATTCTGTGACTAAAGTCATTTATTTTATAATATTTCTATTTTACTTTTAAGCATTTTGTTCTCATACGATGCTGCTAGTATTTAACAACACTTTTTACAAAGCTGTCATTGAATTGTCATAATATTATTTTTTCGACCGTGCTTTTGTGCAGTTATTTCATGTATGGAAAGTAGACATTTACCGTCTACTCGTGTAGAAAGTACAAGTGCGGAAAATAAGTTTTTCTGATCAAGTATAAGATCGTATCTATGGACTCATAAAGACTGTCATGTATAATAAATAAAATGTATAAAAATGCCACGGTAATTAATGAACTGTAAAAAGTTGTCATGTTACCAAATTGCTTGATTACAGTTAATGAATAAGAGTATAGGTAAGAAAATTAATGTAACGTACGTCTAGTACTATATACAAAATGAGTGACGTAATTTTTAAGCCATTTAGCATGCTATATAAACAGCAGATCTGGGCAAGCTACTTAAAAAAAATAGCTAAGCTACAGCTAGAGCTATTCTTTAAAAAAGTAGCTGAGCTACAGCTATAAGCTACATTTTGTAAAATATAGCTAAGCTACAGCTAAAAGCTTTCATTAAAGTAGCTGTTAAATCTGAAAGCTACTTTTTTCAATTATTGTGAATTATTAAATTTGCCATTGTCATATGATCAGTTGATCAGTCTTTTGTTATAAGGACTGTTAATAAATATAAAAAATCGCAAATGGACAAATGTGCTGTTAATTTGTTATGCTATAATTCTTATTTATATCGGAATAAATTAACAGTCACATTAACAGAAGACTCCTAAACAGTCAATGTTTAGTTCATCTAATATTTAATACAAAAGTAGGATAGGTTAAAGTGAAAAATAAAATATGTTCATAGATTTTACACTATATAACAACTTATTATCCAACAGTTATAGAAAACAATAAAGAAGGTACAATTCAAATACAAAACAAAAATAATAGTTATTTCTTAATGAACAGTGGTAGCTTTCAGCTACAAAAAGTAGCTTTGGGCTACAAAAAGTAGCTTTAAAAGTAGCTTCAGTTATTATAACAATATTTTTAAGCTAATATATTTTTTCACATTTAGCTAAGCTAAGCTACAGCTAAGGTAAACGTAGCTAAGCTACAAAAGAAGCTAGCTACTGCCAGCTCTGATAAATATAAGTAATTTCTATATTTAAAAACCGCATAATTTATGTAATATTTAATATAACTATATCCCAATTCAACAAGTAAAATTCCATTTCACCTTGTTCACTAACCGCTCCACTAACGACATCTTCGTCTTACCAGCGGTCATAATCTGCTCAGTATGCAGACATCACGTACCGGTAACCGGTAACCGCACCAACAAAAGAAAGAAGTATATATACACAGGTTGGTCATAAATTCCAGACACCACAGAACCACTCCATATTAAACAACAGAACTGAGTGTATTATTGATAAAAATGAACGTCGCAAATTGTTTTATACGAGTGCCTTGCGACACACCAACCATCTTAAATAAATAATTCACCCCTTGGTTCTCTGTGGGTGCGAGGGAGACGGACACTAAGAAGTAGGGTTGTCTCTCTCTGGCGCATGGGATAAGGGTTGGATTCAGGAGGGGTGAGATGCAGGAACGGAGAATTTATGTATTTTGGAGGATATAGTAAGGGATGGGGTTTCTGGATATTTGCTTGTGGACTGGGTAAGTTGGAGGAAACTGAGTTTTTGAATGGATTAGAAGGTATTGTGTAAATTGGGTAATGGGAATTTATGGAAATTAGGGGAAAAAGAAATAAGGGCTGCTTTCAAAAATGTGTATTATTTTGTACGTTACTTTAGATTTATAAAATAGGGTGATTTCAATTTTCTTGTATTTGTGTAATGATGTATATGTCATATATCGGTGATTATTATTTAAATATGTAAATCTTGTAAACTATAAACAGTCATTTGTTTCATTAGGACTAAAAATACAAGTTTTCAGGTCGAGTAATAATGGTTGCCGTAGTTTGGCAATGTAACGAGACTCGAAATAATAATTTTAAAATACTTGTACTGTAAGTTACCTATTAATGACAAAATTTAAACACAGTAAGTGGAACTTTTATTGCACAGTGGTTTCCATGGTTACATCAGGACTTTAATATTTACTCACTATCCACCGTGGACAGTAAGTAAATATTACATATCAAGGTCCTGTTTATTTTGACAACAATTTGACGGCTGTCAATTTTGAAACCTATTTTACTTTTCTTCTATTTGTGCAAGTATTGTAAAAAATAGCTTACTAACCTCAATCTGTAAGTGATTTTTTTAGGTCGCGAAGGGTCTCGATTTCCCAAACTACATTCTTGACCTAAAAACTGTCACTTACAGTTCATGGTACGTAATATACGATTGTAGTCCGATTGAAAAATATAAGTCTACTTTTCTTCAACAGTCTTAAAAATTGATGTTTTTAATACTGTTTTTAGTAATAAAAGTTGACATTTTTGTTACTATTATAAAAATTTAATTGTTGCTAGGTCACACTTTTAATCGTAGACTTAAAAGTACTTTTAATAAATTCAATATTGAGTTAACTGATTGTTTGGAGGGCACTTGGTGAAGCATGTTGAAATAGATTATGTAGGAAAAGTTTTAACACTTGGTATGGTTGCACGAAATTTTATTTGAATGAAAACACGATGGTCGTTTCGACCTTACGGTCATCATCAGGTTCATTGAAAATACATATCAACTTACAACTATTTATACACAAATTTGATACAATAATATTAAGGAGGGGAGAGTTGCTTATCTACAAATTAACTGTCACCACATAAAAATTACCTCTGTGGCTCCCCCACCACTAAATTCTTTAAGTACCTTGATTTAACGGTTGGTAACCGCACTTCACGCGTATCAAGATCTGCAACGGCAGAATGCCACATCCAGTAATTGGTAAATAATATATTTATTTTATTTTACTATACGTCGTCCAGAATTTCAGCAATCATCAAGAAACAGTCTTGTGATACAAGTTCTCGTTCTCTACCTCACGACCACGTCCACATCCACATATCACCAGGCAACATTATCGACTTGCCTCCTCCTAGCGCCGACCCTGGAGGCCACGGCCGCCCAGTCAAAGACCCAGCGATCCGTCTCCCCGTTCACATAAATTATAATACTCGAACACATATTTCCTATTGCGGACTATATCAATTTGAGATCGACATACATTACCCGAAGTAGCTTTCGGTTCGGCTTGGACGAGGTCGCAGTAGGCTTGGGTCAGTGGCGTCGAGTGACTTGGGGGCAAGGGTTATTAGCAAACTAACAGCTTATACAAGGTATTAAATAAATAAAGAATATTAATATCATCTCCTGAAATAATCATTTAATCTAAATGATTAAAAACACGTTAAGAGGGTTTATGATTGAGGATATTTTGGCGAGATCTTTTCATCGATAGTCATTTTTTCACAATGAAAGTGACGTCATTTTTTAAAAATGATTATAATTTGTTGGTCCCATTCGAAAGAGTATTTTTTTCAAAATTAAAGCACGAGTGAAGTAAGTGCTTTAAAATTGCGCTCATGTGAAAAATATGTCTTCCCGCACTTGTTATGTAAATGGCTATTTTTCTACGATTACACTTTCATGTCATTTCAATAAAAATTAAATAGTATATTACGTACCGAGGTGGAAACAGTTTCATTATAGTTGAGGGTCTAGCTATAATCTGAGGCGTAATGAAACTTTCCACCAAGGTTTGTATACTATTTTATTTATGTACAATCAGAATTTTTTATTTTCTTTTTATCGAATTTATTTACAACTGGCCTTGTTTGTACAAGGCCAACAAGCAAATGTGTTATATTGTGTACATGTCATGGGGGAGGATAACCCCCAGCGGGATTTCCTCTTGATTTAATTATATTTCATTTTGTGTCTATTTACATAAATAAGGGTGTTAGTTCTCTTCAGTCTTCGGATATCGTCTTCGTTGTTGAGAAGGTTGATGGCTAGATGGTTAATCAGAAATTAATCATCGAAAAATAATATATAAAAAATAACATTAGTTTGCTTATTAGGACGAAATATTTTTATTTATTTTGTAGTAGGTGATGAATTTGACATTTGTTTCTGAAACAAATTTCAGAGTTTAATTTTTCAACAATTATTTTCTTGTTGATTTCTGAGCACATCTTTTTATTACCTATCTAACAATAAAAATTAAAAGAAGCCCAATGTGTGACTCTTAATATGAAAATTTATTTATTATTTTCTAATTAATAATAAAAATAATGGGGTGGTTAGCTCAGTGGTATGAAGTGGGCCTGTGGATCCTGAGAACCCTGGTTCGAATCCCACAGGCGACAAACAATTTTCATAATTTCAAAAGCTACCCCTGTGGCTTCTCCACCACTAACATCTTTGGGGGCCGTGATTTGACGATTGGTAACCGCACTTCACGCGCAAAATATATCACTTACCGACATCTGCTTCGGCAGAGTGCCACACCCAGTAATGGATAGAAGGCGTGATGATATATTTATTTATTTATTTTAATAATAAAAATAAAATTGAATAACTTTTGACAGTAACCGTTTTATTTCATGATTTAAAATTAAACATGCAATATTTTCTCAGGTCAGAAAGTTGCAACTTTCCGACCGGTTAGGAAGTACAAGTCAACAATAGCTAACTTCCCAACTTTTAAAAAATCAGGAAATGACGTATTATTAACTGGTTGTGAATAAAAGTACTTACAATATATATATGGGATGGCTAGCTCAGTGGTATGAAGTCGGCCTGTGGATCCTCAGGTCCCTGGTTCGATTCCCACAGGCGACAAATTTTCATAATTTCAAAAAGCTATCTTTGTGGCTCCTCCACCATTAACATCTTTGGGGGCCGTGATTTGACGATTGGTAACCGCACTTCACGCGCAAAATATATCACTTACCGAGATCTGCTTCAGCAGAGTACCACACCCAGTAATGGGTAGAAGGCGTGATGATATATTTATTTATATTTTATTTTTACAATATATCAATAAATAGATATCCAAGACAGAGAGGAACATTTTTATTTCTATATCCTATATCTCATATATTTCTTCATCATTCATTAACCACAAATAAATAATTTAAAATTCACCCCCAGTAACATATGTACCATTCCACAAACATCGGTATCTTATGCTCTCATCGCATCAGTTTTACAGCCTGTATCAGGTTAGTTTTATTCCCTTTTTACTTCCTTTTTACATTTTATTGTCAATAACATCAGTCGTGTTATTGATACGTACACTATACTTTATACCGCTACATACAAGTACCCACCTACCTCGGCATCTACAGTGTGTTCGCATTCGAAGGCTGAAAGGTTATGTGTGGCTCTGTTAAGAGTATTGCACTTTATATGTGTGAGGCAGGGGAACCCCCCGGTATTATTGTATTTTTATGGCTGGTTCACCTGAATGCGCTCGACATTTTCGTAATTACGGTACTGGATATGTGTAAGGGGGATGTATTGGTGATTTGTATATTTAGAAGCGGAATAAAAATTTTGTTACGGCACTGAAGTTAAAAGAGGAATTTTGTAATTTCACCGGGAGTAGTTTGCAGTTTTATATTTATATTGCATGTGGGTATAAGTTTATATTTATTTATCATTTTTAAATAATTTTAATATTTAACACTAAATTATTTAAAAAAATAAAATAAAAATAAATATATCATCACGCCTTCTACCCATTACTGGGTGTGGCACTCTGCTGAAGCAGATCACGGTAAGTGATATATTTTGCGCGTGAAGTGCGGTTACCAGTCGTCAAATCACGGCCCCCAAACATGTTAGTGGTGGAGGAGCCACAGAGACAGCTTTTTCAAATTATGAAAATTTGTCGCCTGTGGGAATCGAACCAGGGACCTCAGGATCCACAGGCCGACTTCATACCACTGAGCTAGCCATCCCATTAAAAAAATATATATGTATAAATTAACTACTGTACCAATTTTATGTGGAATAATTTTCTTTCCAATTATTTAGTATGACTCTTTGATGTAATAGTTTTTGGTAACTAATACAATTATGCATGAAGTGGGATTACTAGCCGTCAAAATTACGGTCCTCAAAATTTTAGTGATATAGAAATAACAGAAATAAGTTTATTGAGGAGCAAATCTGACTGTTAACTTTTTGTCGCACGAATGAGCTTGATATGAAAATTTCGATATTAAATTATTTACGTTTATATTTATTTGAAAATTTAATTTTGCAAATTATTAGCGGGAGTGGCACTCTGCCGTAGTCAGATCTCGGTAAATGATATATTTATGCGCGTGAAATTCTGTTGCCAGCCGTCAAATCACGGTCCCTGAAGATGTCAGTGGAGAGGAAGCCACAGGGGTAGTTTTAATTATTAAATAACAAGTTAAAATTTTTGCAATAATAATTACTTACCCTTCTAAAACAGACCGTTCTAGGCTACTCAGCCATTTACCTCATCTAAAACTATATTTTAATATGGGGTAGACAGTTCAGTGGTATCGAGTCGGCCTACGGATTAGAAAACCCAGATTCGATTCCCACAAACAATTTTCAACACATTAAAACTATTCCTGTTGTTCCCAGTCCATTAATATCTTTGGGTGCTGTGATTTGACGACAGGTATTCACACTTCACGTACAAAACATATCACTTATCGAAATCTGATACGGCAGAGTGCCACATCCAGTAATGGGTGGAAGACGTAATGACATATTTATTATTATTATTATTATTATTTAATTACAAAAATAATATACTTAGTAGTAGAGTGGTCGAGCGTAGAAGTTGCTTGGCATTGTACGCCCTACGTTACGGGTTCAAATCCCGTTCAGGGAATGGATATTTGAGATGTAAGGGTTAAGTGGAAGAACAGCCCTTGGCGGAACTCTTGACCCCAAGTAATCAATAAAGCCAAATAAATAAAATAAACAAAAATGTATGTGTTAAAAAAAGTGAAAATTAATCGCTTAAAACATATTTTTCTTTCGCCCCGCTGGCATCTCCAGGCAGCGTGTTGCATCTAACTCAAGGTTAGCTCAGCGGCGTCCGTGGTGCGGGTTCGGGGGGCAGAGGGCGCGACTTTAAGACACCTCCGGGCACGGCCAGACCGCACTAAAATATTGAGAGATCTGTTATATATGCAACATAGGTACGGGATATAAAACCAGCCCTCTATTGGCCATATCTTAGTATTACGTCTCAAGTTGGACGGAACCGCCGCCGGTAGCGTCGGAACGCCACCCCCGCGCCCCCGGAGCCCCACAGCGGAAATGGAAGTTTGTGTTTCTACGTCTGACGAGCCAGGCTAACCTTGGACTTTTTCACTGGGAATGGAAAATTTTGTGGATGAAATTCGAGAAAACTTTAAAATAGTTCCGTAAAATTTTATTAGTGGAGTACTTTCTATAATTTTGTTTCTCAAATTTATTTATTTGTGACGTTGCATAACAGGAAACTAATTCCAATTACATTACAGGAAAATGGGGTAATGGCTCAGTGTTACCAAATCGGCCTGTGGATCCAAAGAACCCTAGTTCGATCCCCACAGTCGACAAAACATTTTCACTAATTTAAAAAATATATCCCTGTGGCTCCCCCACCACCAACATCTTTGGGGGCCGTGATTTAACGGCTGGTAATCGCACTTCACGCGCATAAATATATCACTTACCGAGATCTGCTTCGGCAGAGTGCCAAACTCAGTAATGGATAAAAGGCGTGATGATATATTTATTTATATTTATTTTTTGATTACTCTTTATTTTTACATTTATTTTTTATTATTTTGAAACTATTTAAGATTGAAATCTAGTTCTGTAAGGGTGTGTAAAGGGTTCGGAAAGTATGAGAATCTATGATGTCGCTTAATGAAATGAAGAACAATAATTTACTGTTCCTTGACTAACCAAATATTTAGAGTAATTATTTTCACCCTTCCCTACAAACACAAATTTTCAACTTGCTACGATTTCTACATCTTAATGTAACTACTCCAGTGCACCCCAAACAAATCTGAATCCAGACTCAAACATTATTCCTCAAGAAAAATATTACAAATATATTTTCCTACAACTGTGCGATTTCTTTGTTATTATGTAACTATTATTGCCTTGGTTACGTATGGAAAGTAGATGAATGCAGACCAAGTGCATTTCTGAAAGCAAAGAAACACTAGTGCGGAAAGTGCTTCATTACGCAACTATAAAAAAAAGTTTTTTTGAGAGCGGTTTAAATTTCGCGCCAAGCGCGTAATTCATATTTTGGCCACAGACGCTTATGGAAGAAGAAGATGCAGTGAGCCAGCGCTAGTAAATATGCATTAAATAACTATTTATTGTTTACTATAAAAAAAGGGTCAATAATTGTTTGTCTAGGGTCCAGAAGGGTCTTAAGACGACAGTACGGTGGTATGGGTAGCGTTATAGAATTCGAAACCGCAAAGATCCCGAGTTCGAGTCACACTGAGGCTAAAATATTTAAATTACCACTTTGCACCTCAGTGATTTCAAATCCTGTATTGTAAATGAGATTAAGTTCCTGTTGTATAGAGTAGAATAAATAAATAAACTAGAACTGAACCTAAAGCTTATAATAAAATCGGAACCAGTCAAACGATACCAGTATCAGACTAATAAATAAATAAACATTTTGGGTGTCTCTAGTCAGTCACATTTCATTCGCGAATTAAAAAACCGTTAGCGCTCACCTGAACAGAGTCAAGGACATTAAAATCAAGTCATGAACTCCCCAATCTAAGAATCAAGCCTGCTGTTCCTAAAACAACTGAATTACAATATTACACTCACTTCTCAAGTCGAGTCGGCTGACACCGGAAACGTTCCATAAACCAGGCGACACGTGCACTTCCTGTAGCCTACCAACCCGCTCCTCCCCCCACCACCCCCGACCCTGACGTACTACGTGATTAAATATCGCTTAATTTGAATCAATTTACAGCGTGCGGCAAACGGGACACGTGAGAGTTGCGCCAGATATCCGCTCGATGAAGATGGAGCCACGTGATGGGATCAACGGAATTAAAGATGGAGGTGTAACTTTAATTGATGCTCACTTGTTGTTTATACTGGGGGTAATTTCATGTTCACTTGTTGGAAATGTATTAACATAAGAAATAGTTAAAAAAAACTCGATTTCGATGGGCAGCTTGCAATTGATTTTTTTACTGATTTAAATTTCTCATTAAAATTATTAAATTTGATAGGGTAGATGGTTCCGAGGTATCGAGTCGGCCTGTGAATTTGAGAACCTCGATTCGATTCCCAGAGTCGACAAAGAGTTTTCACCACATTAAAATTACCTCTATGGGATGGCTAGCTCAGTGGTATGAAGTCGGCCTGTGAATCCTGAGAACCCTGGTTCGATTCCCACAGGCGACAAACAATTTTCATAATTTCAAAAACTATCCCTGTGGCTCCTCCACCACTAACATCTTTGGGGGCCGTGATTTCACGGCTGGTAACCGCATTTCACGCGCAAAAATATATCACTTACCGAGATCTGTGTCGGCAGAGTGCCACACCCAGTAATGAGTAGAAGGCGTGATGATATATTTACATTTATTTATTTAAAATTATCTCTGTTGCTCCTCCTCAACTAACATCTTTGGGGGCCGTATTTGACGATTGGTAACCGCACTTCACACGCAAAAATATATCACTTACTGAGATCGGATTCGGCAGACTGCCACGCCCAGTAATGGGTAGAAGGCGTGATGATATATTTATATTTATTTATTTAAAATTATCTCTGTTGCTCCTCCTCCACTTGGGGGCCGTGATTTGACGGCTGGTAACCGCACTTCACGCGCCAAATATATCACTTACCGAGATCTGCTTCGGCAGAGTGCCACACCCAGTATGGGTAAAAGGCGTGATGATATATTTATTTATTTATTTTATAATTAGGATTAAGTTCTATTGTGCAGAGAGGCAAATAAATAAATATATAATCAAAACATGTTTTGTATTTTGTGTAATTTAATTCAAGCAAAATTAATTCAAAGAAAAGTAATAAATTTTATGTAAATTACAAGAAACAGTAAATCACTGCCACCTTGTAATATTATTCAAAATTAAATTCCGTTTTAAATCGGGGTACAAAAATTAATTATGGATGATCCAAAAAAGTTGTACTAAACCTAGCTGTCAAATATTTATAAAATAGTAAGCTATGTGTATGTCTAAAATAATAAAACACAGTAGTTTTAAGTTCTTTTTGAACTGATGTGTCATCTTTTAAGTTTTTGTGTTTTACAAATTGTGACAGCTGCTCAAGACATTTCTACCGACATAGGTGAGTCCACCTATTTACCTATTTTATTAATTAATATATGTATAGTACCTTTCTCATACAATTTCGATAAAATATATTATAGATCTATATAACCTGACTGTCATAATAACATCTTGAATGTCAAATGTATGAAATGACGTAAACAACATCACAATTTAAATAAACTGTACTGTGTATAGATAGACAAACCGAAGGAATACGAGCACCCGAATCTTATTTTTTCGGCAGAGTGCCACACCCAGTAATGAGTAAAAGGCGTGATGATATATTTTTTATTATATTTAATTTCAAATTGTGAATTAGTTCCGTTATAATGAATTGTGTGTTGTGAATTAAAATTCTTTTACTGTCCTAATTCATTGTAGATAAACTAAATCGACATTAGCCCTGTAATACATTCATATAACGTTTTCAGTATATAACATTTGTAGTTCTGGACTTGACATTCGGTCTCGTGTTTAAACTTTTCTTGAGTGTTTTATATATCTAATAAATCACTTGTATAATAAATAACTATTATTAAGTTTTATCCGGATTGATGACGTCAGTCCATCCTTACAACGTTTTTAGGATAAATAAAAAGCGCTGCCATTTAAGGCCGTATTTATTTGGGATTTTTAAAGTAACCTGCAGGTTACTTGGCACACTTTAAGTAACCTGGAACTAACCTTTAACCCTACTGCCCCAGCTATTTTAGCGGGTTGATAGAAGAATAGGAGTGATTGGATGGATGTGATTGAGGGTGAAAGAATAATTTCGAGTGTGAATGATAATATTTGACGGGGCTGATTATTTGATTATGTTACGAGTGAATGTTTTATGAGTGATTTTAGGGTTCGTGCTACCCCATTTGATGGGATATAGCGTGAAGATATGTATGTATGTATGTATGTATGATAGATTCAACCTGTTTACTATCTCTTTCTAATCAACTTGTGTTCCTTGTTATTCGTGGCGGCATCGCGATTTGTAATAGTATAGAGAGGTTAGGAGTTATTTTTATGAAAAACGTAAGTAATTTTATAATAATATTTTGAAAAAATATACTAAACTATTATTTATGCACATGATGGAAGAGCAATATGCATTATGTGCTTCTTGCAATATAAGTCACAGAGAATAATATTACGACATATTATTACGACTCCGAAATTCATTATTTTGATAGTGCTGATGACAAAATTATTAAAAAAAACAGACCCTGACGTTATTTGCTTTTTGACTACATATAAAAAATATAAAGATGACTCAAAACATCCAATTAAAAGCGCAATTTAACACACAAACAAAACTAAGCAGATGTCGCTTCGAACATGCATTCAGATTTTAAATTTACCGCCAGTGTTTACAACTGACACTAGATGCATCATTTATTTGGAAGTAACACGAGTTAGTACTAGGTCAGTTCAGGGTTGGATCAAAATTTCCCAAACAAATACGGCCTAAATACATTTAGTTAAAGGTCTTTACATATTTTGTCTGTGGTAAGACTAAAAGGGTCGCAAATAAAAAAAAACTAAAAGTCTGGAAAGACCGCATCTTAAAACTGTAATGAATATTTCAAACTACAAATAAAAGAACCACCAAAATAGAAAGATGAAAAGAAACTGAAACTAGAAAGTATCGTGGACATTGCGACAAATGCACGCGCATTCGCATCGCAGTGCAGGCGCATGCTTAGTGGAACAAAGGGCCTTTAATCTAAGGACTCAATCAGCGAAGACTTACAGCTCGGTCTGCAGGCAAAATTAATATAAAACAACGTCCTCTAGCGAGCGATGAGTTCTTTGTTTGCATCCATTATGTGGAGGACGCCAGCAACATGCAAGTGCAGACACTAGACAGAAAGAGACAAATAAAATACCGGTCACTCTTGACTTTCTTTTATACATTTACAGACTATATATGTGGATGAGGATGGAAATAAAAACTGCGTAGTAAATATTTTAACTTCAATTTTGTGGTCTTTAAATTATTTCAGTTTCATCAACCTAAGATGAGATTTGGAACTAAATAAAATAAATATATAAATATATCATCATGCCTTCTTCCCATTGCTGGGTGTGGCATTCTGCTATAACAGATTTCGGTAAGTGATATATTTATGTGAGTTATCAGCCGTCAAATCACGACTCCCAAAAATGTAAGTGGAGGAGAAGCTATAGAGATTTTCCGGAGTCTATTTTAAAAACTATATATGTAAGATATGAAAATGCGCTCAACGACATTGAATTCCTTGTGTCCGAATTGACTTATAAGCACATTTTTAGCAATTTTGTAGAGATTTATATATATTTTTTAATTTCTTAAGGAGTACTTCTTGATTTTTTTTCGATTTTAGGCCAATTTCAGACTGTTTGATGTCAAGTTATTTCTTGTAAGAATATTTTAACCAAAATTTACATACATATGTATTTTGACCCGCTAAATCCAATGATAATGTCCCCAAATGCATTTGTTATACGAGAAAATTATGGTGAAAATTTTGAGAAATTTAAAAATTACAGAAAATTTATCTATAAGTTAATTGAAGTACGAGAAATTCGATGCTATTGGCCGCAACTTCATATCTTGTTCAGTTTTTAAGATAGTCTCGGAAAGGTATAAAATCTGATGAGGTATAATTTGAAAAAATTCAACTTTTCCGAAGTCTATATTTTAAAAACTATACGAAATATGAAGATGCGCTCAACGGCATTGAATCGCTCGTATCCGATTTGACTTATAAACAATTTTTTTCAATTTAATCTTTTGAGATTTTCTTAAGGGGTACCCCTTGATTTTTATTCGATTTTAGGCCAATTTCAGACTGTTTGCTCTAAAATCCTTTCTCTTACGAATATTGTAATAAAAATATACACACATATGTATTTTGACCCGCTGAATCCAATGCAATTATCCTCAAATGCATGCCTTCTAGTTTTTGAAATATTGTTCAAAAACTGTTGTATAAGACATTTTTGTGATAATTTAAAAAAACATAATAATTGTTGAATATTTGTTTATAAATTAATTGAATCACGAAAAATTCAATGCCGTTGAGCGCATCCTTATATGTCGTTTAGTTTTTGAGATACAGCCCCGGGAAAGTACAAAATCCTTAAAAAATAATACAATTAATATTCTTCTTTCTGCACAATATTCCTCCTTCTTCACAAAACCTTTGTTGTCTCCAGTGTGATTCCGCCCTGCGGTGCCCTATAATGACTTGCATACATACACACATACACACGCTAACGCGCTATTCAATCCTGTTCGACGGCATGCAGGTATGCTCGTTAGTATCTCTGTTATGCGAATGAATTATCTCAACAGCGAGATCCTTCGCTGCAGCAAGGATTCTGTGGTTTGCAAGCAAGCCTTGCGGCAGACAGTATTCCTGCTGGCGCTACACCAAACAGTTGCGTAAGATATCAAATTGTTCCTGGTGGCAACATTGTTCACATATTTTTATTCTTGTGATTTTGTTTTGGTGTAATAGAACGCAGTTTTTGACTAGGATCTTTGGTTTAACTTTAACAATTAAATTATAAACCGATAAGATTTTTGTTCCTTAAGCAAATATATAATTATTAGCGGGACCTTTTCCAAAATATAATAGTACAGAGTGATCAAAAGGAATTGTTATAGTTGGCAATACAATTCTGGAGATCTTTTTATTCCACAGTTGGCACAACGTCAGATAAAGGCGGAAATGCTATTTGACATTTCTAATAAATGCAAATAGGTTATGTCAGGAGTCTGACAGCTAATAGAATTTTGACTTTTTAAGTAATATAAATACTTTAGAAATAAATGTAATAATAAAAGTATTCAAATTTAAATTTTAAATGTCACTGTCAACAACAGGAAATGAATTTATGTATCAGGCTTACCAATTTCAAGTAGTTTTTTTTATTGCCAACTGTAACAATTCCTTTTGATCACCCTGTATATTAAAATAGGAGTTCAAAATTCAGACACGAGCCGAGCAGTGGCACTGGGACGAACAAACAAGTACTAAAATTATCTTCTGTAACGATTGTTTCAGACTATTTTCTCTATTTCGACTTTCATTTATACAATTTCTTTATAAAGTTGATATTTTCCATTAAGGGAAATTTTTGGTACAATAGTTAAGTTGGTGACAGTGATTTGTGATTGATTTTGTCCGTTAACTATATATTTGTATAAATTGTATTTGTTATTTTCTCCGTTGCTCAGATATTTTGTGTATTTAATGTAATATAATATAAATAAATAAAATAAATATATCATCACAACCTTCTACCCATTACTGGGTGTGGCACTCTGCTGAAGCAGATCTCGGTAAGTGATATATTTTGCGCGTGAAGTACGGTTACCAGTCGTCAAATCACGGCCCCCAAACATGTTAGTGGTGGAGGAGCCACAGGGATAGCTTTTTCAAATTATGAAAATTTGTCGCCTGTGGGAATCGAACCAGGGACTTCAGGATCCACAGGCCGACTTCATACCACTGAGCTAGACATCCCATTTAATGTAATATGGTTATACCAATCTATGATAACAATATGTCACCAAAAATCATTTAACAATAAAGCTTATTCTTGCATCAAGTGTACATTATTCTAATGCCGAAACAGAGAAAAAATTTTAATCGCTGAAAATAAACTCTAATATTACTATCAGAAATTTCTCAAAAATTTTAAATATGTTACCTCAGTCAAAATAATTAGTTACATTTAACGCTTCATTATAGAGATAAACAATTACTCATCGATCTATGCAAGTACGTAGAGGAACGGTCCTAATTAAATAAATAAATATAAAATAAATATATCATCACGCCTTTAACCCATTACTGAGTGTGGTACTCAGCCAAAGCAGATCTTGCGTATTACCTTAAAAATCAATTTAAAGCCTTAGCAGTACAATTATTCCGAAAAGACATTTTTTCAGTTATAATCTTCATTTTTTTTTTAAATGGGGTGGCTAGCACAGTGGTATGAAGTTGGCCTGTGGATCCTGAGAACCCTGGTACCCTAGATTCGATTCCCACATGCGACAAACAATTTTCATAATTTCTAAAACTACCCCTGTGGCTCCTTCACGACTAACATCTTTGGAGACCGTGATTTGACGACTGGTAACCGCACTTCATGCGGAAAAAATATCACTTACCGAGATCTGCTTCGGCAGCGTGCCACACTCAGTAATGGGTAGAAGGCGTGATGATATATTTATTTTAATTTTATTTTATCTTCATTTTAATAATTAGGAATATATGCTAATTTTCAATAATTATTAAATTTTCGCAACAATCGACAACTTCTCGAAGTTATCAAACAAAATTTTCCTCCTTCCTTACTTTTCTAATTAGTAGTCTTGTTAAAAATCATTCAAATTCAAGAAAAACTTTGGTGAAATTCAGTCACAATTCTGTGTAATTCATCGTTGTTTCTGTTTCTTTCTCTACCCCTCCTTGGTCCGGGCCTGGAGGCGTGAAGCTGTCTCGGCGAGGCACTCTGATAATTGCGGGACATTTTTAAAGCCGCCAAAGCGCTGCGTTAAATCAATGACATGATGTTTAAGTTTCAGAAGCCCCTGGGAACAATTTCCTTAAATCGCACTCCTTCAGCCTGGCCTGGATTCTGCTGGATGTGGGTTTTGGTTTGGGTAGTGGTGCTGTTATGAGATTAATTAGATTTTGTGTTTCTGTGTTGAAGGATTCTTGGAATACAATAATTGATTTAGATCGATTCTATTTAGGTTTATTTATGCAATATTAGAATATTTTAAACTGATTTATTATAGGAACTGAATATGAATTTATTACTGGGTGTAGCACTCTGCCGAAGCAGATCTTGGTAAGTGATATATTTTTGCGCATGAAGTGCGGTTACCAGCCGTCAAATCACGGCCCTCAAAGATGTTAGTGGAGGGGGAGCCACAGGAGTAGTATTAATGTGGTGAAAATGTTTGTCGCCAGTGGGAATCGAACCAGGGTTCTCAGGATCCACAGGCCGACATGATAACCACCTACTCCATATAAAAAAACGATCCTATCTCAAATAAATTAACAACAGAGTACGTCATTAGTTTAATAATTTTTTGCTGATGTCGTAAATTCACCATATCAGGTAAAGCAATGCAGAGAATTTTATTTAAAATTATTTTCCTAAACGGTAGCCGATGACAGTAAAATGGCGCTATCTAATTTTTACATCTTCTATTATTCTTTCAATTATTGTCCCAGGATAATTCTTCATGTCTTTTGTGTCACCAACATCTTTTTAATGGATCTTTCATCTTAATCTCTTTCAAAAATGAAAGGAAAGACATTACTAAAAGTGATTCAAAAATGACAGAAAAATGTTCCATTGTTTCAGTTCAACGAACGCAAAAAATTATTTGCGGACTATTACAATTTCATCTCATAAAATTGTAGCAATTTTACTAACCTACAAATCTAAAAAAAGTTTTCACTTTTTTTACGCAACTATAAATAATTTAAAACCACTTTTCCATCTCGGAAAATTAAAATCTCATATTTTCAAGCAAGTTACATTAGAGAAACATCATCGCAGACGTCGGATATTTTAAAAATGACATCAGCGACCGCGGAAAAAAATAATTACAAGCTCTGAAACTCAGAGAGAGAGAGAATATTCATAATTCTAATTTTTCCATGATATTCACATACATCGTCTCGGTCTTCTTTGATTCTCGCGTGATTGCTGAACAAAACACGGTGATGGGGATGCTCTTTTCATAATTATTTTTCTTGCCCCTCCGCCCGCACGCCACTGCCAAGGCGGCCATGCAATCTCTGACCGCTTCGTGTTTTTTAATTTAGATCTCTTTACAATGGAGCGGTACTGGTTGCTGTTGATGCATTGTTTAAGAAATACGCGAATGGAACAAAACTCGTCTGTATTTTAAACGCTGCCACCCCCCGCCTGCCCCTGCGACCCTAAGAGACGGGCGGCTATGGTTAGGGGTTGTGATGCAGACTGACTGATTTTTGCATGGCTGGAGAAACGTTTTTTGTGATTGTTGTTGTATTAAAAGTATTACTATAGTACAATATAAAAAATATATATCACGTCTTCTACCCATTACTGGGTGTGGCACTCTGCAGATCTCGGTAAGTGATATATTTTGCAGTTACCAGCCGTCAAATTACGGCCCCCAAAGATATTAGTGGAAGGGAGGCACAAGGGTAATTTTATTGTGATGAAAATTGTTTGCCGGCTGTGGGAATCAAACCAGGGTTCTCAGGATCCACAGGCCGACTTGATACCACTGAGCCATCTACTATACGAGGTGTGGCTATTAAATAATGAGACTGATGCTGCTACAGACGAAGTACGCATGCGCCAAACACCTTTTTAGCGTGAAGCTTTTTCTTTCAAATGCAGTACCTCTCGCTTCTGTAAACAAATCCGTATAGCCGTAGCATTCGTTCTAATTAGACTTGTTTTTTGTTTCGCCGAAAAAATGTTAAGTGCAACATTAGAGTAACGAATTGTTGTGAAATTTCACATGAAACTTGGCAAAACTGCTACTGAAACTTATAATTTATTGAAAAAAGTACCCGTGGAAGGACAAGTCATGATTTCTCCATCAAAACAATGCGCTGGCTCATTCCGCAATGTCTGTTAAGAGATTTCTAGCCAAGTACAGCATCCCAGTATTGAACCATCCGCCTTATTCGCCAGATCTTGCACCGTGCGACTTCTATCTGTTTCCTAAGGTGAAATTTGCCTTAAAAGCAACAAGATTTGAGCTTTGAAAGAGAAATCGGTACGTGTTCTGAAGAAGCTAACAGAAGAAGACTTCCAGCACTGTTTCGAAAATGGAAGATTCGCATGGAGCATTGTAAGGATAGAGGAGGGGTGTATATTAAATAAATAAATATATCATCACGCCTTCTATCCATTACTGGGTGTGGCACTCTGCCGAAGCAGATCTCGGTAAGTGATATATTTTGCGCGTGAAGTGCGGTTACCAGTCGTCAAATCACGGCCCCCAAAGATGTTAGTGGTGGAGGAGTCACAGGGGTAGTTTTTGAAATTATGAAAATTGTTATATTGATAGTGATAATAAGTAAATAGGTATGAAATCAAAATAAAATGTTAAAACAGCATCAGTCTCGTTATTTAATAGCCACACCTCGTATATGAATAAATAAATATCTAAAATTGTGTTGTCGATTGCTATGAAAATTGGTACTTCCCCCCCAAAGAAAAAAAAAACAGGATATTTAATTTTCTACTACCCGCATATGGGGGAAGAAAATCTTACTTTTGTTTAAGGTCGTAGTAAAAAAATAATTTGATAAATAAATTAAAAAAATTACGGAATAAAAATAAATAAATAAAAATCAGCATCCTCCGCCCATGTTCCATCCCTTGTCGCCTTTCTCCCCCTTGAAGAGGGCTGAAATTACAGTACAATTAAAATTATGTTCTATTTTAACGGAGCCACGCGAACTGAAACGGTAGCGCGGAACGCTGAAGTGAAATGCGAGAATATATGACACGCGTTCCGGCGTTCGAGCGTCGTAGACCAGTCACCGTCACACTCACCCCCAACCCCTAACGAGGGGTGAGAACTGTAACAAGTGAATGTCTAGGAAACAATAACGAGAGCCAGGAATTTATTGATATGTTATTTATGGGGTAACTTAGATTTGGGAAAGTTATTTGGAAGGGTTTAAAAGATTATTGTGTTTTGTGGCGATGGTAGTTGATAAAGTAGGTGACTATGTTTTATACTGTTATACATTCGTAAATTATTTTTTATGAAAAATTAAATAATATCTTTTATTCATTACTAAATGTGATACTCTGCCATTGTAGATCTCGGTAAGTGATATATTTTGCGCATGAAGTGCTGTTACCGGCCGTCAAATCACGTCCTCCAAAGATGTTAGTGGAGGGGAACTACAGGGGTAATTTTAATGTAAAGTGAAGTTAGTCGGCTGTGCAAATTTTGGGTTCTCAAATCCACAGGCCGATACGATACCACTGAGCCACCTACCCCCAAATAACTATCAAAATATGATCATATTTCCGTACGGGATTCTTTTGTACAATACTATATTATTTTATCGACTATTGTTATTAGTAAAGTCTAAGTTTTTTAATGTATATAATTTGATACAAAATTGAAGAATCAAAAAAATTAAATCAAATATGAAGAGTACCAAATTCTCTACCACTTATGTTTGAAGTATGTGTTTCCAAAATAATTTAATATTGATTGAAAAATATTTAGGGTCCAGTTATTTAGTCACCGGTTTACTCTCGATTAATGTTAATCATGATTAACATTAATTGATGATTGAAAAACTGGTCCTTAGTCAACTAATGCTTAATAAGTCTATGCCTACACAAATATGTAATAGTTATTTATGTACTTAGGCGTATAAATATCTAGTACTAGTATTTTTAATAACCTAATAATAAATTATATAATATTTGGTAACAATGAGTAGGAGAAATATCAGTTTTTGACAGTATTACCATAGTTACGTAATGGTCTAGGACCTATTGAAATTACAATAACTATATTCCATTTGCCATTTGGTTCACTTAAATACGTTCAGATCAGTTAGCCAACATGACTAAATGAACTGAATTAAGCAACACTTATTGGGGTGAATTACTTGAAAGTAAATTAGAATCAGTAATTCTGGTACTGGAAATAAAGTCAGCAAAGTAAATAAACGAAATAAATAAGTGATCTGGTTCGGTAAATGAGGGTTAGATCTGATCTAAATGGCAAATGGAATACGCCTATAATGTCCTAGGGCATTATCAACTACATAATATATCTCGTTTCCATAGTATTAATAAACAATAACGAACTAGGAAAATCTAAATAAATAAATGTAATTACTCCTTCTATGTTGCAGGTTTTATGGCAATTTGTTTTATTGTGGAACAACCGATTTTGTATATCATCGTTATATTTGTTGCGTCAGTCATAAGCACGGATTTTAATAAGGTAATATTTTTTAAAATTTTCTTTTCACAATTTTCTGGTAGTGTTCTTTCAAAAATATTACTGTTTAAATACAAATATGAGACCAATACAGCGTATGATTCGCCTTAAATTTTGTTTTTACCTGTACTGTAATTTACCCATTAATAACAATATGTAAACACAGTAAGTGGACCTTTTATTGCACAGTTGGTTTCCATGGTTACAAAAGGACCATAATATTTACTTACCATCCACCGTGGACAGTAAATAAATATTATAAATCAAGGTCCTGTTTATTTTGACAGCTGTTAATTTAGAAACCTATTTTCCTTTGACTTTTATTTGCGCAAGTATTGTAAAAAAATAGCTTACTAACCTCGAACTGTAAGTGATTTTTTTAGGTCGCGACTGTTTAGGAAATAAAAACTGTCACTTGCAGTTCATGGTACGTAATATACTATTTCGAACACAGAAATTATTTGTACAACAGGAACTTAATCCTAATTACAGTACAGAGTGTGTGATTAAATGCCAAACTATTGCAGCATTTTAATGGAATACACACTTCCTCGGAATGCACAAATAAATATTTAAATTTATATTAAATTGAATGATCCAAATAAAATAAATATATCATCACGCCTTCTACCCATTACTGGGTGTGGCCCTCTGCCGAAGCAGATCTCGGTAAGTGATATATTATGCGCGTGAAGTGCTGTTACCGGCCGTCAAATCACGGCCCCCAAAGATGTTAGTGGTGGAGGAGCCACAGGGGTAGCTTTTGAAATTATGAAAATTGTTTGTCGCCTGTGGAAATCGAACCATGGTTCTCAGAATCCACAGGCCGACTTCATACCACTGGGCTAGCCACCACACAAAAAAAAACTTGAAACATTAAAATATAAAAATCGCATTTAAACCCGCAAAAGTATCAAAGCCTCACCCCTGCACCATTTCTCTCTTCGATACCACTGCATCGGCTTTAACATTTCTGCGAACATAATAGCTCAAAATCGTAATATTATTTCCCCCCGTTCCCCGGCAGTGTTTCCCTTCACTGACAGCTCCCCCCCTGCGCCCTTGGCCGCGCATTTCGTTTCACTTTAAAGCGCCACCATCGATTTTGTGACAATTTCGGTTGCGTCGCCAAAAGGACACAACCGATGCATAGAAAATCTGTGCAGACGACGAACAGCGATGAAGAAGTATAGCAGGAAAAAATAATCAGATTCCTGCTGTCGTAACGTTAAGTTTATGTTAAGTTTACGTAAGATGTTGTGATTTATAGACGCCTGTCTTGTTGTTAATTATTAATTATTTTTGCCAGACGGTTGTGATGCATTTTGGATTTTATGGAAAGCGACGCCATGTTTGTAAGATGTTAATGTTAAGTGATGCGCGAGTTAATACTATTTTCATTTTCGTATTCCAAGATGATCTGAAGTTGCCAAATTTAAATTAAAGATTTCAATCCCCTAACAAAATTTCTAATTAATATTTCTGTCAAAACAAAAAATATCGAAATCATAATTCAAATTACGAAATTTTATTAATTCTCATTTTTTAATCTATCAATATTTATTTGTTAGACGTATACATTTATTAGACACTTAGTAGATTGATTTGCTTATTTATTAAATCAAATTAGAGTACAAGAAATCTATCGTTTATAGTGTTATTCAACTATTCAAATACACATATAATATGCTCTTATTCTGTAAGTCAATCATTATCTCCTTCCGATCGACACATTAATGACAATTCTTATTACTCTACAAATTACCATTATTTCGGCATTCTGTGACTAATAGTATATTATGTACCAAGGGAGTTTTTTTAAAAAACCCGACCCACTAAGTTATTTTGGGTTTATTTGGACATTATTGGGTTTTTTATAACATTGACACATACACTTTTTAATTCAAGTTAGTTAACCAAATGGGTTTTTTTAATGGATTTATTTGGGTTTTTTTAGGTGGGTTTAATTACAAAAACCCAGGTGGGTTTTTTTTGGATAGGTAAAATATGAACAACCCTGTTTTGCGCACATAAAACAAAACTAAGTAATTAAAATATTTCTATTTAATTTGTTGCTGCCATTTTTATTCACAATTTTTATGAAGCTGTCCTTGACTCAATGAGAAGAAACTGATACTTTTTTCCCTAAAAGAGAAAGTAAATATTTGTCTCCTAGAGACAGAACGTAGAGTCATATCCATGGCAACTGGAAAACAATGGTATGTTTTGATATTTACAATATCGAAGTGACATCTGTCAAGAGAATTATAAATCTTATCTTAATTTCTATTTTAATTTACTTTCTGATAACGTAATGAAAAATCAAATTATATTTTTCCCTCGTCAAAAAAGTATCATTCTCTCAGGCACTTTCGGGAAGAAATGTTTCACTTTTTTCCTTGATATACAAATAACTATTCCTCACTGCAACAAATCATTTCTATTTAACTGGTACGCTTACTTTACCTATATTTATTGATTAAAATTCACCTTCCTGCATTAATCAGTTTATGCATTTCAGTTAGTCACATGATTTTATCTGAACTGATTTAAGTGAACCAAGTAACAAATGAAACACAAAACGAAACAAAAATATGTCTTGAATAATTTTGAATGGAAACAACACAATCGAATATAAAAACAAACACAAATCAAATTCCCAAATAGGTCACTTGATCTGCATCCCTTCCGTTGTGATCACATGACGCGTGACGTCACACAAATAAATCATCGATAACACATCATTCGGCACCAGATTCCAATGATTTCAGTTTAAAGCATTTCGTGTATAAAATACAACAACACCGACCAACAACCAACAACCAGCAACCAACAACACTACCACCCTAACGATCTGAGATCTCCTCGCGATAACAAATGAAAAACCCCGCCAATATTTGACTTAATTTTGTCACAGCACATTTTAAACATTAACTGGCCATAAAAATCGGAAATATTGCGACGAGTACCGATTACGGCCATTGCTGTACATCATGAAAGCACTTAGTATGCAATGCGTTCGAAAGATTCTATCAATTTCTTGCCATATTCTTTTTGATGTAATACTTTAATTTCCTGCAGGGTTACCCACCCCCCTCCCCCCACCCAAGACGAATGGCACTGTGTGTGAGGATTTTTAAAATTCATTGTTCAAATTGATTTAATGAATGTTAGATTTTCTTTCGCGTAATGGAATAATATTTGCGCTTCCGACTAAAGAGGGATAAACTGGGAGAATGGCGGGATTAATGGATAGAACATGACAACTCGATATGAAATCTAATTATTGATGTTTGAAGTGGGGACAAAGCTTTATAGACTTCTTCGTTTAACAGTAAGAAGTTCTTTCATTTTTGTGACTTCTATAGGAAGTGATAAATTTAAGTTACTGACTTTTATGCCTTTTATAAGTAATTTTAAAGTTTATTTAGCGGAAAATAAAATTAAAGAACAATCTGTAACAGCTATTATGTTTAGACTGTTTGAGTACTCAAAAATAACGCCTTGTGTGAATAATAATTTGTTTTCTACGACTATTAAGTAATACCATATGTTCGTTTCTTGATAGATTATACAGTCCATTACTCACGGTCGTCAGGAAAAATTATTAATCACGGATAGTGGCTAATAACATTGAGGTTGCTGTGACAACGCAGAGACGACCGTGAGTAATCATTTTCATAATTTCAAAACCTACCCCTGTTGCTCCTCCACCACTAACATCTTTGGGGGCCGTGATTTGACGACTGATAACCGCACTTCTCGCGCAAAATATATCACTTACCGAGATCTGCTTCGACAGAGTGCCACACCCAGTAATGGGTAGAAGGCGTGATGATATATTTATTTATATTTATTTAAATTATAAAGAATAAATTGCAACATTTAAATATTTAAGGTATTTTCTGAAATTTATTGAACCATTAGTTGCTAATGAACCGATAAAACTTTCATGCAACCTAGTATAAGAACCTCAGTTCGATTTCTACACTCGACAAATAATTTTCACCATTTTAAATTTACCCCTACGGTTCCTCGTCTACTAATATCTTTCGCGATTGTGATTTAACGGCTGGTAACCTCATTTCACGCGCAGAAATATATCACACCGAGATCTACCACGAGAAAGTATTTAAGAAATCCTTCGTATTTAAGTAGCTACAAAAATAATTAACCAAAAAATCGTTCCATACAAAATCCTCCTACAGCAATTCCCCGTAACAACTTCTGAAAAAGTTCAGGGAATATTATTTTTAAATGCACACATTTCCTCGTAAGACACCGCTCCAGATCCAGTGTGCCTGTGCCAGCATCCAGCAGCCCCCGTCGTGTGCGGTGTTTATAATAATCCCTCGTGTTTATTCGCGCGAGTCGCGGGGCTGTTCCAACCCTCCTGGCACCTCCTCGCACCCACAGCCGCCGAGCAATCTTATCAATTATTAAGCAACGCTAGTTTTAAGTAGAACAATAACTTACAGCGCCGGTTAATAGCGAAGTAAAAATGCGGACGGTGGTAAGCGTTAAGCGAAACTTTGGCAACCGGGAGGCGAGATGAGAAACAGTACTATAGTGTAGAACGGTGGTTTTTAAAGTGTGGGTCGCGACCCCTCGGGGGGGTCGCGAACACATTGAGGGGAGGCGTTGGATGCTATTTGCAAATGAAGATATTGAAGGGAGGTCGTCGGAAGCTATTTACAAATTTTAAAATACATGTTTACAAAGATTCATCCCGTTGCAAACTTTTATTTAGACTTTAAGGATTAATAAAATGAAAATGTATACTACTTATTTAGATGCTTATGTTTATATTCACGTTTGTTTCTGTTTACAATTAATTTTAAATAATATGATACTAGATGTGAAATTAGGGAATTCACTATTTATTTCCTCATATATTTCTACATAATTATGCATATTTTGATCGTCAAAATATGTATTTTTTAATCGCCGGAGTCGTTATCGCAAAAATGTATGCTAATGAAAATACTGACAGTTCAAAAACTGAAAAATTTTAAAATATGGTTCTATATAAATTCGATTACGAGAAATCGAATGACGTTGAGCGCATCGTCATATCTTTTTTTTAGTTTTTGAGTTACGGCGATATTTGACTTTGTAAACATTTCAACTTTGAAGACCCATATCTCGAAAACTAAAAGAGATATTGATACGCGGTTTGAACGAGTGTATTTCTCGTGCTCCAATTAACTTATACTGATATTTTGAAAATTTTGATAATTTTACTATTTTTTTTCAAAATTTTCTTTGGCCATATTTCAAAAACTTGAAGAGATAATGAAAATCTGTGAAAACCAGTGAATTCCTCTCGTAAAAGTACATAGTTATGCAAAATTTCAGGCAAAAATTCGGAGAGATAAAGTTTTTATTATAAAAAAACGAAAAATCACTGTTTTTTGAAGATTTTTGAAGGGGTACCCCTTAAGAATTTTACGAATTTAGGCCATTTTCAGTTTTTTTCTTCTAAAAGTTTTATCCGTAGAGCAAAAATTCTGAAATTTTACATACATATGTACTTTTACGAGGGAAATTCACTGGTTATTACAGATTTTCATTATCTCTTAAAGTTTTCGAAATATGAGCAAAAGAAAATTTTGAAAAAAAAATTCAAAATTTTCAAAATTTTCAAAATTTCAGTATAAATGAACTGGAACACGAGAAATACACTCGTTTAAACCGCGTTTCAATATCTCTTTTAGTTTTCGAGATACAGGCCTTCAAAGTTGAGATTTTTAAAAAGACAAAAATTGCCGTAACTCGAAAACTAAAAAAGATATGAAGATGCGCTCAACGGCATTCGATTTCTCGTAGTCTGATTTATATAGAACCATATTTTAAAATTTTTCAATTTTTAAACTGGTTCAACGAAAAAATTCGTATTTTCATTAACATACATTTAATTTATTCTTATGACCATATGATTTTCGAAAAGTTACTTAGATTAACTTTTAAAATCTAACTAAAATAAAGATTTTCTACTCCAAAATTAGGATTATTTCTTGGGTTGGAATTTTTTCGTAAATTTTATTATTGTCACAAATTTGACATTAATTATGAATTGTCAAAATCCGCGACATTACAATTTTCGTATTCTGCCACGTTCTTTGTTACGTCATGAGCTTTCCTATTTCGCAGTTAGTTCTATGGGCATCTGTTTCAGCTGACTAGTCATCGCTCGAGGCACGGCGGAGCTATCCGCAGATATCCGCAGCAGGATCCGCAAAACCAGACAACCACGAAACAGCGAATATTAGTTGGGCTTACCCCGCTTACCGTGTGCCGGTTCGGTTGCACTGTTTATTAATACAGATGTAACGCAAAAACAGATGAGTCCAGCATCGTAGTCTTTTGTTCCGTTCGCCGTTCGGTTCTTGTTTAATATCTTTTTTTATTTGCCGACCCGGTTTTGTTTTATTTTTTAAGGTTATTGTCGAAAGTTTCTACATTTGTTGCAGAAGAATGCAAAACAGATGAGGTTTATAATACATAAATATTAAGCTGGAATTTGCATTTAAATTATTGATATAAATTCTTAGCTTTATTAAGGGAAGTATATTTCTGGTATTTTGAAATTTTTAATGCTGTAATTACTTCAAAATGTAGTAGGAAATTATGTTCGGGTTTAAAAATATAAAAATATATCATCACGCCTTCTACCCATTACTGGGTGTGGCACTCTGCTAAAGCAGATCTCGGTAAGTGATATATTTTGCGCGTGAAGTGCGGTTACCAGTCGTCAAATCACGGCCTCCAAACATGTTAGTGGTGGAGGAGCCACAGGGATAGCTTTTTCAAATTATGAAAATTTGTCGCCTGTGGGAATCGAACCAGGGACCTCAGGATCCACAGGCTAAAGCAGATCTCGGTAAGTGATATATTTTTGCGCGTGAAGTGCGGTTACCAGTCGTCAAATCACGGCCTCCAAACATGTTAGTGGTGGAGGAGCCACAGGGATAGCTTTTTCAAATTATGAAAATTTGTCGCCTGTGGGAATCGAACCAGGGACCTCAGGATCCACAGGCTAAAGCAGATCTCGGTAAGTGATATATTTTTGCGCGTGAAGTGCGGTTACCAGCCGTCAAATCACGGCCCCCAAATATGTTAGTGGTGGAGGAGCCACAGGGGTAGTTTTTAAAATTATATATAATTATAACGAAAAATACAGTTTGTTGAAATATCATATCATATAATCAGTAGTAAATAAAGTGTAGGGATAGGACTAACAGTTATTTGTATATCAAGGGAAGAAAATGAGACATTTCTTCCTGAAATTGTAGTTTCATTTTTCGAGACAAAGGCGAGAAATATAAAGCATCTGAGGAAAGACTAGCACTTTCTTCACAAAGTATACATACATTTTGTTATCACAAAGTAAAATTTTCAGAAAGAAATTAGAAATTTGGATAAAATTGTCTTGACGATGTCATCTGGATAGCACTAATGCCAAATCGTATTATTATTTTCAAATTGCCAGAGATATGACTTTACTGGCTTCCCTAGGGATTAAAAGTATCTCTTTCTTCTCGCACTTCGGGGAAGAAAATAGTTATTGTATAACGTGATAGAAAAGTATATTATTTCCTCCCGCCGATTACGTTTAAATAATCATACAAGGGGGAAATGACACTTTACGAGGTATACATATTTTTTTATGACCATTCTTTCATGTTATTTAATTAAAACTTAAAAAAAAACACTTACTATATACGAAATAAATATCTAAACCAACCAAAATAAAATAAAATAAATATATGATCACGCCTTCTACCCATTACTGGGTGTGGCACTCTGCCGAAGTAGATCTCGGTAAGTGATATATTTTGCACGTGAAGTGCGGTTACCAGCCGTCAAATCACGGCCCCCATAGATATTAGTGGTAGGGAAGCCACAGAGGTAATTTTAAAATGGTGAAAATTGTTTGTCGCCTTTGGGAATCGAACCAGGGTTCTCAGGATTCACAAAAATTAAGAGAAGAAAATAGTTACTTTCCTCCCTAGAGACAGAATAGCCTACTTTTGACCCGCATATGAGGGAGAAGAAGCCTACTATTGATCGAAGGTCGTAGAAAATAGTTATTTCTATACCATGGGAAGAAAGTAATATATTTCTTCCTGAAAGTGCTGATTCATTTCCCGAATTGGAGGCATCTGACTAAATAATGACACTTTCTTCACTACCTACATATGTATTGTTTTTCACTACCGTATCAGTAAGTAAAATTTTCAGAAATAAATTAGAAACTTGTTACCTGGACATCACTAATGTCAAATCAAACCGTTATTTTTCAGTTGCTATGATGTTATGACATTACTTTCCTTTCGTATCTATCTTCCCTAGGGATAAAAAGTATGACTTTTTTTCTGTCACTATTTATTTAGGACATACAGTACACTTGGTAAAGTAGGAAACATATTTACTTGTCATTTCTTAATGAATAAAATAATGAAGTGTACATTTCCACATTTAAATATTTAAATAAACTATTTGTCAACGGCCATGGCTGCACTCGTTGGAACTGATCTAAGCGATAACGCGAGTTAAGTAACGTTGCGCGCGGGTAGTACTTGGATGGGTGACCGTCCAGAGAAAACCCGCGTTGCTGTTGACCATAATACCTAAAACGCAGATCAGGGCGAAATGGCGGCATATGACCTAAGTAGTTGGTCCGCCAAAGAAGCCACAAAAAAAAAACTATGTCTTTTCTCCACTTATACATACTACCAATGTCAATCAGAGCGCATTTAAACATCTACTAAATATAGTTTAATCTCCCAAGAAAACTATCTTTCCTATTCACACCTGGCGAGCATTCCGTTTCATAATCCGTCCCAACGCTAAGATTCCACGGCGTCAGTTGATCCCTTCTAAGCTACTGCTAATCCGCGAAGAATTCGCGCGTCGCCTGCACGCCGCCGCCGCTAATCCAATTACTGACACGGATTACATCCGCCGAGCTATCAAACTCATTGTTACGTTCTTACACCAAGAGAATATGTTTGAGGAACAAGTGAAGTCCGTGTAGATGTTGTACAAGTTTCTAGATAAAGATTATGACGTGGTAATAGATTACTTGGTGGTGAACGGAAGTTGTGCTTGAGATTTTGTAATGGAAACTATTATGTCTTTTGGTTTAATATTAAATAGATGAAAGACTTACCAGTTTGTTCTTGGTTGTTTGTGGTTCTTCTATAACAGAATAAAACAAAATTATATTAGTTTTAAATTTATAAGATAATGTTTTATTTTCAAATAATAAAACTTTATTTTGGACTTCCATTATCTTTTTATTTTGTATAGAATATCAAAAAAATATATACAATTTATAACACAACGTTTCAGTAGTATCAGTTCACCTGATGACGACAGTAGATACCCACTGTCGAAACGTTGTGTTATAAATTGTATATACTTTTTTGATATTCTATACAAAATAAAAGATAATGGAAGTCCAAAATAAAGTTATATTATTTGAAAATTATATTAGTTTTACACAATTGTTGAAGAAATGCGTCTTTACATTTTGTATCATAAATGTTATAACGACCCTTATTGTAAATAAAATATTTATACTTATAGGGAATTCAATGGTGAAGCTTCCAAGTTCATTTCTAGTCCATTTATTGAGATATAGAGTAACTGTTTAGCGGAAAATATTTAATGATTGGATTAAATTTGAGAAAAAACTACTTTTTAAGAGGCTATATCTCAAAAACTAAATGAGGTATGTTATTTCCCTCCACGGCGTTGAATTTCTCATGGTTGAATTAGTTTATAAACATATTTTCAGCGATTTAGATTTTTTTCAATTTTCTTGAGGGGTACCCCTTAAATTTTTTCGATTTTAGGCCATTTTCAGACTTATTGCTCTAACATTATTTTCCGTACGAATATTTTAATGAAAATTTACATACATATATATTTTAACACGCTAAATCGAATAGTGAAATGTACAAGTTCACAGCTCCTCTAGTTTTTGAGATATCGCCTCAAGAAATTTTTGAAAAATGGAAAATTTTGCTAAAAATTCAAAAAAATTAAAACTTCTGAAAATATCCGTATACCTCAATTCAAACACGGGAAATTTAATATCGTTAAGCGCATCTTTATATCTTGCTTAGTTTTTGAGATATCACCTACGAAAAACTTGAATTTTCTTCAAATATTACTTCATTTCACAATTTAGATCATAAAAGATTTATCCGTTAATTTAATTCAATAAAAATATTCTTTTTTATGCAGAAAACTATCAGGAATTCAATAGAGCAGTTATTTTATTTGTTTAATTTATCTACAACTAGTGAATAGTACCTCCAATAGGTATCTGATTGTAAATATATAATATTGCTTATAGTACACTAGTATAATATGAAATTTCATATTTCACGGCCTATTGCCAACCAATAGCAATCAAGTATTTTCTTATATTTCAAGCACGTGGTTGTCGCTTATTGATCCTTGACAGATCAAAATAAGATTACGTTTTACTATGTTCCGTTTACTTAAATAATTGTAAATAAAGTATAGTATTTAACTCGCATATAATAGATACATTACAGGCTTGTTAAATAATATACTATTATCTCACAGGCAATCGTAGCCCAATGGATAAAAATAAAATAAAACTTACGTTCACTAATTAACAACCAAGGAGAGTAATACGTTCATATCTCGCTGCCTTCCACTTATATCCAAAATATACGATTGTGTCTGAGTGGTTCGGATGTCACTATAAGCTATTGTAATTGGGATTAAGTTCCTACTGTGCAAAGTAACAAATAAATAAATAAATACTCCTGTTTTCGAAACATCAACTTGTCAGAGGAAAAAAATGTTTCATCAATTGATTTGTTTAAGCCTGTTTTATCTGTTAGGTATCGCAGCTAATAAAACAAGAACCAAGCAATTCAAAAAACCTGAACCAGTTTCTGCAAGAAGTCCTCGACCACCAAAAAGACCTAGAATGGGTGGATCATTTGAGCCATCAATACAGAGGAGTCGAAGATTTCATTTTACCAGGCGTAATATTACTTTCAAATTAAACACATTCCAACAATTAACATAAATAAATACATCATAAATAAAACAAATAAATATATCATCACGCCTTCTACCCATTACTGGGTGTGGCACTCTGCCGAAGCAGATCTCGGTAAGTGATATATTTTGCGCGTGAAGTGCGGTTACCAGTCGTCAAATCACGGCTCCCAAAGATGTTAGTGGTGGAGGAGCCACAGGGGTAGTTTTTTGAAATTATGAAAATTGTTTGTCACCTGTGGGAATCGAACCAGGGTTCTCAGGAGCCATAGGCCGACTTCATACCACTGAGCTAGCCACCCCATATAATATCTAAATATATCATCATGCCTTTTATCCATTGCTGGGCGTGGCGCTCTGCCGTAGCAGACCTCGGTAAGTGATATATTTATACGCGTGAAGTACGATTACCAGCCGTCAAATCGCAACCCCTAAAGATGTTAGTTGAGGGGGAGGCATAGGAGTAATTTTAATGTAGTTAAACTGTTTGTCGGCTATGAGAATCGAACCAGGGTTCTCAATATCCACAGGCCGACTCGATACTACTAAATTAAACAATTAAAGTAATGTTTTATTTACAGTCATACTACAGCAAACTTCACGGTAAAAAACGTGGCGCAAGGCACAGACGCTTACATCGCAAACATCGAAATTTTCCAGTATCCAGTTACCCTAGAAACAAACGAGACTCGCACCACAGAAGAAAATCAAGACTGACAGATATTGACAATGGACTAACGGGAGTATTGAAACTAGAAGGTTATAAACAACAAAGAGTCGGGCGAAATTTACAAAAAAAGAGAGAACAGAAAAATAAACACGGTAGTACTCAAGAAATACTTAAAAGTTTAGATTACATTCCTCAAAATTTAGAAGAAGAAGAAATACAAACACAAGATGATCCAATTTCTAAAAACGAAAACATTGATCTTCTAGGTCTAGAAAAATCCGTTTCACCCTTAGATATTTGTACAGAAG
This sequence comes from Pterostichus madidus, assembly GCA_911728475.2. Lineage (NCBI taxonomy): Eukaryota > Metazoa > Arthropoda > Insecta > Coleoptera > Carabidae > Pterostichus > Pterostichus madidus. Next base: position 42,375,253 of record OU452303.1, on the reverse strand, counting down.
ATTTCACTACTAAAAGAAAAAGGAAAAAAGCAAATAGAAATTATGTTACCCGCGAAATAAACAAAAAAGGATCCTCGAAAATAAAATTTGATTCTATAAATTTTCCTCGTCCTGTTCAAAATTCAACGGATCGTCCTCCGATTGAAGAAACAACTGAATGTCCCCCTGATCAAGGAACAACAGGATGTCCTCCTGATAGAGAAATAACAGAATGTCCTCCTGATCCAGAAACAACTGACTGTCCTGAAGAACCAACAACATTAATAGAAGTAACAGGATCGTTAAATAATCATCCAGAAGAATTAACAGATGAAGATTATTGCGACATTACCACTACACAAGCACCAAATCCTCTAGTTGCCAATTCTTCCACTGTTCTTATTTTGTTCAGCAGCACCCGTACCCCACTTCCATCAAAAGAGGATGATGATGAATACAAGAAGAAAACTATTAAGAAGAAAGAAGTTATTTTGTATCCCAAACCAACTTCAAACTTTCCTCTTTTTAATGCCGAATCCCCTAGAGATATGATTCATAATAACACTTATGAAAAAGAATCCCCAGATAATAAAATATATTTGGATGGATTTGCTACTGAACAAACTGATCCCCCTTCAATGATATCGCCAGAATTAACTTTTCCTATGATAACCCCAGAACCACCATACATGAGTAATGTTAAAATAGAAACAGAAGAACCTGCTAATATAATGCATTTTAACTACCCTACTCCAAAACAACAACTAGATTTGTTTCAAAAACAAATGAGTGTAGAAGAAAATAAGAAAGCTGTGGCTGAAGCCAATAAATTAATGAATGTAGACAAAGAGTTTAATGAAAGAAACGAAATAATTCTTGATGAAAATGACTTAAAAAAAGAAGTTCCTAATGCATATTACGATGATGGTGAGCTTAACAAAATAGACATAGAAGATATTCCAAGTTGGGATTCAACCAAAGAAGAACAAAATTTAAAAGAAGATAAAATAGGTAAAATACAAGAGCCTCAAAAAGTCTTGGAAGATGAAGACAACAGCATTGAAGATTTCTTCTACGACGAACCATTAAACCTTGATAAAAGAGAGTATCAATTGTTAAAAAGTGGAGGAAGATACATGAAACATAAATCAAGATTCAAACAAAGGAACTCTGCTTTCAAATCAAGAAAACTTCAGTTTTATGACGACATGGATGAGTTAGAAAAACGTTACGTAAGCGGAATTGATTATGAAAATGGAGAAGGTATGAAAAGTGCTTCAAAAGATGAACTTAGTCAAAAGTTAGACCAACTAAAAGACTTCTTTGGATTTGGACATGAAAATGACTACAATGATGAACCTATTGATGACTACCCCGCAGGAGAAACCCATGACTATAGTTCGCTTGACGTAGATTACAACCAAGATAACAGAGTGAATAATAAAAAATACGTTCCAAGGCGTCACAAAGTTTATAAAACCAAACTAGCTCACAACCATCCAAGAACTAATGAAGAACTACAAGACATTGCAGATATCTACAATCAACCAAATATAAAACGAAAAAAATTCTCACAATCCAAACACCCCAAAAAAATCCTACGCCGAAGAAGCAAATTCAACAAAGTAAAGCAACGACAAGCAGAAGAAATATGCGGAGAAGAAACAACAACTTGTTCACCACAAAACTCAATCACAGAAGAAGACATAGATGATGATGACTACCTAGCCGATGACTACATCGAAGACAACTGTGAAGAATCAGCGAAAAACAAAAACAAATCAAATGCAACTGGAGCACAAGATGAACACAGAAAACAAGGCAGCGGAAATGAAAATACTGAAGTAGCCCAGGAAACAACATGCGCACCAACTAAATCAAGACAGGATATCAAAGAAGAGGAAGAAATCAACTGTGAAGAACACCAAACTAAAAAGCAAGACTTTCCAGATATGGAAGCCGCTGGACCAAAATCCCAGAAAGCTATGGGCGGTGGAAATCATACAGTTACAGTAACAGATAAATCTTTGGTAGATACAGCAAAAGAAAACTGTGTTGATGTAGCTGAGAAAAAGAAGAATCATGAAACAAAAGGTACTACACCTGCAAGTTCACATAAAGCTAAAGGACAAAATAGCGAATGTATTGTGAGTGGAACACCCAAAAAACAAGGAACTGAAGTCAAAGCAGGAGATAATTCCCAGAGTCTAAAAGCTATGGGCGCTACTACATCAACTACTACTGCCAGTACTACCACCACAACAACTACAACAACAACAACAACAACGACGACGACGACAACGACAACTCCAAAGCCAACTACGACTCCAGCACCTACAACAACTGCCACAACAACAACGGCAAAACCAACTGACAGTCACGGCGCAATAACAATTTGCAACAATCATCCTATTACTACATGTCCACCTGCAACAACAATACCTACAACAACAATCAAATGTCTAAAAGTTAAAAGAGATAAAGTTAACGGTGAAAATCCTTATAAACATTTCGTTGATGTTTTTTTAAAAAATCGCAAATCTAAAAATGCTCATAAAAGAAGAGAAACAAGAAATATTTTTAGTGAAACAAACAAGAATAATTTAAACTTAAAATCACTTGAGTCTCAAAACAATAAATCAACTCCAACTATGGAATACAACGATTGGAATGCAAAACGAGATGTACACAAAGCAGACAAACAAGTGAGTAACAAAAGATTGAAGAAACATTTGAAGAAAATCACCAGAAGAAGAAGATCAAGTAATTACAATGAGCATGATAGGAAAGCTCGAAGTAGACTTGATAAACAAAGGAAATATTATCAAAGACTTCGCCAATTTCAGAAATACAATAAATACAAGAAAAACAAAGATAGAGCAGAAATTGATAACTTTTACAAACAGCATTTTCGGCCTCATGAAAAATTATTCGTAAGAAGTGCAATTTCAGATCATACTGATGAAACCACCACGTCTAAAAGGGGTTTACCAGAGGTATAACAAAACTATAAATATGTATAAATATTGTTAAAATCTCTCATTTTCTAGGAATTTGTTCATCACAATAGTCCAGGCAGCAATGAAAAAGCGAAAGTTATACGTGGAGAACTTTCAGCCAAAATTGTAGCAGGGATATTTGATGAAGTTAATAAATGTCCGCATATAAAGGAAAGTCTTGGAAAATGCTTAGAAAATGTTCACAAGTATCCCTGTCCCATTGTAAGTTAACTATTATTTATTTTCCGTATGCCCAGTATTATAAAGAACAGATTAAAAATTTTAAAAAATATATCATCACGCCTTCTACCCATTACTGGGTGTGGCACTCTGCCGAAGCAGATATCGGTAAGTGATATATTTTGCATGTGAAGAGCGGTTACCAATCATCAAATCACGGCCCCCAAAGATGTTAGTGGTGGAGGAGCCACAGGGTTAGTTTTTGAAATTATGAAAATTGTTTGTCGCCTGTGGGAATCGAACCAGGGTTTTCAGGATCCACAGGCCGTCTTCATATCATTGAGTTAGCCACCTCATAAAGGACAGATTAAATTTACTTCTATAGTAAATTTAATTTAATCAACAATTTAAAATAATTTTTTTTTATTTTATGGCATATACGAGTATAACATTACTGTCAAAAATTCGACTGTCATATGAATGAATAAATTTAATTTAGTTTGGAAGTAAATTTATTTGTCGTTTATAATACCGAGCATTAAACTATTTTAAAATATGTCATGATGACCATTTATTTTTTTATATATAACGGGACAAAATAAGGAATATATAGATATATAAATATAAAGCTATCTGAAATATACATTCTAGGTTGCAAGAAAAAAATAAAGAGCTCTTTAGTTAAAGAATTGTTTATCTAGCAACGGTATCAATAGCGAATTTCTGAAACTTATTGAACCGTTCGTTGCCAATGAACCGATAAAACTTTCATGGAACCCAGACTGTTCCATTTACGTGTGCCACCATTGCTATCTCGAGAACTATAAGAGCTTCGAGGTTGGTTAAATTAGCAAAGAACCACCATTTTACAAGACTATTGCAATGAGTAAAAATAAAATTTATTTTGACCAGTGGTTCTCAAAATACGGGACACAACTTTCTTATTTTAAATGGGAACATATGTTCTTTTTTAAGTTATTCGATAGGGTATTTTTTTCTGAATTAAACGATATAAAGATATCATATTCTAATATAACAAAATAATTGAGACAAATGCATGATAAATGCATATGTATTTTATTTATATCTGGCTGAAACAAGAGTGCTTTGGATAGAAAATAATTGAAAAATAAACACATCAAACAATAAATATTTAAATTAATAATATTTACCAGTAAACAATAAAGCAATGTTATACAGAACAATATATTCAATTATTTTTAATGGGTAAAAGTCGCTTCATTTAATGGTAAATTTATTATTTCTAGCCAAATTTAGACACCTTCCACAATAACGAAGTAAAACAAGACATCAAACGTCTCGAAGACATGCTTCACGACATCATGAAAAGTTTAAACAAAATAATCGAAGAAGAAGTCAAAGCAAAAACTTGTATTCATCTTGACCCTGAAAGCGCTCAATTCCTCAGATTTATAACAAAAAATCATCCACCCAAATCAGCAATAGAATCACAAGGTCATATTAACTGCAACGCTGACACACTAACTCCTGTAAAAGAACCAGACGATGGCATCCCAAAACAAGACACATTTCTTTTTCCACCGACAACAGGAGCAACTGAATGTATCCCTGTAGGAACAGCAGGAGCAGCAAATCCCAATCCTTCTGCAGGAGCTACAGCAGTACCATCAGGAATAACAAATGACAGTTTTAAAGATTTAAATCTCACAGAAGCAACACATATTTCGGATTCTTCCATACATAATAATAATCTTACAAATACTGGATCTACCAGTTATTTCAATAGTAATGGTGCTGATATGATGAACATTTTGAAGACGAAGCAAGATGCTGTTCAAGATACTCTAAGTTCTGAAATAGGAGCAGCGAAATCTATATCAGCTGATGATATTTCAAGTATGGCAGACAGCGAATTTGATACACAGGTTTCTATTTACTCGATGCATTTTCATTCATAAATTTATGATTTTTTATACTCGAAACGTTATAAAGATCGACTGACGTCATCAAAAAATATAACTAGATGAATGACATAGGGTGTTGCTACGTTTATATATAACCAGTTTTAAATTCTATTGTGCGTTGCGTCTTTGGAGATGACAAGATTAATTTTTCTTTGACTTCGCAGATATTTTAGAGGCTTTTAGTGGGTCCAGTACTCTCTAATAAATTGTAAACTAATAATAAAAATTAAAAATATAAAAAAAAAAATATATCATCACGCCTTCTACCCATTACTGGGTGTGGCACTCTGCTAAAGCAGATCTCGGTAAGTGATATATTTTGCGCGTGAAGTGCGGTTACCAGTCGTCAAATCACGGCCCCCAAACATGTTAGTGGTGGAGGAGCCACAGGGATAGCTTTTTCAAATTATGAAAATTTGTCGCCTGTGGGAATCGAACCAGGGACCTCAGGATCCACAGGCCGACTTCATACCACTGTGCTAGGCCATCCCATAATAAAAATTAATGACATATATACTAATTTACCTCTTGTACAGCACTTACGCTGGGTTGCAAGAAAAAAATAAAGAGCTCTTGAGTTAAAGAATTGTGTAACTAGCAACAGTATCAATAGCGATTTTCTGAAATTTATTGAACCGTTAGTTGCTAATGAACCGACAAAACTTTCATGCAAGCAGCATTAAATAAAAAATAAATAAATTTATCATCACGCCTTCTACTCATTACTGGGTGTGGCACTCTAATGAACCGATAAAACTTTCATGCAACCCAGCATTAGGAGTAAAAGCGGTCTATTATTGGTATATTCTTATTCACAACAAATTATTAAATGAAGAATCAGCAATTGACATATCTTTGACAAATTTCTTCTCATCGGCATTGTTATAATAAATAAATAAATATATCATCACGCCTTCTACCCATTACTCGGTGTGGCACTCTGCTAAAGCAGATCTCGGTAAGTGATATATTTTGCGCGTGAAGTGCGATTACCAGTTGTCAAATCACGGCCCGCAAACATGTTAGTGGTATAATATAGCTTTTAAAAACGAATGTAGATGAAAGACAAAGACTTTTTAGGAAACCGGCATTTCCTGATCAATTTTAGTATGGAAAGTAGGTTTTTACAAAAATAGGCAAGTAAAGTACGTATCCGAGGCTACAACAAAAATAACAGTCTGGTAAAGTACAAAACAGTCTGGTAAAGACTTTACCTGACTGTTATTTTTGTTGTAACCTTGGATACGTAATCTGCTGTCAGTACAATTTATATAAAAAAATGTTCACATTTTGAATTATTTAAGATTAAATAATGATTAAATTAAACGGTTTCAGCGGATTAAAATACTTGGCCTGTGGCCTCGTATTTCAAACAACCGCTTCTTCAAGTAAAATATCACTTTCCTGACTTATTATGTAATATACTATAAACAGATTTTTTTATGTTTGAAACAATTGATCTTAAATCTGATAGATCAATGACAACTCGATATAGATAGAAATTATGTGGCATGTGAATGTGCAAAATATAAAATAATTATAAAAAATTAAAAATAATTATTTTGAATACATGAATCGATAGTAAATATAGCTATTATTCAATATTCTTATACAAGATTTGTGTTTCAATGCTGTTTTATTTTTTAAATTGTCATTTAAAATATTGGACCTGTTTCTTATGATTTTATTAAGTTTTATCAGGATGGATGACGTCAGTCGATCTTTATAACGTTTTTAGTATAGCTACAGAGTGATCAAAAGGAATTGTTACAGTTGGCAATAAAAAAAACTACTTGAAATTGGTAAGCCTGATATATAAATTCATTTCCTGTTGTTGACAGTGACATTTAAAAGTTAAATTTAAATACATTTATTATTACATTTATTTCTAAAGTATTTCTATTACTTAAAAAGTCAAAATCCTATTAGCTGTCAGACTCCTGACATAACCTATTTGTAGAAATGTCAAATAGCATTTCCGCCTTCACCTGGCGTTGTGCCAACTGTGGAATAAAAAGATCTCCAGAATTGTATTGCCAAACTGTAACAATTCCTTTTGATCAATCTGTATTATCTTTCCAGAATATTGTTAAAGAAATCCCGGGAAAGAAACGAGAAATTAAAGATCTGATGAGAAAATACAACAGCTTAGATCAAAAGGATAAAGATAAATACTGCGATATATATTTTTATCTTCACAAACAAAATATTCTTTTGGATCGAATAATGCGACAACTTACTAAAAATTACTTCAAACTGTTCAAACGAAATGAACAACAATCTGCAAGAAACAATCCCTTTTGGAACAAATTTCTAAATTTGCCGAAAACTCAACAACAAAAAAATGAAAAGCTTCTGAAAAATCATGAAGTCTGGTCGTTAGCTGATTCCCAGGCAGGCAACTTGAAGCAAAAGCCTTCTGATAATTTCATGAAATTGGTTAAACGAGCACTGTATTTCAGGAATAAAAGAGATGCTGCTGAAAGAATGAAGAACCTTCTTGAAGGATCTTCAAGGAAGAATAAATTAGATGAATGGTTGAAGGAAGATGATAATACGAAAAGGACTTTAATTTTTAATTTTGATAAAAAGTAGTTTTATTTTTATGTCGGTGTGAAATGTTACTATTTATGGCTGGATGTACCAATGGAAATTAAATATTTAATGGTGATTTTAATGGTCCAAATTTTTGTAACAATATAATTTTTTTCTAGATATTGCTACTTTAATTGTATTTCACATTAAATGTCGTAATTAAATATGTAATTGCCGTTGGTGCATCAAACATCAATATTATTTCAAATATTTTATCCTATTTTTATTTATGTCTACTTATATATTTTATACGTATAAATAAAAATCATATAAACCCATTTTTATATTGAGTTAGGATGAGAATGTTTCACGAGGACTGGTTCTTTGATTAGCGATGTTACGAATGATTTTAGGGTTCGTGCTACCCAATTTTATGGGATGTAGCGTGATGTTATGTATGTATACCGGGTGTCTACTTCTTTCTTGTTGTGTAGGGAATATAATGGTAAAATTTTCAATGATAGATAGATTTTTTTTCAGTGATATTATAAAAAGAGAGTGAGAATAAATTGAAAATAATTTGACAGATCTTTCGAAAACTTATTGCCAGGCAATAGTCACGAAAGCCCGTAGGACTTGAGTGGCTATTGCTAAATGGCAACAAGTTTGAGAAAGATACTGGAGAATTATTTTCTAATTTAACCAACTCTCAATTTATATTTAATTAGATTATATTTTGACTTAGCTGTTGAGGTCGATTCATCCAACTTAAAAGATTTTGAACTGGGTTCATATCGATTGATTACTTATTAATGTATTCTTGGAAGTTGTTTCCAAAATTTGTTGGTGTATTTCTGTATCTAAAATACAACTAAATCGGTTTTTTTCACACTTTACTTGACGCGTTGACAGTTTTAAATAATTATTTGACAACTACCTATCATTTGTCACAAACAAGAAAGCATCTACATAGATAATTCCCGGGAATAATCACACGAGCTTAATTCTCAGTATAATAATGACCCGCAATATTAAGGGTGGTTTATCTTATTAGTGCCACTTGGAATTATATTTATAATAGTCAATTTATTCATTAAATAACATTAAAAAAATGACTATTTGTAGTGTCAGTCAGTGGCACTAAAAATATACACTTCAAGAACCATACTGCTGTATATGATGATTAATATTGATTTATTATTGAAAAATGTCGCTGGTGATATTTTGAGTCATTCGCACATCAAACACAAGTTAACGCAAAGTTCTCATGTCCAGTGGCGCGCGTGGCCGGGGGCACGAACGTGACATAATTACACAGGGATCAGCAGCTCGGCCACGTGACCGGAAACTGTAACCGGGTTTCCGTTCTCACCGGACAGGTATCGCAATGGCAGGAGGAAGAATGTACCACAAGGGGCGACAGTCCAACCAAGAGGGAATTGTTTCTAATGGATTTCAGGTTTTGAGGGATGGTGGACGCTGAAGAAATGCGATTAGCACTTGTTTTGTTGTGGAATGTGACACTGCAGTATTTCTTGTGTTTGATCGGAATTTTAAACAACTGATGATATGTTGTCATTATTTTGTTTTTATTCAATAGTTATATAAGTATTAAGGGTAGTAAGGGCTTCCTATCGGTTCAGGGCGATTTTGGATCGAAACGACGTCGAGGTTTCCAATACATCCGATATCGATAGCACATTTACAGCTCAATTCTCGAATTGAATTTTTGTAGCTAATTCTGAATTTTGGTTTAGCTAATCTTACTTTAGTCCGATTTAAAGAAGTTAATCCAAACCACTTCTCGAAAACTAAATAGTAACAAGATTGAGACAAGTGATGGAAAATTAGTTTTTTCCTATTTTTTCTTATTTATTAAGACTCAATTCCACATCGAAATAGACATTTTGTCTTTTGTTTTATTTCAATAGCTGTCAAGCAGTTTGCGAGTTTGTCGGTAGATGGCACCACGAGTTGCTCCTTAGCTCTCATGTCATGTTACCGGCGTAGATAGGTTAACATCAGTCAGTTCAGCTAAGTCGGTATCACAATCCACTATTCCCTAGTTGGTCTAGTTGGATAAATGGTCGCACCATACTGATGAGTCTGTAAGGACGAAACGCGTCTATGGTTAAAGCTGAACTGACCAGCCGTTTGTTGATGACCTGATAGTTGATGCAAACGTGCTGTAAAACCTTTGTGGAATTAGTGATGGAAAATTAGTTTTTTCCTATTTTTTCTTATTTAGTAACAAGATTATTTTAGAAATTGTTTAAACTTTTACCTTAATTTGACTAATCCATAATTCAGGATTAGCTAAAAACTTTTTGAAAATTGGATTGTTACTGATTGCATTACCTAGTACGATTTTTAAAATATTCAGGCAATAACGAAATTGAAATTTATATACCTATATTTGAAAATTATTTTGATATTTTAATAATTATTTATGTACCAAGAGACGAAACGCAACTAAGAGCCCCAAAGAGTCCAAAAAAAAGTTATTTTTACACAGGGTCATAGATAAAATATCTCATTTTTAAATACGAGATATCTGCCAAGTGTGATGATTAATGTATAGTAATCATATCAATAATATCAAAGTTATATTATTTGCTATGAGTGGTAAATGACTCATTATATCATTCCTACCAAGGATTTTATAATGATCTTACTGTACTGATGACAGAAAAAATCATTTAGGAACTTTCGAGGGTGAGATATAAAATTATCTCAAAATATTGGCTCACTCGCTGTAAGACAGAGGCTTTCATTGTATTTGTTTATTTTGTATTTTATTGACATAAGTTTTGTAGAAACTTTTGTTTAAAAATTGCTTCATAATAGTTATTAAAATACAAATTACAGACTACAATCTATTCTAGCAAGAGTTCGAAATTCGGATACACGCCGCGCAGCGGCGAATGGACGAACGGAAGAGTGCTTGAATTTCCTTCTGTAAATGTTTTATACTATTTTCTCTGTTTTGACTTTCTTTTACATAATTTCTTTATAAAAATTGTTGTTAATTTCCATTAAGGGTAATTTTTGATAGAATATTTAAATTAATAACAGTGATTTGCAATTGATTTTGTCCGCTGCCTAGATATTTGTATAAACTGTGTTTTTTATTTTGTTCATTCCAAACAAGCAGATACATAAAGCGGATTAGCGCTAATACCATTTTTTATTTCGTTTTTAACTCTCTTTTCAATGTATGAAACAAGTTTATTTGAACTTGAGTTAAAGAAAGTAATAATTAGCATCAAATTTAATTCATTTCTTGAATCTGCATAATTTGAAACAGAGTTATACATAATATTAAAAACGGTGTTAGTGCTAATCCGTTTTATGAATCTGCCTATAAATATTTTGTGTATTTAAAGCAGTTATACCAATCTCTGATAATAAAATGTCAACAAAAATCAATATGCGTGCGAAAATATGTTATTCTAATGCCAAAACAGAGAAAAACAAATAATCATTGTTTGCCACAACATAACGAATGAACCAATCGAAAATATATCATATCGCCACTGTCCCTATAAAGTACAACGACAACAAGTACCCTTACAAATTACTTAAATATAAATACAAGAATTGAACCACCTTCAAAACTGATTGGTCATAACTGTAGAATGATGCATTCATCACAAAATTCTTGTAAATCACCACAGCCGTAAACCATTAAAAAAAAACCCTGTTGGTGGAGTCCGTGTCCACCATGCACATTACCCTTGTTCCTGTCAAGGGCGGGAAAGGGGATAAAACACAACTTTTATATTCATTTGTCTCCAGGCCGGATGTTTTATCCGGGCCAGCACGACACAAAGTCTCCGGATTTATCCACTTTGCTTCATTTTCTAAAAATAATACCGAGTGAATAACGCGGCTCCTTCGTGCACCTGGGGCATTGTTTCCAACTACTTAACTCGGTCTCGTTCTCGCGTAGCGCACCCCCCACCCCCACACCACCGCCACTCATCCTACGCACCAGGATAAGCGTTTATAAAAACATGAGATTTAAATAGACATTGAATTTATATGTTGCGGTATTTGACTGAGATCGCGCGCCGCGCGTAGGAGCTACTGGAAGGGGTAGTTTCTGTAGGGGGATGTAATAGGGATGAAATGTGATTCGAGATGATAGGAGAACGTTCAAGTTGTTGTAGGCATGTTTATGATACTATCAAATCAACATTATTGCTCTAAAAAGGTCGATTTGAATTTTAACATAGTTTTTGATAACAGTAACAATAGTATATTACAGGGTGATCAAAAGGAATTGTTATAGTTGTCAATACAATTCCAGAGATCTTTTTATTTCACAGTTGGCACAACGTTAGATAAAGGCGGAAATGCTATTTGACATTTCTAATAAATACAAATAGGTTTGTCAGGAGTCTGACAGCTAATAGAATTTTGACTTTTTAAGTAATAGAAATACTTTAGTAATAAATGTAATAATAAATGTACTCAAATTTAAATTTTAAATGTCACTGTCAACAACAGGAAATGAATTTATGTACCAGGCTTACCAGTTTCAAGTAGTTTTTTTATTGCCAACTGTAACAATTCCTTTTGATCACTCTGTACATAATAAGTCAGAAAAGTGATGTTTTACTTGCCGAGCGGTTGTTTAATCTGCTGAGTCAAGTAAAAACACTTTCCTGCCGTATTATGTATGCTATTTTTTCTTAAACTGTATATTGTAATCAATAATTAAAATAAACAATTCAAAATATTAAAAAAAATTTATATGAATTGTATTGACAGCAGACTACATATCCAAGGTTACAATAACAACAAGAAACAATCAGGTAAAATCTTTATCAGACTGTTTTGTACTTTTCCAGACTGTTATTTTTGTTGTAGCCTTGGATATGTACTTTCCTTGACTATTTTGGTAAAAATCAACTCTCCGTACTAAAATTAGTGCTGAAAGTAGGTGTCAGAAAAACTCTTCTACTGAGCTCTGCAATTGCATAACTGCTATATCCACAGTAATAAAAACAAAGGTAAAGAGATAAAATAAGCGAGAGGTCGTGTTTAAAATAAAAATAAATATATCATCACGCCTTGTACCCATTACTGGATGTGCCACTCTGCTGAAGCAGATCTCGATAAGTGATATATTTATGCGATTACCAGCCATCAAATCACAGCCCCTAAAGATATTAGTAGAGGGGAAGCCACAGGGGTAATTTTAATGTGGTGAATATTGTTTGTCGGCTGTGGGAATCAAACCAGGGTTCTCAGGATCCACAGGCCGACTCACTACCACTGAATCACCTATCCCATAAATAATAAATAATAATATATAAAATAATAAATATATCATCACGCCTTTTATCCATTTCTGAATGTGGCACTCTGCCAAAGCAGATCTCGGTAAGTGATATATTTTTGCGCGTGAATTGCGGTTACCAGTCGTTAGACCACGGGTCCCCAAAGATGTTAGTGGTAGGGGAGCTACAGGGGTAATTTTAATGTGGTGAAAATGTTTATCGACAGTGGGAATCGAACCAGGGTTCTCAGGATCCATAGGCCGACTTGATATCACTGAGCTAGCTACCCCATTAAAATGTATACCGGCTGGGGATCGAACTGCGGAACCTCAGCGCGTCAACCGAATACTATAACCGTGCGGCCAGCAAGCTGGGTATATATGAGTTCCAAAATTTAGAATTCCTCTATAAGCTGTACGGCACCTGTACTATAATTGAAATAAGTTCCTCTTCAGAATAACAAATAAATATTTCTATGAAACGTTTGAAACAAAATAAATGCAATACAAAATGTACCAACTGTTGCACACTGTAACATATCAATAACTTAAACAAATGCGAAATTAAATTCGATAGTGTTGGCCATCATTTAACAACAAAGTACCACGCTTGTAACACATAAATCCCTAACAACAATATCAATTACACGGCAACATTCGAAACCAATGTTTCGAACGATCGGAACCATACGACACACAAATTTCAATTTCGTCCGCCGTGAATTATAATAATTAAACGCTAATGCAGCGGCGTCGCGGCGGGATGGAGCGCGGGAGCTTCGCCCCATACATCACGCTCGCGAGCGCAGGTGGCCCGCGACGCCAGCGACGCCACCGCCGCCCCGCCACGACGGCAAGACGCGGAACTAAGAGCCACGAGGGGTGGAGTATTTACATAATAATTCGCGCTGTATTTCACCATGCTAATTGCGATCACTATTTGCAATTAAAAATAACCACTTAGTAATTAGAACATTGATTTACTGCGGTGCGCGGTAAGATTTGTGGCAGAATTTTCGGTACACTGGTAAAATTTCTACCCTCAAGCCTGTTGCACTTCACGCCAATATCACATTCATTTTTACAATACTTGTACTGTAAGTTACCTATTAATGACAAAATTTAAACATAGTAAGTGGAACTTTTATTGCACAGTGGTTTCTATGGTTACCTCAGGATTATAATATTTACTTACTACCCACCGTGGACAGTAAGTAAATATTATTTATCAAGGTCCTGTTTATTTTGACAACAATTTGACAGTTGTCAATTTTGAAACCTATTTTTCTTTTCCTTCTATTTGTGCAAGTATTGTAAAATTACTAACCTCGAACTGTAAGTGATTTTTTTATGTTCATTCTTGACTTAAAAACTGTCACTTACAGTTTATGATACGTAATATACTATTTTTGTACATACCATTTTTACTTTCTTGTACACAGTATAAGGAAGTATTGGAATCGTGAAAAAATCGTTGACGAGATTTTCGCGGAAACACGTGTTTTGAGGTCCACTGAATCCGTTTTGATCATTTTCTCAATGATGTCTATGTGTGTGTGTATGTGTGTGTGTGTGTGTGTGGAGGGGGTGTGTGTGGGTGTGTGTGTGTATGTGTGTAGATGGATGGATGGATGTGTGTCCGAGTGTGCAATATCTCATGAACGACATAAGATTTGTTAACGAAACTTATGAGTTTCATGAAAATACGAAAAGCTGAGTTGATTTTGAATGAAATTGAAAAACCGGAAGAGGAAGTTTACTGGACACACAAAACAATAAATTCCATTTATTTCAAAAATGGAATCAGTTACGAAAAAAAGATTCAAATAAGAAAAGTTAGCAAAAATTTGGAACATAAAATGTTATTTGCAATTTATATATTTAATAATATATTCCAATAATCATAGTAGCAATAGAAACAAAAAACATAAACATGTTTAACATTTATATGTCAAATAATAATTGACAAACTCAAGGAGCAAGTCATAAGTTTTAAATTCAGCGTTTTTGATGCTATATCAATTTCATTGATCTATATTCTAAATATGAAATATGCTGTGTATAAGAAAGTCGTGTGGTGCCCACACCAGATTTTTTTATTCTGGTAAACACTTTTTTCCACTTAACGGGTACTCGGGTAATAAATTTTTAGTTACTCGAAGAAGCGGGTAGTAAAATTCTTCAGATAATTGAATCCTCAGTATATTTATTTATTTTTTACTAATAATAATCAACCCTCTTGCCTACAAATTACAAGAAAACCTACCCTTTCTAGCCAAAACTACCAGTATCATTCTTCCCCTAAACTTTCCTATCTTGTTATTGTCACTATTCCACACTTCTATTTCCATTCTCTGCTTCTACTTTCTCCATATCAGTGTAGGCCGGAAACCACGTGATAGAGCCCAGCAGAGGGCGCTGCGGGGGTGCGGGGGCGCACACGGGAGGTATAGCAGGTGCGTCGCGGTACACGTTGATTACAAAACTAATTATGCCAGCAAACTTAAAAGCCGCTGTGTATATTCATGTTATTATTTATTTCCGCTTGCTGTGAAAACTATACGAAGGTGTGTAACTGGGGGTGGGGGTGCCAAATAATTTGTTTGATTTTATGAGACTTTATAGCCTGAGTAACCCTTTGGAAAAGAGGAAGGGTGAGAAGACAATAAATGTACTGTGGTATTTATTTCGGTAATAAATATGTTTTTATGTTTAGGGGTAAATAATTGTTATTTTTATATACTTAGCTTGGGAAATGATTGAAGAATGAACTTAGCAGAGGTAGACGACATTCTGAGTATGCCAAAAACAATTCACAGACGATGTATATACTCGTATATATATATATAAATAAAAAATAAATAAATACATCACCACGCCTTTTACCCATTACTGTGGCACTCTGCCGAAGCAGATCTCGGTAAGTGATATATTTTGCGCGTGAAGTGCGGTTACCAGTCGTCAAATCACGGCCCTCAAAGATGTTAGTGGTGGAGGAGCCACAGGGGTAGCTTTTGAAATTATGAAAATTGTTTGTCGGCTGTGAGAATCGAACCAGGGTTCTCAGGATCCACAGGCCGACTTCATACCACTGAGCTAGCCACCACATTAATTTAATTATATGTATTTTATCACATTGTATAAGCTATAATATATTTAATAAAATAATTATCTCATAAAGTGTCCTTCATTAGAATATTTCACTAGCAGTTGTTTCATTCACACTCCTCACTCACTGTTAATTAAGTTCACTAAATAACAAGTGAACGAGTTTATGAAACAACAAAATAGCATCAATATACCTCCTTCTCTGTCACTCTAATGTACATAGACTCATTTATAAACTCATACAATTTAATGAAAGCGTTTACCGAACGTATAAGTTAAAAACTTTACGAGCGAACGATCATAGTATCGTCGCGACACCTCGTTGGGAAAATAGCGATATAGTTGGGAAGTTTATTGGTACCAACCTTCAACACCAGGACGTAAAAACCCTAAATGTATGCGCTGTCATTAAGACAAGTGCTCAGAACAGAACACTGACTATTTCAAGAGCAGAAGAAAAACAAGTAAGGTATTTTCGCAAGATGATTTCATCATCGTTCGTTTTTCGCTCTCAAAAGTTTCCAAATTATTTTAGATGAAAATTCTTGGAGTAGGTGGCGCAATAGGATCGTGTCGGACTATGGATCCTGAGGATCCTGGTTCGATTCCCACTGCCGACAAACATTTTCACCACATTAAATACTACTCCTGTGTCTAACCTCTCCACTTTGGGCCGTAATTTTAAGGCTGGTAACCGCACTTCAGGCGCAAAAAATATATCACTTACCGAGATCTTCTTCGGCAGAGTGCCACACCCAGTAATGGGTAGAAGACGTTATGATATATTTATATTTTTATGGGGTAGCTAGCTCAGTGGTATGAAGTCGGCCTGTGGATCCTGAGAACCCAGGTTCGATTCCCACAGGCGACAAACAATTTTCATAATTTCAAAAGCTACCCCTGTGGCTCCTCCACCACTAACATCTTTGGGGGCCGTGATTTGACGACTGGTAACCGCACTTCACGCGCAAAATATATCACTTATAGAAATCTGCTTCGGCAGATTGTCACACTCAGTAATGGGTAGAAGGCGTGATGATATATTTATTTATTTACTTTATTTTATATTTTTTTCTTCTTCAAAAATTTAGTTTTCTCTATCTTGGAGTTTTTCTCTAAAAAATATTTAGAAGCATTTGACGACGGAGTATATGCGATGCTGAAGTTTGAACAAGATATGAAAATTCTGAATAAATGCAATTTGTTAATAATGGTCCAATTACCTTGGAAACCAAAACCTTAGAGGTAAACAATTTAAAAAACAAAAAGATCCAAAAAAGACGAGTACATTAGTTGTTTAAAAAACGCAAAATAAATAACAAAATCGAAATGACTTAACAAACGAGCATCACGATCGAATTACAAACCTCATATAACTCTCCGACAACATTCGAATTAAATAACAAAATTCAATAAACGTTCGTCATTTGTTTATTTTGTTTCCAGGCGAGTGCAAAAGCCCTTTTTATGAATCACTCAGTTATTTAATTAATCGTAATTGCACAAGGTAATTAAAATGCAGCAAAATCATTAATTTCATTGCAATTGTTTCTATAGTGTTTCCACTTCGTTGACTTTCAGTTGTTATTCCATTTATTTAATGTCTATCTATTTCAACTATTCTAAAATTAATCATATATCGTCACTCAATATCCCATCAAATGGAAACTTTTGTACTGTCTAAACAAACATTGATTTCATCCGTACCTGTTCATATTATTAACAGTAATATTATTGACAACAACTTCGGAGGCTTTAGAAGTACCAGCAGCAGGTTGATTGTCATTGTCGAAAATAGATGCAACATAGCATGATCCGGAGCTTCAATTATTTTTGGAGGTGTTTATGATAAAGAGAATCACTCAGTGCAGTATTCCAATCTAGATGATTTTGATGAAATTGTCTTGAAATTAGTGAAATATTTTTAAATAACGTAGAACAATGTGCAAGCAATCAACAAACAAACCATAGCAACGCCGTAAAACATCGTTCTCGTGTAATATCTTTAAGATTTTGTAAATTTTGACAATATTTTAGTGATTTTCTAAATCGCACAGTTGTAGAAAAAATGTTGTTTATAACACTTGCCGAAAAAGGTTACGTGCTCGTGCAGATAACAAGCCTTTTTGGGCATTTTTATAAAAATAACTATTATAATATTATTTTTAACAACAGAAAATAAATTTATCAGTCTTACCAATATCAAGAAAATTTATTTAATGCTTAATTACTTTTAAACACCCTGTAGTTTAATAAATAATCTTAAGGTCTGCATTTGTTTGCCATTTGCATTAACGATTTCAAAACAGATAAGTACAGAATAGAATAATAGTACAGGAGTCATTTAAAATAAGCGAAAATCAATTATCCTGGAACTATTCGCCTGATAGATAACAGATCTATCACAAACGCTAGTGCAGGATAAGCCCGCTTCTAATTATTTGCAGCAAATTACAATAAATCACTTGAAAGTTAAATGAAGAATTCGTAATATTCTAATTATGTTTAAACACAAATCCACCCATTTATATCCACGTCTCAATATCTGCTGCAAAATCACTCAATGTAACAGTTTACAGTCTACACTTCCGGTTAACAATTCCGGTTATCGGTTACCGGTTGGTTCCAGGTTCGTCTTGGAACTTTGTGACCGGTGACGGACTGTAACCATTAATTACCGCCACAGTTGGTTGCTAAATTTCAATTACCAACTACCGATTCTTCTACCTGCCTCGAACTTTGGGGAAGTTTAGTGTTTTTATGTTGGTAAAACTGTGCTTTTCTTATAATGGATTGTTGTTGTTATAATTTATCATAAATAAATCGATAAGTGAGTGACGGTTCTGACGATTTTTCATTTTTTTTTCTGGAGGGGAAGAACGAAGTCTGGTTTGTGGATTTGTAAGTTTTAATCGAAAAATTCTTTTATTTTTACTATATAGAGTGTTCAATAAATAATAATATTAAAAAAATTTGTAATAAAATTACAAGATGGTAGATAATACAGACAGATTCAATAAATATTTGAAATTTAATTTATTTTGAGATTTATTTTTATTGATTTGAATATTTAAAAAAAAATTTTTTTAAATATATCATCACGGCTTCTACCCATTACTGGGTGTGGCACTCTGCCGAAGCAGATCTCGGTAAGTGATATATTTTGCGCATGAAGTGCGATTACCAGTCGTCAAATCACGGCCCCCAAAGATGTTAGTGGTGGAGGAGTCACATGGGTAGCTTTTAAAATTATGAAAATTGTGTCGCCTGTGGGAATCGAACCAGGGTTCTCATGATCCACAGGCCGACTTCATACCACTGAGCTAGTCATCCCATAATATTTTAATATTTTATGGTACTAAATATGAAATGAGGTAATATTTGAGGAAAAATCGACTTTTCCGAGGTCTATATCTCAAAAACTAAGCAAAATATGAACATGCGCTTAACGACATTGAATTCCTCGTGTCCAAATTGATTTATAATAATATTTTCAGAAGATTTAATTTTTTTAACTTTTTTGCCAAATTTTCATTTTTCTAAAATTTCTTAGGGCGATATCTCAAGAACTAGAATAGATACGTACTCGGGGGTTTCAGCACTCTATTCAGCACATCGAAATACATATGTATGTAAATTTTTATAAAAATATTCGTACGGTAAATAAATTTAGAGCAATAAGTCTGAAAATGGCCTAAAATCGATAAAATTTGAAGGGGTACCCCTTAAGAAATTTGAAAAAAATAAAAATCGCTGAAAATTTGTTTATAAACTAATTGAAGGACGAGGAATTCAATGCCGTTGAGCGTATTTTCATATCTTACTTAGTTTTTGAGATATAGCCTCGGAAAAAGTAGATTTTTACTCTAATTTCATACAATTGTAATAATTACTCTCTAACTACCTCTGTATCTCAAAAACTAGATTAAATATGACTTTCGGGTCTTCACTAGTGAATTCAGGATAGTTTTTTGCATAAGTATGAATATTTTTTATTAATTTAAATTAATGGATACATTTATTATGGTACTAAATATGAAATGAGGTTAAATTTGAGAGAAAATCTACTTTTCCGAAGGCTATATCTCAAAAACTAAGCAAGATATGAAGATGCGCTTAACGGCATTGAATTTCTCGTATCCAAATTGACTTATAATAATATTTCCAGAAGATTTAAAATTTTTGACTTTTATGACAAATTTTTATTTTTCTAAAATTTCTTGGGGCAATATCTCAAAAACTAGAACAGTTAATTTTTCATTTAATTTAGCCAATGAAATACATACCAACCGTATTTTTTAATTATTATTTTAGGTCGTCTATTATTAGAGAGTGTAATTTTTAATGGGCGTTAAAAATTCACAAAGTGAGATACAAAATACGTACGGTTCTGTTTTTCTACTTAAATACATTAACACAAATTATTTCATAATAGCATTTATAGAATTTGATCTAATACAGAAGACAGCTACACCCAAAAATGGGGACACGACAAGATAACATATTTATTTAAGTTTATAAACAGCCTCACTACTTTCACCTTTCCCTCAATATCATCCCGCTAGTTCAGTAATTAATCTTGTTTACTCAATCGATTTGAATCCCTCCTCGAAGTCTTTCGCGTCGTGTGATCCTCCTGACCCTGGATTAGTCCCTCTGCCTGTCAAATCACCTCATAACGATGCTTTATATGCGTGTATGATCCTCAGTTCTCGCGAGGAACTCGTGAAAAGCGAATCAATGACAAGTTAAAGGATAGTTTGATGGAGATTACATGAAGTGATAAGTGTGATATGATGCGGAATAAAGAGGAAGGATTAGAGGATGCAGAGGATAGTTTCAAACCAATTATTAATTTAGTATGTTTAATAATGAATTGATATTTGTTGCTAGAAAGTATTTCGATTATTTATTCAACAGGAAAATCTGTGGTGGAAATTTTAAGTTATTTATAAGATCTTATAGTAACTTTACTTTTATCATCCCTTATTTATTTTCTTATAGTTTGTAGTACAGCCATACTACACCAGAGATTCTTAGCACAACTATTTAAGTAGTTTGAATATTATAATTTAAAGTTAATTATAACGTATAATAATTCTATCTTTAATATTTAAAACAAATTTTGATTTAAGTTCTGTTAATTTTATTTAATAAATAAAATAATAGTTATTTACGATATAAGTGGGATAAGAGTATCATTACGATACGCGTGTGAAATTTGAACAAGGAGGCGACGGCCGAGTTGTGTAATCAAATAAGTATCTTAATTATACATTATCATACGTATATCGTACAAAACTATCTACGAGCACAAAATAATTTAAAATGAACACAAAAATAATTTTTAATTAAAAGTTCTCACAATTATTTCACATTTAAAAAATTTAGGTGAAACCATGGTAACTATCATTTTGAGTACGATAAGTATTTTATTAAAGCACTAGTGCGGTATTATTTCCAAAAACGTACTAGTACGTTAATAAAATACTTATCTCAGTCAAAATGAATGCGATAAATGTCATTTATTGCACGGTCGTAGATAAAATAAATAAATTTCTCTTTTTCATGACATGTAATGGTAATGGCTCAATGGTATCGGCCTGTGGATCCAAAGAACCCTGGTTCGAGCCTCACAGCCGACAAAACATTTTCACCAATTTAAAAGTACCCCTATGACTTCCTCACCACTAACATCGTTGGAGGCCTTGATTTGACGACTGGTAACCGCACTTCACGCACATAAACATATCACTTACCGAGATCGGCAGAGTGCCACACCCAGTACTAATGGATAAAAGGCGTGATGATATATTTTTTTAATATATTAAATGCACAACGGGGCCCAAATTCATTTGTTTTAGCCCTAAAAAGCAGACTAATGCTGGGTTGCATGAAAGTTTTATCGGTGCATTAGCAACTAACGGTTCAATAAATTTCAGAAAATCGCCATTGATACTGTTGCTATATAAACAGTTCTTTAACTAAAGAGCTCTTTATTTTTTTCTTGCAACCCAGCATTAAACTTTTTTTTATATAAAAATTCATTCCTGTGGATACATAAATAAAATGACAATTTTTGTTTATTGTGAATGCTTGATTCTCCAAAATGTCATTTTGACATATAACCTATGTATATATTTTAATCTTTTGAACATATAATTAAATGTTATTTTATTGTGCATAAAGTATTGTATGTACCACGAGTGAAATTAGGGTTTCTGACCCTGAGCATGTTATTAGCCCTCGGCGCTCTGCGCCTAGTGCTAATAAACATGCCACGGGCAAGAAACACCTGTTTTCGCCCTTGGTACATAAAAAACTATCAATTCCTTCTACTGATTCACTCCACCGTTGCCAGGTTACCATTCACAACACCCTCTACTAGTAGTTCAACCCCGGATATCACCAAACCGGTCTAGTTCAAACATAGCTACATAGTCAAGCTTTCATTGTGTAATTTATCACAGCGTTCAGACAGACAGACCATGGTCAGCTCGGAGGGTGAGGGGTAAGTGAAGAGCACCCCTCGCATCCCCTTGTACCCTCCGCGCAGCCCATGTGCTGCCAACACAACAATCAATGCAACTAAATACATATTAATAATGGACGATAGTACAACACTGCTGGCCTGCTGAGACTATCTCGCAAATATATACTGGGTGATGTGATACTCACGAGAGGAAGAGATGTTGGTGATTGGGATGAAATAGCAATACGAAAATATAGTAATAGAAGAAATGCAAGTAGAACTAGATATGAAGTAATACATGTCTTATCAAATGGAAAGATTTGTTGTATAGATTCATCTTGTAATTAATTTTCTATAATTTTCTTGGACTTGTTTTCAACTAATCATAAAACGTAATATTTGAAAATTTAACCTATAAGTACAGTTTTATACTGATAAAATCCTGTTATACTGCAAAATTAAGTGCAGTTTGCCTGAAGTAAACATTTTTAGCATCACTGGTTTGAGAGTTATTACAAATATATTAATAATTCAATTATCATTATAAATACTACAATAGACAATTTATTCAATATAGAACATCAGAAAAATGACTATTTGTAGTGTTTACAATTATAATTCAATTATGAATTTATTAGAAATAACTATCAAGCAAGTGGCACTAAAACGTTTACTTCATGTAGAATGCAAATAAATTAGCAAATTAAAAAATAATATGGTAATTAATCAATGGCTCAGTGGTATCAAGTCGGCCTGTGGATTCTAAGAACCCTGGTTCGATCCTGGCAGCCGACAACAACAAAATAAAATAAATAAATATATCATCACGCCTTTTACCCATTATTGGGTGTGGAACTTTGCCGAAGTAGATCTCGGTAAGTGATATATTTATGCGCGTGAAATGCGGTTACCAGCCATCAAATCACGGCTCCCAAAGATGTTAGTGGTGGGGGAGCCACAGGGGTAATTTTAAATTGGTGTAAATGTTTGTCGGCTGTGGGGATCGAAACAGGGTTCTTAGGATACACAGGCCGATTCGGATACCAGTGAGCCATTACAAAACAGTAAAACTATAAAATAAATAAAAGTTAATAAAAATATAAACATTGTCACAAGGAAACACTAACTGAAGGATGCTTTATTGCTAATCAAATTTTCAAGGTTTAACGTAATGTACTTTGTACTTTCCTTATCATTTATATCGTCATTTTTAACGAATTTACATTGAATTCATATTCAACCAGGACGAGATATAAATTGGCAAAATTACGAAAATAATTCGCAGTATCGACTCTTGCATTGCTGTTTCGTCGTTTCTTGCAGCATTACCAACTGCTGGTCATGTAGCATACTGCCAACATTGATCGATCGTCCTGCTGAATGAATTCCTAACGAAGTGAAAGGTGTGAGATTGGCCAGAAGCCAGAAGGCAGGAGTCAACGCCGAAAGAATGATATTAAACGAAAAATAAATAATCATCACACTGTTGGTATTAATTAGTATTCATTCGCTGCATCTGTGTAAACAATGGGTAGTATTGACAGCTATGCGCATTTGTTTTGCTGGAATTTTATCTGCTGAAAAACTGAAAATCAATAGCTTCCTTTAAATACTGTTAATATTCAAATTTCAGCCAGATTTCACATTATTCCTGCAACTATTCTATATATTCAGCAAGAGTATAATTTTCATTGTACGTGAAAAGTTTTTTATGTACTCGCATCATTCAAAATGAAGTTTACATTACCTTGGAAACCGATAAAAAGTTTGATTTTGCGCACTAGTGCGCAAAGTTGTTGAAAAAGCACCCATTCTTTATTATTCTAAATTTTGACTATTAAAACGCTAATTGTATTTTTAAAAACACAGTTTAAGAAATTTATAAAACAAATAGAGATATTAGCTTATAACGTCATCAATCAGACATATTTTAACATATTTTACGAGAAAAAATAAACAATTTGTTTTCAAATAACAAATGTCAATTCATGGCATACTTAACTGTCAATACAAATTCACGCTTCAAATTTAATAAATTTTCTCATTGTCGATTATATAATTTTTGCTCGTTACAAAAAGCATTGCAGTTACCTGTCGTCAAATCACGGCTCCCAAAGATGTTAGTGGTGGAGTCACAGGGGTAGCTTTAGAAAGTATGAAAATTGTTTGTCGTCTGTGGGAATCGAACCAGGGTTCTCAGGATCCACAGGCCGACTTCATACCACTGAGCTAGCTAATAAAATAAAATTTAAATGAAAAAATGTATTTAAAAAAATTACAATCGTATAAAAAATAGTGTGTGACACGCGGACGAAAAGTACAGTTTTTCGTACGAATGAAGGAAATATTCGGATAAGACGAAGTCTAATTCGACAACCGTATGAATACGAAAAGCCATAAATAACAATTCCACATTTACTTTCTTACGAAATAAAGCCAGTATAACTAAAATAAATCCTTTCAACATTTGCTCTCATATTAAACATAATAAATAAGAAAAAAATCCCCGTTTAAAATTCCCGCTTTCTCTGGTAAAAACCCAGGTTCCCACGCTTCACTTTTGTTTTGCCCGCTGCGTTGCTATTTTAACACTGTTGCCAGCTTTGGCTGAAACAATTATACCGTACCCCCATCGCACGGCCGAATTAACACGTTTTCAAATCAGATCAAAGCGGCTGTGACCAGCGCACGTACTCGCCAGACAAATGAACAACGACCCGCTACGCCGCCACGCCGCGACACCGCTCGACGCTCGGCGCTCGTCATTGCTAATGTGATTGTTGACAAACGCTAGGTTTTGTTTTGTCGTGCAATTGTTTCTGTTAGTGTGACTAAACAATAGCAGGTTTTGTTGTCTGATTGGCGATTAGTTTCAGAGGAGACTTCTAATTGGTCAATACTGTTAGTTGTTTTACGATAGAGTTTTTATAGGGAACACTGTTAGATCTTCATTTGTTCGCTACTCTACTTAATTCCAATTACAGTATAGAAAATCTACAGCTTACAATGCTATCCGAACAAAAATTAAATTCAAAATAGGCTAAGTCAATTTGTGTTTAGAAATTATGTATAAATAAAATCTAATTTTAAATATTTATGACGGAATAAATAACAAGGTATCATGTTCTGATAACCCAGAAACATATTTATAAAAATTGGTAAATAGTTCAATGTATTACATAATTTTTAATTCATGTTATCATACTTAACATTATCATGAATTATTAATTAATATCTTCAAGTTGACGCGTAATATTTATTTTCAAAACAAAAATAATATTTTCTTTATTGTGTGTCAATCTAAGCATACAAATTAAATTACAAATAATAAGAAGCATTTTAATGACTAGTTGTACCTACAAATTTTAAACTTGCTTTATTTATTTATTTGTTACTCTGCACAACAGGAACTTAATCCCAATTATGGGGTAATAGCTCAGTGGTTATCAAGTCGGCCTGTGGATCCTAAAAACCCTGGTTCGATCCCCACAGCCGACAAAACATTTTCACCAATTTAAAATTACACATGTGGCTCCCCCACCACTAACATCTTTGGGGGCCGTGATTTGATGGCTGGTAACCGCACTTCACGCGAATAAATATATCACTTACCGAGATCTGCGTCGGCAGAGTGCCACACCCAGTAATGGGTAAAAGGCGTGATGATATATTTATTTTATTTTTAGAGTGCAGAGGGCCTACAGCTTATAGTGGAATCCGAACCACTCAGACATAATCGTATATTTTTAGATATAAGTAGAAGTCAGTGAGATTTGAACACACGACCTCTTGCTTGTTTATTAAGAAACCTAAGTTTTACCTCACTTTTATCCACTAGGCTACGTTTACCTGTTTAACATAAATAAATAATTGTAATTGAGACAAACTATAGGTGGGGAACCTTTTTACCATTGGATGGCGTAGTTAAAAGTTAGGCAGTAATAAAGGAATTTTTTGAGATAATATTTTCAACCCTACATTGACTTGACGATGAAGAAAAATATTCGAAATCATATAGTAATTAATAATTCGTAGAAATCGAATAGTAAACTTATGAAGTGAACAAGTTATTTTTTACAACTAAAACTAAATATAAAAAATGCCGCCCGGTGCGGATCGCACCCACCGCCACTCCTTAGGTACGCCACTGGTCTCTCTCCATTATCATCTTTGGGAGCCGTGATTTGACAACTGGTAACTGGTAACCACATTTCACGCGCATAAATATTTCTTTTACCGAGATTTGCTACGGCAGAGTGCCACATTTAATAACAGGTAAAAGTCGTGATGATATATATTTTTTTATATATAGAAAAAATAATTGTACACTGAGCTATACGTTTTTTTTTTAGAGTTTGGTTGCGCCTCGAGTCGCAAACAAAACCTTCTATATTAAGATAAAAATATCAGGAACATCTTATTAACAAGACAAAAAATAAATATGATTATATCATAAATCATACATATATAATTAATTATTCAGTCATGCTACACCATTAATCCACAGTTGAAAACAAATTCAATTTCAATGTCATTTCATTATAAAAAGTTTAAAAAAAAAAGCTCTATTACTTACTTTGATTTCTAGGAACATCGTCCACATTTGTAAATGTAGGAAATACCGTAAAAATTATCATAAATAAATAAATGATAACAAGTTTATAATCAATTCTGCATATGTTCAGATTGTTACCTTGTGAAATACCAGAAAGTTATTCTGTTTAAAAATCAACAAAAACAGAAATTCCGCGATTCTTACTAATTCATAATACAAATACTTATAAGTATGTTAACATATTAATTTTATTTATTTACTTCTGATAACGTATGAGTAGAAAGTGTATAAACATTCCTGAATCATCTATGACTATAATAATACGGCAAAATTTTATGTTAAAATTATTATCTTTCTTTTGATACGGATATCAAAGAATATATAATTTCTATAATGTGCATTAAACTAATAATTATTTGTTACGAATATTATTTTACCATTGTTATTAAGCATTTTAATGCGGACATTAATTAATTATAACATAAAAATCAGAATCAATGCTATCAAGTAGATTCGATTCCTACAGGCGACAAACAATTTTCACCACATTAAAAATACCCCTGTGGCTCCCCCTCTACTAGCATGTTTGGGGGGTCGTGATTTGACGACTGGTAATCGCACTTCACGCGCAAAATATGTCACTATAAGTCTGCTATGATGAATGCCACACCCAGTGATGGGTAGAAGGCGTGATTATATATTTATTTTAAATTAAAAAAATATGTAAAATGTGGTGTCATCCAAGAACCAAAGGAACAATTACTTTCATTTTCTTCCTTTATCATTTAGTTTTCAGTATATGTTTCAAAATTAAATTTTTTTAATATCAGTTTAGAATAAGATTAGCTAATCCAAGAATTCCGGATATGAAAATCGGACTGTCTATTTTATCACCCTATATTCTTGTCATAATCACCATTATATATTTCTGTCACTTTTACAACACATAATATCACCTATGACGTGTGTACCTCCTGCTGTGTCGTCTCCAGCAGGGGGTGGGAGAGAGAGGGGCACATCAACACACGACACACTTTCACTTGGTTACTCACGAGGAAAATCGTGCGCGACGGGTCGTTCACCTACAGAGACACTGACCTACGTGTGACGTAGGTGGATCCCGGCATGCCATGTGTGTGTGATATTGTGCAATTTGTTTATACACGCAGGCGATCATGCGTGGAGAAAGAAGAAGAAACATTGGAGTAGACTAGGTAACTACGCAGGAAATAATGTTTTGAAATAAATAAATAAATAAATATATCATCACGCCTTCTACTCATTACTGGGTGTGGCACTCTGCCGAAGCAGATCTCGGTAAGTGATATATTTTGCACGTGAAGTGCGATTACCAGTCGTCAAATCACGACCCCCAAAGATGTTAGTGGTGGAGGAATCACAGGGGTAGCTTTTTAAATTATGAAAATTGTTTGTCGCCTATGGGAATCGAACCAGGGTTCTCAGGATCCACAGGCCGACTTCATACCACTGAGCTAGCCATCCCATTTTTATTTATTACTTAGGTATAAATATAAAAGTTTGCGCACTTCAAACTTTATCTTTTTTGGTCGTTGTTTTAACCAAAAATAGTTTATGTTAGTTTTATTTCTTCAATTTCAATTACTATTGTTTACTAATATTCTGTATTTTTAAGTTGGTAGCTTTGTATGAGATGAAAATGCATAAAAGTCAAATAGAAATAATGGAATAAATATTTTCAGTCACATAATGTCGAAATGATGGTAATCTTTAGAGTAATCATGAAATATGTAAGTTTTGTTGGTGTAACTAACCATCTATTAATAAATTTTGAGTTTGGAATCCGGTCGAAAAAGTTTCTAACAGCTTTCATTTTCTAATTATGGTTCATAAACAAAAATTATGGTCCAAATCTACATATTAATAATATTATCATTTCTCTTTCTCTCAAATCATAAATTATTATTCTTTATACATCGTTATATAATTATATACCATATTCATAGGTGGCTATGATTGGTGTCACATACTTATTGTTCCTTTGTTTTCATATGTAAATTAGTAAATTCCTACAAATGTGCTGTGGGAAGTACATATTTTTATGTCAACAATTAACATTTATTCATTTGTTTATTCATAATTTTATGCATAAACAATAAAACCACTTATGACAATAGAATTTTTTTCTATATATTATGTATTTTTACCATGAACTTTGAAACTTTAATTATGAAGCAAAAACTAAATAAATGAGTAAATATTTTTCATTTAATTATCAATAGATGTCCATCAATAAAATAAATAACATCTGCAAATCGTTTTAACAGGGGCTTAGTTAAAATATTTTTCTACAACTAGCTCAGTAAATGTATCATTATCTCCTTGTTATCGAGGCTGCAATGAGTCATTTACCACCATTGGACAGGAAAGGACGCCCTCAGGATTCCATCTTTCTTCTTAACAAATAATGACGAACATTACTCCCTTTATGGGATGGCTAGCACAGTGGTATGAAGTCGGCCTGTGGATCCTGAGGTCCCTGGTTCGATTCCCACAGGCGACAAATTTTCATAATTTGAAAAAGCTATCCCTGTGGCTCCTCCACCACTAACATGTTTGGGGGCCGTGATTTGACGACTGGTAACCGCACTTCACGCGCAAAATATATCACTTACCGAGATCTGCTTTAGCAGAGTGCCACACCCAGAAATGGGTAGAAGGCGTGATGATATATTTATTTATTTATTTATTACTCTCTTGTTACATAAACTACGAGTACTATTGTGTGATATAAATACTTTGAAAATATGCGATATTAATAAGAGTCTCATGTTCTAATGTAAAGAACATTTTAATAAAAAATTGACCGAAGTTCATAGGTCCCAGGTTTAAATCCTACCCATATCTAAATTTTTCTCCTAATTTAATTTAAATAAATAAATATAAAATATCAGCACGCCTTCTTCCTATTACTGGGTGTGGCACTCTGCCGAAACAGATCTCGGTACGTGATATATTTTGCGCATGAAGTGCAGTTACCAGACGTCAAATCACAGTCCTCAAGGTAGTTAATAGAGAAAGAGACATAAGGGTAGGTTAAATAAATAAATAAATATAAATATATCATCACGCCTTTTACCCATTACTGGGTGTGGCACTCTGCCGAAGCAGATCTCGGTAAGTGATATATTTATGCGCGTGAAGTGCAGTTACCAGTCGTCAAATCACAGTCCCCAAAGATGTTAGTGGTGGGGGAGCCACAGGGGTAATTTTAAATTGGTGAAAATGTTTGTCGGCTATGGGGATCGAACCAGGGTTCTTAGAATCCACAGGCCGACATGATACCACTGAACCATTAAAGATAGTTTAAATATGGTAAAACTTGTTTGTCGGCAGTGGGAATCGAACCCGTGTTCGTTAAGCCACACTAAGCCACCTACCTCATTAATGGTAAATTTTATGTCACGAAAATCAGTTACCAGCTATCAGAATGGAACTCTGATTCTCATATTAATCAATACAAAAATTCAATCAAGCAAAAAGTAAAAATAAATTATCCGTTCATCAGATATCATCTCATCCAGGATACCATTATCGTCCCATCTGGGATTCCCAGACACCCAGACCCAAAATAAACAAAGCACCAACTTAATTCCAAAATCTGTGTCACCTATCCATCTGATCATGTCAGTGGGGAAAGGGACCTAAAATACAGATACTAGAATGTTCTGAACAAGAGTTTCTCTTCACACGTGGGCTATGACGTCAATGCACG
This sequence comes from Pterostichus madidus, assembly GCA_911728475.2. Taxonomy (NCBI): domain Eukaryota; kingdom Metazoa; phylum Arthropoda; class Insecta; order Coleoptera; family Carabidae; genus Pterostichus; species Pterostichus madidus. The sequence continues at coordinate 42,344,438 of OU452303.1, read as the reverse complement.
TAACAAATGACGGTGACGTGTTGGAGGAACATAAATACAGGCCATCCTCATCTACCTGCATGGTATTACCAAGTTGGCGTTGAAGAGGCTAAGAACTAGTGACGAGAGAGATTTTTTATTGAAGTTTTTGAGAGAATCTTTTTTGGTTGTTTTCTGGTTAAGTGTTTGATTGTCAACATGAATTTTGGTGCTTTTCTTGCTGTTTTGTTGGCAGTTTTTGTTGTTGTGACGTCGTTCCCGACACCGCAAGGTAAATATAGTTTTGTAATTATTTAATAACGCACAAAAAACTATTTTTAAATTTAGTTATTATTTCAATATGAATAGATACAATTTTGCTGGGTTGCAAGAAAAAAATAAAGAGTTCTTTAGTTAAAGAATTGTTTATCTAGCAACAGTATCAATAGCGATTTTCTAAAATTGATTGAACAGTTAGTTGCTAATGAACCGATAAAACTTTCATTCAACCCAGCATTAGTATTTGAAATAAAACAATTCTTGAAATTAAATTTAATTCAAAGGTCTCAGGTTCAAATCCTGGCGGTATGCCAATTTTTCTGTTTATAATTCAATTTGATAAATAAATAAATAAAATAAATATAAATATGTCATCACGCCTTTTACCCATTACTGGGTGTGGCACTCTACCGAAGCAGATCTCGGTAAGTGATATATTTATACGCGTGATGTGCGGTTACCAGCCGTTAAATCACGGTCCCCAAAGATGTTAGTGGTGGGGGAGCCACAGGGGTAATTTTAAATTGGTGAATATGTTTGTCGGCTGTGGGGATCAGGACCAAGGTTCTTAGGATCTTAGGATACCACTAAGCCATTACCCCATATTTGATAAATAAAAATAAATAAATATCTCATTACGCCTTCTACCCATTACTGGGTGTGGCACTCTACCTAACAAATCTCGGTAGATGATATATAACAAAATAAAGAAAAATTGGGATAAAATACGATTTGAATCCAGGGTGGCCGTGGCTTAGTTGGTTAAAGCATGTGACTAAAGTTCTTAGGTCCAAGGATCAAATCTTGGCGGTATTCTAATTTTTCTCTTTATAATAATTTAATTTGATTTCATTAATTTGATAAGTATTTACTTAAAATACTAATTAAATTTAATAGCTGTCAAAGATTCGATTCGCTTTTATTATTTAAACAAAGTTTGATATTCACCTTTTGACGATGCACTTGCTATAAATGAAATGATACATTAGAAATGCATGTTTTTTCATTAATTAATACAGTGTCTAATAATTATCTAAATGACGATTATTTTAAACTACAATCTTTTTTTATTTTATACCAGCTCCAAATAATTTTGTTCTAGAATAAAATAGAGTTAATTAATTCGAAATTTAATTCTCTTTTTAAATTGGCTTGTTAAAAATAGCAAAACAATTTCTAATATTTTGGAAACCAATTATAATTTTCAGAAAGCGAAGAAAGTGGTGTGGCTGACGTCATCTGCAAACAACAAATGAAGAGAGGCCAATGCAGAGCTTTAATTCCTCGTTGGACATATGACGTCAAAAGAGGCATTTGTGCAGAATTCAAATATGGCGGATGTGGCGGCAATGGCAACAATTTCAAATCGAGGAACGAATGCGAGGCTACTTGCATTGGTAAGTTTAAATATTTATAACAATATTTTGTTATTTAATTATTTAGTAATAAAAATAAATAAACATATCATCACGCCTTTTATCCATTACTGGGTATGGCACTCTGCCAAAGTAGATCTAAGCGCATGAAATGCGGTTACCTGCCTTCAAATTACGGCCCCCACGGATGTTAGTGGCGGGAAAGCCACAGGGATAATTTAAATGTTGTGGAAATTGTTTGCCGGCTATGGGAATCGAACCGAGGTTCTCAAATCCATAGGCCGACTCAATATCACTGAGCCATCTACCCCTTAGTAATAAAAATAAATAAATATATCATCACACCTTAATCCATAACTGGGTGTGGCACTCTGCCGAAGCAGATCTCAGTAAGTGATATATTTTGCACGTGAATTGCAATTGCCAGCCGTCAAAGTACGTCCCCCGAAGATTTCAGTGGAGGGAAACCCACAGGAGCAATTTAAATGTTGTGAAAATAGTTTGTCGGCTGTGGGAATCGAACTGGGGTTCTCAAGTACATAGGCCGACTCGATACCACTGAGCCACCTACCCCTTAATAAAAATAAATAAATATAACACCACGCCTGTTATCCATTACTGGGTGTGACACTCTGCCGAAACAAATCTCAGAAAGTGATATATTTTGCACGTGAATTGCTATTTCCAGACGTCAAAGTACGTCTCCCAAAGATTTCAGTGAAGGGAAACCCACATGGGCAATTTAAATGTTGTGAAAATTGTTTGTCGGCTGTGGGAATCGAACTGGGGTTCTCAAGTACATAGGCCGACTCGATACCACTGAGCCACCTACACCTTAGTAATAAAAATAAATAAATATAACACCACGCCTTTTATCCTTTACTGGGTGTGGCACTCTGCCGAAGCAGATCTCAGTAAGTGATATATTTTACGAGTAAAATTCGGGTTCCGGCCGTCAAATCACGACCTCCAAAGATGGGGAAGCCAATTTAAATGTGGTGAAAAATTGTTTGTTGGCTGTGCGAATTGAACCCGTGTTCTCAAATCCACAGTCCGACTTGATACCACTAAGCCATATAACCCATTTATTTAGTAATAGAATGTTGTTATTTACTGAATGTTTTTTGTTTTATTGCAGGCGTGAGAAAGTAAAAACTCAAATAGAGAAGTTTGAAATGCCAAAATAGAACCACCTAATATCTTGACTGCCTACCGTATAAGATAGTTTTAAACTGTTTACAAATTAGATGTATTTATATGTATAAATGTTGTATTATATTATATTATAAGTTATTTAAATAAATGTTTTTAGTATATGGATTGTGTTATTATATAATAATGGTACCTATACTATTTTTTTTTTAATTGAAATGTCCTAAATTTTTAACAATAAATCTCAATTTTTAAATGTAATAATATAATACATTATTATTATTATTATTACACAAACATAAAAATAAAATAGGAAAGAACCAATTTAAAAGTTACCCAAAAAACTTAAATTACTTTGAACTAAATTATTCCCAAAATATATATGATTAGGAAAAATAAATCAACATTAAAAAAAGATGGGAAAAAAAAGCTTGGGAGTGTGTGTATGTGTGTGTGTGTGTTGACCATGAAAGAGATATCTACACTCACAGATCATATAAATAGCGTGAACCATGTTTATCTGCGGTTAGACTTCTTCAACATTAAGAAGTGCAATATTTAATCAACTGTTATTAAAAATTATTAAAGTAATTAAAATGAAATATTTCAGCGTTTTTGTTTTCTTGTTCGCTGTGTTTGTTCTCTTCGCCAGTGCAGAAGGTAAGAGCAATTTTAAAATTAATTACTTCACATAATAATAAAATAAATAAATAAATATATCATCACGCCTTCTACGCATTACTGGGTGTGGCACTCTGCCGAAGCAGATCTCGGTAAGTGATATATTTTGTGCGTGAAGTGCGGTTACCAGTTGTCAAATCACGCCCCCCAAACATGTTAGTGGTGGAGGAGCCACAGGGGTAGCTTTTGAAATTATGAAAATAATAATAAAAACCATATATTTGATTTTGCTATAGTCGTACGTCATTTATCATTTAGATTGGTTCTAACTTATACTTATGGTAAAAGTAAAAATTTTAAACTTGTTTTAAACAAATAAAAACAACTTAACAAGGCTGCAAACCGCTGAAAAAATCGGTTCGGTTCCGTTCGCGGTTCATCATATTTTATAGATTCAGTTCTTGTTTTGATTTAAAGTAATTAAATTCTGGAATGGTTCATAAACCGATTCACAAGAAACAAATTAATTGGAAACTAGTTTCAAACTGTCAGAATAATTCGTGGACTTTTTGTGAATTGTCAATCAGTGCGCATTATGGTCGGTTTCAGCAGCAAAAGTTAAATTTTAAACATGGATTAAGTGAATAAAAGCAAATTGAATGTTTGACAGCAATTTTAATTATTCCATTTGATATGTAATTTCAAGTTGCTTTTATTTATTTAATCCAAGTTTAAAACTTAATTTTTGTTCGTGAAACCGGCCAAAATTTATATTATTCAATGAAGTTTCTTATAAATTATTGTCATGAGTGTTATCTTGTATATACCGGGTGTCAACATAATATCTCTTCATTAATTTTTTTCAGGAAAAAATTTTCCCAATTTAATGTTATTATAAATAATCATTTTTATAAATATAGGTGAATTAAAGTTTCACAATGAGAGGTAATTAAATTACAATAATATTTTGTTTAAAATAAATAAAATATCATCACGCCTTCTACCCATTACTGGGTGTGGCACTCTGCTACAGCAGATCTCGGTAAGTGATATATTTTGCGCGTGAAGTGCGGTTACCAGTCGTCAAATCACGGCCCCCAAAGATGTTAGTGGTGGAGGAACCACAGGGATAACTTTTTCAAATTATGAAAATTTGTCGCCTGTGGGAATCGAACCAGGGACCTCAGGATCCACAGGCCGACTTCATACCACTGAGCTAGCCATCCCATAATATATTATAATATTTTGTTTGACATATTTAAATTCAGCAATCAGATATACCACCATAAAACTTAAAATATACAGATATCACTAAAAAAAACTACATATGTCAATCATTTATAGTCATCCAGTATTTGTAAACCCTAATCACGAGAACAGTTTTTCAATAATTAAATAAATAAATATATAATCACGCCTTTTACCCATTACTGGGTGTGGCACTCTACCGAAGCAGATTTCGGTAAGTGATATATTTTGCGCGTGAAGTGCGGTTACCAGCCGTTAAATCACGGCCCCAAAGATGTTAGTGGTGGTGGATCCACAGGGGTAATTTTAAGTTGGTGAAAATGTTTTTTCGGCTGCGGGAATCTTAGGATCCACACTTGATACCACTCAGCCATTACCCCAAATTCAATAATAATAATAATAATAAATAAAATAAATTTCACACTCACTTACAAACATTTAAATTTTTCTTTTCTTTTGATAATCGCTTTAAATACCAGATAAACTTTTAACCTGTAATAACATTCAAATTGTTTTTCTAATTCACTAATGCTGGGTTGCAAGAGAGAAATAAAGAATTCTTTAGTTAAAGAATTGTTTATCTAGAAAACAGTATCAATAGCGATTTTCTGAATCTTATTGAACCGTTAGTTATTAATAAACCGATGAAATAACTTTAATGTAACCCAGCATTAGTAACATATGAAACTCTATTTATTTGTACCCAAACAGAGACAGCTGAGGTGATCTGCAGACAGCCACAGATAAGAGGACGTTGCAGGGCGCTCATCCCCAGGTTCTACTACAACATCGGTACCAGCACATGCGAGAAATTCGGCTATGGAGGTTGCGGAGGCAATGACAACAACTTCGCTACCAAGGAAGACTGCGAGGCCAAGTGTAATGGTAAGAAAGGAAACAAGAAAATAGATACCTTTTCAAATAATTATAGGAAGGGTAGCAAATATCTCTTTCTCTAACTTAACTAAAAATCTAACTGTCTCTGAGTGGTTCAAATGTCACTATAAGCTGTAGGTCCCCTGTGCAGTAATTGAAATTATATTCATATTATCAATAGTCATAATAAATTAGCAACAACAGCGTAAATTTGAAATAATAATAGAGCCTACTACGAAAGGGACAATTTTGTAAACATTTTAAATTTTTTTGGTTATTAATTAATCATATTTTTCCCTCAATTTAATACTAAATATCTGTACAATACTGTAATTATTCTAGTAACTGTAAACACTCAATTACTGTACCGGGTATAAATGACCTAGTTGTCGAATACTCTTTTTCAATAAAAAAAAAAAAATAATAATAATATTTTTGTTACAGGTATTACAGCGGAATAAAGGGAAATGCATTTGTAAATATTAATTATAAGAATTAAATTGTATTATAAGATTAAGACAAATAAATATTTATATTTTTAATTTTGTTTTCAATTGCATTTTATTATAAAAGTATATTGTTATTTTATGACTACAACGGAAACTATTAGTCAGGGAGCTAGGGTGCAAAATGATGTCTCATTTATTCCAGTGACAGAAATGGATTTTTTAATAGATTATGTGATGATAAACATGAAAAAAAGAAAATTAGATTTGGGAACGGGTGGCAACTATAGATGGAGCCGATGTGAATGCGCCGATTTTAAGGGTAGTTGTTGACATATGTTTTACAGGCTAATTTTCAGTTTAAATTATAGACTTTGGTATAACTAAGTAATAAAAATGATAGACAGAAGTTTTGGCCGATGACGCATGGGCGACAAAACCGGTCAAAGTAAGCAATTTTTATGGTGGCGTGTGACATATTACTACTTGTTCACGACGAATACATGACAAAAAAATTATTGACAGAAATTATTGCTGGTTGCTCATTGGTGACAGAAGCTCTGAAAGTGGACTGGTGTATGGATCAAGAACCACCCTTAACATCTGCGCATTCACACCGACGCCATCTATAATTGCCACCCGTTCCTAAATCTAATTTTCTTTTTTTCATATTTATCATGACATGACCTATTAAAAAATCCATTTCTGTCACTGGAATAAATGACACATCATTTTGCACACTAGCTCTCTAACTATATGGTATTTCATCAGTTATTTCAAAACGAATAGTTATTGTTTCCCGAGCAACAAGCGTTTATTTTATCTTCCCAATTGTCTCTAATAGCAACAAGCGGAACTATAACATTTTCAAGTATTTTTAAGGAGTCCTATAAACAAATATTGTGTACATCTCGAACAGAAAATTTCTTTGCCATTCTTGCATGATTGTGATCGAGGCACGGGTGGACATAGATTATTTTTTGTTCTAAGTAAAAAAATATTAATTTTTACAACCCAGCCAAAAAAATTGCTTTTTTGTACTTATAGAAAGTGAGCATTTATAGAAAATAAGTAATTTCTTCTCTAGTGCAGAAAGTAAGGTTTTCAAGCGATGTTCAAAGCAATAACTGTCAAAAATTATTTATAAATTTTTTCTCAAGGAATTTTAAATGGTTTTAGAAAAAATAATGTGTGCATCTTCGAGCTCTTGCATACTTGCATGGTTGTTGCTCTCGGCTGCGCCTTGACCATCAATATTCATGCAAGAGCAACAATGCCACAGTAGACCACTTTTTATTTTAGGAACACAAATTCCTATTACCTTCAGAAATGTACATAACTCATTGTTACATTTTGTTTAATTTTACATAGCCACCCAGAATATTAGAATAAAAATTATTTTAAATTTTTCAATCATCTTATTTAAATAGAATTTTTTCAAATACATTATTAAAAAGTAATACATCGCTGAAAAGACAAAAAAAAGCAGTTTATATTTTAGTAAAATAATTATAGGTTGCTATATAAACAATAAAATTTCATAGTCGTATCTTGTAAACCTGACTTTATAAAAAATATCTTTATCTGCCATCAAATAGTGTATTTAAAATAATAAAACTTTTAAATAAATAAATAAATATATCATCATGCCTTTTACCCATTACTGGAGCACTCTGCCAAAGCAGATCTCAGTAGGTGATATATTTATGCGCGTGTAGTGCGGTTACCAGCCGTCAAATCACAGCCGCCAAAGATGTTAGTGGTGGGGGAGCCACAGGGTATAATCTTAAATAAAAAAATAAATATATCATCACGCCTTCTACCCTTTACTGGTGTGGCACTCTGCCGAAGCAGATCTCAGTAAGTGATATATTTTTGCGCGTGAAGTGCGGTTACCAGCCGTCAAATCACGGCCTCCAAAGATGTTAGTGGTGGGGGAGCCACAGGAGTAGTAGTAATGTGGTGAAAATGTTTGTCGCCAGTAGGAATCGAACCAGGATTCTCAGGATCCACAGGCCGACACGATAACCACTGTGCCACCTACTCCATAGGGATAACTTTAATGTGGTGAAAATGTTTGTCGGCTGTGGGAATCAAACCTGGGTTCTTAGGGTCAACAGACTGACTCGATACCACTAAGTCACTTTCTCCATAATAAAACTTTAGTTTGAACCAATTTTTTATTTCGCTTATAATAAAAAAGTTAAAGGGGAGGAGGGTATCCTCTCTGACTCACCCTGTATACATATACCTAAAAATAATATATGATTAACTAAAATTTAATTATTATAACTAATTATTATCAAGAACAGATTTCATAAAAATATACTATGTTCTTCACTTCACCGTGAAGTATTCTACTGTTCTGCAACCACAGATCTCAAAAATAATCATCTAATTACGCCACCCATAGATATTAACAAAACATCGAGTAAACAAAATCGCAAGGATAATTTTATAATTGCAATAAATAAAACAAATGGTTTGGACCCGGGACCATTTCAACCACAAACGATCGCATTAACTAGCTTACCTACCAATTAATCCAATTAAATTTTCCACGAATTAAACTACTGTAGACAATATCCCACAGTAAAAAAGTCAATACGTAAACAACAATTAAATAAAAACCATAGGTTGTTGGATTACTAATTATACTAATTTTTACTTCTGACGATGTGCCCACATCAAATAAATGCTTGAGTGCTTTCATACCATGTGCAAAAGCGAGATATTCTCAGTAATGCATTTGTCATTCGCTAACGTACATCATCAGCCATCCTGAATAATTATTTTGTTATTCACAAATATTATAAAATTCCGATGACTATGTTACAAAATTATACTACAGATAACCTCTAATATTCTGTGTCAGTTTTGATAGGACTTTGTGAAATAAAGTCACGTAAGCTGTTGGAAAATAACGCCGAATAAATCATATCTTTTCATTGTTTCAAATATTGAATTTTGTGGAAAAATGAAGTTCGTTGTTGTGTGTGTATTGGTGAGTTGTTTTGTGATAAGTGTTAGATGTGCTCCAGTTGCTGAAGGTAAGAAATTATTATTATTATATATATATATATATATATATATATATATATATATATATATATATTATAAATGCCCCTCCTGCCTATTCTGTCTTATTATCTGTTATCGAGTAATAAATAAATAATGATATTTCGGCATTATATAATCAAAATCATTTTCCTAAAACTGGAAAGAAAGTGCCTGTTTTCCTGACCAATTTTAGTATGGAAAAAGTAGATTTTACCAAAACATTCAAGTAAAGTACGGTATCCAAGGTTACAACAAAAATAACAGTTTGGTAAAGTACAAAATAGTATTTTTTTCAATATCTGTTACCCATTAATAACAAAATTTAAACCCAGTAAGTGGAACTTTTATTGCGCAGTTGTCTGCACGGTTACATCAGGACTATAATATTTACTTACCATCCACCGTGATCGTAAGTACATATTATAGAACAAGGTCCTGTTTATTTTGGCAACAATTTGACAACTGTTAATTTTGAAAAATATTTTTCTTTTTCCTCTTTTTGTGCAGGTATTGTAAAAAATAGTTTACTAACCTAAAACTGTAAGTGATTTTTTTAAGTCGCAAAAAAACTATCACTTACAGTTCATGGTACGTAATATACTATATCTGTTTTATATTTTACCTGACTGTTTTTTTGTTGTAACCTTGGATATGCAATATGCTGTCAATATAATTCATATCAAAAAAATTTGACCATTTTGAATTATTTATGATTAATTATTGTTTAAATTAAACGGTGTTTATACATAATACGTCAGGAAAGTATTTTTACTTTCCTGATTTATTAAATAATATACTATTATTACGTTATTTTGATTTTACATTCTTGTACATATTTTGTTGTTCTTTGAAGCATCAGAATAATAGTTGTTTATGCAACTAGTGTTAAAAATGTCACTTTATTGCATGAGTGGAGAGAATCTTGCACCACGAGCCGTAAGCGAATGTTATAAGCCTCCCATTCGTGCAATAATGTGACGTTTTTAACACTATTATTATAGTAATAATAATAATATACCTACAACTAATATTAAAAATGTAATGATACTATTTACATAAGTAATTATTACGTATTAATTACTGTACGTAGGAATAAATTTAAGATTTTAAAATTTTTTTTAGAAGGCAACCATATAAGTCCAGAAATAATATGTCGTCAAGCATTTGTCATCGGCGATTGTTTTTCCACATGGAGCTACGATCCAAGCAAAGGAAAATGTCGGGAAAGCTGTGGAAACAATGAAAATAAATTCGCAACGAAACAAAAGTGCGAACTGACTTGCAAAGGTACCAAGATCATAATTTATAACCATAAATATATTTGAATAATATTTATATTTAATTATTGTTTTAGGTGTAGTTGATGGCAAAGAATCGAACAATTCAGAAGAGATCAAGATTAAGGCCTTCGAGAGGGTTAACGACCCTAATGCTAAAGAACCAGACTTGTTAATTTAAATTTCTACAATAATAGTAATTAAAACTATTCAATACGTATTATGCATTATGATAATTATAGTAATATAGGTATCTTTAATTGTAGTACTAACTGTTAATTTTAAAAATAATATCTAAAATGTTTTTACAACAAAAAATAATAACATACATTCATTATTATATTATCACAAATATTAATTTTTATAGTTATTTTGTTATTTAAAAATTAATTTACCTATTGTTATAATCTTATGATTAATATTACAAATAATGATAAGATCACAAATAAAAAACTGTTTATATAATATGTAAGTAAGCATTCAGCAATTTTAAATTAATTTGCCTTATTACTCACACGAATAATCATAAAAACAATTAATCATACTTAATTTTCTTCGTAATTATATATACCTTGTGTCCCAGGTAAATGTTGGCTTAGGTAGTTAACATGTAAAATCAGTTTTCAGACGACCATTTATGAAAGTAACCATAACAGCATCATAAACTAGTACGGAAAGTTGAAAATAACATAGACTGATATGTTAGTATAACATATCAGGTGAAGTTTCACTGATTGACAACAGATGGCATTATGATGAAAGAAAATAATAAAATAAATGAAAAGAATTTGTATTATTATTTAAATTGAAGTTTTGGCTGATTTTTCATCACATTTGCTCAGATAAATCTTATTTTTTCAAATTAATAATTACTTATTTACTAATATTTTAGCATTATTTAATATTTTGATATTACGGTTAGTACAGTTGGTATCACAATACCTAACCTCAAACGTCAACGCTTACCTACAAAACGCATCAGCAGGTAAAGTGCAACAAAATTGCTCTTGTAAACTTTTTTTAGAAATATTTTGTGGTCGTCTGAAAAATAGTGTACATAACTCGCTCGAAAGTCTAATAACTGTGCTCGTGTACTTAAATCACGGCGCTGCGCGCCTCGTTTTTCAATTTGTACACTCGCACGTTATCTTACACTTTCGATGCTTCTTATGTAATATACTATTTTACAATACCTGTACTGTAAATTACCCATTATTGACAAAATTTAAACACAGTAAATGGAACTTTTATTGCACAGTTGATTTCCATGGTTACATAATATTTACTTACCATCCACCGTGGACAGTAAGCAAATATTATAGATCAAGGTCGTGTTTATTTTGACAACAATTTGACAACTGTTCATTTTGAAACCTATTTTTCTTTTCCTTATATTTGTACAAGTATAGTAAAAAATTGCTTACTAACCTCGAACTGTAAGTGATTTTTTAGGTCGCGAATTTTATGTTACTTTTGAAATCAGTGGCACTAAAAATGTTCAATTTGGGTAAATATTTTAACGAAGTATAAAAAAATACTTTTTGGTTCGATATCAATATTTAATATCCTATCAATAGGATGCGGGCACTCACGTGACACTGTGACGTAAAAACAGCTGTGCCGGGAAAGATCACTGCGCTACCTACAAAAATGAACTATTTTTTGGGACGAGATTTGAAAAGAACTGGTTCTTTTCAAATCTCGTCCCAAAAAATAGTTCATTTTTGTAGGTGGCGCAGTGATCTTTCCCGGCACAGCTGTTTTTACGTCATAAAAACGTCACAGTGTCACGTGAGTGCCCGCATCCTATTGTTTTCTGAAGTATTGAAATATCCTGTATAAGCTAGAATAATGAGCAGTTGTAGCTTCATGACTGCGCTATCGCTTTAAAAGAAAGAGTTCGCAAGTTGAAATCTCGCTTAAAAATACAGATGTGTATGAGTGGTTTGGATACCACTATAAGCTGTAGGTCCTCTGTACAATAACCAGGATTAAGTTCCTGTTGTAGCAGAGAGTAAATAAATAAATAAACAGCCACATTCATCTCATTTTCTGGTATAAATTTGTTGCATTTACTCACCACAGTTGTCAACCGAATCATTGCGGTTACCTTACCAGTTATTACCGTAATGGTCCGCGAACTGCGACCAGTGGCGTACCGCGATCCGCGGGGCAGGGGCAGGAGGGGGCGACGATCTGACTTGGGCCGGCTGTTGCCTGATTGTGACATATAGGGTGGCCATTTATCAAATCACGTTGCGCTTGGTGGCATTCGCTGATTGCCTCTGGACCGCTCGGAGCCGCGCCCCTCCCGCTGCCCCTGTCCCGACGCCCATGGAGTATAGACCGCGACCGTGTATGTGTGTCATACGGGAAATAAATGTGCGGTGGCATATGTGACAGAAAGGGTTTGCTTTTTGGGATCTAGTTGCGCATGATGTGCGAAATATAGACTTGCGTCTCGTATTAGCATGGTGTATACCAGAAAATGGATAGCATGTAATCTTTTTATAAATAAATATATCCGCACGCTTTTTACCAATTACTGGATGTGACACTCTGCCGACCCTGGTAAGATATTTTCTTTTCACGACCTTGTCAGAAAGAAAAATTTTCTTCCCAAAAAATGGGTAGCATGTAGTCTTTTTATAAATAAATATATCAGCACGCTTTTTACCAATTACTGGATGTGGCACTCTGCTGACCCAGGTAAGATATTTTCTTTTCACGACCTTGTCAGAAAGAAAAATTTTCTTCCCAAAAAATGGGTAGCATGTAGTCTTTTTAAAAATAAATATAGCAGTACGCTTTTTACCAATTACTGGATGTGGCATTCTGCCGACCCAGGTAAGATATTTTCCTTTCACGACCTTGTCAGAAACAAAAATTTTCTTCCCAAAAAATGGGTAGCATGTAGTCTTTTTAAAAATAAATATAGCAGTACGCTTTTTACCAATGACTGGATGTGGCATTCTGCCGACCCTGGTAAGATATTTTCTTTTCACGACCTTGTCAGAAAGAAAAATTTTCTTCCCAAAAAATGGGTAGCATGTAGTCTTTTTAAAAATAAATATAGCAGTACGCTTTTTACCAATTACTGGATGTGGCATTCTGCCGACCCAGGTAAGATATTTTCTTTTCACGACCTTGTCAGAAAGAAAAATTTTCTTCCCAAAAAATGGGTAGCATGTAGTCTTTTTAAAAATAAATATAGCAGTACGCTTTTTACCAATTACTGGATGTGGCATTCTGCCGACCCAGGTAAGATATTTTCTTTTCACGATCTTGTCAGAAAGAAAAATTTTCTTCCCAAAAAATGGGTAGCATGTAGTCTTTTTATAAATAAATATAGCAGCACGCTTTTTACCAATTACTGGATGTGGCACTCTGCTGACCCAGGTAAGATATTTTCCTTTCACGACCTTGTCAGAAACAAAAATTGTGCCAACTGTGGAATAAAAACATCTCTGGAATTGTATTGCCAACTATAACAATTCCTTTTGATCACCCTGTATAAATGTTAAAGATTTTTAGCAATTTTAAATCAATAATAAAACTGAAATAATCTATATTTTATTTATATATTTACTTACTTATTTTGGATAAGATTCAGTTTCGTAATAGAGAAGTATATCTCATAAGCTAGACTAGATATAGACCTGAAATTTACCTTTCAATTCCTCTTAATTTTCTACACATGTATGAAAATGTTTATAGATGTGTATTAACACCACCTAATAGATTAAAACTCATACAATTTATTCGTAACTTACTAACATAAAATATTTCTTTTCCACCATATGTATCGAGCATCGAACACATTCAACACTATTCCTTATCATTATTTTCAGCAAAATCAATAATTAAATAAATATTAAATTTCCAAATTCTAACCTTTCGACGACTCTGCAGGTAGCCACCTCCGAAGACAATCTCCAGGACTTCAAATCCTCCTCCTCCATGACCAGGACAGCATCCGAAGAGTCCTTGTATCACTCACAAGTACGAATTGACAATCACTATTCACCAATTACGGGAAAAAAATACGACACTCCCGAATTAACATTAATATAACCAAACTTTTGCCATGACATTCCGGTTTTAACACTCGTATTTTCTTCTTAACGATATTTGTATCAAATTTTTATCAAAACGATGTAAAACTGCACTATTAGTCTATTATCAAAGTAAACTACTAAAATATTTATTTAAATAAATGGAATATTTTTATATACATATAAAACACACGAGATCGCGAATTGAACACTCCGGAACAAAACACTGAAATAAAAAAAAGATTAAAATTAATTACTTATTAAATAAAAAAATAAATATATCATCACGCCTTTTATCCATTACTAGGTGTGACACTCTGCCAAAGCAGATCCCGGTAAGTGATATATTTTGCGCATGAAGTACGTTCACCAGCCATCAAATCACGGCTCCCAAAGATGATAATAGAGGGAAAGCCACAGTGGTAGTTTTAATGCTGTGAAAATTATTTGTCGGCTTGCGGGAATCGAACCCTATAACCTAAACCCCACAAATTAAAAATGTTCCATTACATATGAATTATATGGTATTTTATTTATTATAATATGTTCAATTAAAATTACGAAATATTTGATATAATTATGGTAACCATATTTTTTTAGTAAAAATAAATTGCTAAACCCAATAATGGGTAGAAGGCGTGATAACATATTCATTTTTATTTTACGTAATACTACTCCTGTGGCTTCCCCTCCACTAACATATTTGTGGGCTGTGATTTGACGACTGGTAATCGCACTTCGCCCGCAAAAATATATCACTTACCGAGATCTGCTTCGGCAGAGTGCCACACCCAGTAATAGGTAGAAGGCGTAATGATATATTTATATTTATTTATTTATTTATTTATGAACGAAAGATGGACAACCTTGTTTGAAAGAAATTATAAATTAGATGAACAAGAAATATTTGATGAAAATTAATTGGAGGTTGAATTTAATGAATAAATGTTCAGTAAATGTTTCAAAAGTTCGTACTGCCCTATTTTAATTTTAAAACAAGCAGCACGAATCATTTTTCTCAACGTCTGATCAAATATATTTATTTGTTTTATTTGATATTACGATCACAAATTTTCGTGATAGAAAACAATCACCCAAGACAAAATTGTTTCCATTCGTTCAACCAGTTAGAAAAATAAGAACCAATTTGATTTGAAATAGCAAAAATCCCGCAGTAATATATTTCCACCGTAAGGAAAGCGTCTGTAATATACGTTCGACGCACAACATCTGAGTTATGTGTGCAACATATGTCACAGGCCAATATGAGTGTAACTGGTTGCTAAGGGAAGCAAGGGGAGGGGGCGCCGAATTGATTCGCTCAAAACAACTTGTTTACAAACGATTACACCTTGCCCGTTTGCTGGTTCCGGTTCTGACATCCGGCACTTGTTTCACTGGTTTGCGAAATTTTTGATCTGCGCGTTCTGATGCATTAGACACAGAAAAATATTGCCAATAGATTCGGCATTTGGTTTCATTAAATATAACGCTAGCGCAATTTCGATAAACATTATTTTAAATATGGGAAGGCTAGCTCAGTGGTATGAAGTCGGCATGTGGATCCTGAGAACCTTGGTTCGATTCCCACAGGCGACAAACAATTTTCATAATTTCAAAAACTACCCCTGTGGCTCCTCCACCACTAACATCTTTGGGGGCCGTGATTTGACGACTGGTAACCGCACTTCACGCGCAAAATATATCACTTACCGAGATCTGCTTCGGCAGAGTGCCACACCCAGTAGTGGGTAGAAGGCGTGATGATATATTTATTTATTTTATTTTTATTTTATTAAATATGGGGTTTAGTGATACTGTGTCGGCCTGTGGATTCGAGAACCCGAGTTCGATTCCCACAGGCGACAAACAATTTTCATAATTTCAAAAACTACTCCTGTGGCTCCTCCACCACTAACATCTTTGGGGGCCGTGATTTGACGACTGGTAACCGCACTTCACGCGCAAAATATATCACTTACCGAGATCTGCTTCGGCAGAGTGCCACACCCAGTAGTGGGTAGAAGGCGTGATGATATATTTATTTATTTTATTTTTATTTTATTAAATATGGGGTTTAGTGATACTGTGTCGGCCTGTGGATTCGAGAACCCGAGTTCGATTCCCACAGGCGACAAACAATTTTCATAATTTTAAAAACTACCCCTGTGGCTCCTCCACCACTAACATCTTTGGGGGTCGTTATTTGACAACTGGTAACCGCAATTCACGCGCAAAATATATCACTTACCGAGATCTGCTTCGGCAGAGTGCCACAACCAGTAATGGGTAGAAGGCGTGATGATATATATATATATATATATTTATTTTATTTTTATTTTATTAATATGGGGTTTAGTGATACTGTGTCGGCCTGTGGATTCGAGAACCCGAGTTCGATTCCCACAGGCGACAAACAATTTTCATAATTTCAAAAACTACCCCTGTGGCTCCTCCACCACTAACATCTTTGGGGACCGTGATTAGACATCTGGTAACCGCACTTCACGCGCAAAATATATCACTTACCGAGATCTGCTTCGGCAGAGTGCCACACCCAGTAGTGGGTAGAAGGCGTGATGATATATTTATTTATTTTATTTTTATTTTATTAAATATGGGGTTTAGTGATACTGTGTCGGCCTGTGGATTCGAGAACCCGAGTTCGATTCCCACAGGCGACAAACAATTTTCATAATTTCAAAAACTACCCCTGTGGCTCCTCCACCACTAACATCTTTGGGCACTGTGATTTGACGACTGGTAACCGCACTTCACAGAGTGCCACACCCAGTAATGGGTAGAAGAACTTATGTTCATATTCATAGTTGTTTCTGTTATTATTATTTTTTTAAATAATATGAAACTAGATATAAAATTGGGGATTTCACCATTAATTCCTCATATATTTCTACATAATTATGCATATTTTGATCCCCAAAATATATTTTTTTTAATCGCCAGAGTTGTGATCGCAAAAATTTCTGTAAATGAAAATGCGAATGTTTTCGTTGAACCAGTTTAAAAATAGAAAATATTAAAATATGGTTCTATATAAATCAGACTACAAGAAATTGAATGCTGTTAAGCGTATCTTCCTATCTCTTTTAGTTGTCGAGTTACGGAGATTTTTGACTTTTTTAAAATCTCAACTTTGAAGGCCCATATCTCGAAAACTAAAAGAGATATTGAAATGCGGTTTGAACGAGTGTATTTCTCGTGGTCTAATTAACTTATACTGAATTTTAAAAATTTTGAAAATTTTACAATTTTTTTTCAAAATTTTAATTTTTCAATATTTAAAAAAATTGAAAAGATAATTAAAATCTGTGAACACCAATGAATTCCTCTCGTAAAAGTACATAGGTCTACAAAATTTGAGGCAAAAATTCGCACAGATAAAGGTTTTATTGCAGAAAAACAAAAAATCACTGTTTTTGAAGATTTTTGAAGGGGTACCCCTTAAGATTTTTACGAATTTACGCCATTTTTAGTTTTTTTGCTCTAAAAATTGTATCGGTGTAGCAAAAATTCTAAAAATTTACATACCTGTGTAGTTTCACGAGAGGAATTCACTGGTTTTTACAGATTTGCATTACCTCTTCAACTTTTTGAAATATGAGCAAAAAAATGTTTTGAAAAAATTTTTAAAATTTTCAAAAATTTTAAATTTTCAATATAAGTTAATTAGAGCACGAAAAATACACCCGTTCAAACCGCATTTCAATATCTCTTTTAGTTTTCGAGATATGGGTCTTTAAAGTTGAGATTTAAAAAAAGTTAAAAACCGCCGTAACTCCACGACTAAAAGAGATAGGAAGATGCGCTTAACAGCATTCAATTTATATATAGTCTGATTTATATAGAACCAAGTTTTAAAATTTTCGATTTTTCAACTGTCTGACATTTAACCATAAAACACGGTTTTGATTTGTTTGAATAGCTGTTGCTTGGCAACTTTATACGCTCTAGGGCTATAATAGCCAAATTACGCCCGCTTTTGAGGGTAAATAAACAAGTTTATGATGCCAAAATAAAATAAAGGAATTAAAAGTTACTAACTACAGCAATTGACTAAATTTTTATTTCTAAAGTTATACTCTCTTAAATTTTTCATAAATTCAGTATTTATGCACTTTTTAACTAGACATAAAATTGCATTAAAAGTCATATTAATCTTCCCTTTTACGACCTACTAAAATTTTTATCAAATAAAACAAAAACGTAAGCAAGAAAAATGTAGTCTAAGGTGTAATGCTCATAGTACACATGTGAGGGATGCAGCGATGTCAGTTTATAAATTAGCAACTTATCTCTATGTAAATGTGACGATTAAACCAAAATGTTGGTTTATATTTGGGAAATTCAATTTCGTTAATGTGTTTGCCTTTCAAAATGAACCTGCAGTAGACACGTATTCAATATAAAGCCCTCGTGTGCTTGAATATTATGAAAAAAATCAATGAAAACTTTTATGACAAGATAAGAAAAATATACATGTCTAATATCTTGAATACTTTATCTTATTTTAATCCGCAACAAATATATTTAAATATAATTTCTTTGGATGTAAAAATAACGGACTAGTATGTTATATTTATTACTTAATTCTTTTTAAAATATTATTGTTATTCGAAAATAGGTTATAAATAAAAATGAAAATGAATTTTACGTTCAACAAAACTTTGTATGTTTTGCTAAGAAATATTAATAATTACATATGAGGGATGTAACATTGTAACATAATAATAATTAAACATACCTGGATAATTAATGCACTAATAATAACAAATTAACAACAATATTAATTACATGAACAATACAAAACTAATCTTACCTTCAACAATAAGTTTTGAAAACAGTCTTAGTGCTGCCATCTGTGAGCAATTCCATAAACTATAATATTTGAATTTAAAATTAAATGTCAGTTTTATTTAAAAATAAATTAAACAGTAATATCAGCTTGTTAAAAATATCATTTTAATTTTACATACAATAAAATTTGTCCAATAAATAAAGATTGATCGTTTGCGTCATCCTTTGCAACTACGCCGCAAGATTTTTGAATAACAAACCATGTGGCTGTCATAAAGTATTTTAGAAATGTCCGTATTTCACGATGAAATAGAAATCGAAGATTTCGAATACGACGAAGAAGAGGAAACATACTACTATCCATGTCCTTGCGGTGACAGATTCCAAATTACAAAAGTAAGTGCAGTAAATATGTTTTGTAAGGTTAAGTTGTAATCA
This sequence comes from Pterostichus madidus, assembly GCA_911728475.2. Taxonomy (NCBI): domain Eukaryota; kingdom Metazoa; phylum Arthropoda; class Insecta; order Coleoptera; family Carabidae; genus Pterostichus; species Pterostichus madidus. The sequence goes on along the minus strand of OU452303.1, from coordinate 42,324,837 downwards.
ATCATTTTAGGACGAGTTGTTAGCAGGTGAAGAAGTAGCCACTTGCCCAAGTTGCTCTTTAATTATAAAAGTCATTTATGATTTGGTAAGAATTATTCATCAATTCGTTTGTGTTCTGTATGTTAATTATTGCGTGTTACAGGAAACTCTACAAAACGAATCTGAAGAAGTTGAAACCTTAACAGATGAATTAAAGAAATTAGAAGTGGCTTGAACTAGTAAATTGGCTGTTTAAAATGGGTGGTCGTGGAAGAGGTAGAGGTCGAGGTGGTGCCTCCAGTTTTAGCAGGGAACAACTGGATTATATGGGCGCAGGAAATAATACTGAACAACTGCCAGGTCCTGTGACGCAGCCTGCGCCTTTGTACCCCCCTTTAGAGAGCAAACCAGTTCCCTTATTAGTAAGTAAAAATATTAAAACATTTCCAGCAACATTCTCAAAAGAATTTTGTCTAATTCTGAATTTTTGTTCAGCCAAATTAAGCTAAATCATATTCTCAAAAAAGTTTAAACAATTTCTAATATAACCATGTTACCATTTGTTTTTCGGAAAGTGATTGGAATTATCTTTTAAAAATTGGTCTAAAATAAATATATCATCACGCCTTCTACCCATTACTGGGTGTGGCATTCTGCCGAAGCAGACCTCGGTAAGTGATATATTTTGCGCGTGAAGTGTGGTTACCAGTCGTCAAATCACGGCCCCCAAAGATGTTAGTGGTGGCGGAGCCACAGGGGTAGTTTTAAAATGATGAAAATTGTTTGTCGCCTGTGGGAATCGAACCAGGGTTCTCAGGATCCACAGGCCGACTTCATACCACTGAGCTAGCCACCATTGGTCTAAAATAAGATTAGCTAATCCAAAATTCAGGATTAGCTACAGCTTTTTTGAGAATCGGGCTGTTATTGTACATTTCATAACATAAATATTGTTTAGCCATCAAAAGAAGCAACGTACATGTTGATTTTAAAACAAGACTTCCTCGAACACATGCAGTACAAATCAACATACGTCAATCTACCCCAACAACAAAAAGAACCAGAATTAGAAATTGACAAACTACTGGCTCAACTGCCAAAAATGCAAGAATCCTGCAAATTTGATTGGCGGATATTACCAAAAGAATTACGATCAAAAATAACACCAAAACGAAACAAACAAAAACAATCTAAAGACGTTGACCTAGAAACAAGATTTACACACCTAGAAAAACTAGAACAAAGGAACGTTGGGGAGAAAAAAATTAAAACAGAGGCTGTCGAACCCGAAGAGGAGGAGGAACTTGGAGATGAGGAACAGGACGAAGAAATGGACGAGGGGACGGATTATGTAAATAATTATTTTGATAATGGAGAGGAGTACGAAGACGAGGACGATAATTTAGACGATGGGCCAATTTATTAAGTTTATTTATTATTGTGTATAAAAGTTATGTTTTACAAAAAAATAAAGAGATATTTCTTATATTTTGCCTGCCTAATCAGTAACTTATTTAACATTAGATAACGTGTAACGATTACTAAAGTACGACGAAAGATTATATACAAGTTTTAAATAAAGAATTTAAGCTGTTGTAAGTTGGAAATGATCGTGATCGATTGTAGAGAAAATATGGCCTTCAGAAACCAGAAAATTGATTGCAGCGCTATGAAAGAGAAAAGACATCAGTAGAAAATAAAAAAACGGAATTTTCCTAGGGCTTATCACATCAGGGTGTAAAATAAGTACGGAATATTGATATCTCCTAAAATAATAATTTAATATAAATAAAAAAAAAACATTTCGAGGGTTTATGATTGCGAATATTTATCGATAGTCATTTTTTCACAGTGAAGGGAACGGCGTTTTTGTTTAAATGGCATGCTATAGTTTTTTTGTTCTCATTCGAAAGAGTATTTTTTTCTATGTAAGCATATCAAAAATAATAATACTTTATTTGAGAAAAATCGTGTTGAATAAATGCAAATTTACTGGGATTTTAATTGCCATAGATAAATATATATATATATATATATATATATATATATATATATATATATATATATATATATATATATATATATATATATATATATATATATATATATATATATATATATATATATATATATATATATCATCACGCCTTCTACCGATTACTGGGTGTGGCACTCTGCCGCAGCAGATCTCGGTAAGTGATATATTTTGCGAGTGAAGTGCGGTTACCAGTCGTCATATCACGGCCCCCAAAGATGTTAGTGGTGGGAGAACCACAGGGGTAATTTTAAATTGGTGAAAATGTTTTCTCAGCTGTGGGATCGAACAAGGGTTCTTAGGATCCACAGGCCGACTCGGATACCACTGAGCCATTACACCATCCAAAGAAATAATGGATGAATTTGACTGTTTGTCGCCTGTGGGAATCGAACCAGGGTTCTCAGGATCCACAGGCCGACTTCATACCACTGAGCTAGCCATCCCATAGATATAATAGTGATAAAATAAACAAAAACCATAGAGAAGGCTGTCTTTTCAAGAATGCCAACTAAAATCCATTTCCGTCAAAATCAGTAAAATTTATTTTTAATCATTTATATTAAATGATAATTTAAGAAGATATATCAATATTCTGTACTTATTTTGCATCCTGTAAATAAATAAATAAATGTATTTAATACGTACTCGATTTCCTTGCGCTGGTTTGGCGGAAAATTATCTTGAATACTTTGTCGACTCACTCCAACTTGAGTATTAACCGATTTCATGTATTTAAAAACATTTCTCTGAACTGGAGTCATTCCTTCTTCTTCCATGTCCATACTTCCATAAGTCAGCATAGAGTTTGATAACTGACCACCAGGATTATTAGCTTTAATCATGCTTTCCTCGCCTTTTGCTTTCTTTTCAGCCATAGTTCTTACATAAATAGTTTCAAGCATGTGACAAGTTAATTCGTCCAGTTTATCAATTGGCGCAATCTTAAGAATCATGATAAGTTTCTCTTCTCCTTTCGTACGTAGTGTACCAAACACTCGGACGTAAATGTTTTCTTTGTCGACAGGAATGTTTGGATTTGTACTCTGAAGAAATGAAAAATGTAAATGGTTTAATTTAAAAATTGGGTGAATAACTTACTGCATCATGTTCCAACCACAAAACTGCTTTCATGGTTCCGGTGTGATCTTCTAAATCGTATGTAACTGTTGTAGAAGTAACGTCGAATTTGCGAACGATACATACAAGTTTAAGCTGTAAAAGTTGCACGAATTAAATGATTTCAGTATATTATTTTTTTCAAAAACAAGCGCAGGGCGACGCTTCCTCCCCTTCTTATCTTTTTGTTTCATTTTTAGTTACTTTGTGTGGACTTTTCTTTCATATACAAGTGCAGGCTTGCGGAATGAATCTGATGATTTCAGAAAAGCGCAGGATTTTAGATTTGTTGTTTAGTAATTTCATTAGTGTTTACCTGCAATTGTGTGAAATTCACTTTCAAAAACAAGCGCAGGGACGACACTCCCTTCGTTTCTTATCTTTTTTATTCGTTTTCTGATTTTACAATGAATGTTTAACTGCAATTGTGTGAAATTCACTTTCAAAAACAAGCGCAGGGCGACGCTCCCTCCCTTTCTTATCTTTTTGTTTCATTTTCAGTTACTACATTGTGTGGACTTTTCTTTCATATACAAGTGCAAGCTATCGCTTTCATCTTTTCTAATCTTGTAGATTCGTTGTTAGGAGTAAACGTGAGTAATTTGAGATGTTTTATTCATATGTTATGTACGTTGTAGAAAGAAAATGAATGATAAGTGAATAGGAATGATGTGATTGAAGGTTTGTTGTGTGATAATGATTTCTAGTGTAATAAATTAATGAATTTATATGGAGTGATCTATGAATGTGGTTGAAGTGAGGGTGGTTTGTTTGGTTGAAAATGTTTGACGAGGGCTGATTGTTTGATGAGTGATTTTAGGGTTCGTGCTACCCCTTTTGTTGGGATATAGCGTGAAGATACGTATGTATGTTATTTTTGACTTACAATTGTTGTAGGTGCTCCCCACATGGTAAATTCATCTCCTTCAGATTTCTTGATCATGCCGATGACAATAGGAGTTACAGATTGAGCCTTTCTGGGTTGCTACAATTATTGGAAGTTACAAAAATATTAATCAAATTATTTCCAGTACACTTACACCTTGTTTTTTGCCTGTCCCAGGTGAATCAAATTTATTTGTAGTATCATAAAACCCGCCACCGCCTCCCCCAAAATCATTATTGTCCATCGCAGCTGGAAATTTCATAGGTTAATATCGTAAATACATGATTCAACAATGTATCAACTTACTATCATTGCCAGTGCTTCCCCACATTGTTACTAATTTGTATAAACAATAAAATTAATAAATTCGTGCACAAAACTACAGACGTTACAACTTTTTACAGCCGGCTTCCCGCGAAAACAACTTCTGGAACAAAGAAGAAGAGCTCTTGACATTTCAATTTTAGGTTAGCTAACAATGTCTTTAAACAATGTTAAAAATAAAAAGAGTAATTGTTGGCTTATCTGGAGGAGTAGACAGTGCAGTAACAGCATTACTCTTAAAAAATAAAGGTATACAGAGCTTGTTATGGCGAAAAATGTATTTAAAATGTTTATGTATATAGGATTTGATGTTCATGGGGTTTTCATGCAAAATTGGGATATAGCAGATGAACAGGGCCAATGTTCAGCTGACAAAGATTTTAAAGATGCTTCAGTTGTATGCGAAATATTAGGAATACAATTACATTATATCAATTTTGTCAAACATTATTGGAACTATGTTTTTAGGTAACACGGTTAACACTGCACTTAATATCATTGTTTAATTATTAAACTTACGATTGCAGCAATTTAATTAAAGACTACGAAACCGGATACACACCAAATCCAGATATTCTATGCAACAGACACATAAAATTTGATTATTTTATACGTCATGCTAAAGAAAAACTAAAAGCTGATGCCGTGGCTACCGGTCACTACGCAAACACTAGTTTCGGCTGTTATTTAGAAAATTACGACCAAAACAAAAGTAAAACACCATTTAACACTAACAACAATTTTTTAACTCACTTTTTGTTTAACAGAAGTTAAATTATTACGAGCGTCATGTATTCACAAAGATCAAACATTTTTTCTAAGTCAAGTAAAAGAGGAATCATTACGGCATGTAATGTTTCCATTAGGAACTTTAATGAAATCAGAAGTAAAACAAATTGCTCAAGACAATGGACTAACGCATGTCGCAATAAAAAAAGAAAGTATGGGCATTTGTTTTATAGGAAATCGCAATTTTCGTTCGTTTATTTCAGATGTAATATAACTATTTAATAATTAATTGTAGCATTTTAAAAGTTATTTAATTTTTTCAGTATATCGTAAATAAACCAGGAAATTTTATAGATCTTGATACAAATATAAAAGTTGGCGAACACCAAGGTATCCACCAATGGACAATTGGACAACGAAGCAGATTAGGAAATTATCCAAAATTACTTTATATTGCAAGAAAAGTTATTAAAAATAATAACATCTATGTTGTACGTAACAATTAAATAATCTAGAAATTTAAAGATATTACATTCAGGAAAATTGTTATTTTGTTAAATGATTTGCATTCTTGGGCAAAGTTTATTTTCGAAATTTGCATTCGCAAAATTACATTCTAGAAATTAGTATGTTGGGAAATGGTTATTCTCAAATTTTGCCATTCGTGAAAATGCATTCTATAATGTGTTCGTGAAATTGTTTTTCGATAAAATTGTTTTTCTTTAAAATTCTCATTCAGGAAATTGTATTCTGGAAAATGAACGGTAACCATTTTATATATCGCGTCTTTTACCCTTTACTGGGTGTGGCACTTTGCCGAAGCAGATCTCGGTGATATATTTTGCGCGTGAAGTGCGGTTACCAATCGTCAAATCACGGCCCCCAAAGATGTTAGTGGTGGAGAAGCCACAGGGGTAGTTTTTGAAATTATGAAAATTGTTTGTCGCCTGTTGGAATCGAACCAGGGTTCTCAGGATCCACAGGCCGACTTCATACCACTGAGTTAGCCACCACCATTTTAATTTATCAAATTAATATTCTACCATTCTGATTAAATTAATTATTATTTAAGAGAGAAAAAGTCAGCCGGTGTCAAGATTTGAATTCGAGACCCTTAAAAGCGTTTTAGCAACTAGACTAGTTTATTTAAACTTTTTTATAATATTTTTTCATATTATTCAGGTTAACGGATGGAAACACTCAGCATTATTAAGTGATATATTCATCACTAGTAAACCGCATTGGATTAATTCCGAACCAGAAGAACTAATCAACGATAACATCTTTGAATGTGAATTTAAATTTCAGCATGTTGAAATTTTGAGAAAATGCGCAATGTGCCAAAGTAAAAACGGACTAATAGTTACTCTACAAGAACCGATTCGTGCCTTAACGGCGGGACAATATGCAGTGTTTTACAAGGATAATGAATGTTTAGGAAGTGCTAGAATTACTTATCCAGGACCTTCGGAGTATTTTACGAATAGATATAAATTAAATAAAACCAAACTTAAAGAAGATTCCTCAAATTGTGAAAATAAGGATGATGAAAATGTAGAGGAAGAAGAAATTAAAGTACGAACTGTAGCATAATTTTTCGTAATTATAATAAGAAATAAACTGTACAAATAATTGACATTTATATAAAAAAATCATACCAATCTTATCTTCTGTAACGTTTTGAATCATCTCGATCTCTTCGGTCGTATTCTCTTTTTCTGTCATCTCTTTCGTAGTCATTACGTCTTGGTTTTGTGAAATCTCGGTCATGTCTTCTTTCTTCGTGTCTGTCGAATTTTCTGTCTTCATATCTATCATTTTTCCTTTCTTCGTGTTTATAGTTTCTCCTATCGTCTGGTTTATCATCTCTTCTGTATTTAAGATAATCTTCTCTGCTGTTGTAATACTTTCTTTCTTCTCTTAGTTCTTCAGAAGTTTTCCTTACATCTCTTTCATCTTCGATTTTAATGATGTCTGTTGAAAAATTTTCTTCATCTTTTAAAGTTTTATTTCTTACATCATCTTCTGAATCACTAGCAGATTTTTTCTTTTCTTTTTTAGATTTATTTTTTGATTTTTTCGAATGTTTTTCGTCATCTTCAGAACTGGATTCATCTTCACTTGAGTTATTGTCTTCACTACTATCGCTGGAAGATTCACTTGAGCTGACTTGTTTCTTCTTATGTTTTTTCTTACTCTTTTTCTTCTTTTTGTCTTTCTTTTGCTTCTTTTCTTTCTTTACCTTGACTTGCGATATTGATGCCTCGTCTTCTTTTTCTATTTTAATGGTTCCAATTGGTAATCTTGGCGGCAATCTGAAGCCATCGGGCGGTGCTTCCTTTTCTTTGGCGAATTCGGGGAGTTCTGTACTTGGTATTGGCATTGGTGGTCGTTTTTCTAGTTTTACATTTGGTCCACAACCTTCTTCATGAATTTTGCGAGTTTCTGCATCTACGGCCTTCTTATCTTTTGGCATTTTGTAATCAGTTACATGATCAACTCTAATGGTTCTTCCCAATACTTTTATTCCATTAAAATTATCGACTGCTAAATTAGTAGATTTTTGATCTTCATAACAAATGAAACAAAACCCTTTCTGCTTCCCGGTGTCTTTATCACGAACAAGATTTAGATTAACAATTTCTCCATACTGCGAAAATACGCAAATTATGTCTCCTTCCGTCAAGTCATAGGGCAGACCCCCAACAAAAACCCAGGCACTGCCTCTGTACTGATCATGCCAAGATGTTTTAAAAGTTCTGTGTAATTCTTGCTCGCTCAGCTTTTTAACATTTTTCATATTACTGAAATAAAATTAATAAACATTATTTATAAATCTCTTACCTAACCCTACTTATTTATACTCACGTCATTGGATTCATTTTAAAGAGATTTTATAATACTTTTTACTGTAAAATGTAATTAATTGAAGGTAAATAAATTTATTTTAAAATATATCGCATAAATGTACTCAAAAACAAGGTGTAAACTTTTCTGCATAATCTTTTGCAACACACTCATTCGCTGTCAATTCGTCAACTAGATCACTAGATAACCTAAAATGAGGGAGAAGGTAACAAAAGCAATATAAATGTCATTAACAAAATAACTAATTAAAATTATATTAGGACGATTTTATACCTCACTGGTCACCATATGCCAAAGTTTACGATCCAATAAAAATCGGTTCAATAGACGGAACCGATGTAGAACCCCATGATCGAGCAGTCGTCAGAGCATGTCATTCAGAATATCGTCCAAATCGCCACGTTAAAGGTAGGCCCCAATGTACTATCTTCGTCAGTCGTTTACATCCAAAAACCACGAAAGAAACCATCAAAGAAATATTCTCACGGTACGGTAAAATCCACCGATTTCGCGTCGTAAAAGACATCGTAACAGGAATTCCAAAAGGATATGCATTTATTGAATACGAATCCGAATCATCTGCAGAAGAAGCTTACCGCAAAGTGTACAAAATGAATGTTGATGGTAATGAATTATTTATTGATTTCGAATGTGAAAGATTGCTAAAAGGATGGAAACCGAGAAGATTGGGCGGTGGTTTTGGAGGAAGGAAAGAATCAGGGCAGCTAAGATTCGGAGGCAGGGACCGTCCTTTCAAGAAACCAATTATTACAGGAAGAATGTCGGATGAAAGATTTGACGAAAGGAATGGGCGACACAGAAGTCGCAGCAGGAGCAGAAGTAGAAGCGACAGAGACAGAAAATACAAACATGAAAGAAGATAATTTTTCACTTTAATAATTTCCTAAATCATTTGAGAAATTTGTTCATTGATAGCGGCGGATCAAAATATTGCCAAATCTCTACAAAATATGTCATTCATCAATAGTAAAAAGTAGTGAAATTATGGTGCGTTGTCCTTGACTCGCCAGTTTTTGTGGCGACAACTATAATCAGTAATAAGGATTTGTGTTTTAATGAAGGTTCAATTTAACGTAAAATTCAGTAATTACAGTTTATTATTTAAAACAAAACTACACAAAAGATAAATCATTATCAATAAAACATCTTGTAAAATACGTAATTAAGTAAAATGTAAAGTAATAAATTTGTTTTATTATATAAAGCTATATTGATAGGTAAATACAAACTTTGCTTAAAAATTTATTTTGAAAATACAATTTTTGTCACAGTTCCCTGGAAAATACTGCGTACAAACTATATTTACAACTAAAACTACATTATGTTCTGAAAACTAACTTAATATTTTAGGTAATAAAAATATTACCAAACTTTCCGAGTATAGGACGAGTCAATAAAATTTGTAAGTATCATACAAATTCATGAGCAATAAAATTAATAAATTGAGGTTCATAATAGATGAATACGAATTGGAATAATTAATTAATAGATTTAATGCACGATTCACTAAATAGTAAAAAAAAAACCAGATAAAAATAACAAATACAAGCTGATGTTTGATTAAAATGAATTTTATTTTAACTATCCATGACTATCTGTTGATGTGTGTGTTAAATTAGAATTTTCTGCCGATAGATCTGCGAAATTTTCCTCAGAATTGATAACTTGGCTTGAATTTTCCTATCAAATCACAAAATTTTTACTAAAATGCTTATTAATACCTTCTTGACAATTCTTAATGTTAAAGAAATAATAAATATATTTATAAACTTACCTTATCCTGAGTTTTCTTCTCATTTCTTGCGTTGATTATTTTTGACTCTTCCTGATCATCTAATTCATCCCAATGAGCTTGTTTTGTTCCTGTAAACAAATGAAAATAAGTAAACAAAGGAAAATGAATAAATACAATTTCATGCATATTTATTTTTATATACCGGGTTCAGCACATAAAATAAACATTTGATTTTCACTCATATCTTTTGTCAAGTTTTTGAATTTTTCACATTCTTCATTAAATACTTCCCAAAATGATTTATCTTCTGGGATTGTGAATAAAACCTACAAAAAATAAACACAAATTTAATTAGTTATTAAATAATAATCATTTATAAAAATAAATATATCATCACGCCTTCTACCCATTACTGGATGTGGCACTCTGCCGAAGCAGATCTCGGTAAGTGATAGATTTTGCGCGTGAAGTGCGGTTACCAGTCGTCAAATCACGGCCCCCAAAGATGTTAGTGGTGGAGGAGCCACAGGGATAGTTTTTGAAATTATGAAAATTAAAATAATAATAAAATGTTTATACCTTAAATTTGCTATAAACAATGTCGGCCTTAGCTCGGATTTGTTCAGCATCTTTTTTAAATTCTTCCAATTCCTTTCCTTGCAGTTTCCATTCTTTAACATTTCCAATATACCTCCTAAGACGTTTCACCATTTCCATAACATGCGAATGTTTTTTCAACATTAAAGGTTCGATGTTTAACTTCAACATAACATCCAAATCTTTTAAAGCTTCTTTAGGATCAGCTTTATCTAAAGCAAGATTCGTTTTTATTGCGGCATCAAGTTCAACTAACGTTGCTTCAATTTTTAAAAATTTAAGTTTAGTTCTTTTGCGTTCCATTATTCTGTTTCTTATCACATCAGAAAGTTGATCTTCTGTGAGTTCTAGTTCAAATTCGAAGAGTTCTGGTTTATCTTCTGGTCTTAAAGTTCCATCTTCGATTTTTTCTTTGAGTTCGAGGGCAGTTCTTGCGTCGGATTCCTTCCAACGCAATCTTTCGATCTCTGTTTCGACTTTTTCAGGTCGGTTTTGATTTAGTTTTATACCGACATATTGATCGGGTGTTAATCTCGCTAGTAAAATTTTATTTTGTGCGTCACTATTAGGGCCATCTTCGGGTTTTTCTAATTGATAAATATTTTTTGTTACATTTATTAATTATAAGGGCCAGTTTTTCAATCACCGATTAATTTTAATCATGATTAAATAATAATGGAAACTATGATTACCATTATTATTTAATCATAGCTGTATTCCATTTACCACTTAGTTTACTTAAATCAGTTCAGATAAATTTGACAGATGATCAAACGAACGGAATTAAACAAATTGATGCACTTATCGGGGTGAATTATTTCGAATAAGTAATTCAAGTACTGGAAATAAAGTCGGCGAAGTAATCCAGCGAATTAAATAAGTGATCTGGTTCAGTAAATGTAAGTTAAATCAGATCCAAATGTCAAATGGAATACGCCCCATGATTAACATTAATCGCGAGTAAACCGCCGATTGAAAAACTGACCCTAAAACAAATTAACTCACCGTTTCCTTTTTCGGCGTCCTTTACACATTTTTCAAATTCTTCGATAATTTCGCGTAAACTTTGTGGCGTTACAACTTTAAATTTTGTTGGTGTTGTATCTTTTTTATTCATTTCATCATATTCATCATCCGAGGAACTGAAAGTCGCTTTAAAGTAGTAACAAAATTACTAAAACCTGATAAAAACTTACCTATCGTCATGAGTTTTATGTTCTCTATTATTATTACTCTTTTCCTGATATTCCATTTCATTTTCTTCATCTGATAAAAAACTTTCTGGAGACTTTCTGCTATGGGCAGTTCCAGAATCTGTAGGTTTTAACCTATCCTCTAGACTTACTTTACTAGATTTTGGACCAGCTAAAACATTAAATAATGTACCTATGAGATTAAAATATGTAATGATTTACATACCGGTATTTTTCGCAGACTTTTTTCTTGATTCTGCTGTTGACGAATCGACTGATAATTTTCGTTTAAGCCCACGTTTAATTTCTTCTTCTTTTTCAATATCAGACGTGGGCTAAAAAGTAAATAAGATAATGAAACTGTTATCAATGAATAAGCTACTTTTACCTCTTCTGTTTCTTCCAAGACAATTCCATCTTGATCTTGAGCAATGGCAGCTTCAATTTCTTCGATGGCATCATTATAATCTTTTCTTTTTAATGATTTCACAAACTGTTCTTTATGTTCTAAATATGAGAACAAATCTTCAGCTTTAACTAAACCTCTGAAAAAAAATCGTTAATTGAGCAACATTGAAAGGTCTCATAAATGATTTGTTATTATCTTTGAAGCTTTGAGATAAATACTGATATTATGTGGCTGTAATCTTTCAAAAAGTCCATTATGGCCGACATTCACGTCAACTTAGTTTTGACAAATTCTTGTAAAATATAACATAAAGAATGTATGGTTTAATCGCACACTGCCTTGAAGCTTCACAAGACACTATCGACAGAAACCATTTGATCTAGGAATGGTCCACGCATATACGGTAAACTGAACTCGTATTGACGGTAGATTGTTCCATGCATAATGCATTCCAAAGGTAAAGTATCAGTTTATTACTTACGTTTCTCCGGTCCCATAAAAGAAAACCTTGAATCTCTTTCCAGTGCCAAGATCCTCATCAACCTGGAATGAATTATTCAATTAAATCATAACCTAATTTTTTTTTCTTGCAAGAATCTTACCCTCGCTGGCCACGCCGGATAACCCTTGACCTTAGCAAATACTTTGTCGCCAAGGGATATATGCTTCACTTTCTTCATATTATATTTTCTATATTATCCAACTGCATACGGTAATATACGCAATTGTAAACAAAATTGTTTCGCACACAAACCAAACAAAACTTTCCTCTCGCTACTAGACAAATCTCCATTCGGATATCTCCGGCCGCGTTGGTTGTCACTCGGCAACAATCGTTGCTATTGCCGCCATACAAGAATCTGGTAAGAAAAAAATTTAAAAAATAATCAGTAACAGGATAATTAAAATTCTTTTAAATATTGATGTCGAAACATTTTATTTTTAAAACATTTATACATCGACATATTAACAGAATATTGAAATATCAGCTTTCAAATCTGTTTCATAAAAAATGTAGGACATTTGTGAAATAAATATAACTGGCACATATTCAACCACTCTTGACAATAACACTATTTGCTAGCATTATAGTGAGCACTTCATAAAAAACGTTTCATGGTGTATAACAATTTAAAAGGCACGCATATAATGAAACAATGCACACGATTTTTTAAATTCTTGCAAGAAACAAACTGTGTGTGGGTTTGTGTGCACTTGCATCTTCTAAGAAAAATTATTTAAGTTCTGAGAGTTTGAGCATATTTAAAAGTAAAACCTTAATTTATAAGTACTGTAAATGCGGTAATAAAGTAAATGAATCATTTACCCTGTCGATTAATACTGATTTCACAGTAAAATAATATATCAAATAAATAAAATCCTAAAAACAAATTTAACAATGTATGAAAATACTACAGCATAGAAAAATATTTATCCTAATATTTAAAAAATTAAACTGCGGCGACTCTCTTATTTTCTCTCAAACATCAATAGACATTTGATTTTTATTACAATAAATTTAACTTGTATAAAAATGTTCAGGAACTCAATAATTAAATAATTATTCATATTTTGTAAAATTCTTACATACCACATGCTCTCAAATTAAGTTTCTATAAAATCATAATTACATTTATTAAACAAGTACAAAACAAAAATAATAAAGAAAAAATATACATTTTAATCATCACATAATTTACAACAAGCGCTTCAAACTAGAAATTAAAACATAAAATTAATCATTCGTTAACAACTAAATAAAGTAATAAATTACCACAATCAATCAATCATCCATGCACACAAGTAGTAACGTAAGATTAGGGGGACATTGGGATACAGAACAGGGACATTTAGAGATAAAGCTGAACATCCAGGATTTGATTTGAGTTACGAGCGCGTTTTTAGTAACGTATCGTGGTGGTTGTACACCAGGCTACCGATGAGGGACACGAGAGTTCTATCTAACCATGTGACAGGGTTTGGGTAGATTAGGCCCCCTTCGTAGAATCCCAGGTGGCCCCCATGGGCCAGTTCCAAATACATCACGCTGTGGTGATCCTCTGAAACAAATAATAGATCAGTTATTAAAAAGTATGGGCTCAATGGTATCAAGTCGAGCTATGGATACGAGAATCCGAGTTCGATTCTCACTTACCGAGATCTGTTACAACAGAGCAGTGGTTTGCAAAGTGTGGGTCGCGAAGATATTGAAGAGGAGTCGTCGGATGCTATTTACAAATTTTAAAATACAAGTTTCCAAAGAGTCTTCCCGTTTATTTAAATTTTAAGGATTAATGAAATGAAAAATATAATATATATGATTTATTTAGATGATTATATTCACGTTTGTTTCTATTCACGGTTAATTTAAAAAAATATTAAAGTAGATATGAAATTGAGGATTTCACCATTTAATCCTCATATATTTTCACATAATTATGCATATTTTGATCCACAATATATATTTTAATCGCCGGAGTCGTGATCGCAAAAATGTCTGTTAATGAAAATGCCAATTTTTTGTTGAACCAGTTTAAAAACAAAAAAAATTGCTTTTGTCAACGTGTTTTACATCAAATAATATGCTATAAATTATTTGCAAGATTGAATATAAAATGTTTAGTTACCTGCAAAAGATTTGATGGGATTCAAAAGTGCATCTGGAATAATGGGATCATCTCTAGCATTGATAAACACCATGGGTGTTCCAATATTTTGTAAATAATTAATACTTGAGCTCCATTTATACAACTCTGATATGGTCTTAAATTGATGAATTTTTCTGTAAAATAAACCATTATAAATTAACAAATAAATATTTAAAAACTCAGTTTTTAATTTTACTTTGTGTAGGCATCATCTAATTCAGGAAGTGTAGCAGCAGCAATTATTTCTCTTTCGTTTAACTTATGTCTAGTTTTAACTTCTTCTGATAATAATACATGTCTGTGTCGTAAGATTATGCTCTTCATGCTTTCTGTCATCACGTACAAGTAGAACCGACGGAAATTCTGCCAATTTAGTAGCCATTTTGTACCCCTGTAATAAAAAAAACTTGATATTTTAATCAAACATTTTATGTACATGAAGGTAGAAATGGAAAATTAAGAGTGTTCGGATTCTGGGCTTTATTTCGGAATTATGGTTGCTTTCATTCTCAAGTCAGCAAAACAATAGTAGAATAAATAAAAATTGAATAAACATATATTCAATAGTTACATTAAATTAACACAACTGATGTTAAAATAATTTTGTCAATTTGTTTAATTTCAATTTGCACAAATCTGCGAAATTGGTACAAAAAAGTAATAATAATAACTATTATGGGTTTAATTTGGTTCGTTACGAAAACTAAAATGAAATCGTGATAATATTTTAATTATTATAAAAGTTGAATGTTAATATTATTATTGTTTTGTCATTTATATTTTTTATGGGGTGGCTAGGTCAGTGGTATCGAGTCGGCCTATGAATCCTGGTTCGATCTCCACAGCCGACAAACATTTTCACCAATTTAAAATTACCCCTGTGACTCTCCCAACCACTAACATCTTTTGGGGGCCGTGACTCGACGGCTGATAACCGCACTTCACGCGCATAAATATATCACTTACCGAGATCTGCTTCGGCAGAGTGCCACACCCAGTAATGGATAGAAGGCGTGATGATATATTTATTTATCTATTTATATTTTCAATCATAGTAAAAAAAAAGTGATTAGTAACTTTATTTCATAGAAATGATAATAATTATAAACGAGTTCCTCAGTATTTTCGTGATTTTAAACTGTTACAATTATAAAAATAAATACAATGACCAAGAACTTTTAACAATTGCTATAATCTCACAATTATACTCTAAAGTCCACTTACTCAATTGCACAGTATCCTTGACAGATGGAGACCCCTCCAATGATATTCTTAGGCCTCTCGCGATCGGATTCCCCCATGTACTTAGTGACAAGGTTCCCTCCAAGACTGAATCCCACGCAAACGACTTTCGATCGAGGATGGCGTTCAAACAAATGCGTTACCATTTCATTGTAATCACTTGTGTGCCCTACGTCAACATAACTAATGGTTAGTACATGAAAAGATAAACATGGCAACTTTGTTAGTAAGTGGAAAGAAGTTTCATTATAATTTCAATCCAATAAATTATTTAATAAATGATAAACAAAAATGAATATAAATGTGCAAAATGATAATATATACTTTCAAAGAGATAACTATAACTTTTACTTGTAAATCTTTCCAAATTATTTTAGACATTAAAAAAAAAATAACTCAAATATTTCATATTATACAGGAATGTTAATTTTGAAATATTCAATTATTGGCTCTCCTAATTGTTTCTCAGGAAAACAGTTAAATAGTTTTTAGTAGACAACAAAAATTCTACATGAAATGACATTCTAATTCATAAAAAAAAAAATATATATCATCACGCCTTTTACCCATTATTGGATGTGACACTCTGCCGAAGCAGATCTCGGTAAGTGATATATTTATGCGCGTGAAGTGCGGTTACCAGCCGTCACATCATTTCCCTTTATCCGGGACAGATAACTTCATTAAATAAATGTTAATTTTAATCGAATCACTAGGTGCCATAAATTGTTATAATTAATTTGTACTGTTCTTTGTTATCATTTAGTCTTTTGAGCTTTATTATGGATGTTGTTTGTTATAAAATGTCAAATGTATTTAATTGCAAGTACATATTTGTATTATTGTTAATTGCTTCTGACGCACCACCCTGTATATTTTCCGCTAAAAAATACTTCTACTAAAAATGTATTCTTTGACAGAGAATAATATTTGATATTTGATGGAAATCCTGTAGATTTTCAATTCATTTAAACCATTAAAAAATTTTAACTTTAGGCAGTAAAAGTAATAGTCAGTTAAAATATTAGTAAATAAGTCTTCAAAATAGAAAGATTTAAAATATTACTAATTAATTTTAAAAAAAGTCCAATTACAATAAGTGTTCGAATCTAGAAAAAGTACCCTTTCATTTGATTAAAATGCATTTTAAAGTTATCTAATATGACCCAAATACTTTCTTAGAATTAACAAAATTAGATCTGCATTACGTAATAAAACCTAAATCAATTATTTTGGCATAATTGCTTTTAAATGCATTTTAAATCGATAAGTCTTTCGAAAATAATAATTTCTCGTCATACCATAGCTAAATACTCTTGGGGCAGTCACAGGAACACTTTGTAAGGCCCCAACATGATTGAGAACAGCGCATCGGTAACCATGGCATTGAGCATAATGTACAAATGTTCGGACATAGACACTCTCGGATGTATTACCGATTCCAGGACATATCGCAATGGTTACGTCATCTGAAACAATTGTAATCACACATTAATTATCATAAAAACATGGAAAGATACATTCTCAAACTCTACACAATATGGAATAAATTATATAGATGAAATACACAGAAACAGAATAGAAACCATTAAAAATTAAACAATAGGAATTTTTGATTGTTAGTTTTAAGGAAATAATTAATTAAGCTGACAGGTAAAAGGAAAGAACGTTGACTCAATTTAATCTTTTCCAATTACTAAAATGGGTTAAATTCTAAGCTAAGATTAACATGTTAACCTAGTTTTAACGGACAACCCTTTTATGAACAGTCCAACAATTTTCTAAATTAAAAGCACTTTAAATTGATGAACAAAAATTAGAAGAGTTTAATATCCAATTTTAAATTATTTTTAAATTGATAGCAATTGACATATTAACGACAGGATTCATATTACGCAAAACAAATGACTTTTAAATAGATTTTCTAAGAAGCAGATCTGTTTTAACAACGGTTTATTTATTTATTTATGCTACTCTGTACAACAGGAACATAATCCTAATTACAGTACCGCATTAGCTAAAAAATAATTTAACCGTTTCGCAATTATGATTTAATTGTAAACCAAAATATTTTTAAAAAATTGTGCGTGCTTGTAACTCAATTTTTTTAAATTATTGTCTAAGGTCTAGGATTAGGTTGTGACCCATGATGTCCGAGTTCAAATTTTGGCTAAACAAATTTCAGCGCAAAAAATCATTTCAACTCTTCTATGAAAATCTGCAAGACTTTTAAATGAGTAAAAATCGTTATAATTTTGATAGAAGTGGTGTAAATTGTTGAAATTGAGGGTGTGAGATTATATAAACCACCTAAAAATAATTCGATAAATATAATTTAAAGTTAAAACGAATTAGAATGAAAGAAATTATGAATGTGGAGAAAGCGAAAGTGGTATATTAGTATTAAAATGTTTGACGATGATTAATTGAGGGATGAATCTAATATGGGGTGGCTAGCTCAGTGGTATGAAGTCGGCTTGTGGATCCTGAGAACTCTGGTTCGATTCCCACAGGCGACAAACAATTTTCATAATTTTCAAAAACTATCCTTTTGGCTCCTCCACCATTAACATCTTTGAGGGCCGTGATTTGACGACTGGTAACCGCACTTCACGCGCAAAATATATCACTTACCGAGATCTGCTTTAGCAGAGTGCCACACCCAGTAATGGGTAGATGGCGTGATGATATATTTATTTATATGAATCTAATAAATACGAGGTCTGCTCAGGAGAATTGAGTCGACCTGTGGATTTGAGAACATCGGTTCGATTCCTACAGCCGACAAACAATTTTCACCATATTAAAATTATCCTTATGGCTCTTTCTCTACTAACATCTTTGGAGACCATGATTTGACGGCTGGTAACTGCAATTCACGGGCGTGAATATATCAATTAGAGATTTGTTACGGCAGAGTGCCAGACTCAGTTATGGGTAAACGAGGTGATGATATATTTATTTATTTATCTGTTCAAAAAGTATCGAACCTTTGGTCAGCAAAAATTATTCATTTCGAGGTCTTGAGCTCTAATCCCCTTCAAAGTAGTAATTGCCAAATTTCTCTCAGCGATCCCGCCATTATTGGAAACATTTCTGGAAAGCTTTTTATGGACTGATTTGTAGCTGAGTTGTTGCATTTTGCATGTCTCTTTTGACTGAAACCAGGTTGCTTTCAGCGGCATTTTCAGCTTGGGGAACAGGGTTCAGGAAGTCGGAGTCACTTTCAGACGAAGTTTGCGCTTCGGCACGAATTTTCCAGACACTCTCTTCATGCTCAACTCCTCGGTCAAAATTGAATGTACCGATCCAATACTTACTCCCACCTCGTTCGCCAATTCTCGGACAGAGATACGACAGTCTTGCAAAACCAAAGTTCGTACTTTGTCAATAACAATGTCATTTCGACTTGTTGACGGTCTACCAGGACGTGATTTGCTGTCCACTGACGTGCAACCATTTTTAAAACGGTTATACCACTCTTTTATTCGTGCGATGCTCATGGCAGTGTCCCCGAAGGCTTGTTGAATTTTTCGAATGGTTTCCGCTTGGGTGTTACCAAGCTTTTGGCAAAATTTTATGCAATATCGCTGGTCAAGTCGTTCTGTCATTTCGTTAAAATTGAAAATCAACGAACTCTCACTACATTTACTACTGACTGGCAGTCTGCGACCGGGAAAACTTCACGCATGCGTATGAATACTGAAGGACACCATCTGTACTTCATTTGTTTACGCGGAAAAATAAGGTTCAATACTTTTTGAACACACATGTTCAGTAATGTTTCATGATATTATATGGAGTTTTTCTAAATTTAATGCTGTGTCGTAAGTTCAGTCAATAGTTTCTACGCACTTAGGAAACACGAGCATTCGTAAAATTATGGCAAAAAGTTTTCGAACATATGACATATGTCCCCTTCCACTTATAAATTGTATTACTCATACAACGCAAATTACATAAATTGTATAACTTCGAAGGTCGGTTCAATCCACAAGATTTTATCAGAATCTGTCTAACATGGATCATTTAAATATCGAAAAGAGTACCTTGACCCGATAAAAAACGTTTAAATAAATATGATGATACATTTATCAATTACTACAAATATAAAAAGTGTTTTAAGCTATTTTTATAACCGGAGAAAGTTAGTTTTTGTTATAATTAGATTAAAAATCTCTGACATGACATGAATTGGGTTTTCGTGCAATATGTTTGATAAAAACTCGATATGTATTTAATGTTTTTAATCTGGCAGAAAGCGCTGATCATTCAATTGAACACTTTTTATATTAAGAATGTAATTAATAAAAAATATTACCGTTAATGAGTGAAAGAAAGTATTTAAGAATACAAAGTTTGCAATGAGTAATACCATTCACTCTTGTATAGAAATAAAAATTACATACATACTTTTCTCATAGTTACAAGAAGTAATAAAAAACACATTACTTTATAAATAAATTATTACATAATATATGTATAGCAAAATCATTAAAAATTCATATAGACTTGAAATAAGTAAAGTATTAACATCTGTAATTTAGATTTCTGAAAGTTATGAACAAGACAATAATCTCTATTATCAAACTAACATTAAACATGTTGAAACGCGAAATCATATATCAGTTAAAATTTTATTAACCAATGTTCGAAACAAATGAAACCTATTATTAAATCATCATTAAGTCAAATTTAAATCGTTATTAAGACCAATATAATAAATTTACTTCTTTCGCTTTCCACCTAATTTAATTCTAGATATTATCATTATATCATTAGCCAAATTTTCACTGCGATAACTGCGATGCAGATTTCATAAAAATGTGTAACAGCAATGGCAAACTATTACATTACGTAACTTCAATTATTTAAGGTGAAAATTATTTGCATGTATATGAGTGTGAGTTGGTAACTGAACATTTGATTTGACTGGATCTTTTTGAAATAAAATAGATTGTTATTATAAGTGAAACATATTTTGTATTGTACATATTTTTAAGTTAAAGGTTGAAGATATTGTAAAATTTTTTAAAACATTAAATTTTGTAAATAATAACGAAAAATAGTTACAAAAGTTTGATATAATTTCTCAAAAACGGTCGGTAGAAAAACAAAAAAAATCTGTATTTAACATTTATTTATTTATGCTACACTGTACAACAGGAACTGAAACCCATTTACAGTATATAGTCCGGATTTACCGAGCCGCAGTGTGGTAGTTCATATATTTTTTAGCTTGAGTAGGATTCGAACTCAGGACCTTCGGATTCGAATGTCGTACTGCCGGACAATAAAAATGACATCACACCTTCTACCCATTACTGGATGTGGCATTCTTCCGCAGCAGATCTCGATAAGTGATATATTTATGCACATGAAGGGCTGTTACCAGCCGTCAAATTACAGTTCCCAACGATGTTAATGGAGGAGAAACCAAAGAAGTAATTTTAATATGCTAAAAATTGTTTATCGGTCGTAAAAATCGAATTTAGTTTCTCAAATTAAATAGTCCGACTCGATACCATTACCATACCTCATAAATTTGGAAAAAATAAATAAATGAAAAGTGCTTGTTAACTGAATTTTTGAATATTTAATTTTTTAATATGGGGTAGTTAACTCAATGGTATGAAGTCGGCCTGTGGATCCTGAGAACCCTGGTTCGATTCCCACAGGTGACAAACAATTTTCATAATTTCAAAAACTACCCCTGTGGCTCCTCACCCACTAGTATCTTTGGAGACCGTAATTTGACGACTGGTAACCGCACTTCACGCGCAAAATATATCACTTACCGAGATCTGCTTCGGCAGAATGCTACACCCAGTAATGAATAGAAGGCGTGATGATATATTTATTTTTTTTATTTAATTTTTTTACACTTTTCATTTATAACAATAATTTCTACTTTTAAAAAAAATTGTGTTCAGTTAACTTCAGCGGGGGGTATTTTTTGGCTGAAATATTTTTGGCGTGGGTTATAATCGAAGTTCTATTTAAACATAATCCATCATCTAACTCGCTAAGCTATCTAATTTAAAAATATACGATAAAATACATCAATCAAAGTACTCATTTATTATTTCACAACAAACTATGTAGATTTATGGATTTATCAAATAAATAAAATGTCACGTTTGTGTAAAATTATCTCTAGTAGTAAAAAATGTCGAGACATTATCGTTTCTTGACTCATCCCCGACCTTAAGCCTAACCTTTAGCATTTTTTTTTCCACATTCTTTCCAACGGAAGACCAAACAACCATTTATTTAAACAAGATCAAAGTGATAGAACAGCAGCTCTACACGCTACATAATAAATAAAACAAAAGCCACCTAGTTTGAAGAAGTAAACAAAAACATGTGATAGTGTTTTTTACCTTCGTGACTCGTGTCCAAGGGTTGATAGACATCGAATGTTAGTGTAGAGCCATCTGATAACAAGAGACTGACGCGTTCACCGATAGGCCAGGGACATCGGACGCGGCCTATAATACTGTGGATTATTGTTTGGACATGGCCGCTGAAACCCCATAGTCTGGTTGGAATGTATCTGAAAAATTAAATAAATAAATATAAACTTTCAATTATTTCGGCATTTATTTTGTGATCAAATGAAAAGTAGTAATTTTGTTTAATATCACTTTATTTTATACAATTTTAGTAACTAGTTTCAACCATTTCGGTCATCATCAGACAATACATTCAGTAAATGCCAAAATAAATGTCTTGAATGGAATTCGAACAAGAGATCTTCGGATTCAAATGTCGTAGTTACACCACTGTACTGCCGGACAGCCGAAAATATACCTACATTGTTTTATGCCGGATTTATCAAAATATTATTTGATTTTATTAAGCGCGCTCAACTGCTTGGACATTATATCGCCTTGGTTGCTCGTTGTCGATGGTATGACAATGGCACGTAGAGTTACCCACCCATTTACTACTCGCATCTTTTATTAATCAAGGAAATGTATTTTTTATTTTATCACAAATGTTCGCTAGATTATTTTTCGAGCAACAAATTTTATCATACTTTTTTAATTAATAATTGTTTATCTGGGCAGTGAAATAAGTGCTTGGTGGTTGAGGCGAGAGCCGAAGTAGACTGTATTCTGAATACGCCAAACACATTTCACAGAAAAGGCGGACACAATAAGTTATTTACAACTGTATTATGTACAAAAAACTGCTGCATTTGTTACATATTTTAATTTATAAATCTTTTATTTTTTTCCTTTCAACACTACTTGTTTATTTCTATAGTACGAAGTATACAAACAACTAACGACCGGGGCATTATGATTCATAACGCCCGCTCCATTCACAAAACTCCACAGTTGATTACTACGTATAATCATAATAATTATTAATGAAAACTAATTATATATATTCTAATAAAAAATAAAATCTTGTATGCACAAGAAACGTTACTAGACTACAATGCCCTTGATGGATAAATAATTATTATCCTTATAAATGTAACCAAAAACAGCTGTAACCTTATTTGCATAGTTCCAGTATTTTAGCAATTTTAGCGGACGTTGCGAGTAGCAACGTAAAATAAAATAGTATTTTACAAAAACTATATGTACTATATAAAATTTAAAAGTTGGTATTAATAATTCGCAAACAGGAAGTGATATCATGCATTTACATCCGACATCATCAGCACTAGATATTAATATAGATCATGTTATAGAGAAAATATCAATAAATAAATAAGATATTTAATGCAGTAATTATTTTAAAATTTATATTTTTTCTTGATTTCCTTCTATGATTACGTAACGTAACGTAGACACAAACGTATTTCTACCATATAATTTATTTTAAATTACATTTTTTTACAAAAATATATTCATTCACTGTATCTAATTATAATGTTCTTTTCTGAAACATTTAATCAAAGTACGGACATAAATTAATAAATATAATGTTTGGTAAAACAAAATTATAATGATTTTCCATTGTTAATGTCAACATAATCAACTCCATGTACTTAGTCCACAATAATAACATTTATATACTGCAAATCAATATCTATTTAGCATGCATTAATAACACAACATTAACCTCATTCTAGAGAACATAAAAAATTAAAAAAAACAAAAGACATTATGTTATTTTAATGACAGAAAAACTTAACAACAAAATAAAAGTTTTTTATACCTTAGTTGAAACAATCAAATACAATAAACAGTATAATAAAAACACCAAAGAAATTATGAAGGTCAATTATCATTAGATTAATTTTTTGGTAAAGCTCGCTTCATCTCCTAAAAGCAAATATCTAACAGGCATATTAATAAAACAGATACCGTTTTTAGTTCCAATTTAACTCCATTTTTAATATACAAGAATACGCGATAATTATGGCACCGAGTTTTAGGGCAGCAAATGCACAACCTAATATGATGTACAAAACAGCACTCTGCAACTCCAAATTTATCAACAATCTTATTACTTTTTGTAAGTGACACTAATATTAGTTCGTTAAAATTTAGGCGATTTAATTTTTTGAAAATATATTGTTTAATTTTTCAAATATAACCTAAGAAAAGTAAAAATCAGATGATGTAAAAATTGTAAAAAAAAAAACTTTTCTCAAGTCTATATCTTAAAAACTAAACAACGGTATTGAATTCTTCGTGTCCGAATTGATTTATAAGCAAATATTTGGCAAATTTTAAGCGAATATCTCTTCATATCTCGTCTAGTTTGTGAGATATAGCCTCAGTAAAGTTCAAAATCTGAGATGAAAGTCAAATTTCGGGAAAATGCAACTTTTCCGGAGGGTATATCTTAAAAACTAAACAAGATATGAAAATGCGCTCAACGGCATAGAATTCCTCGTGTTCGAATTGACTTACAAGCTAATTTTTAAAGATTTTTATTTTTCGAAAATTTCTTAAGGGGTACCCCTTGGATTTTTTTCGATTTTAGGCTATTTTCAGACTGTTTACTCTAAAATTCTTCCTCGTACGAATATTGTAACGAAAATTTACATACATATGTATTTTGACCCGCTGAATTTAATGGTAAAGTCCCCAAGTGCATATGTCTTCTAGTTTTTGAGATATTGTTCAAAAACTGCTTGATGAAAAAATTTTGGTGAAAACTTTGAAAAAAATAAAAAATGCTGAAAATTTGTTTACAAGTTAAATGAAGCATGAGAAATTCAATGCCGTTGAGTGCATCTTCATATCTTGTTTAGTTTTTGAGATATAGCCTCGGGAAAGTTGAAAATATGATGAGGTAATATTTTTTGGAAATTTAACTTTTCCGGGGGTTATATCTTAAAAACTAAACAAAATATGAAAATGCGCTCAACGGCATTGAATTCCTCGTGTTCGAATTGACTAACAAGCAAATTTTTTGCGATTTTTATTTTTTGAAAATTTCTTAAGGGGTACCCCTAGGATTTTTTTCAATTTTAGGCTATTTTCAGACTGTTTACTCTACAATTCTTCCTTGTACGAATATTGTAAAGAAAATTTACATACACATGTATTTTGACCCGTTGAATCCAATGGTAAAATCCACAAGTTCATATATCTTCTAGTTTTTGAGATATTGTACAAAAACTGGTTCAAGAAAAGAGTCTGGCGGAAAATTTTTGAAATATAAAAATAGCAAAAAATTTGTTAATAAGATAATTGAAATTCAATGCCGTTCGCTGCATCTACATATCTCGTTCAGTTTTTTAGATATTGCATCGGAAACGTACCAAACTTGATAAATAAAGTTGGAAAAAAAATCACTTTTCCGGAATCTACATATATCTTAAAAACAAAACACGATATGAAGATGCGCTCAACGACATTGCATTCCTTTTTTGATATAGTCCAAAAACCGAACCATATGATAAACCGCGAACCAATACCGAACCGATTTTTTTACCGGTTTACAGCCCTGTTTCATTGACACTTAAATTTTAGCTCAGTTCTTGAACTTTACTGACAAACTGAATGCGATAAATTTGGTTTTAACAACAAAAATTAACATAAAATTTTTCTTAAATACCAAATATATATTTTCTATTCCAGTTATAATTTTTTTAACGTTCATGACAGCATCTGTTATAAATAAAGTCTTTTAAAAGATTTCTGATTAAACATATGTGACAAATGACTCATCGACATTAACTACTCATTTTTCATTCAATGGTAGATCGTAGGTAGATATAAATGGACAATGACGTCACTACGATACTTATCTTGATTTTCAATTGTTCGTTATATCATCGGTGCGAAATACAGAACAGGTTTTAATTATTTTTTGCTAGTAGATATCAATGACACGAAACTTGGAATATTTTTTAATTCACGTGTTTAACATGTGCTCTGTTTCCACACACGACATGATAAATATTATAATAATGATAAAATAGATACATCACTTATGTCAGAGAATTTATTTATCTGGATGATTAGCAATTGTTTCCTGTTAAATCAACTATTTTGCGAATCATAAACCAAGATCGGTTAAATTACTAAATTCTATTCATAAATTAGTCACGAATATAATTTCGTGACAAATTTTTATAACAATTTCACACATGAAATAAATAAATATATGATCACGCCATTTTCTCCAATCCTGATTTAGACCTTGAAAAAGAGTTATGAAGTCCTGGGAAATGTGTTGCTAGAATCACTAGTATAATCTGGACTCAAAATAAAATAATAAGTCTGTATTGGGTAAAGAATTTTTTTCCCTAGAGAAGAAAAGTAAAACTAAATCCATGGCAACTGGCAAACAATGACATAAATTGACATTAGTGACATCTAGGTAACAACTGTCAAGATAAATAAATTTTAACTAAATTTAATTATAGGTGGCTCAGTGGTTTTGACTCGGGCTGTGGATTCTATGAACCCTGGTTCGATTCGCACAGCCGACAAACATTTTCACCACTTTAAAATTACCCCTGTGACTCCCCCCCAATAACATCTTTGGGGGGGCCGTGCTTTGACGACTGGTAACCGTACTTCACGCGCACATATATATCACTTACAAAGATCTGCTTCGGCAAAGTGCCACACCCAGTAATGGATAAAGGGCGTGATGATATATTTATTTATTTATCTAAATTTCTTATAATAAAATTTTCATAATTTCAAAAAACTATCCCTGTGGCTCCTCCACCACTAACATTTTTGGGGGCCGTGATTTGACGACTGGTAACCGTACTTCACGCGCAAAATATATCACTTACCGAGATCTGTTTCGGCAAAATGCCACACGCAGTAATGGATAAAGGGCGTGATGATATATTTATTTATTTATCTAAGTTCTTACTTCTGAATATTTTACTTTCTGATAGGATGGTGCATAAAGTTATATGTATACCTCGTGAAGAAAGTATTACTCTCCTCTTAGATGCTTTTTATCCGTCGCCATCGGTCCGGAAAATTAAACGATATCTTCAGCCAAAGATGGTTTACTTTCTTTCCTAGATATACAAATAATTATAGAATTTCAGAAATTCTTAGACATACAAATACCTTTGTTAATGTATAATATGTCTGTTAGACACTCTTGACAAATAAGTTTGCACGTGAATGCAATAAAATGCAACTTGTTATAAAAATAAAACAGAAGCAGCGCGAAACAAAAGAATCAAGAATCAATTAAATGTGACGACTTTCTATTTGTTTTAGAATAGATTCGCTTTTGTATCAGACATTCTAATCAATCAAAAGGCGTAAAAGTTCTTTTGTTAATCGACTATTAATAAGATTTGTTGCGCTAATATATCATAGCAAATTTTATGCAAATTGTAGGGAAATGGTAATTCTTAAGTACTATTTTTAGAAGAAGTGGAATAAATTAGAATAAATTGTCCCATATATAAGATCAATTTTCTTATAAAAAAACATTGCATGTAAAGTAACACATTAATGTGCACATTTTCATATTTTTATATTAACGTTCTATATAAACTATGAATTAATTGAAAATATAATTAGCAAATTAAATTATGGCCAACAATATTTAATAATTTTCATCAAGTAATAATTATTGATGTAGTAAATTATGTGAGTGCCACAATTTGACGCATAAAATTACGGTTCATGGTAAAAATATATCGTCCAATGAGATCTATAATTTTCGGCCAAAATATGTTACCGGTAAAGTATGAAATGTAATATTACATCAAACAAATTTTGCCAGAAATAAATATAAAGGGTTATATGATTAGAACATGTGTTTTAGGAGGCCTAGGAGTTTGATACAAAAGCGAGCGAAGTGAACCTTACCAAGAACACGTTTGATATTTAAATAAATATACGATATTCAGAATATTTTCAGCTGAAATAAAATATATCGGCTTGCATATGTGCAGAATGTGTAATGTGTTCTTCGGAATTAGAAATTGCCTGCTAAGAAGTGCAGATGAAGCGAACCTTGCCAAGAACAAGTTCAATATTTAAATACATACATACATATCGTCACGCTAAAATATATATTATATTTAAATAAATGTATTAAATTCAAAACAATTTGAACTAAAATAAAATAGCTTACAATGTGCAGCATGTGCTCTACGGCCTTAGGATTTGTTTGTTAAAAGTGCGAGTGAAGCGAGCCTTGTCAAAAACACGTTCAATAATTAAATAAATGTATGAAATAACTGGCAAATAAGACAATTTATACATATGAAATTTATATATAAATAAATATAAATATATCTTCACGCCTTTTACCTACATATTACTGGGTGTGGCACTCTGCCGAAGCAGATCTGGGTAAGTGATATATTTATGCACGTGAAGTGCGGTTGCCAGCCGTCAAATCACGGTCCCCAAAGATGTTAGTGGTGAGGAAGCCACAGGGGTCATTTTAATTTAGTGAAAATGCTTGTCGGCTGTGGAGATTAAACCAGGATTCTCAGGATCCACAGGCCGAATGAGCCATTACCCCATATATGAAATTTTGTACTCGATAATATAAACATTTTCTTTTTTATTTTATTTTGATGAGGTAAAATGCATACATACATACATATCGTCACGCTATATTCTATCAAATGGGGTAGCACGAACCCTAAAATCATTCATACAATAGGATGCGGGCACTCACGTGATTCTGTGACGTAAGAACAGCTGTTCCGGGAAAGATCACTGCGCCACCTACAAAATGAACTATTTTGTTGGGGCGAGATTTGAAAACGGAATCCGTTTTCAATTCACTCATTACATTCATCAAATAATCAGTCCTCGTCAAATATTCTCATCCAAACACACCACCCTCACTTTAATCACATTCATAGATTACTCTATATAAACTCATTTGTAAAATGCAAAACTTTAAAAGTATATGTTTTACGAATATAATTTATGGGATGTATATCAAATGAAAGATTGGTGAAACAGATGTAAGTTGGTCAAACTGAGGGTGAGATATTGTGTAGATGACCTAGGAATAAATGAATGGATGTGATTGAAGGTTTATTTCGTGAACGACAGATGAAACGAGCTTGTATCAAAGAAATTATGAACATGGATAAATCGGAAGTCGTGTGTCAAGATAAAAATAAATTGCAGAATGAATCTAATGAATAAATCAGTAATGTGACACGGGTTCGTGCTACCCCATTTGACATAATGTGATGTATGTATGTATGTACATTTTAGCAAAATTTAAAAACAAGAAATATTTAAAATCGTGTTAATTTCCTAGATTAACATATGTTGGGAAGTGCCTAATAAATCTCAAATTACAGGAAAAACAAAATATGATTCTGTTCATTGTCTAAAAATAGCTTCAAATACAATTTGTCACCGCCCTCTACGATTTTTCTGTCCCGATTCTGAGGAAATCTTAAAACTTCTGTGTACTTCTAAACTAGGAAATATACGAGTAAAATCGATAGAAAGTAAAGACTGATAACAGCATTGATGGAATTAATACTGCGTAAAACACCCGACTCAGCACACTTTGATACAAACAAAGTGCGTTCAACGGAAAACTGTTCAAGTATTGATTGAAATGCAAGTTTGCAGACGTGGACAGTTTCCCGCTTGTCAGGTGTTCTGCGAAAATGTTTTGATGTCAAGTCGATGAACCTAGAATTAGGAAATTGCATTGTTTAGTTGGGCAATCGGTCATTTGTTTCGAAATCATTTTTTTATGTAAATGTGTCAAATATTTGCAATATTATGCAGTACAAACGAGCAAACAATACAATATTTGATAGTTTTCGTTGTCATATGTTTATTTTTCAAATAAAAGTGGCGGAATACTTAATTGTCCCTAAATTATATAATTTGAAATATTTTTATCTGAAATTATTTAGAAACAATTGACAGCGAAAAATATATGATGCCACGGTATGTCATACTTGAGACAAAGATACACTTTCAGGTGGTCTCTATAAGCTTACCATTGCTGTCACTTCTATTTCCTTGTTTTTTTTCTTTTATTTGGTTTACTGATACTGTTTTTAATAGTTATTTATTATACAAGTGTTTTATATACCAATAAAACACAAGTGTCATACAAAATTTTATCCACAACTCATAATTATAGGTATAAGAAGATTGGTCGTAACCTTTAACGTTGATTCAGTTATATATAGTTTCTCAAAATACGGTAGATGATGAAGTGGTTCCTAAGTAACTAGTTGTTTACAGTGTTTTATGAGGCATATAATACACTTGAAATCAGTGTAATTATGTCTTTATAATATATGAGTTGTGGATAATAGTTATTTATTATACAAGTGTTTTATTAGGTATGTAAAACACGTAAGAAAAGTGTAAACACGAGACCGAAGGTCGAATCTTTAATTTTTCTTAAGTGTTTTATATATCAATAAAACATAAGTGTAATACAAAATTGTATGCACCACTCATAATTATAGGTATCGAAGAAGATTGGTCGTAACGTTTAATTTTGCTCTTTAA
Organism: Pterostichus madidus; assembly: GCA_911728475.2. NCBI lineage: Eukaryota > Metazoa > Arthropoda > Insecta > Coleoptera > Carabidae > Pterostichus > Pterostichus madidus. The sequence continues at coordinate 42,294,131 of OU452303.1, read as the reverse complement.
ATTCATATATAAATAAAAAAATAAATATATCAACACGCCTTCTACCCATTACTGGCTGCAGCACTCTGCCGAAGCAGATCTCGGTAAGTGATATATTTTATATATAGTTTCTCAAAATACGGCAGATCATGAAGTGGTTGCTAAGAAACAAGTTGTTTACAGTGTTTTATGAGCTATATAATACATCTGAAATCAGTGTAATTCTGTCTTTATAATATATGAGTTGTGGATTAATTAACTTATGTAGTTCTGTGTTGTCATTAGTTATAGTTTTGATATTAGTTTCATTTATTGTAAATATTAGTTCTATTTATTATCATTAATTATTATTTATTTTTTAAGTACCTAGTTACTAGGTTAGTAGCAAACTGTATCTTTGTCGTCATTTCAATTTTAATCACCAATTTTGAAATTATTTGGTGGACGAGGGAATTGTGTTACTACTTTAATTTATCTTTAAAATATGTAAGTGAAATGTTTACTGATTACTATTATCTTTTAATCAATATTATTTACCGACAGCATTAGAATTACTTTGAGTTTTTTTTATTCTTCTATAATCGATTATATTTAGGGTATAGATAACCACCTCTTTATAGATAAATTTCTAATAAATAATATATCAAATACATAAAAAGTTCATTTTGCAAATTACCAGTCAATAAATTTATATTTCGTTTCGAATTTTTTATTTATTTGACTAATAATTTACTAACGACCAATTGCGCCAACAAAACTTAAATTTTAAACTTTGTTTAAATTAATGAAAGAAAAAATATTTTAATCGGTAAGTTTTGTTATATTTTATTAATTAATTCTAATTTATGATTTTGTTACACATTTTGTAAACGACAATTTTCTCACATTTTTAAGCTCGAAACTGAACCGACACAAAGTTCATCTTCTAACTATAATTGACATTAAAGTTAATAAATCAAGAAAAATAATCATTTATTTTTTCTTACTAAATAATCCTGTTCGGATTAACAAACTATTTTTAAAGCAAATTAAAGTTGCCATATAGAATAATTGCTATTGCTGTCAAACATTCAATATTCTTTTATTCATTGAAACTAACTTTAAAATTTAAGTTTTATTAGAGCTACTATTTCAAAACAGAATAAGGTTATTCATAAATATAGAGTTGTCATTAATGCTTCCTACGTCATATTAGATTGTATTTGTGCCGCCTTAATACATTAATAGTCGACATAATAATCACTTATTTTTGTTTATTGGAAATGAAGTTAAAATTGAAACTAACATTTTTATTTTTAACGACCAGTTATATTTTTTAACTAATAACAGACGTACTAAATAATAAATGAATATTTCATTTAACACATGTATTTGTTTTGGTCAAAATTTGTAAATGGCCGTTAAAAATCAGCGGATCATTTAAATAATATACCCTATTATGTCATTTCAAAATTATGTACTGAGAATACTAAAACAAATACATACACACATACATACATATCGTCACGCTATATCCCAACAAATGGGGTAGCACGAACCCTAAAATCACTCATAAAACATTCACTCATCACACTCATCAAACAATCAGCCCTCATCAAACATTTTCATCCAAACAAACCACCCTCACTTCAACCACATTCATAGATCACTCCATATAAACTCATTAATTTATTACACTCGAAATAAAAACAAATTACGGTAGATAATGTCGAAAAGTATATATTTTTGGATAAATTTATCAGAATGCAGTAAAATAATAGCACCAATTACTAATATCAGTCGATAGATTTCAGTTTTTATCAATACGTAAATAATGACTCATTGATAAGAATTATTAGTATACATTTTTGTAGAAATTGTGTTAATAAGTAAACCAAATTCTCTATTAGACTTAGCATAATTATTTACGTTTACTTAGCAGTAAATATGTTTACTTTTGGTTTGCAAAATTGTTGTCTATGCAAACATAATTTTCTTTATCGCTATCGTGACGAATATGAAAAAAACTTAAGATAATACGAATTCTAGGAAACTGCATTAAAAGGCGCTGAATCAAGTAAACTTTACAGATAGTAATTACATACTTAATATGGCAGTAAATTACTTCTAAACCATATATCCTGTTCAGTATATATTTTTGTTTTTCGCACATAAACATCATTCTTAATTACCGCCAAAAACAAGGACCTACTTCATTTTTTTAAATTTGTTCTTACGTTTTTCTCTTGTTAATAAAAACTTTCATTTTTTTGATATTTCAAAGCCTATTAAACTTTTAAATTAGGTTTCATAAAATTTAACAAAATCGCTGCAAATTATTGCACAATCATAAACTTTCAATTATTTAACATACAAACAATGTAGCTATTTATAGTACGTGGTATACATATTAAGTTTATGTGCTATACTGTCAGAATTGATTGATAGGAACCAATATAAGTAGGTAATAATAATAAGCACATTTATGTTATTTTTTATACCGTTCCAGAAAGTTCTAAGTATTTGTATACATGTGTGTACTTAATGAATTCTATATTGATTGAATATACATAAGGAAACATACATATTTTATATTAAAACAAGGGTGAATCGTTGTAATATCAAATGTATAAATTATTAATGACATTCCATTCACAATAAACAATTGTTCTGAGTATTTAAATTTGTGTAAAAACAGGGATATTTTTCCATTGTTTCCTGTTATTAAAATAGGTAACAAAGCATGAAAATGTGTTCAAACATAAAAACAGACTTTTAGAATACTGTATAACATTTCAATAGACCTTTTGACCGATCAAAACAGACATAAATGTCAAAAACATATGCAAAGTTAGTCATGTGTTAACCTATTATCTAACTTTATCTAAAATATTTCTGACGCACTGTCAGGGTGTAAATATTTGCGAATAAGTAAAAATCGTACTTACGGTTCTTGTATAAGTGGTGCTATTTTGAGAATAGTTTCCAGAAAATTTTTATCCCCACAAAATATCGATGGCCTTTGAGGTTGACTGTTAACATTAAGTATCCGAAAAAGAACACAGAGTATAACAGCAATCACGGCTAAAATCGCTGTAGACATGACGGCGACGGAGCGCCCAAAGGTAGTGTCTATCACAAACAGGACTAAAAACTAAATGAAGCTGGAAAATCACAAAGACACGCCTTTACAGGCTCACCGGGACTGAACTTCGAATGGAATTCAGCTGTCATATTCTGACAGCGGCTTTGCCAATCAAATTCTACGTTTAGCTCACGTGACTGAAGCCCGAGCGCATAGCTCGAATCCATTACTCCTAAAATTTTCTAGAATTATGACTAATTTTAAAGTGAGAATAATTAATAAATACATATGTGAAAATCAGTCTTAAAGAAAGTAAAAAGACTTCTTTCGGTATTCACAAATAGCATAATATTATATAAAGACCATTCATACACATTTATCATGTAATATTGCATGCATGTTACTTTGAAATAATTATATGTTCTACCGGAAGTAAGATTTTAACAGAAGCAGTCACAAATAGGTAGAGCAGCCACGATTTCTAGATTATTCTATTTAAAAAATTGTTAATTACCAATTTTAGCACGCTCTTGACCTATAGTTATTTTTAGGTTTAAAAGGCATACAATTTAAATATGTCAATTGCTGATCAATGCGTCTCACATTTATCTTACAATTTTTTTAAATCAGAATAACTTTTAAGAATCAAAGTTAGCATAAGTTTCATTAATTTCATTATGAAGGTTAAGTTTAAACTAAAATTAGTTTGTAAATTTGTATTTTAAAAAAAATATGTACTTGAATAGTTTATTTAAAAATAAAATGAATTGTAACTTATATCAGTTGCTTATGAATATAAGAGGTCTAGAGTGTAATATAACGAATATTATTTTGAAAAATTTTCAAAAAATTCCCCAGGTGAGGCTCGAACTCACAACCCCGGCATTGCTCACGGCTACTGCCTTATAAGTACCGTGCGCTAACCAATTGCGCCACTGGGGATAGGCGACCCAAATTTTTAAATCCCAAGTCGATCAAAATTTCACGATCAAGACCAAAACAACAATCCTTTCATCAGATGCGTTTTTCACTTCTGCGCTACAAATCCTTCGCTTTGGTTTCATTATAGATATCTGTTTATATTTTTATCTCTCGTACTTTTATATTACAAATTTATGCTCCACAATAAAGGGAACCAGCTCAACCACTTTCCCTATCGAGATGCAAGCTTATAAATAGGAGAAATGCACATGCAGTTCTTTCACTGAAAGTATCAATGTTCAAGTGCATGTGATCTGCAAAATTTGTCTCTCGTAAGTATTTCACACTCTCAATTTTTGACTACAAATTAGGTTTTGTACTTCAATATTGAGCAATAAAAACAATATGACCAGTAACAATAGGTATTAATTTAGTTTTAATGTTTATTAGTTACATTGAATACTTTTTTATTGCCGTCAATTTTATTTTCCCTTTTGTATGTTTAGTATTCGGTTCGTTAATTCGTAAACATGTACGTGCAATACGCGCCGTTTATTAATTTAAATTTTATGACTTCTTATATTTCGTAATCTTGAATTTAAGCAAGTTAATGTGAATATTATGACCATTCGTTTCCTTTAATACTAAGGAGAAACTATTAATAATTAATTAATTCCCAATATCATAGCAATCATTTTAAATTATTCTTACGAATTTATTATTAACTATAGTTTACAGTTTACAACAATGGTAATTTTCCATTTAATTCATTGTTGTTTAATCTAATTTTAATATAAAAATTTAATTGATAATATCGGTCGTTAAACTCCAAAGAAAGATTGAATTTTATTCGTCTTCAATTTTCGTCCTAAATGATAATAATATATAGGTTAAAAAAATGTGTTAATAAACGCGACAATTTTTTTCAATGAAATTCGTTATTGATTTCACTATAAGTGTTAATTGTAAAAGAAAATTAAATAATAATGTTTATAATTTACCGTGAACTTGAAAGAGAAAGTTATAAACAAATTTTATGCACCTATGCTAAGGTATTTTGAAAAATTTTAAATGCGCGTTGCAATATACGAGTGAAACTATAGTAATACGTACATACATAACACTTTCTTTTCATATCGGTAGCAATGTTAATCATATTATTCATTAATTTAATAATTAATTATTTAAATATAAAAAGAAAAATTGTAATGAGAAATTTAACAAATAATTCATAAACTATTACACAAGTCCTCGATAGTATAGTGGTCAGTATCCCCGCCTGTCACGCGGGAGACCGGGGTTCGATTCCCCGTCGGGGAGGTCTTTTTGTTTTTTTAAACATTATCCTTATTTATAATTTTTTAAATATTTTATGCAGATTCCAAAATGTTCAAATCAACCTGGTTCCAACTAATAATTTTCTTACTCCTTGCTGGATTGGTAAAAGGAGCATTACATATCGTGAAAATTGTAATAATAGCAGGACTTGGTCTTGCTGGTATGTGGATGTTACACACATTAGCTCAAGATTATGACAAAATTAGTAATCGATTTATGTCAGGCTCCGGTCCATTATCTGCTGCTGCGCCTGAAACAAAAGCTTACATCGCTAAACGATCTTCAGATAGTACTATTCCCGAAATTGACATTCCAGGGGTAAAATAAAAAAATAAACAACAATGAAAACAGTTTCTAAATATTTGTTTGTAGTTTCCTCAGTTAAAATGGGAATCAGTTCTCTCTCAGGATCCAGAAGGTTGTGTACCTAGTTTTATTTGTCAACTTGCAGCAATTCCGCAAGAAAATTTATTGCAAAACGAAAGGAACGTTTTAAAACTCATAAGGTAAAAAATAGCACTTTCTCCGCTTTGTCAGATAATAAAATGTGCCTATAGCATCTGTTTTCAAAGTGATTGGTTTTAATAATTTGTTTTTCTAGAGCAACTTCAGAAAAGAATACCAGGGCGAATAAGATTGTTCGACAGGCTCTAAGATTAGGGGAAAAAGTTAGTTCAGCCTACTGTCGAAAATATTATTCGTTGTGCCCTTATTCGAAAGAAACAATAGAAGCTTTATTACATACTTATGGAGGGACTTAAAATGCTTGAGACATTTTCAGGGTTTTATATTTAACCTAGTGTACATATTTATGGCATTTTTGGTTTAATATGTATGTTTGTTACAATGTTTATTTTATTGTTTTTATATATAAATAAATATAAGATATATTAATTTCCATGTTTTATTTCCAATTTCCTTATAATTACATCACTGGATTGATCCAAATATAAATATTATTACATATTGAATAAATTAAATTTCTAACTAGAAGTAATTAGGAAATTTAAATTATTTTTTATTCTTTTTTCCTGGTGCTTGTACCGGAACCCCAATTAACGCAGTTAACTTCCCTTTTAACTCTAAAAGCATAGTAACCTGCGGTTGCCACTCAGTTTTCGGAGCACCGCCAGTTTTTAAACTTCTTACAAGTGTGCCCTAGAAATTAAATCAACAATTAATTCAGTAAAAATGTGCATTTTTTGAGTGAAATTACCTGTTTTTCAATTTCTTGTTCGAGTCGTATGACTTCCGCTTCATCGACGATGGTATCGATACCATTTTGGTTGGGGCAAGTAGTGTTATTTGACGTCTTCTTACTTTCTTTCTTCGGGGAACTCTTCGCGGCTTTCACAGGAACGGAAGTGCCTTGAGCAGCCGTGAGTTTTTTCTTCAAGTCTAACAAGATGGCGACTTCCGGCTCCCATACCTTTTTATCGGATGAAGCTTTCAGTTTGCGGACTTTTTCTCCCTGAAGTTGAAGTTAAGTTTCACATTTAACACAAATTAGTTATATTTTGACTAATTAGTAGTTATATAAATGGTAATTAGATTACTATAAATGTTTTTTTTTATGCATGTGTTATGTACGGTGAAGAAAGAAGATGAATGATAAATGAATAGGAGTGATTGGATGGATATGATTGAGGGTTTGTTATGTAAGAATGATTTCGAGTGTGATAAATAAATGAGTTTATATGGAGGGATCTATGAATGTGCTTGAAGTGAGGGTGGTGTGTTTGGATGATAATGTTTGACGGGGGCTGATTATTTGATGAATGTTATGAGTGAATGTTTTATGAGTGATTTTAGGGTTCGTGCTACCCCATTTGATGGGATATAGCGTGAAGATATGTATGTATGTATAAATGTTTTTATTTAACAGGTTGGTACATACTTGCTTCGCAATGGCAGCTTCAAGTTCGGCAACGGTTTGTTTTGGAACATCACCATTTTGTTGTTTTCCACCATATTTTTTCTTGAGTTCTTCAACCATTTCTGGTTCGATTTTGGTGAACAGTGGTGCAGGTTTACCTAGCTTGTGACCAGCAGGAAGTAGTTGTACTATTTCTGGTTTCCTGCGAAACAAGTTATTAAAAATAATTAAGCAAAATGAAGCATGAATAAATTACTCTGGATTCAAAACTGCTATCGTGGCAGGAGCGTTAACTTGCTGCTGAATGATTCTACTTGTTTCCGGCATGTACGGATGAAGCAATGTCGCCAACAAACAAACAATATTGCAGCAAACCCCGATGATGGTGCCTGCGTATGCTCTGTGAAGAAAAAAAGTACAATAAAGAGGTTAGTTTTAATTATTTTTCCCTCTTACTTTTCTGTATCATTTCCTTTCAAAAGAACCCAAGGTTGGGTTGATTGCATATATTGATTACCAAGTCTAGAAATCGCTAAAATGTGCCTAATACCGTCTCGAAGTTTAGATTTTTCGAGAGAAGCAATATAATCTTTAAGTTCTCGCGTACATTCCGCAAGTAATAAATAATCGTTAGCAGATAGTTTCATTTCTGGAACAGTACTGTCAAAGAATTTCTCTCCGAAGACAAGCGCGCGGTTGATGAAGTTTCCGAGATTGTTCAACAATTCGGAATTGTTTTTAGTAGCGAGATCTACCCAACTGAAACTGGAATCTTGAGATTCTGGGCGGACGTAAAGAAGGTAGAAACGCCAAACGTCGCTTGGAATGCTATAAATACAATATTTAATTATTAAATAACAAATTAAAATTAGGTTGAATTATACCCGGTATCTTGCGCGTCGTTTCCGAAAACTCCAATACCACGCGATTTCGAAAATTTGCCGTCCTCGTAATTTAAATATTCTGTAACATACAAACATTTTTTTCTGCGGTTTTTCTCCAAATGGGTAAAAAATATATGTTTCAATCGGATAAAAATACTATTTCGAGTCGCGTAACCTTTATTACTCGACCCGAAAACTTTTTAGTCCTAATGAAACAAATAACTAATGTTCAAAAATTGGTAATTATAAAAAAAATAATTACCTGTAGCCATGATATGGCTAACAGTCGTGTATCCTTTATTGCATCCTAGCAAAACAGCTGGAAACATGACCGAATGGAAAGGTACATTATCTTTAGCCATAAATTGATATAAAGTCACTTTAGTATCCTTGGCCGGTTTCCACCATTTTTCCCAATGGGAAGTGTACCGTTTCGTAATAGACATGTAGCCAATAGGAGCGTCGAACCAGACATAAAATACCTATAAATATTTGTAATTATAATCCAAAAAGGAATATTTGTGTAACAGACTATACCTTGTCTCTATATCCGTCCAATGGGACAGGAATGCCCCATTTCAGATCTCGAGTAATACACCTGGGTTTTAATCCCTCACGTAACCAAGTTTTACCGATAACTCGAGCATTATTTGACCAACCGGTGGACGATTTTTCCATCCAGTGGTATAAAAGCGGTTCCAACTGAAAATAAAACATTTATAATCGGAAACAAATATTAAATTTTGTAATTTACTTTTGGTAAGTCTAAAAAGAATTGATGTGAAGTCCTAGCAACTGGTGGACTAGCACAAACTTTACATCTCGGGTTCAAAAGTTCGTTTGCGTTGATTAGTTTCCCGCAACCGTCGCATTGGTCACCCCTGGCGTCGGGATAACCACATCCTGGGTGTGGACAACCGCCCTCCACGAACCGGTCAGCCAAATACCGGTTACATTTCTCGCAGAGTAATTGCTCAACCGGTTGAGTTTGCATAAAACCGTTTTGATGTAACTCTAAAAACATTTCTTGGCACAATCTGAAAAAATTCACCTGATTTTATTTTGATATTTAATAGTATTAACACAAAACTAAAGAGATAAATAATTTTAGCATTTTGTTATTTAATTAGCTTAGCTTACTTTAGAGTTTTAGAAGACGGAAGTAGTATCCCAAAATTTCAATTGGTAACAACCTACAATATTTTTAACTGTACAAAATAATTTTAAACCAAACTTTAAGTGACAAATAACCAATTAAACATAAAATTAAATATTTTTTAAAATAAAATTAGGTGGAAAACTTACGAAGTTTGTTCGGGAGTAGTAGTACGTCCAAAATAATCGAATCCAATTCCAAACCACCGATAAATATCATTATGAATTTGAAAATATTTGTCGCAAATTTCTTGAGGAGTTATTCCTTCTTCAAGAGCTTTTGTTTCCGTTGCAGTACCGTATTCATCGGTACCACACATTAAAATTGTGTTGTAGTTACACAATCGACAGAATCTGAAAATATTTTTATTTGAAGATGAATCATTTTATTTTAATTTAATCATTTTATTCGAGATTATTAAGGGACATGAATTCCGAATTTGGCAAAGATTAATTGTAGGATGAATTTAATGAATAATAAATGATCAGCGAATATTTCAAGGATCCGTGCAACCCCTTTTGATGGGATGTTATGTATAGTTTACAAACCTGGTAAAAACATCTGCCGATAAAACACAACCGATAATATTTCCAAGATGAGGAACATTGTTTACGTATGGAAGCGCAGAAGTTATCAAAATATTTTTCTCTCCAGCAATTGGCAAACTAAAAATAAATATAATTAATTCTACTCTCATAATTGTAGTTCATCTTTCACTAACATCTATGGATGTTGTAATTTAACATCAACCGAGATCTGTTCTTGCAGAGCTACCCCTCCAAAATTGGGCGAAAGGCGTAATTTATTTTTTAAGTGAAAAATCTTACACTGGTGTCACAACTGGTTTCGGTTTCGGTTGCGTTTTACTTCCATTTAACCAAGCTTCTTCAGCGGCTTTAATTTCTTCGGGCGTCACAGTGTTAACTTGATGACTTGGCGAAGAATTAGGAGTGTTAGTTTTAATATCTCCGATTGATATTTGACTTATATAACGTTCGCCAACTAATAAAGCTTGATATGAAACCTGTCCAGGAATAATTTTATATTTTGTCAATGCATCTTTGACTTGAGAAGTATTTTCAAGTTGGTTTAGCCATTTTAAAAGATTTTCAAAGGTGGATAAATATTCTGCTTTAAGATTTGCATCAGCATTTAAAGGATATAATGTTGACCAAACTGCTACGTCAGAAACGGAGACATTTTTCTGAAATTTAAATTTATTGTTAAATTACATGAGTTATCAAATTAGAAGCTTACTTACCCCTGAAAGATTGCCTTGTGCAACATTAGTGTCTAATTTTTTAAGTAATATTAATAACAATGCTTTCAAGTTTGGATCAACTTTAGTTGTTCCTAAAGTTTGAGTGATGGTAGATCTTAAAATTGATGATTCCCATTCGAGCCATTCTTCAACGTTTGATTCGTTGCTTGGGAAAAGATACCAAGCAGCAGCATTTGACAGAAACAGCTGTTCACCAGTTTCAGTCTGTAATACTGGAAAATGTTTTGGCTCTTTTACAGCAGGATCTGTAAAAAATATGCAAATTTTCATTCAACATTTCGGCATCATTTTATTGACATATGGCAACTTAAATTTACTGTATTAACCTATTACTATGTAACGATAATATAATTAAATCATAATTAGTTATGTAAAAGGCTTTAAAAGCTGATGATTTATAATTAATCAACTAATAATTAGAGTGATGCAACTTACCTTGTAGGTTAACAGTTTTAATTTCTACATTTTTCTTTGTGTAATGTGCACAAACTATTAATTTTAACGCTGCTGGATTGCTCTCGTTTGTAAGAATTAACATTTTGAATGTAACACTTTTAATTCACTTCGTTAAAGAGTAACGACTGATTAAAAAACGTGGCACATTTATTAACAATTTTCCTGCTGTTCGCGGAATATAAAAAGGACGGGATTTCCCTATTTTACAAAAGATTCTAATGTATTAGTGCATAAGGTCGAAATTTGTATATTCACTTTGACATTTAGCGTGCAGGTAGGTAAATTTCGCCTTGTGCTGCAGATGGCAGTGGTATCGGGCGGATAAGTTATACGATACATGCACGTAGTAACAACGGAAAAAAGTTTATTTATATTGCGATCGACAACTAAACTGCTATAACATTTATCATAAATAGTTTGTGGAGTGCAGTATATTTTTTTAGTTTTATTTCTGCAGACAGAACAGATAATTTGTCGTTGTAAATCCGTCTTTACAAACAGCTGACACTGCGTGTTGCTGGTGAAACGCATATTTTTCAAATGTCACTTCAAAGTTGTGTGCGTACAGTAATGTTTTACCGGCTTTGTTGATTTAACTAACTATTGTTTGTTTTAAAGTTAACTGTATTATTTTATGAATAAAAATCTTTAATAATGATACTTGTTCATTTAGTTTTAAGTGCAATTAGTGCTTTGGCTGGTATTGCAGCATTTTTAACTTTTCTTATTTTTAAAAATTATCAAGCATGCATTTGGGGATTTACAATGGGTAAGGAAATGAAATAGCAATGTAAAGTAATATTTTCTGGACTATATTTTGTATTTTAGGGTTAACTGCATGTATTTTATTCCAAATACATTGGTTGAAATACAAAAATCACATATCGGAATATTATACCGCACATTCTCTTTGGTCCATAGCTTGGATAGGTTTTTCAATGTTTGCTATTGGTATTAGCGGTTTTATCTATAATTGTATCATATTTGCAGTTTTACACCCACGTAAGTATACTTAAATATTAACATTCTTTATTTATCAAAGATTTTGCGTTGCATTTTTATTTTTATCAACTGTTTTATGCATAAAAACAATGAATAATATTTTGTTTTCCACAGCTATCTTACCGGTTGAACACAGTGCTATTTTATCAGTTGTTTGGAGCTTTCTGACGTTTAAAACTGGTGCTCTACTATTTTGGTTTGGAAGGAAATATGCGCATTATGTGCAAATAGACAGGACGAAGTTAATTGATCCATCAACCAGTGGACAACAATCTTCTGAGACACCCTGATGTAGTTTATAACTATGGTTTTAAGAAATGACAACGAAGAGTTTATTTACTTATATTGTTACTGTGATCTTCATGCTTGATTTCTATATACATATTTTCAACATTTTTTATATCAATAAAAATTTATAAAAATATATATATATTCTTTTATTAATTTGTACTTCAATTCTATTACTTCTTTTTAAATCCTATATGGGGAGCTGGCTTAGTGGTTAGGAATCAGATTGTGAATTTTAAAACCCGGGATTGATTCTCACAAACGACAAATCATTTTTTTTCATTACATTAAAATTAAAATTATGGGTTGGCTAGCTCAGTGGTATGAAATCGGCCTGTGGATCCTGAAAACCCTGGTTCGATTCCCGCAGGCGACAAACAATTTTCATAATTTCAAAAACTACCCCTGTGGCTCCACCACTAACATCTTTAGGGGCCGTGATTTGACGACTGGTAATCGCACTTCACGCGCAAAATATAATATCACTTACCGAGATCTGGTTCGGCAGAGTGCCAAACCCAGTAATGGGTAGAAGGCGTGATGATATATACATATATTTTTTAATAAAATTACCCCTGTAACTCTCCCTCCACTAACATCTTCGAGGGTCGTGATTTGACGGCTGGTACCCGCACTTTCGCGCATAAATATATTACTTACCGAGATATTCTACGGCAAAGTGCCAGATAAAATAAATATATCATCACGCTTCTACGCATTACTGAATCTGGCACTCTACCATAGCAGATCCCGGTAAGTTACCAGGCGTCAAATAAAGGCCCCCAAAGATGTTAGTGGAGGGGGAACCACAGAGGTAGTTTTAATATGCAGAAAATTATTTAGATCTTATTTTAGAACCGAAAACATTTAAAAAAATAAAATAAAATCAACATAAAATATAAGACAAGCAATGACGTTAATTTAATTGTAATTTTTGCAATTTTTTATCACATTCGAAGCGATGGTTTTTTGTTTTGAGGGTCTTAATTATATTTAATCTATAGAGATCTGCAATTATAGAGCCACTATACTCAGGCAGATTCATAAAGCGGATTAACGCTAACAACATTTTTTATTTCGTTTTTAACTCTCTTTTCAGTATATGAAACAAGTTTATTTTAACTTGAGTTAAAAAGAGAGTTAATTAGCATCAAATTTAGTGTATTTCTTTAATCTGTTTTAATTTGAAACAGAGTTATAGAAAATATGAAAAACAGTGTTAGCGATAATCCGTTTTGTGAATCTGCATGTGAATGTTAGCATCACTTTATGTAACTGGGCCTATTTTTAAATAAAATAAATATAAAATAGAACAATCCATGAGGTCCTTCACGTTAGGTTCCACGAATATTGATATTAAATTAACATTCGTATGACAATCAATTTTGTTTTAAATTTTGCTCGTGTGTCTGAGCGACCGACTTATCGAATGAACGACAGACATACAAACATCCACCTAAATTCAAAATTAGATTTGAATTGTAGGGAATCTAGTAAAAAAAAATATTATTGTCAATGATCAGACAGCGTATCGATCTCTTTGAGAACCGACAAGCTAAAAATATTGGGCATAAATTTATTCTATTATAAAATAAAAAAATGTTTCGTTTTAATGAGTCAACAAATTCGCAAATCATGAAAATATCTAACTGCTCTTGAAAACGATTCCCATACTTCATTCACAAAATTCACATTCATTTGTTATCCAAATCAAAACAACCGCACATCTCTCACACATACCTTGACCGTGTACCCATACCCACTCTCATAACTCGCGTGCGTGCGCCCTTGTTCACGTACGCTCATGGTTTGTACCGCTGCGAACGGTACTGCTTTGCGAGAAGTGCCGGTACCCCAAGCGGTACTATCACGCAAACTGACACTTGTAGGTTAAGAAATTCGCTCAGTTGTTTGTATGGCGCGCAAGAGAAGATCATAGTCGCCACAGGTGTCTGCTGATGTGCATTTGTTAGTGTTTTTTGTTTCGAGTTGCGAGATTGATTTTCAAGTTTTTTATTTTGTTTGTTGACAAGTTGGTGGATTATTAACGCTCCTGGAATTTTAAATGTAAGTGAGTTATTTATAAATTTGATATATTTAAAATATGTTTACATATTTTTTTTTATTATTTATTAAAATGATTAATTAAGGAATTGGGTGTAAATCCATAAGTTATATAGATCCATAAATCTATAAATTATTAACAAAATCGCAACCAAACTTATGTCTTTATGAAATATTTTTTACTTATCAACATATATTGATGCGATTTTGTTCATTATTTACAGATTTACGAATGTATAAACTTATAGATTTATTACAGAATTCCACCATAAATTTGTTATTAACGTACTTTATTTTTATTTCGAATAGAAATTATTGACGTTTGGGCTATTTACAAAACATAATAAAGTTATTTCTAAATTTTGAGTAGATTATATAATAACATTTGAAGCCACTTATTTTTGTGAATTAGAAATGGAATTAAAATTGGAACTAAAATAACATTACCAGCTAATCTGTTTTATGAATTTGTCTATTAAAGAATGCGAAATTAAATTTTAAATTGAAAATTTCTTGTACGAATTTGTGTTGGATGAGCTACAGGGATTATTTTAGAAAATATAAATAAATAAAATAAATATATCATCACGTCTTTTACCCATTACTGGGTGTGGCACTCTGCCGAAGCAGATCTCGGTAAGTGATATATTTATGCGCGTGAAGTGCGGTTACCAGCCGTCAAATCACGCCCCCCCAAAGATATTAGTGGAGGAGGGAGCCACAGGGGTAATTTTAAATTGGTGAAAATGTTTTATCGGCGTGGGATCGAACCAGGGTTCTTTGGATTCACAGGCCGACTCGGATACCACTGAGCCATTACTTGACAGTGGATTGAATTTGAACCCAGGATTGATAGGACTAAAAGTCATTGCTGTAGAATTCTAACGTTTAAGAAACACAAGAAAATTAATACTGACTTTCACAGATATTTAAAATTCTACTAAAACGTACAGTTATGGTATACAGCAGTGTTTTTCAAACTTTTGTCAATCGCGACCCCAAAATGACTCCAAAAAACCCCCACGACCCCCGAAGCTTCCAACTCCGTCTTAATAAATATATTTATATTTTTTATTTGTTAGATCGCTTAAACTTGTCAAACTATTTTTTTGCCCACCCCTATTCGCGACCCCCCTTGGATTATTTCGCGACCCGCCGGGGGGGCGCGATCCTCACTTTGAAAAACACTGGTATACCGTAAGCGAAAATATGCGAATTCAAATTTCGGTTCTAATTCCACAATAGAAATGATTTCCCAGTGTGTATCGTATTAAATAAATAAAAAAGAACCGGTCAACGACCATAAGAATAGAACAATCAACAATGTTTCGTTTATGACACATCTAATTGTCATTTATCATAGCATTATTGACACATTGCACCATTTAGTTCAAACGATAGAACCATATTTCCATATTCCCACGTTTAACAAAAAAGAAATTATCAAGTAAGCATAAAACAACATATTTCACTGATCTAGCAATCTGTGAAGCAAAGAAGAGAAAATGTTCTTAACAAGAACAAACAATAGAATGACAGTGATAATTTTGTTCCTTTCTGATTTTTACTTTTCTGTAACAATGTGTGGCAATGAAAGTTGTCCATCACCATTAGCTCCCACAAGAAGATGAAGAAGACAGAACTGCATTTGTTGATACAATTAGCGGATTCACGTCAATTTTATCGTCACTTGTTTAAATAAAGATGCGAAAATTTCACCTGTTACGGTTAGTGGAGATTTTCACATTTTGTGGAGATTTTCCAAGAAGATAATAGAATGCGAAATAGCAGAACTGTGTTAGGTTTTGAAATTGTTACCAACATTAATTGTAATTTGGTTTGGTACTTTTCGTTGTTATTTTGTTTATAACAATACGTATCTATTATTTTAATTAGTAGAAAATATACACTTTCTTTTGACTTTGATGGATATTGTTTGCATTTAATTATTTAAGGTATTTAACAAATACTTTCGTATTGCAAATAGATTATTTATTACATACTAATACTAAACTTAATTATACTTTAGGCTAATTTTGTTTTGCATTGTTAAAGCTGACAAAATATAATTAAAAAGGTAGTTTTATTGCACAATAGTTATTTAAAATTAACATTTAAATAGAATTATTTCAAATCGTCCATTGTTTATTATAATTACATAGAACAGATAGAAATGTATTTGAAAAATTGGTACAATTGTTCAAAATCTAAGTAGTGGAACGATAAATCTACGAAATATAGATACCGCCATGAATTGAATTCTTAGGCGCATTGATCTATTGGCGATTGATTTGTCTTCTATTGCTAAAAACAACGGAAATAGAAGTGTATTTTAGTACCTTTGCTAACAAATTTCAACCTTTCATTTATTTATTAAAAAAAATTATTTTATTTATAAGAATAAATATTTGTTTCCAAAATTGGAGTTGTGGAAGGAATCCAAGAACCACTCACTCAACAGATTCATCAAATAAACAGTTCTCGTCAAACATTCCCATCCTAACACACCATTCTTGCTTCAACACATTCATAGATCCCTCCATATAAGCTCATTTATTCATCACACTCAATCACAACCATCCATTCACTCCTATATAACTTTTAAATTAATCTTTTATTCGACCTAAGTTTCATATGCTCAAAACATCTCAAATTACTCACGTCCACTCCTTTAACAACGAATCTAAAAAGATAAGAAAACACACACACACACACACAGACATCATTGAGAAAATGATCAAAACGGATTCAGTGGACCTCAAAACACGTATTTCCGCGAAAATGTCATCAACGATTTTTTTCACGATCCAATACTTCCTTATACTGTGTATAAGAAAGTAAAAAGAGGGTGACAACTTACGCGAAAATTCGACACAATTACTATTAGAAACTACTGTAACAATTGAAAACGAATCAAAAATATAAGAATGTAAGGGAATGTTGTCCTGCTCTTATTTTTGAAAGTACACCTAAAAAAACATGCATTTCTCTCGCTTGGTGTTATAATACTTAATATACTATTTTTTTAAACATAAAAGGGCCTTCTACTAAATTTTGCAGGTACCAGGATATAAGAGCTGGTAATCTTACCTCACTATAAAAATGTCATCTACAGAGATCTGCAAATTACACTGTTTTAAATTTAAAATATAGCAATATAAAAATAATGAATATTCATAATTTGCAAGTTTGAGTTCATATGTCATTGATCTATCATTTCTAACCGCTCCAGTAAGCAAGTAATATTTCTCTTTATTTCATCTTTTACGCTCAAATGGTTCGATGGCATAAGATACTAAACAAGTATGTTATATACCTGTTATTTAATTGCAGGAAATATTGAAATATTCTAATTAATTAATATTCTGCATCAATATTCATTAACAATGAAACAAAAATAAAAGTATGCGGTAGTAAGACCATATAAAATTGTTACATTTCCTCATAATTAAAAATCCGCTATAAATATGTAATATGAATTTGACAGTGCCGTAGACAAAGATTTATACTTCATTTCAAATATGGTGACTATTACGTCATTGTATTTGTTTGTGGTACAAAACAGATATTCCTCATTTCGTTTATTGCTGTGTAGTCATGGCACCCATAGATTTTATTGTAAGGCAATTAAAAAATCAAAATAAAATATTTTATGCATAACCGTGCCGAAATTCATGTGTTTTAGCCCTAAAAAGCAGACTTTAAAAATACTTTTTTGCCCTGAGGCCATAAAAAAAAAATTTCTATGGTTACATAAACAAAATGACAATTTTTGATTATTGTGAATACTTGATTTTACAAAACGTCATTTTAATCTTTGAACATATAATTAAATGTAATTTTGTTGTGTATAAAATATTGTATGTACCAGGGGTGAAATTAGCGTTTCTGACCCTGAGCATGTTATTAGCCCACAGCACTTTGCGCCTAGGGCTAATAATCATGCCACGGGCCAGCAACGCCTATTTTCACCCTTGGTATATAAATAACTATTATGCACAACCGGACCGAAATTCAAGTATTTTAGCCCTTAAAAGCGGGCTTAAACACTTGCTTTTGGCCCTAGAGCCATAATAAAATAATTCCTTTGAATACATAAATAAAAATAAAATAAATAAATATATCATCACGCCTTCTACCCATTACTTGGTGTGGCACTCTGCCGAAGCAGATCTCGGTAAGTGATATATTTTGCGCGTGAAGTGCGGCTACCAGTCGTCAAATCACGGCTCCCAAAGATGTTAGTGGTGGAGGAGCTACAGGGGTAGTTTTTGAAATTATGAAAATTGTTTGTCGCCTGTGGGAATCGAACCAGGGTTCTCAGGATCAACAGGCCGACTTCATACCACTGAGCTAGCCATAAATAAACTGACAATTTTTGTTTATTGTGAAAACTTGATTTTACAAAATGTTATTTTGACATATAACCTCTGTACATATTTTAATTTTTTTAACATATAATTAAATGTTATTTTGTTGTGCATAAAATATTACCACGGGCCAGAAACGCCTGTCAAAAGAGTCTGATCTGTTGTCTGACATTTATCCATAAATTACGATTTTAATTTGTTTAAATAACTGTTGCTTGGAAACTTTATACGCCCTCGGGCTATAATAGTCAAATTACGCCCGCTTTTGAGGGCCAATACACATTTATAAATATATTATAAGAATTTGTTTATTGACAAATTGTCTGTTGGTAATTTGTCAATGAACAAATTCTTATAATAATTTCATCCAGGGAATATCACCCAACGCATACTAGGTTGTTGACTTGTAATGAATTGAGGCAACCCATGTCACTTTACATTTCTTCAACTAAAGATTGCACGAAAAAGCATGAGTATTCGCCGAGTGTTTGTAGCTCAATTGGTTAGAGCAGTCATCATGCGAATGAATGGTTCTGGCTTCAAATCCCGGCGAACGCTCATTGCTTTTTCAAAAATTATTTCTAAAATAAATAAATAAATATATCATCACGCCTTCTACCCATTACTGGGTGTGGCACTCTGCTGAAGCAGATCTC
Organism: Pterostichus madidus; assembly: GCA_911728475.2. Lineage (NCBI taxonomy): Eukaryota > Metazoa > Arthropoda > Insecta > Coleoptera > Carabidae > Pterostichus > Pterostichus madidus. The sequence continues at coordinate 42,274,795 of OU452303.1, read as the reverse complement.
GGTAAGTGATATATTTTTGCGCGTGAAGTGCGGTTACCAGTCGTCAAATCACGGCCTCCAAACATGTTAGTGGTGGAGGAGTCACAGGGATAGCTTTTTCAAATTATGAAAATTTGTCGCCTGTGGGAATCGAACCAGGGACTTCAGGATCCACAGGCCGACTTCATACCACTGTAATTTATAAATATAGATAATTGATGTAATATTACTTTGAAAATGTCGTGTCATTAAAAAAATAACAATCTTATTAATTAAAAACCCGAAAACTAATTAAAAATTCGTCGTTTATGATGTTCATACATATCTACTTAATAATATCCTTCCTTCTGGTGTAAATGTAAAATTAAGATAGCAATCTCGCTGTCTAACAATTAAGAATCTTGTGCACAACACAAGTAACGTTTTCTTCTAATTATTTGCTGGATAATTAAAAATCTAAGAGTGCTGTATAATTAGTTGGCAGGCGACGTGAAACAAAATCCGGCGAGGATGATAGTCGGTACCGTACGTGCGCGAGATCGTGAGGTGACAGTTATTTGTTTTGTGTGCGATGTTCTCCTGTTTTTGTTTACGAATTACCGAGGTTTTGACCTTTTAATAGCTTCGGGTTTAATTAAACCTCGCTGTGGGAAAATATTTTGACAAAAAAGCGGTTTTCAGTTAGAATTTTTAGTGGTATGTGGATTTGAGTTTTTGTACATCATAATTTTTCAAAAGAACTTGAACTTTAGTATATTTTCTGCTGTCAAACACTTTTATAGTAGTTTTATTATACCTGTACTGTAACTTAACATTAATGACAAAATTTAAATACAGTAAGTTAAACTTCTTTTGCACCATTGGTTTCCATGGTTACATCAGTAATATTTAATTCTCATTCACCGTGAACAGTGAGTAAATATTATAGATCAAAAACCTGTTTATTTTGACAAAAATTTGACAGCTGATAATTTTGAAACCTATTTTTTTCCTATCTGTGCAGGTATTGTAAAAAATAGCTTACTAACCTCGAACTGTAAGTGATTTTTTAGGTCTCGAATGTTTAGGAAACCTCTCTATTTGGAGAAAGATGCGAGAAAATAAATTCTTTATAAGATGGATATCTCAGTCGTGTCGATTTGAGAACCTGGGTTCGATTCCCCGCCAAACAATTTTCACCACATTAAAATTACTCCTGTAGCTATCACTCCATTAACATTTTTTGTGGCCGCGACTTGACGGCTGGTAACTTCATGCTCATAAATATATCACTTACTGAGATCTGTTACGGCAGAGTGCCACACCAAGTAATGTGTCAAAGGCGTAATGAAATATTTATTTATTTTATAAAAATAAATAAATATGTCAATCATCACGCCTTTCACCCATTACTGGGTGTGGCACTCTGCCAAAGCAGATCTCGGTAAGTGATATATTTATGCGCTTGAAGTGCGGTTACTAGCCGTCAAATCACGGCCCCCAAAGATGTTAGTGGTGGGGAGCCACAGGGGTAATTTTAAATTGGTGAAAATTTTTTGTCGGCTGTGGGGATCGAACCAGGTTTCTTTGGATCCCACAGGCCGACACGATAACCACTGTGCCATTATCCCATATATTAATATTTGAAGTATTTTCCTTAAAATGATTAGAAATCTTTGATAGCGAAAAATATGCAATGCTAAATGTGTCAAGAACTTTTGAATCTTCTTTAGAAATGCGAGTACGCCACTACCAACTGTAGAAACTAAATAAAATAAAAGAAGATTGTTTATATGCAGAATTATTTTACACTAATGCTGCATTGCATGAAAGTTTTGTCGGTTCATTAGCAACTAACAGTTCAATAAGTTTAAAAAAATCGCAATTGTTATTGTTGATAGATAAACAATTCATTAACTAAAGAACTATTTATTTTTCTTGCGACCCAGCATTGGGTTTCTCATAAATTTATTTATCCATCAAACAAAAAATATCGCATAAAAAATGACAGGTAAATTAATTTTCCCAATTTGATCTATGATTTCGAAACGGTATTTTTTGTTTATTTGACAGATAAATTTATTATAAATTAGGAGAAATATCGCTCCTGAATATTTAAATTAAATGCGACATAATTTGTTTTAATGTTTAAATAATGAGTTATAATTAATTATCCCCAAAAAGGGTTGCTTCCTCGCCGCCACTGGCACCGGGTGCCAGGTGCTGGTCGTTGCTCATCTGTTCAAAACATCAAAACCGTTCGCTAAACAAGCGAGTATCAAACATCTAACTGTTCTATTCACTCTAATCTCACGTATTTACACATTTCATATCTTGCATCTCACTCTAACAACATATCAGTGTATCCGATCGTAGCAAACCATGGATTAAATTATCCAGAAATAATTGAAATCCGGTCCTGCTTATCTAGTTTAATTGATAATTGCGCAACGGGAAAATTATTAAGTACGTGCACTTAGTTGAAGAATTTTTACGCTTTTATTCATTTGTTAATTAATAGAAAATAGATTATTAATTTAAAATTGTAATTAATTTCTAACAGTACTTGTTAAATAATGAACGAATTTTAGGAAGAACTTTCGCTGTAATTTCGTTGCGTTTTTGTTTTGCGGTAGTCATTTTTCAGTGAAATAACAGCGACAATTAAAAACTGCTTTTCAATTTTAAGTTAATTAAACTTTCTTTTATTTTCTAGTACTGTAGAAAACTCTTTATTTATTTATGAGTAATTAAAATGTTTATTAATTATAGAAAGGTTATGTTTATTTTATTTACTAATTAAATGTGTAACAAGTAGGCTATGGATACCAGTATTGCACGTTTACGGGTTTCACTTGTTCACGTTGTGAAATTATTAATTACAGTGAAAATATGCAAATGTTATTTTTTGAAACAATGGCCGAGTAACGCGCAACAATGAGCTATGCTAACAAGCGGATGCATCCCAATTATTTGCTTTTCCTGTGTGATAATACTTTTGCCGTTTCCCCACTTCCAACATTCGCTTTCGTAAAGTTTTGTACGTTCTTTTGTTTTTGATCATGTTCCGTTATGAAACGGAATTTTTGCTAAAATCATTGGAAAACAAAAAAATAACTGTTATAACAATTTTAAGAAACAGTTTTATGTAAGCACTATTTAATTATCATATTTTAAATAAATATTTTAGTGCGTAACGTTTTTAGTTCCAACTTATTTTCAGAGATGGCGCTGGCAACTAAAGTTAGCTCTCATGTATGTTTAGTTTCGCGGGTTTGACTAGAGTGGAAAATTTACAAGGTAACGGCAAGATCATACTTCACAGGATCATTTCTGTAGTATATCTTCACTTACTCTAACTCAAAATTTGAGTTTTCGTAACCACGATGAGGAGTTACAGCCTTGTATTCTGAGCGTGAGAAGGACATTTGAGTTAACTTTTTGTTAATTCTTTTGTCACCGATGATCGTTCACCCTTTGGTTTACCATTGGGGTAATGGATGCAGGGCAATCTGAGTGGCCCCTCTTTATTAAATAAAAACATAGATCAATTTATAAAATTATTAATTAATCAGCTTAACATATAATTCTGTATTTGTATCTCTGCAAATATATTTCTACGCAATATATGAAAATCCCTTAAGATCATTATTTTATAAATGATTTTTTTTCTCTATTTGATTATAAGCTTCTCTAATTATTTCAACTTTTTATAGTAAAAGACCCATTTACGTAGTTAAAGTCATCTTTTTTTGGTCCTAGGACTAAAAATAGCATACTACAGTTGTCATGGTGATAATAGTAATTTGTTTCATGAGGACTACAAATACAAATTTCAGGACGAGTCGGACGACGTGTAGCGGAGACTCGAAATAGTATTTTGTCCAACTCCGCTACGCATCGTCCGGCAACCCGAAAATTTTCAGTCATAATGAAACAAATAACATTTTTTTCTATGAATTAATTAGTGCTTTGTCTTCTTACGTAAGATGTATGGGATGCTAAATTTACAATCTAAGTTCAATGACTTGGTGCAGATGGCACGTTAACCTTGCCGGCAGCAGGTATGAGGAGTGACGTCACAGTTGGCTGTGTAAATATAGGTGACTCGTTCAACAGGACAAAGTTACCTCACCTTGACCGTCACACCAGCGCCAGCGAATTATCACACCGTTAGAATAGAATATTAAGATGCCGCGATTAGATTTTTTCACACTATTTGTTATAAAGTCAGTACTTAAATATAAAATAAAGAGGATACATTAATTACATCCGATATTACTGTAAATTTATGCTCACTAACCTAACAAAACTGATTTTGTTATCACCTGTACTTTTTCCTTTTAGCATTAGGTGTTTAGTAAATAAAATATTTATTAAAGATTCGTTCTGTATTTATTTATACCTTATCTGATTTTTTTTTTGAAAGTGAATTTATTGATTTTCTTTTAAATTAAATTTTCTTGTTACAGATATCTCAATGTTGCTGAAACTCGCCGTTATATTTTTAACGGCGCAATATGCAGCATCAGAAACACGATTATCATCTTTGCGATTTCCAATTGTTGCCCAAAATAAAGTTATTAACATAACTGCATCATGTAACGCCACAAATATGAATATTACAGTTCATATGGAAAAACCATTCAAGGGATTGTTATCAGCTAAAGATTTTTCACAAGAATGTCGATCATTAGGTAAGAAAACAAAAAGACCTCCCCGACGGGGAATCGAACCCCGGTCTCCCGCGTGACAGGCGGGGATACTGACCACTATACTATCGAGGACTTGTTATGAATACAACCAAAAGCGACTTTTCCGATAGTTCTTTAAAAATACTAAATATTGCCGTTAAAAAAAAAAGAAAAGAAGGATATAATTAAACAAAAGCATGTTTTGTTTCAGGTACATTAGAAAAACAAGTGAATATCATCATTCCAACGTCAGGTTGCGGTGTCCGTATGAGCGCGAACTCTAGCGACGGAAATATGTACTACGCAGTAATGCTGGTAGCACAACAAGACAGGTTCCTGCGTCAGATTACCGATCAAGAAACGTATGTGCGTTGTCGACTGCGAGATGGCGCACTGTCGCTGAAAAGCGAACCAATGTTTGAAGCGCTAAAAACTGAAGTGAATCAAGCCGATTTGAAAGATGCTAGGTGAGAAATCGCTTTTAAATATGATTTGAATGTTGTTTAATGTCATAACCTTCAAAGATTTGTTCTAATTTGGTTTATTTTTGTATTATAGAACTGGAAGAATGAGAATTGGGTGGAAAGGTGCGAAACAAGAAGAAATGAATGAAGAACTACTAGATAAAGAATTGGAGAATGTTTTGGGAGCAGCGAGAGCTTGGATGGAGATTGCTCCGGTGGAGACTCATCCCAATACGGAAAGGGTTCAAGTTGGGGAACCAACTGTTCTTTCTGTGAAATCTACTCTGCCAGGTATAAACAGATTTTTTTTTCTAATGATACAATACTTTAAACCTAATTAAAATAAACGCGAAAAGTCGGCTACGAATTAAATAATTAACTCGGCGAAGTCTCCTGCAAAAACTCTGCAAGGTTAAGCGTCGTAATTAAGCCATCTACTCTCTTACCGCCCATCTAAATGCTATGGACTTTTAGTAAGACTTTTAAAATGACAATAAAAAGGATACAAAAACGTCTTAATTAAAACATTTTTGACATTGTAGCGAATGTAAAGGTAGTGCTAGCGGGAAAAAAAAATTTGCAGATCAGAATGAAATTTGGCGCACGTAAACATTGGATAGTCATAAGCATCCTGTTAAAATATGAAACACAGTCATCGTCTGTGAACAAATATATTCGCTTGTAAAGTTGAGTTCTTATACACGGGGCTTATGGCGATCATCATTCAGAATCGCACATATTTGGTTTGTGTACCTCTAAAATTTTGCAGTTTCATTTGACAAACTAGTATGATGTTCTAGAACTATCCACGTATATTGTAACAGAAGGAGAAAGTTTTTTATCGTTTAGTAATGGATATATAGCCATGCAAAGCCTTGTTTTTAACGAAAAATTAAGAATCCCAATTTATAACGGCAACACACGGTAGTATGGTATTTGAAAATTCACTAGACCAACAACCTGTTAACAATTCATGATATTGAAATCATAATAGGTATAAAACACTTATTTTATTCAATTTTTATATTTAGTTGAGCGTCAGTTTCGCCACTCGACAACCGATGGCGCCACCGTTACACTAATACTACCTTAAGTCTAAATTGAATTAATTTGGCAAATAATAATAATTAATAATAATTACTTACGAATTAATACAAAACTCTGCAAATGAGTTTATTCTGAAAATAATTCATATCAACATGACATGTTCACGTTAGGATCCAGATTTACAATTCGAATAATTCGGAATTTTCCAAAATTCGAAGGTTCAATAAATCCGAACAATCGAAGTCTCGAATATTCGTACAATCAACAACTCTACACTCAATACTTTACAAAATATAGGTACTAATAAATTCCTTTTTCTCCTCAGCTGGTATCGGTTGGCGTGTAATCGACTGCACCGCCCACGACGGCATCGGCGAGGTCTCCCAACGATTACTTGACTCCATAGGGTGCCCTCTCGATGTATCCATCCTTCCGGCCTTGCGCATCACTCAACCGAAGATGATGAGCCGGGCTAAGGGAGGATCGTCGTCGGTGACGGCCATGAGGCACCAGGAAGCGATTGCAAGCTTCGCGGCCTTCAAGTTCCCAGATAGAGATAGGCTGCATGTTACCTGTGCTTTGCAGCTCTGCAGGGGAAAGTGCGAACAGGTAACTGATTCAATTATGAATTTGATTTACATTTGTTTTAAGGCATTTTAAAGTAATTTTGAAATGTTTGACAACTGAATACATACGGACATTTTTAATGCTGAAAGTATCAAGGTCGAAAATCCTATTGTTGTTTGGTCGTTGTTATTATACACTGCTCAAAAAAAAAACCGGTCACCTAATGAATCCCAAAAAAACGTCACTTTTCAAACCACTGTCAATTTGTCAGTTTTGAAGCAAATTGGATGAAATTTTTTTTCCGAAGTAGCCCAAAGTCTAGTCTTTGAAAAGCTGTGAATTGATTTTGACTAACCTCCCTTTCCCTTCCCTCAGTCACCCCCAAACGAGAACCACTTTTTTTCTAAAGAAAGATGATTTTCTAAGCTTTCTATGGGAATCATCAGCCGTCAATTGACAAATCTGTCATCAGATAATGAAAATATGGACATTTTTGTTACTGGAACTTAAAACAGAATCAAAATCGGATGATTTTAAAAAAAAGTTATGATTTTTTGAAAAAAAGAGACATTCAATTGGCATTCAATTGTCCGTAGTACGTAGACACTCGAACACATACGGACACTCAAACGCACACGCACACACACACACGCACACACACACGCACATACATACACATACATACATACTTCTAAATGGTCGTAGAAAAAAAATTGTGTGCACCACGAGCAGAAAATGTCCTTGCCGCTATTGCAGAGTTGTTGCTCTCGGCTATACCTCGATCAACAATCTCCATGCATGAGCGGCAATAGATTACTTTCTGCTCTAGGTACCCATATAACTATTTTGACAGTTTTTTTGTTTGGAAATTTGGGCGACAGTTTTCATGATGATACATTGTTACTTTGCCGCAAAGCGGCAAAATCTTATTGCTGCTCGGCGAGCGGTAAAGTTAACTTTCTTCACTCAGCTGCAAGTTGGAAATATTTAGTTTCTGCTCAGTCATAAAAAAAAAAATATATTGTTTGTTAATTTTACTCTTTTTTTATAGATCAACTGTACGAGTACAGATACTGCATCTCGTGAACCTCGATTGATGGGTAAAGGCGAACCCGGTGAAATCCTCGACCGTCTTGAAGTGTTCAACAGTGTTGAAGTTCTGGCACCTGGAATCGAACTGGAGGATCCAAGAAGCCCGGACTTAGTGTCTGCTGGTAAGTCGTTCTTTCTCTTAGTGCTTTGATGATCTTTGCAATAGTTATTTGTCTTTTGATTGGTTATTTGAATCTCTGATTTTATCTTGTTTCACTCTATAGATAAGTAGTGATATAGTTAGTCGCTCTAATTGAGCAAAACATCTAAAAAAACTATTTTAAATCATCAATAAGATTAAAAACAACATTATTTTATTTGTAGATTGTTTTATTCTAATTTTTGATGGAGACGTAATTGAATGAACGCTAAATTTTTAGAATCTTTGTCGTGAAACAGTGTACAAGAATTGTTGATTAAAAATCGAGTAAATTACTGATAAATCAGCATGAAAAGTAAAAATACAAAGTAATGTATCATAGCGTTCTTGGATCTTCTCAGGGCAAATTTTCAATTTCTCACACTTTTGGCGTCATTTCACGCAGATGCTTCTGTTTTCTACTTCACTTGATAAAAACCAAACGATAGGAACAAGCGAGCAACAACGTTCGCAATAAATCATTTCCCGTGTGATTATGTCTCACAAAACCGCGATTCATACTTCTCTACTTGCTATACAGGGTGTTCAATTTAATTGTGCCACCACTACTATCTCGAGAACTATAAGAATTACAAGGTTGGTTAAATTAGCAAAGAAATACCATTTTGTAAGTCTAGAATTATTAACAAAATTTTTGTTCGACCAGTGGTTCTCCAAATATGGGATACAACTTTCTTATTTTAAATGAGAACATATATTTTTGTATACAGGGTGTATAAAATCGTAACATGTCGAATTCGTCAACCAATAAAAGCTTAATTAACACTTTATGTAAATTCTATCCCGTTTATTTCGCGTATTTACCTCAAAAATAATGTAGGAAGTTTGACAAGTTAAAAATAAACTAATATAGTTATTAATTCAAGTTGAGATTGGATCAAAGATTTAGATAAGTCTAATAATTTTTGCCCTGTGATTGGTTGACACCTAACCAAGTTCACAAATAAAAAAATATATATATTATCTGCCAATTAATCAAATATTTGAACTTGCTTGCGTAATTTTCATAATTTAGGTAGTATAATATACGTTTTATTTATGTAATTTGTTAATTTTATTTTGTTGTTCCGTAAATTTATGCAGAAAACAATGTTTGAAATCAAAATTTGACTTCTTTATTTAATGCATGTAAAATTAATTGCCATCGGCGGCATTCTTAACTGAAATGAAGTATAGTTTCATACAACAAGCTACTTTTATGGATAAATATTTGTAATTTACATTTATTTTAATTCCTTAACAATATGCGAAATTTGAACGAATCCAAGTACTTGTGCATTTATTAAAATAAAGGTTATTTTAATATTAAGCAAGTAGGAAGGACAATCTTTTTTTATAAGAGCAAGTATTTTCTTTAAAAAATAATAGCTGGCAATGTTAAGCCTTTCACCCCAAATTGGAAGTGCCCAAACATCAACTTAATAAACTAAAAATACTACAACTACATTCGAATGGTTTAAACTTAGGTTCCCTGTACAATAATTGGAAATAATATCCTTTTATACGCGTAGTAAATAAATAAATAAATAAATGATGTCCTTAATTGCGGAACAGCCTGTATATTCTCTCTTCTATCTTATGTCCCATTCGTTCCGGTAATAATAAGAAGAGAAGTTAGCAATGATAGGGAAACCACCACAACCAATAGACCATCAAGATTCTGTGATTTGTCGAAGCCGGTGGCATCTCTAACTATTAAATGCACTACCGAAGCGTTACTTGTCTTTGTAATGTTCTCGTTCATCAAATATTCGCACCGATAAATATGGGAAAATAATTAACTTTGAATCAAGTCATTGAAGTTTTTTGTTTTGTTTTTTGGCGGTTAACAATTGAGTGAATCTTTTGTTCTAAAGCGAAAAAAATAATGAGAATTATTAGGTGTTGTTTGGATTATAGTGATTGGATTATTTTATTTTGTTTTTGTTGCCATGGCAATTACGACGTTTTGTTGCGATTATTGATTGTTTCACGGACACTTTGATTTTTACAGAGAAGGATTTTATAAATTCTAATTCATATATTAAATTTAGTTATAAAAATCACGAATTATGATCTGTTGCAACATTCAGAAAATAATATTTTTGTACTCGCATCATTCAAAATAAGGTTTACATTACCTTGGAAACTGAAGTTTGATTTTACGCACTAGTGCGCAAAGTAATTGAACAAATTCCCATTTTATTATAGTTCTAAATTTTGACTATTAAAACGCTACTTGTACTTCACATTTTAAGGAATTTATAAAAGAAATAGAGACATTAGTTTATAACGCCATCAATCTGACATATTTTAACAAACTTTACTAGAAAAAATAAACAATTTGTTTTCAAATGACAAATGTCAATTCATGGCATACTAAACTGTCAATATAAATTCACGCTTCAAATTTAATAAATTTCCCCATTGTCGATTATACAGGGTGGTGACCGCGATTCTCGAACATTGGGATTTAACAAGTAAAATAACAATTTTGTAATTTTCTGTTTCCCTAATTATTTTAAGTAAAAAAGTTTGAAATAAAAGTTTTAAGGCATAAATTTCTGCATCTAAGACAATAAACAAAATTAATTTTTCATGTTTCGTAATGACACAAATTTGTTCTGAAAATAACGAAAATAGCCTGAAAACTATCTATAGCCATGGAACTAAAACAAGATTATTAAAATAGATTAAAAGGATTACAGGCTTAATTTGTTGAAAAGATGTACAAAAAATTGAAACACAATTTTTAAAACATTCTTTTATTCAGAAGCGACGTTTCGGCCAAAATTCTGGCCATTATCAAGCAAAACAAGAGTAAAACTGAAGTTACATTGTACAATTATTAAAATTAAAACATGGTTCAAGAACCACTTAGTTAAGCAAAATTCATTGAGATGAGCATCTCAATGGTAAACAGTGTACCTTTTAATTTTAATAATTGTACAATGTAACTTCAGTTTTACTCTTGTTTTGCTTGATAATGGCCAGAATTTTGGCCGAAACGTCGCTTCTGAATAAAAGAATGTTTTAAAAATTGTGTTTCAATTTTTTGTACATCTTTTCAACAAATTAAGCCTGTAATCCTTTTAATCTATTTTAAAAGTTATATCTTTTCGGCTTATTTAAAATAATTTTAAATAAAACAAGATTAAACAAATGTTTGTCGTTTTATCTGTCAAAATAAATGACATAATAAATAAAGAAATTATTTTGACAGATTATACGTCAAACATTTGTTTCATTTTGTTTCAATTCCATGGCTATCGATAGTTTTGAGGCTATTTTTGTCATTTTCAGATCTAATTTGTGTCGTTACGAAGCTCGAAAAATTAATTTTGTTTATTGACTTAGATGCAAAATTTGATGCCCTAAAACTTTTTTTCGAAGCTTTTTTGCTTAAAATAATTATGGAAGTAGGAAATTATAAAATTGTGAGTTTACATGTTAAATCCCTATGTTTGAGAGTTACGGTCACCAGCCTGTATAATTTTTGCTCGTTACAAAAAGTATTGTACAAAACTCGTGCACGAAGACGTCATTTGCACCATTCGCGCACTTGTTATGTAGATAGCTATTATTTAAATTTTAAGTAAAGATATTAGTACTAATAAATTATTTTTGCAGAACATGAAATATAAACAAAATCATAATAATAATAAAATGTTATTTAGTCTTTAAAAAATTTTAAAAATGCATCATTTTTCGTTATTCATTTATTTTAAAATTATCATTAAGTAATATTTGTACTTCATTGTTGTACTTTTTTTTCATATTTTGTAAAAGCAGCCATAATGATATATCATTATTTTATAGCATATAATAGCAACTAATAATGTGAACCAAGAAATAATTTTTCTATTTTGCGTTCAGGTTCAGAGTTAATGACTAAAATGACTCGCCGTTAGACTATGTTACTTAAAATACAAAACTGATTTACCTACCAACTATAATTAATTACTGTTACCTAATTAATAAACAGTTCTTATCTCGTGTTAATTTTAATATGTGCAAATTATTTCATTAAGAGAAATTACGTTTAATTTCTTACAATTTCATTGTGTAAATATGTACATACTTGAACAACATGCATGAACAGAAGAATGAACATTTTCTTGGCATGAAGACTCCATTTTCGCACTCTTTTGTTTCCGAGCACGCTATCTTTGATCTTCTGATCTTCTGAAGGTAAACTATATTTCATAAAAAATACCAAAGTACATTTCATTTTGAGTCACAGTTACGTCATCGAACATAAATTTTCACCACATTAAAATAACCGCCACTAACATCTTTGAGGACGTCATTTGACGGCTGGTAACCGCACTTTATGCACATAAATATATCACTTATCGAGATCTGCTTTGGCAGAGTGCCACACTCAGTAATGGGTAAAAGACGTGATGATATGTTTATTTTTTTCCTGAAATCAACAAGAAAGTGCCTACTTTCCTCACCAATTTTAGTATGGAAAGTAAGCTTTTACCAAAACAGTCAGGTAAAGTACAAAACAGTCTGTTAAAGACTTTACCTTACTGTTTTGTAGTTTACCCAACTTTTTTTGTTGTTATAACCTTGGATTCGTATTCTGCTGTCAATATGATTCTTATAAAAGAATGTAAACATTTTGAATGATTTATGATTAATTATTGATTAAATTACATGGTTCCAGAAAAAAATAGTATACATAATACGTCAGGAAAGTGTTTTTACTTGATTAAGCGAATAATAATAAATATGGAGTAGGTGGCACAGTGGTTATCGTGTCGGCCTGTGGATCCTGAGAACTCTGGTTCGATTCCCACTGGCGACAAACATTTTCACCACTTTAATGCTACTCCTGTGGCTCCCCCTCCTCTAACACCTTTGGGGGCCGTGGTTTGACGGCTGGTAACCGCACTTTACGCGCATAAATATATCACTTACCGAGATCTGCTTCGGCAGAGTGCCACACCTAGTAATGGGTAGAAGGCGTGATGATATATATATATATATATTTATTTATTTAAGCGAATTAAAATACTCGACCTGCGGCCTCATATTGCAAACAACCGCTTCGTCAAATAAAACATTACTTATTATGTAATTGTTTGAAATAATAAAATTATATAAAATAATTTCCAAAATTTGCCAACTTTTATCCATAACGTAACTGTTTCTGAAATAAAATGAATTTATTCTGTACAATTTATTATCTATCAACTTTCTCTTTTGACTGATTTTGATAATATTTCAGATGGGACAAAACGATTCAGTCCAAATTTGCATATACCCGGTGATCGACCATTTTGTGTATCTCCAAACAAAATGGCGATAGCCTTTTGTATTTTAGGGGTAGTTTTCTTGATTGCCGTTATAGTGGCGCTGTGTTCGCTGATGAGGGCTCGAAGAAGCGGAAACCGGATGCCTTATTACACCAGGAGTTTGTTCTCTAGCAGCAGTGGAGGTTCTGGATATGGCGGCAGTAAGTTATTGTTACATGAAAGCCCCACAATGGGGCAAACAAGACATTGGAGAATTTTATAGGTTATGTCTGAAAGATGTGTAGCAGTAGCGGCTCTTTAAAATATGTTTTCGTTGTATTTTGGTTGTTTTTAAAAGTATAAAAGTACAAAATATTCTTTTTCGCACTTCCGGGAGTAAATGACATACTTTATGCTTCCTTTTCGAGGACTGAAGTGAAAACGTCCCTTTTAATCCATGACAGGCAGATTCATAAAGCGGATTAGCGCTAACACCATTTTTTATTTTATTTTTAACTCTCTTTTCAATGCATGAAACAAGTTTATTTTATTTTAACTTGAGTTAAAAAGAGTGTTAATTAGCATAAAATTTAATTCATTTCTTGAATCTGTCTTAATTTGAAACAGAGTTATAGATAATATTAAAAACGGTGTTAGCGCTAATCCGTTTTATGAATCTGCCTGTCCATGTTATCAAAATAACTTATAATGCTGTCATGAATTATATGTCAAATTAATAACAAAATTAATCATTAATTCAAAATATATGGAAGGAAGTGCGAAAAATAATGTATATACTACAGGACTAAAATGCATTTAATCCCTCAGGTGATTATTTCCCTCGTTTGGAGCTTGTGAAATAAACTTTACCTTCAGGATTAAATATGCAGTTTAGTCTCTTGGTATATAATATACTATTTAATAGTTTAAAATGTAAAAAAGGGAAAATGTATACGCGAAGGCCCCGGGGAGATTCGAACTCCCGATCTCCTGTTTACTAGACAGGCGCTTTAACCAACTAAGCCACGGCGCCACTGGCAACATCACGTACTAGTATATCTATCGATTCACTTTCTATATGAAAATATTTTAAATTTGAGAAAAAAATTGTACATTTTAATCATTTTTCATCATTATTTAGTTGTATTTTAATGTTTGACAAAAACTATTGTTAAATTTGGGTAGAATAATACGGGAAATTAGAATAAAACTACTTTTTTGGCTGTGGTCTTTATCGTAGTTTCATAATTCGTTTTAATAATTTTGTACCAAGAATAGATACACATATCATTCGTTATCAATTCAGATTTTATACAGGGTGATCAAAAGGAATTGTTATAGTTGGCAATACAATCCCAGAGATTTTTTTATTCCACAGTTGGCACAATGTCAGATAAAAGCGGAAATGCAATTTGACATTTCTAATAAATACAAATAGGTTATGTAAGGAGTCTGACAGCTAATAGAATTTGGACTTTTTAAGTAATAGAAATACTTTAGAAATAAATGTAATAATAAATGTACTCAAATTTAAATTTTAAATGTCACTGTCTACAACAGGAAATGAATTTATGTATCAGGCTTACCAATTTCAAGTAGTTTTTTTTATTGCCAACTGTAACAATTTCTTCTGATCACTCTGTACATAAGATATTTTCAAAAGATCTTGAAACTTTTAAATAATATTCACAGATTTTCGATGCTAAACGTTTTTAACTTATTTAAAAAATAATTGCTTAAAATAAAAATTATGTTTATCTGTTATTTGAAGCATTTAGAAGCCTTTGAAAGTAGAAAATAATTTGATACCAGATCTTTTGAAAATAATATAGTTTTATTTTAATTGTAGGTTATAAAATGTATTGATTTAAGAACAAATTTGATAAGGAGTTGCAAAATATTTATTATAACAGAAATGAAAAGGAAATTTTGATATGGCTGTTAAACAACTCTTTATTAAATTTAAATTTTAATTTGTTTTGATATTTCTGTCACAGAAATTTCTGAATGAATTCATATATAGTTTATTTTAAGTTTATTACATGTTTTGTAGTTAATATTTATAATAAATTATTTATTTAAAACCTGTGTAAAACATTATTTCTTGTAATAACAACATTCTACAATAAAAAAAATTACACTTACATGTAATTCAAAACCATGCATAAAAAATGCAACTAACAGGTGTTCTACTGTCAAAATATGATAATTATTTCGTCTATATATTGTTCGTCTTTTCCTCAACTTAACATTTCTTTTAATTTCTTCAAACCAGTAATCCATTAATCCAGTTTTTACAAACATTTTCACATATTTTTCATAATCATCAAACATGGGATGTCCTTTCACAAATACAGAACTACAATAAGTTGAAAATATCGGAGTTTTCAATAAATAAATAGTTGGTACACCTTCCAAATCGGTAAAATTTTCTAAAATATCAATTTCTATAACTCTTGCTGATTTTATAATAGCAAGATCTCTACTATAAGCAGTTCTGTTTAAACAGTAACTTGTAAAATTACAGAAAATACTTCTGTTTAGAATTAGTTCTTCATTATGGATATTTGAGTAATGCAAACCAAAAATATTAGTACCAAATTTTAAATTTGAAGCCAATATTTCGGACAAAGTTGATATTTGTGGTTCGTAGATTTTCTTTTGTAAATTGTAAATTAATCTGGCTTGGTATACAGTACCTAAATGAATTTGTACCACACACACAAGTAAAAATAAAACTCTACAGAAAGAATATTTTGGTTTTGTGGTTGAACTTCCAGCTAATATTGTATATGCAACAATAAAACCAGAATGGAATGTTTTAAATTGTTTCAGTTCGTAATTAGGAAATAATTTTGAGTAAAACATCCATAATATGGTTGTTATTGATAGTAAACACATTCCAATGAAATAAATGTGGAAAGGAAATATACGAAATAGTTTTTGCCAATTGGGTATTGCTTTGGCGTGAGGAACAACCCATGAAACTAAGTCTTGTTCTTCTGGGGTGTTCACATCAAAATCCCAGAAATGGGTGTAGTTCATCGACCATAATCCTATAAATATATCTGCTTCATTTCGTTGTAAAACTCCAAAACCATCAGTGTAAGTATCATTTGGTAGTTTTAAACCGTACATTGCAAAATTATTTGCTACATTTTCAATTTTGAATTTTAATTTTTCTTGTATTACTTTCATTGTTCGTATTAACAAACCATCCAAGATATTTTCTTCATTTAGAAATACATAGCGTGCTCCGAAAGTTGCTGATAGCCTTATAATACAGTTTGTCCAATTTCTTTTTATATTTTCTTTTGAAATGATTGAAGAATTCTTTTGAATTATTCCGTTTTTACAAGAATTTATTATTTTCATTTTTCTTGGTTTACCACAATCTGTTGTTGAATGATTCCAAGAATAAATGTTTATAATGTCGGTAAATATATTTTCGATCGATAAAACAGTTAGATTGTTGAAAATATAATATTTAAAAGCTTCCTTTTCAATTGTTTCAATACTGTTTTTCAAGGATAATATAATAAAATTTGCTTTTGGATTCCAGGTTGATACTGAAGACAAAAATTTTAATATTTGATTAATATTTGTTTGGTTTAGTAATAATAAATATCCTGTTGCTTTATTTAAATTATATTTTTGATAATTTTTGTTGTATTTTGTGTACACAATTTTATTTTTTAATATTTTGTGTATATCTTCAAAATTGTCTTCTATAATTGTTACTAAATATTGTTCGTTTTTAACACTTTGATTTATTATATTTTTTAAACATTTCGATGAAAATTTTGATTTTGGAAATGGGATACTACATGTTATTTCTTTTAAAAATAGTATTATTAAAAACAAAACAATAGTTTTGATCCCTAACATCGTTGTAATATGACAGACAGAGCATTTATTTTTCGGTTTTATACGCATTGATCAATTATTTGATATGTGATATATTAACTGTTGAAGTTTTCCATTATGGAAATATGGGATAATTCTTTGAAAATTAGGAAAAATTTTGTGATGTATATTTTCGATATTCATTTGCGATAAATTATAAGATAAATAAATAAATATATCATCACGCTTTTAACCCATTGCTGGGTGTGGCATTCTACCGTAGCAGATCTCGGTAAGTGATATATTTATGAGCGTAAAGTGCAGTTACCAATCATATTTTTGATTTCTAAGCATGAAATGCGGTTACCAGCCGTCACATTTTCGATTTATAAGCATGAAGTGCGATTACCAGCCGTCATATTTTAGAAAATTGAACTTTTCCGGACGCTGTATCTTAAAAACTAAACAAGATATGAAACTGCGCCCAACGGCATTGAATTCCTCGTGTCCGAATTGACTTATAAACAAATTTTTAGCGATTTTTATTTTTTGAAAATTTCTTAAGGGGTACCCCTCGGATTTTTTCGATTTTAGGCTATTTTCAGACTGTTTGCTCTAAAATTCTTTCTCATACGAATATTGTAACGAAAATTTACATACATATGTACTTTGGCCCGCTGAATCCAGTGGTAAAATCCCCAAGTGCATATGTCTTCTAGTTTTTGAGATATCGTTCAAAAACTGCTCGGTGAGAAAATTTTGGTGGATACTTTTTGAAAAATAAAAAATGCTGAAAATTTGTTTACAAGTCAATTGAAGCACGAGAAATTCAATGCCGTTGAGCGCATCTTCATATCTTGTTTAGTTTTTGAGATATAGTCTCGGGAAAGTCGAAAATATGATGAGATATATTTTTTTTTTAAATTGAGCTTTTCCGGGGGTTATATCTTAAAAACTAAACAAGATATGAAGATGCGCTCAACGGCATTGAATTCCTCGTGTCCGAATTGACTTATAAGCAAATTTTTAACGATTTTTATTTTTTGAAAATTTCTTAAGGGGTACCCCTTGATTTTTTTTCGATTTTAGGCTATTTTCAGACTGTTTACTTTAAAATTCTTCCTCATACGAATATTGTAACGAAAATTTACATACATATGTATTTTGAACCGCTGAATCCAATGGTAAAATCCCCAATTGCATATGTCTTCTAGTTTTTGAGATATTGTTCAAAAACTACTCGATGAGAAATTTTTGGTGAAAACTAAAAAAAAAAATTAAAATGCTGAAAATTTGTTTACAAGTCAATTGAAGCACGAGAAATTCAATGCCGTTGGGCGCATCTTCATATCTTGTTTAGTTTTTGAGATATAGTCTCGAGAATATTAAAAATATGATGAGGTAAATTTTTTTAGAAAATTGAACTTTTCCGGCTGACTTTCTCACATATTTTCTATTTATCAAGAATTATTAATTGTAATATTATTCATTATTTATAGATTTATGGATATATCAGACTTACAGATTTATTACAGAATTTCATTATTAGTTTGTTTCTTAACGGAAAATGTGATGCAAAATAAAAACAAAATAAAATTATTTAATTTTGTATCCTTGAAAATCAGCAAAATCAATTATGTTCTGTTGTTTAACAAAATACAGTCAATTGTTTCCTCCATCAGAGTATCTAATACGATAGTCAACTTTCTTGTCAGGTGGGGTCATTCATAGGAAGATCCTTGTTTCGTCTTTTGTTTCCGAGCGAGGTCACCAATGACCTTATAGCTGGTATCTTTATCCGGTGACCTTTCGCTTAACTTGTATTTTGATTTATCTTCAACGAAATTATACCTTTTGTGCGTATCAGTTTGAAAATTATTTTTTATGAATATGTACAGGATATGTTCAAATTTTTTTATTACTTTTCTGATTTTTTAACTTAAAATTTACATTTTTAATTATCTGTAAACGTGGTTTATGTTAAGGACGATTGACATTCAAACAATGCATAAAAATATTTTTTTCTATTTTACATTCGTAAGGAAGTCATTATAAAACGCAATTGCGTATCGAAAGAGCGTTTATTACGATACGCAACATTTTGTTTTAGACGGTTGGTAGTACTTGATGACATACAGTTACTGCCAAGCTGAAAACTTCCAAATTTATTTATTATTAGAAACTAAATGAAATCTCAAATTTATGTATTACTGTCCTGTCTAGAAGTTTAACTTTTTTACTTCTTTTTTTTCAAATTTAAATTTGTGGTCTTTACCTAACTGAACTTAAAGCTTAGTAATTTCCTTTAAAGGGGCTTTAAAAATAAATTTTAATATGACCTCTAACACCTTATTATAAATAGTGGAACATACCATTAATCAAAATTCAATATGGCAGCCAATTTACAGTGTTAAATAAACGTTTGCCGAACGTATCCATATACGATCTTCATTTTTATTTGACACGTTAAACTGCTTCCTCATTAATTTTCGCGTGCGTGACAGAATTGACGAACGGCACTGGTTTTTATGCTCCCTTGCGCTTCGCGCCTATGCTTCTAGTTATTATAAGAAGGAAAGTTGAAGATGTGGTTTGATTAGGGCTAATTTTGAATTCTGGGAAATGAGAATTATTTAGAGTAAACTAGTAAACGATTTTGCTTTTTAGTTCACTTTTCATAAGTTTTCGTCTTGTTATTTGAATAAAATACCGGTAAATATAAAAATTTAATTTTGTAAGAAATATAAATAACTTTCTCAATTTTATAGTTTTATTTAATTTAGAACGATTAAAGTGTATCTTCTTTTTACAAATTTAAAAATACGTATAGATTGTGTTAGGTGGGATAATAATTACGTCATTTAATTTGTCAGTGGTATCTATTCGGACTGTGGATTAGAGAACCCTGGTTCGATGCCCACAGCCGACAAACAATTTTCATCACATTAAAATTACCCCGTGGCTTCCGCTCTTTTAACATCTATGGAGGGCCGTTATTTGGCGACCGGTAACCGTACTTCACGCGTATAAATTTATCACTTACCGAGATCTGTTTCGGCAGAGTGCCACATTCAGTAATGGGTAAAAGGCGTAATGATATATTTTATTAATTTAATTTGTTATTTTACTCGTTTTATTTACATTTTAAAAATATATCTCTAGAAAACTACTTTTTTCATTTGTTGTTCCCTTTTTTATATAGCTTATAGTTACAATTTTTTTTTAAGTTTGAAATAAAAATATATGAACGAAGGCTCCGGGGAGATTCGAACTCCCGATCTCCTGTTTACTAGACAGGCGCTTTAACCAACTAAGCCACGGCGCCGATGTGTAAATAAGTATCACACATTTTTCGAAACATTATCACAATTATAATTCTTGCATAATCATTTTATTTAAGCTTAACATTTTGATTTGTAACATTGTTGCACTTGGTTATATTATTTAATAATATCAGTTTGTGGCTCTAATCTTTAAATTATAACAATTAAATTATCATAGTTTAACCCTTTAATTAGCAAATTACTAAGTATTAAATATAATTCATATTTGATTAGAATAATTATGGCACAACAAAAACTAGAATTAGTTCAAATTTACTTGCTCTAAATTTGTAACTAGAACCCTAAAAATAGATCCAAATTTAACCGTTCTAATTTCAAAATGATATTAACAGACTTATATTTTAGTAAGGGATAGGTGGATCAGTGGTATCGAGTCGGCTCGTGGATTTGAGAACCTCGGTTCGATTTCCACAACCGATAAACAATTTTCACCACATTAAAATTACCCTTGCAGCTCCTCCTCCACTAGCATCTTCGGGGCCATCATTTAACGGCTGGTAGCCGCACTTTACGCGCAAAATAAATAACAGCTACGGCAGAGTACTACACCCAGTAATGGGTACCGGACCTGATGACATATTTATTTTGTTAGAAATTCTAATATATCGATATTTTGATATGTCAATATTTTGATATATTGATATTGCGATATTTCGATATATCGAAAATATCGATATTCTAATATATCGATATATCAATAAATATCGATATATTTTGGCGATATCGAATATCGATCTTAAAATTTCAATATCGCCCACTCCTAATGTCAGGATAGAATTTTCTTTCGAGGATTAATTGTTTATTGAATCTAAGGATTTTATGTTTTAAGGGTTTGTGCTACCCTATTTCAGAGGGTATAGCGTGATATTATGTACTCGTATTTTTGTCTTCATCGCTGAATAATGATATTAAATCAACCCTAATTTAAGGTAGTACTAGTGTGACGGTGGCGCCATCGGTTGTCGAGTGGCGAAACTGACACTCAAAAAAATATAAAAATTGAATAAAATAAGTGTTTTATACCTATTGTTAACAGGTTGTTGGTCTAGTGAATTTCAAATACCATACCACCGTGTGGTGTTGCCATTATAAATTGGGATTCTTAATTTTTCGTTAAAAACAAGGGTTTGCATGGCTATATATCCATTACTAAATGGTTAAAAACTTTCTCCTTCTGATACAATATACATGGATAGTTCTAGAACATCATACTAGTTTTTCAAATGAAACTGCAAAATTTTAGAGGTACACAAACCAAATATGTGCGATTCTGAGTGATGATCGCCATAAGCCCCGTGTATAAGAACTCAACTTTACAAGCGAATATATTTGTTCACAGACGATGAATGTGTTTCATATTTTAACAGGATGCGTATGACTGTCCAATGTTTACGTGCGCCAAATTTCATTCAAATCTGCCAAATTTTTTTCACGCTAGTACTACCTTAAGACTTCATCTGTTTCCTGCTACATAGCATTTCATCATCTTCCTCCTTCTAGACGACGTCATCGACGTCCCCTGATTACAATCCCCATAACTTCTATTCTGTTTTGTAAACAGTTTCTAAGATATAAACGTTGAGTAAAGTTCTGTTTCTTTATTTATGACGCATAATTCGCGATCCGATTTCCTTGGGTAGCAATTTGTAGAGATTTGCTGCAGCAGAGGACAGTGATGAACGCCTGAGGCTTCGCGGGCGGTCATTCTTCTAACCTCTCTCTCTCACTCTAACTGTGCTGTTGTCTCTTTTAAGAAGAAACTAAACGTGCGGAACCAAACCGATGACACCTGGAAGAATCTGTGCTTGCGATGTTGCGAGCAACAGATTTTTAACCTTTTTCAGGATGTATTTTTATTTTAGTTTACTACTGAAATCTTGAGGACCTTAAGAGATTTACAGCTAAAATCGGGAAAAAATATGCAAACATATCTATTTAAACAAAAATTGTTATGTCTCGAAAATATGTTTCTAAAAAAATTTGTTTACATTGCTAAATTTGCTAATCATGAATTTTGGATTTGTGAAATTAAGCTAAACCAGATTCTCAAAAAAGCTTAAATATACTTTAATACAATCTTGTTACCATTTGGTTTTCGAAATGTGATTTGGATTAACTTTTAAAAATCGGACTAAAATAAGATTAGCTAATCCGAAATTCAGAATTAGCTAATACTTTTTTGAGAATTGGGTTGTTAGAGTTTTAGAAATTTCAATAATGACCAAAAATCAAAATACATACTGTATTCATTGATTTTGGAAAGGAAAAATATTTTAGGATCATCTTTTCATGAGTCTTATTTGTTTTTAAAAATTGAAATCATACAAACCACTTGATGTATTTAGACTTCTTCAGATCTGTTTTGTTTTATAAATTTATTTATGTTTAAAGATATGTCGATTTTTGGAAAAGATAGCATATTCTACAAGTCCTCGATAGTATAGTGGTCAGTATCCCCGCCTGTCACGCGGGAGACCGGGGTTCGATTCCCCGTCGGGGAGGTCTTTTTGAATATTTTTTCAAAATGTTTGAACGTAAAAATTTTCTAGTCATTTAATAATTTCATTAGTACTACATGTAGTACAGGGTGATCAAAAGGAATTGTTACAGTTGGCAATAAAAAAAACTACTTGAAATTGGTAAGCCTGATACATAAATTCATTTACTGTTGTTGACAGTGACATTTACAATTTAAATTTGAGTACATTTATTATTACATTTATAATTACTTAAAAAGTCAAAATTGTATTAGCTGTCAGACTCCTGAAATAACCTATTTGTATTTATTAGAAATGTCAAATAGCATTTCCGCCTTTATCTGACGTGTGCCAACTGTAGAATAAAAAGATCTCTGGAATTGTATTGCCAACTATAACAATTCCTTTTGATCACCCTGTACTATACTCCATTTCTTATGGTATCTAATGTATGATTATTTTAATATTTTTTAAAATAAATTTTGTAAAATATGCGCCCTACGTGGGGCTCGAACCCACGACCCTGAGATTAAGAGTCTCATGCTCTACCGACTGAGCTAGCCGGGCGATGAAAACCATTATTACTTAACCTTGATCGAGATCACTGATCCAATGACATCTTTATCTCTATTTCAAATAATCATTATGCAAAATATAATATTCCATTTATTTGTTGCATGTCTCAATATAATTTAGTTACCACGAAATTGAAATAATTTTATTTTTCCGTTCTTTTATTGATTCGTTTCAACAATAATTAATGTGTAATGTACAGAATTTACTGGAACAAATGAGAATGAACATAGTCATAACAGAAGAATTGCAATTAAAAAATGACATTAGATTTTTTTTTCAGCTTTAAGTATGTTATTACGAACTATTAACAGTATAAAATAACTTAATTTTGAAGCAAAATTGCAACAATATAACTGGAACCTGGAATGTACAACTACTGTATTTAATGTTATGTACTTAAAAACGATTTCGTGAAATAATGTTTCTCTGACTGCTACAGCTGCCAAATCCATTAAAGTTAAAACTAAACATTCTGCTTTGTTCAGTGGTATCGAGTGGGCCTGTGGAATTGAGAACCCGAATTCAATTCCCACAGCCGACAAACAATTTTCACCACATTGAAACTACCCCTGTGGCTCCTCTTCCACTTACATCCTAGGGGGATGATTTGATGGCTGGTAACCGCACTTCATCTGCAAATATATATCACTTACCGAGATCTGCTACGGCGCGTCTCATCATTCATTCATGCAACAAACCTTCAGTCATATCCATAAATTTATTCCTAGTGATGCTATGCACCAAAATACACCTGTTCCACTAATCATTCATTCAGCATAAGCTTCACGTGTTCACACATCCACCCACATGTCTTACAACATTCTTCTCAAAGTCACACTCATCCCACACAAATAGTAATTATAACAATCGAACAGTCGAAATAAAATCTTGGAATAAAAAATTAAAATTCTGCCAGGTCTGAAAATAAATATTTTCTTGGGTGTAACCACAGTTAAAGTAGTACTAGTGTGACAGTGGCGCCATCGGTTGTCGAGTGGCGAAACTGACGCTCAAAAAAATATTGAATAAAATAAGTGTTTTATACCTATTATGATTTGAATATCATGAATTGTTAACAGGTTGTTGGTCTAGTGAATTTTCAAATACCATACCACCGTGTGGTGTTGCCATTATAAATTGGGATTTTTAATTTTTCGTTAAAAACAAGGCTTTGCATGGCTATATATCCATTACTGAACGATAAAAAACTTTCTCCTTTTGATATAATATACATGGATAGTTCTAAAACATCATACTAATTTTTCAAATGAAACTGCAAAATTTTAGAGGTACACAAACCAAATATGTGCGATTCTGAGTGATGATTGCCATAAACCCCGTGTATAAGAACTCAACTTTACATTCGAATATATTTGTTCACAGACGATGAATGTGTTTCATATTTTAACAGGATGCGTATGACTATCCAATGTTTACGTGCGCCAAATTTCATTCAGATCTGCAAAAAAAATTTCACGCTAGTACTACCGTAAATCTAAAAACAGCAAATTGAATCTTACTGACACCACCTTAACGGTTAAACCACCTTTAGGCTTTACAATCGCACTATAATAAAACCATTTTCACCTTTAACCGTCAATTACATTGTTACCTGTCCGTCAGTTCGATTTGTATTATTTTACATTTTATATCTGCGAGCTGTAACCGCTGTAAGCGATGTAATCGATTGCCGATTCCTTTGCAAGCGTGTGTTGACTTTGACAGCCCGAGAACATGTGTCTATTTGTTAGTCTGCAATCAAAGAAGAACTTTATACTAGAAATGGGTGATCGTGATGCCACGATTACCACTTACTAGAAGGATATGAACGAGTAAATGTGTTATTAAGATTTTTAAGAATGTGGAGGAGAAAGGAAAGAAGTGAATGTAGCGTAGATGATCGAACAGGTTTTGAGTTGGTTTTTAAGGGCGCTCCGGATATCTTCGGTACAACGCTAGAAAATACGTTCCTCCCGCGACTGAACTATCGATTCAAATTTATAATTTTTTTGAATAAGAGCTTAATGACTCAAAATATTCACTTATATTAGAGTTTTTCTTGATTAAGCTTCGAATTATTGAGATTAATTGTAATTGTATAAAAACAAACAATTGCGTCGTTAACAAATTCATCATTTTACTATACGAGGGCAGGGTGAAAAGTCCCTGAAAAATAAATCTCATGTGATATTTGTGATGTACCATCTTTAACTAGAACGTATTAAAATTTTCAGACTGATATATCATTCAGTTCTGTTTTGACACCCATCGAAAGCAAGCAACCTTGAAGATTTTAGAAAATATGGAAAAAAGTGAATTTCGCGTCTTGGTTAAACATTATTTCTTGCGTGGAAAAAACATTACGCAAACCAACGCATCGCTTGTTAAACATTATGGGGACTCCTCACCATTGATTGGAACGATTCACAAGTGGTTTACTGATTTTCGTTGTGGTAGTATGACCACAAAGGACGCCGAACGTTCTGGTCGTCCAATTGAGGGTACAACGCCAGAAATCGTCGATAAAATCCATGGTATGATATTGGACGATCGGCGAGTTAAAGTGCACGAGCTTTCTGAGGCTATGAGCATCTCAACCGAACGGGTACGGAACATTTTGCATAATTTTTTGGATATGAGAAAGCTATCTGCCAGATGGGTGCTCTCTGTTGACAACAAGCGCGATCGTGTGACAAGTTCAAAGCAGTGTTTGTTCAAGCGCAATAAGAAGGACTTTTTGCGCCAGATTTGGCCCTCTGCGATTTTTATCTATTTCCAAACTTGAAGAAATTGCTCGGCGGAAAGAGATTTGGCTCCAACGATGAGGTCATTGCTGAGACAAACGCCTATTTTAAAGGATTGCCAAAATCGTATTATTTGGGAGGGATCGAAAAAGTGTATCGAGGAGATTATGTTGAGAAATAAAATATGTTTTGACCAAATAAATCATTTCTTGTTTAATTTTTCAGGGACTTTCCACCCTGCCCTCGTACAAACAGCTCAATTCTCAAGAGAGTTTTAGCTAGAATGTAGCTAATCATGAATTTTGGATTTGTCAAATTAAGCTAAATCATATTCCCAAAAACGTTTAAATAAACTTTAATACAGTCTTTTTACTATTCATATATCATTTATCGAGATCTGCAACGGCAGGATGCCACACCTAATAATGGGTAAAAGGTGTGATGATATATTTATTATATGCACAACCGGGCCGCAAAGCATGTGTTTTAACCCTGAAAATCGGGCTTAAACACTTCGTTTTTCTACATAAATAAAATGACAATTTTTGTTCATTGTCAATACTTATTTCCGTAAAATGTCATTCTCACATTAACCTATGTATATATTTTAATCTTTTGAACATATAATTAAATGTTGTTTGCACGAGGCGTAAGCCTCGTGCTAATAATCATGCCACGGGCCAGAAACGCCTGTTTTCGCTCTTGGTACATAAATAACTATTATTTTATAAGCCAAAATTTTCGGTATTTCTTATTTTTCCCACCACACAGATTTTATACCCTAAAACTAATTTTCGCAAGGCAATATCAATAAAATTAATCGCACGTATACAAAAAAGTACGCTGAATTCAACCTTGAAAACCGCATTTCAATATCTCTTTTTATTTTCTAATTACAGACTTTTTAAATTGTAATTTCTTAAACTTTTGTTTTATGGCATTCCTGCATATCTTATTAATAGACAAACAGTTTAGTAGAAGATAAAAATAAAGTAACGCTTAGCCGTTTAATTATTTATATTATTTGTTGAAATAACTGGGTTTACAGCTTTTGACAATTACGTGATTTTATGTCCATGTTATCAATTATTACCGCTGTGATTATAATTTACATTTTGATCACGCCATAAAGGACCGTTATGTCAATGATTTTATCTTAATAAAAACACTCATGTAACCTGTTAAAAATAATAATTATTATCTTGTCTAATTATAAATTACATATGTGTAAGTTACAACATGTATTAAGTAAAGTTTTTCCGCAAGTCCTCGATAGTATAGTGGTCAGTATCCCCGCCTGTCACGCGGGAGACCGGGGTTCGATTCCCCGTCGGGGAGGTCTTTTTAATTTTTTTTAATGGTCGGTTCTTCCGTTTTTAATTAAATTTTCAGTAATTATTGGCGGAATATAGTATTTTTCCTGAAATTGGGAAGAAACTGCTTACTTTTCTGATCAATTTTAGTATGGTAAGTAAATTTTTACTAAAACAGTCAAGTAAAGTACGTATCAAAGATTATAACAAAAATAACAGTCTGGTAAAGTACAAATCAATCTGGTAAAGACTTTACCTGACTGTTTTGTACTTTATCTGACTTTTTATTGTAACCTCGGACTTGTATTCGTACTCTGCTGTCAAAATTCATATACAAAAATTGAAACATATTGAATTATTTATGATTAATTATTAATTAAATTAAACGGTTTCACAAAAATATTATACATAATAAGTCAGGAACGTATTTTTACTTTCTGGACTTATTATTTAAGGTACTAATATTGTGTAAAATGTGACATGTGAAAAATCTATTCTTCCAGAGATTATATCTCAAAAATTAAGCAAGATATGAAGATGCGCTCAACGGCATTGGATTCCTCGTACTCTAATTGACTTGTACACATATTTTCAGCATGTTTTTTATTTTTCAAATTTTGACCAAAATTTTCAATATACACAAATTTCAAAGACCAATATCTTCAAAATGAAAAGAGATACAAATTCAGGGATTTCACCACTGGATTCTGCGCGTCGAAATACGTATGTAGGTAAATTTGTAGTATAATATACGGATGAGAAAGATTTTTAGAGCAATAAGTCTGAAAATGGCTTAAAATCGAAAATTCTTAAGGGGTACCCCTTAAGAAATTTTCAAAAAATCTAAATCGCTGAAAATATGTTTATAAGTCAATTCAAACACGAGAAATTCAATGCCGTTGAGCGCATTTTTATATCTTGTTTAGTTTTTTGAGATATAGCCTCCGGAAAAGTAAAATTTTGCATAAAATTAATCTCGTTTTGACCATTTTCCGCTAACTGCCCTATATATAAAAAACTAGACTAGATACGGGCCTGGAACATGCACCATTGTATTCCTCATAATTTTCTACACAAATATACATATTTTTGTTGATATAAATTGAAAGATCATTTTTTTATTGCAATGTAAATCATGATCAAATTTTCAAATTTAAGACTTGTCAAATAATTGCATAAAAATACACTATGTTAGGTGCGATACTGCATCATTCTAGCCTCTCAAGACACTATAGAGTCAACATATTTACAAAATTAAATATAACTGAATTACAGAAATTGACAAAGAGATGTAAATGAGGAAGAAGCAGAATTACAGGAAAAAAATCTTGGGATACCACCATAGCTGTCCAAAGCTAACTACTTTTATAGCTTGGCTACAACTATCTTGCACCTAGTTTACTCATTATCATTGGTCAAATTTGATATTTATTTTGAATAGAAACGGACGAAAGTATGCTTTAATTCACAATTTGTCTGTAAATTGCGGTTATCGTATGTTAAATCATAGCCGCTTTAACAGAGCTAGCCACGTGCACTTGTTTTTAGTTTGTTATAGAAACAACAAAAAATCATTAATTTACTGTTAAAACGGTTTGGTTTCATGTGACTAACTCTCAAATTAAAAATTACCAAAATCCCCCGTTTCAAACAAATTCACCGTTGCCCGTTAAACAAACAAAACACAATCACAGAAATACAGAAAGTGAAACAATTGATATCGATCTTCGTTTGTTTCTCCAGAAAAACAACATCGTAAAAACAACGTGCGTCTAGTATTCCGATTGGTTCCCAAGGTTTTGCCGCCATTAAACAGTTACGAATCGTGATCGCTTTCATAGCCAACGCGATATTCACACACTGGGTAATTTTATTAATAACAGCGACTGAAAGAACCGCGCCGTGCTGTCATTAGACAAACGTGGGTGTTTTTCTATTTTTGTGCCGGAATGCGACGATTTCGAAATATTTTTTTGCTGAGCATTGTTCGGTGTTGTCCAGTACAGTTATTGAAATTCGGTTTGTCTTGCAGATAATTTCAGGTTGCTGCTCACTGTGTTTATATGGGAATGTTGGGTTAAGCATAAGTCAAGTAACGGACGCAAATCGGTTTCGATTGCACCAAAAGTTATTCTTCCTTGTTGTTGTTTTCATTATGAATTAGCGACGTTTTGAAAAATTATTTGCACTAATGGATTGTGTGCATAAAATATTACTTTAGAAACAGTCGTATAATAGAATATTTTATTAGTGCACTTCTTTCACGAGATGTTTATATTATTTTCACCACGACCCCAGTATTTAAAACGAATACTTGCAATATTAAAATTGAAATCAATAAAGAATGATTGAAATTTGTATGTTTTCTTTACACTTCACAACGGGACTAAAATACACCTTTTCTCCCGTCATTATTAGCAACGGGAGAAAAAGCTCATTTTAATCTCGTCTTTCTTAGCAACAGTTCAACGAGCTAAAATGTATTATTTCTGTCAAGATTTGATGTTATAATAGTATATTATACACCTAGGGAGAGAAGTGTATGATTTTTTACCGAGAAGTAAATTTGCAGCACGAGCCGAAGACGAGGGCTACAATACAACGAGGGAAAAAATACACTTCTCTCATGTGGTGTATATATTATTTTTCTACGATCCGAAGGTATAAATTGATTTTTCTTAAAAATATCAGAAATAATAATCTAAAATGTAATATTGCGGTTGCCATTGGTTTGATTATCGTAAATAAATAAATATATCCTCACGCCTTCTACCCATTACTGAGTGTGGCACTCTGCCGAAGCAGATCTCGGTAAGTGATATATTTTGGGCGTGAAGTGCGGTTACCAGTCATCAAATCACGGCCTCCAAAGATGTTAGTGGTGGAGAAGCCACAGGGGTAGTTTTTGAAATTATGAAAATTGTTTGTCGCCTGTGAGAATCGCATCAGGGTTCTCAGGATCCACAGGCCGACTTCATACCACTAAGTTAGCCACCCCATAATGATAAATGATAAATTTAGATAATATTTATTATTCTTTTGACAGATGTCACTTCGATGTTACTAATGTCAAAACATACCCTTGGTTTCCAGTTGCCATGGAAATGGCTTTACTTCCTTCCCTAGGGAGGAAAAATGTACTTTCTTTCAGGATAAAAATTATCTTAATTATAAATATAAATATATCATCACGCCTTCTACCCATTACTGGGTGTGGCACTCTGCTGAAGCAGATCTCGGTAAGTGATATATTATCTTAATTGAAGGAAGAAAATATAATTTTCTTATAAGATCATGAAAAAAATTCTGACGATCGTAGGTTACAGCGAAGGCGCCTCATTGGTGGCAGTTCTGTTAAAGTAATTTTGCTAGTAAGAACATAATAAAGTCAATAAAATCAGATCAAGAAATATTAAGGAATAATCTTTATTTTCTCTTCTGAAACAACTATAAATTATTATTGATATTATGAAATTGAGTTCCATTAACCAATAAAATAGATACCAACTTGATGCTATTTCCAAATCAATAAAACGACGCATAAATTTGATATTAGCGCTCTATTAACTCGAACAAGAAGCCATTCAAGTCGACACTCTAAACATTAAAGTTAACGGGGTGCCCCATCGCATGTATTTATTGCTTTGCGCATCAAAATAAAGAAATAGATTTAATTCGATTTTAATAACAGCTGTGGTGAGGTTTCCTGGATGGTTCCCTTCACGTAGCTTAGTTTTAACGACGTTGGTTGTGGCTCTTTAACGATTTAAAGAGCAATCAGCAGCTTGGACAAATGACCACGTGCGCAGAATGGCGCTAGTGTACCGGAAATGCGGGTTCGCGAGGAGTTAATGTAGAGCGAAAGGTTACTCTGCTTCATTTAGAACATTATTTTTCATACTACAAAGGTTTTTTGCGTGCTTAAAAATACAAAACAGCATTATTTATAATTGTTGCTCTATGCTTTACTTTGTAGTGTTTAATCTTATGTCTACTAACAATGTTTTTATTTCTATTTTCTATTTTAAAAGACCGACGATTACTTATTTGTGTAATAATAATAGTTATTTATTATACAAGTGTTTTATTAGGTATATAAAACATGTAAGGCAAATTTAAACACGAGACCGAAGGTCGAGTGTTTAATATTCTTAAGTGTTTTATATACCAATAAAACACAAGTGTAATACAAAATTTTATCCACAACTCATAATTATAGGTATCGAAGAAGATTCGTCGTAACGTTTAACTTTGATTCAGTTATATATAGTTTCTCAAAATACGGTAGATCAAGAAGTGGTTGTTTACAGTGTTTTATGGAATATAAAACACTAGTGTTTTATGAGCCATATAATGCAACTGAAATCAGTGTAATAATGTCTTTATTATATATGAGTTGTGGATATAATATATTTATTTTAGTTTGATGTCATAATAGTTATTTATTCACAATAATTTTCTATGGATACATAAACAAAATGACAATTTTTGTTTATAGTGAATACTTAATTTTGCAAAATGTCATTTTGACATATATATATATATATATATATATATATATATATATATATATATATATATATATATATATATATATATATATATATATATATATATATATATATATACCCGTTTTAATCTTGTGAATTTAAAATTAAATGTTTTTTTGTTGTGCATAAAATTTTGTATGTACCATGGGTAAAATTAGCGTTTCTGATCCTGAGCATGGTATTAACCCTTGGAGCTTTGTGCCTCTTGCTAATAATCATGCCACGGGCCAGAAATATCTGTTTTCATCCTTGATATATAATAGTTATTTATGTATAAAGGGTGAAAATAGGCATTTCTGGCTCATGGCTTTGCGTCTCGTGCTAATAACATGCTCAGGATCAGAAACGGTAATTTCACCCGTGGTACATACAATATTTTATGCACAACAAAATAACATTTAATTATATGTACAAAAGATTAAAATATGTACATAGGTTATATGTCAAAATGACATTTTGTAAAATCAAGTATTCACAATAAACAAAAATTGTCATTTTATTCATGTATCCATAAGGATATTTTTTATGGCCCCAGGGCCAAAAAAAAGTGTTTAAGCCCGCCTTTTAGGACTAAAACACATGAATTTTGGCCCGATTGTGCATAAACAACTATATTGTATCATGGGTGAAAACAGGCGTTTCTGGCCCGTGGTATGATTTTTCATTTAACTTTTAATAAATAATGTATAGAACAACTACAGCTTATAGTGGAATATCTTTGAATATAATTTTAAATAAGCAAAGTTTGAATTTGCGAATTTTAAAGAAGTTTACAAAATCTTAGCATTACAGGTATATATTACAATAATAGTTTTGTTGGCCGGTTCACTCAGCTGTAAAATGCAGCTACATTCATAGCTGATGATTTACACCTCGTGTTTTGCAATATAAGATCATTTTCACTTTTTGCGACACCTTACAGAATACTCATCACTAATACATACACACAGGTAGATATTGCCCACAGTAACCTTAACCCAGATAACACACACATACATACATACATACATACATGTGTGTGTGTGTTTCCGGTGACCGGAACCAGGTCCAGGTGCCGGTGATGACCTTCAAAGCATCGCCAACTCTGATTTATTAATTAATTAATTTTTACTAATTACTAATTGTACACGCGAATTTTGTTTGCGCTTTCGTATTTTCTGCTATGTATTTAAATTAATTATGACATCATAAATTTGTCGTATTGTTAAATAATCATATCTGATGCTCTAATTATTATGTAAATTAAATTAAATGGATAAATATTTTGTAATATAAACAAAATTAAAAGAGGCACTTCACATGCAGTCGTAAGACAACATACGTTTTAAGGTAGTACTAGTGTGACGGTGGCGCCATCGGTTGTCGTCGAGTGGCGAAACTGACGCTCAAAAAAGTTTAAAAATTGAATAAAATAAGTGTTTTATACCTATTATGATTTGAATATCATAAATTGTTAACAGGTTGTTGGTCTAGTGAATTTTCAAATACCATACCACCGTGTGGTGTTGCCATTATAAATTGGCATTCTTAATTTTTCGTTAAAAACAAGGTTTTGCATGGCTATATATCCATTACTAAACGATAAAAATCTTTCTCCTTCTGATACAATATACATGGATAGTTCTAGAACATCATACTAGTTTTTCAAATGAAACTGCAAAATTTTAAAGGTACACAAACCAAATATGTTCGATTCTGAGTGATGATCGCCATAAGCCTTGTGTATAAGAACTCAACTTTACAAGCGAATATATTTGTTCACAGACAATGAATGTATTTCATATTTTAACAGGATGCGTATGACTATCTAATGTTTACGTGCACCAAATTTCATTCGATTTACAAAATTTTTAAAATCCATTTCTCTTAGATTCAAAACAAGAAACTACGTTTTTAAAATAGTGTATTTTGAAAGAAACAAAATTTTCTATTATAAACCTGTCACAGTCGCATCTGAAACTAGATATAATAATGCACTTTGTTACTGCAGTTTTCTTATAATAAAAATAAAATAGAGTAAAATAAAATAGTGATAGTCTGGTCGTCATGGTTAAAGTGCTTTTCTAGCGCGCATCTTTCTAAACATGATCGTTTTTCTCGTTCTGTTATTATTCTCAGTATAGCGCTATTATTTCCGAGTTTTTTCATCGTTTTGTAGATTGGCCACACGTTAGAAACATCTTCTTTGCATAGCAAAACACAAATGCACTTGACGTTCACATAATACATTCTGCAAGTGCATTTTAATGCATCTATATCAGTTTTAAATCAATTCGTTTCAAGTTGCGTCTATGCATTCGATACAATAGAAAGATCTCACGATTTATAACTGATTTGTATTCACACATTTTACTCAGAAATTTACCTAACTCCATAATATACATTGTCTGTAAAATACAATAAAAAAACCTCTAAGAACTACAGTCGCTTCTATTTAATTTCATTTTTATAAATAAAAAATATATATATCATCACGTCTTTTACCCATTACTGGACGTGGCACTGTGCCGTAGCAGATCTGGATATGTGATATATTTATCCGCGAGAAATGCGCTTACCAACCGTAAAATCATGGCTCCCAAAGTTGTTAGGGGAGGGATAGTCACAGAGGTAATTATTAAATCAATAAATAGAAACAGAACTCTCATTTATTTTTTATTACCGCCTAATTTATTTTATGAATTTGTCATAAACAAAATTTTGTAGAACAGAAGTAGGTTACAGGAAACTGTAATCCAGTGGATAAAACTTGCGTTAATTAAAAACCTCACTAACTTCAACTTATATAAAAAATACGATAGTATCCGAAAGGTTTGTATTCCACTATAAGCTGTAGCCTTCCTGTACGGTAATGGGCCTTTCAAGACTGTTTTGAATTTTTTATATATTAATCTACGTAATAAAATTATTATACCCAAAATTTTTATTTTTTTTAAACTTGTATTAAGCATGACAAAAATATTTAAACTTTCGAAACAAACGAATGTGACGTAGTTGCATCTTAGTTTAAAGAGAGACAGATAAGACAGAGATAAATAACACGTAACTTCACGTAACGTGTGTCGTTGTCAGTAGAATCCTCAGACAAAACATAACTAGATGGATAACAACGGCGTTTGCATTGACTTGAATACGGCATAATTCGTCTAGTATTATACGTTATTGGTAGAATCGTAGAATACTGATGCTTATGTCTTCTTCGTCTTCCTCTCAGTAAAATTGAGCACCAACAAACGTTTCAGACAAAGCTCTGTGATTGGCTTAATGCAACTACGTAATTGCAATGAGCGTTTTAAATTATTCAACTTTAACTTTCATATTTCAGCAATAAAGATATCATTTATGGTATGATTTTATATTGTATTAAATATGATGTACTGTCAAGAACTTATTTGAATAAATATATATTAAAAACCTCTACCACTTGAACCCCCATTGGAATTAAATTCCGGTTGTACAGAGTAATAAATAAATATATAATAAAAAGGAAATAAACAACTAATAATAATATAGTAAATATATAATATTTGTTTAAGGTTGAAAGTTGAAAGGTGAACATCTGTAAGTATGCAGATTTCGTCTAAGTACGATTACACTTGTTGTACGATCAGAAGATCCTTTGCACGAGTAAGACATCATCAGCATTTGAACCAAGAACCGCAGAACGGTCGTTAGTTGTTGTTATGGCATTTACATGAGGATCTATGATCAAGGGAGGGCTTAACTCTTCTAGAATGATTACTATACTTCACTTACTGCCCAGTGCCCACCACTAAGAAAGAAGTGCGCACATAATTTATGCACATATACAAAGGTACTCCTAGAGAAAGATCAGTTGGTCGTCTATTTAAAAAAATAATATAATTTTAATAGTATATACATAATATCACGCTATATCTTATCAAATCAAAATCATGAACTCAACTAGGATGCGAACCTTGTTGTGACTTACTAATCTTAATCAGCTCGATTCTCAAAAAAGTTTTAGCTAGAAGTTTGGATTAGTTAGTTATATTTTAGTCAGATTTAATCAAGTTAATCCAAATCACTTTCTGAAAACCAAATGGTAACAAGATTATATTGGAGTTTATTTAAATGTTTTTGAGAATACAGATTAGCTCAATTTACTAATTAAAAATTCAGGATTAGTTGAAACTCTTTTGAGAATTGAACTGAAATTGTTTAACTTTAAAATTCTCAGTAATAATATAACAAGAGAGTGAGAATAAATTGAAAATAATTTGACAGATCTTTCGAAAACTTGTTGCCAGGCAATAGTCACGAAAGCCCGTAGAGCTTGATTGCCAAATGGTACCAAGTTTGAGAAAGATACTGGAGAATTATTTTCTAATTTATCCAACTCTCCAGTTATATTTAATTAAACTATTTTTGACTTAGCTGTTCGATTCATCCAACTTAAAAGATTTTGAACTGGGTTCATATCGATTGATTAATTATTAATGTATTCTTAGAAGTTGTTTCCAAAACTGGTTGGTTTATTTCTGTATCTAAAATACAACTAAATCGATTTTTTTCACACATTTTACTTGACGCGTTGACAGTTTTCAATAATTATTTGACAATTACTTATCATTTGTCACAAACAAAAAAGCATCCACAGAGATAATTCCCGGGAATAATCACAAGAGCTTTATTCTCAGTATAATAATGACAGGATTGGTTAAAACGCAAACACGTGACATACATTGAAGCATTTCATTGATTTTCAGAAACGTCAAAAAATAATCGAATGAATTGTTTATAAATATGGATTTATAAAGAAATTACTTTGTTATGTTCTTCAGTTCGTCAATAGTTTGAACATCAAGTTTCTTGAGTTGCTAAAAAGGTCATAGTTCAATAATAGGCATTGGATGAATAGATGATGGGTAAATGGCATATAAATAGCTAGAATCTTGTGTGGTTTCATAAATCTTAAAAATATGAATCGCTCAATAAAGATGTATCTAGAAATACTCGTCCAACTCTATAATACGTGCATAAAATCATATATACCATGGTATAGATAGTACTAAAGTAATACCAGACATCTTATATAGATTCCATCTTTGTATTCTTGAAATATATAACAATAGAAATACAAAAATATTTTTGTTTTTCAAGTGTCAAATAGATTAAAGATCTTGAATGTTCATAATATCTAGGTCTAGTCTCTATAAAACCAGTTAATTTGTCTCGTAAAAGTACATATTATGTATGTAAAATTTCAGAATTTTTGCAGCACGGATAAAATTTTTAGAGCAAAAAAACTAAAAATGACCAAAATTCGTAAAATTCATCAACCCTTCAAAAATCTTCAAAAACAAATAAACTTTATTCCACAATAAAACTACCTCTGTGACTCCCCCATCACTAACATTTTTAGGGGCCGTGAGTTGACACTTCACTCACAAAATATATTAGCTACCAACATCTACTAGGATGGCTAGCTCAGTGGTATGAAGTCGGCCTGTGGATCCTGAGGTCCCTGGATCGATTCCAACAGGCGACAAATTTTCATAATTTGAAAAGCTATCCCTGTGGCTCCTCCACCACTAACATTTTTGGGGGCCGTGATTTGACGACTGGTAACCGCACTTCACGCGCAAAATATATCACTTACCGAGATCTGCTTCAGCAGAGTGCCACACCCAGTAATGGGTAGAAGGCGTGATGATATAAATATGTTTTGTATCTACTAGGATAGATTGCTACACCCAGTAATAGGTAGAAGACGTGACGAGTTTATCATAAATATACATCCATAATAAAATAAACCATCTCAACTGACTTACTCTACTCTCTAATGACATTTATGCAGACGATTTTGGCATCTATTAAGCAATGAATAATTTCGTGAATGAAGTTAGGCCAAGAAGTAAAAGCGCACCTAGTCCTCATGCCCCAGCACCCTCATTTCAATACTTTTCAGGTTGAAACGTCATTTTGTTACTCTTCACGCACGACCGTCAATTGTTATCACCGAAAACTACCGCGACATCTAACATTACCTCACTGTGTACTGACTGTAGTCTCGTGTCTACCTTCCTCACACAGATCCTCACATTCACTCACCCACACATCGACAAGAAGCCCTCTGGAGCGGCAAGATGCCGACTGGTATGACCTACTCTCCTGATCAATTTGCCAGAAAAATATGCGGTAATGTATGTAATGTATGGAGTACGAAGACTCGATGTTATGAAATACGACAGTTTTTCTGCTTCTCTACGACTTGAGTCAGGAAATGGCGGAGATTACTTCAAAGTTAACAAGTTGATGATTGTTTTTTTGAAGTTATAAAATAGAAGAAGAGGTTTTGATCATGTTTTAGGAAATTTGTGTCAATGAAAGGCTAGCAGGATATTAAAAACATGAAAAAGGTTATTCTACTTTTGGTTTTGTTCATTCATTAACGTTTGTTTTATTTATTATTTATAACTGAACAACGGATGAATAGTATGGAACAAAATTTTCTCTGTTTCTACATTAGAATTACATAATCGCTGTATTCTATTTGCCACTTGGTTCACTTAAATCAGTTCAGATAAATTAGATAATATGACTAAATTAACTAAATTAAGCAAACTGGTGCACTTATTGGGGTGAATTATTACTTCAAAGTAAATTAGAAACAATAATTCTTGTTCTGGAAATACTTGTAATGTCAGCGAAGTAATCCAACGAAATAAATAAGTGATCTGGTTCAGCAAATGTACCTAAGTTAAATTTGATAATAATGGCAAATGCAATATTGATGCTAGAATGAGCTTCATTCTTAAACGAATTTTGGTGACATATTGTTATCATAAATAAATATATAAATATAAATATATCATCACGCCGTTTACCCATTACTGGGTGTGGCACTCTGCCGAAGCAGATCTCGGTAAGTGATATATTATTTATTATTATTATTTCTCTAAAAATTCCGTAGTTTCATATAAGCAGATTCATAAAGCGGATTAGCGCTAACACAATTTTTTATTTCGTTTTTAACTCTCTTAACAAGTTTATTTTAACTTGAGTTAAAAAGATTGTTAATTAGCATAAAATTTCATTCATTTCTTGAATCTGTCTCAATTTGGAACAGAGTTATAGATAATATTATAAACGGTGTTAGCGCTAATCCGTTTTATGAATTTGTCTGATAGTTACTAACAATTTACAAAACAGCTCTCGTATTATATAAATGTCACTGTCAACTACAGGTAATATATAAATATTATCATTTTCAAGTAACTTTTTTTATTGCCAACTGTAACAGTTAGTTTTGATCACCCAGTAATTCAGATATAACTTCCAATAAACACAGGAATTCAAAACTATCTAAAAATCACTCCGATTTATGACTACAATCCCAGTATTTAAATAACAACCTCACTCAATAAATTACAAACTAAACTACAGAAACATAACAACTTTATAGATAACTGTTCCTAATCCTAATCTACCCACATTAAACCATCAAATATGACCTTGCAAACAAAAAATACATCTCCAAGATGAATACAACAATCCCAATCTTATCTACATTCTCTCTAACGGTAGCAAAGTTAGCAGCAGTGCAAGTAAAGCAACAGAGAGGTTATTAATGTAATATTTATGACGATATGCTCTAGAAGAGCGGTGTACAAGTTGATATCTAGGTAATGTCGCTCTGTGTTGCCGTCACATCCATAAATATTCTTTACAAGGATAAGAAATGTTACAAAACATTGAAACACTGTTAACGTGTTATTTATTATGTGTTAAGTTTTTGTTACTATGTTTTATCATTGTAATTATGTTGAGATGTGTAACGAATTGGATTTATTACTTTGCATTTTTGAATTAGGATAAAATATTGTTAGCTTCCTGAGAAAGGAAGTTCCTTCTAATGAGCAGTTAACTTTTTGTTTATTTTAGTATTAATAAACTAAGTTCTTTAAATTTATTTATTCTGTTCTGTACATCAGGAACTTGATCTCAATTACAGTACAGTGTGGTAGTTCCTATACCGTGTGGTGCTTGGTTCATAATGTTGTAAATTCCTGCTTCCCTAATTATTTTATGTGAAATTTGACAAATGGCCTTGGAGATCCTCAAGATTGGAAAGGAAATAAATAACGTATTTATTTCATAACAATTATAATTTGAACGTTTCGGGTCGATACTCGATCCATCATCAGCAAAAACAAACAAAGCTTGCAGATGTTATACGTATAAAATCATATAATAAGAGTAAAAAACTCACAATTATATATGCCAACGAAAACATGTCAAAGACATAAAAATAACAACATCTCCAACATGGAGGTTGGAACTGTTATTCTAATGCCGAAACATATATTAGCTATTTACAAAACAAGTGCGCGAAAACATATTTTGCACATGAGCGCAATTTTAAAGCACGAGCGAAGCTCGTGCTTTACTTTGCTTTTTGTTACGAGCAAAAATTATATAATCGACAATGAGGAAATTTATTAAATTTGTAGCGTGAATTGACATTTGTTATTTGAAAACAAATTGTTTATTTTTTCTCGTAAAGTTTGTTAAAATATGTCTGATTGATGACGTTATAAGCTAATGTCTCTATTTCTTGATATACATCAAGGGAGATAATTAGAAACTTTTGACAACGGCTAATAAAGTCAACAAATAAATAATTATAGTCCATGTCAGATGGGAAGACAATTATAATTTTTATTTAGCTGTCAGTTCATCCATAATAATACAATCAAGATACGCATGCAAAACAATTAATTAATTTAATATATTCAAAGAGCGCCGATTCTTCATCCAGATACTGTCAACTTTAAATGGCTAATTAACTAATATGACATGCAAAATGGTGCAATTGCAGCAGCAACTTGATAAATGATAAATTAATTAGATACCGCGGGTGGTACCTCGATCTCAGCCGGCTATGCAGAATCCTGATGTTCAATTGTTAACAGAAGAAGTTGCGCGATTCACTTGTTAGTAGCGTACCACGCCTACCGTGATTCGAAGTTGATGTATGAGCAATAAATAAACAAATGAAGGGTGTGTTGAAATTGAAGGCAAGGTTACACCGAAATGTTTTATTTCAAGTGCAAAACAATCAAATGTTGAAACTTTATGGACTGATGAGTCGAGCGAAACTTAACCTTACTTTGTTTGAAAATGGGTCATTTGCGAATTAATTATGTTTTGAAATTAATTTATAATTTTATGTCTGGATGAAATAGGTGACAATTTTTTTGTAATAATTAGACCATGAAAAAATATGGCCGAGAATATAAGGCATTGTCAAATGGAGAGAAATTAAAACGTTCTTACATATCATCACATGCCCCATCAAATGAGGTAGCACCAATCCTTGAAACATTCACTGAACATTTATTTTTTAGTTTCACCCTGCATTTGATCTTCATCAAATATTCCTATTCTATCACACTACATTTCATCCACATTCATAATTTCTTTCATAACAATCTCATCTCTGCGTTCGTTCACGCTACAAACCTTCAATCATATCTATCCATTTAGTCCTAGTCGGCCATGCAATCTGCCATCTTCAGTTTCACCAACTAATACCTTAGACGTAACATAAAATTCCCATCTTTAAGCTGTTTACAGAATGCCTTGGAAAACAAAATAATACAATTCAACAATCGTATTGATTGAATTTGACAGATAAAAGTTTATTAATTGTAGGATTGTTAATTTTTCGAATATTCGAGACTTTGAATGTCCGGATTTATTGAATCTTCGAACTTTCGAATTTTTGAATATTCCGAATTTTCGAATTTTCGAATTAATCGAATTGTGAATCTGGCTCCTAACGTGAACACGGCATGTTCATATGAATTATTTTCAGAATAAACTCATTTGCAGAGTTTTGTATTAATTCATAAGTAATTATTATTAATTATTATTATTTGCCAAATTAATTCAATTTAGACTTAAAATTTCGCTACACTGTCAAAAACGTTTTTATTAAGATTTGTTTGTATCATTTTTATTCTCATTTTAAAACGTTTTACTAAAAGTCCGTAGCATTTAGATGGGCGGTAAGAGAATAGATGTCTTAATTAAGACGCATAAACTTGCAGAGTTTTTGCAGGATACTTCGCCGAGTTTATTATTTAATTCGAGGCCGACTTTTCGCGAATTATGCGTGAGCATGTTTGGAGATGAGAGATGGCGTTAATTCAGAGACAAATAATTCGAGAATTCGATGCTTTGAACAATTCGAAAATTCGTAAATTCGAAGCTTCAAAAAATGTTTCTGTCGAAGTTCAAAACAATCGAATGTTCGAACGTTCAGAAATTCGAAATTCGATGGAAATCAACGACCCTAATTAATTGATATTTAATAATTAATATTATTATTATTATTTAATTTTGATTTGAAAATCATGGAACGATTTAGTGTATAAGAAAAGTTCAATGCTTGTAATGGTATCTTTATGACCTGTCATCAGTCAAACTTAAAAATACTTTTTAAATAAATAAAAATTATAATTTTTGTTTTGCCTCTTTGTGAAGAACAAAACGCATGTAAACAAGAATTTTGGACTTATTAGATGCAGTTTTTAATTCTAAATATTTTTTGTACCTACAGTTTTGTTCTAAAATTAATAAGACAAAAAACACAGCCATATGAAAATTTTACCATCATATTTCCTATTGTCTATAAGAAAAGTAAACGCCCGGTAGGTATATCAATAAATGTGGACTCATTAGATGCAGTTTTTAATGTTTTGAATTTATACTTTTGTTCTAAAATAAATAAGAAGGAAACCCAAATGAAAATGTAAAAGTAGACACGCAATTTGTTGAAGTCAGCGAGATTTGCACACTTTCTTGGAAGTTATATCTACCACATTATAAAAAAATATATATTTAACTCACAACATGAAATTAAATATAGCTCACAATACTGTCAAGAAGTCTAAACATACGAAGCCACAGACATAAAACTCCGCATTATACTCCTCTATTCTTCCTCTTCTCACGGCCATGCAGTTCTTGCAGCCACTGTTAAGTTAACATTCAACTCCTGCATCTCCGCGTGAGAACTCAAACAATTTGCAACACACGAATCTGAGGCAGCCGCGAAGAACTTTTCAACAACTGTTGATGCAGATCTGCTGTATGTGCCTCTCTGCTGATGCTCGTTTGTTCGCTGATGTTATTGTTGTTGTTGTTAGTTGTTACCTAGGTGACAGTCAGATAACA
The DNA here is from genome assembly GCA_911728475.2 of Pterostichus madidus. Lineage (NCBI taxonomy): Eukaryota > Metazoa > Arthropoda > Insecta > Coleoptera > Carabidae > Pterostichus > Pterostichus madidus. The sequence continues at coordinate 42,231,530 of OU452303.1, read as the reverse complement.
GAACAAAGACACGTTGATGTTGCTAAGGTGACGAGATAGGATGACACCAGACGTGACGATGAAATTTTGTTGTGTGAGGTTATGTCGATTTGACAGATAAGTTAGGTTAAGAAAGGTTAGTGCGGTTTTTATGCAGGATTTGCTGGTTCATTACGAGTAATTTGATGCAGAGTTTTATTTCAAATGTACCAAAATAGATTAATAAATGTGAGTCAAAAAATAAATAAATATGTCATCACGCCAGAGGCCCTCGGCCTTGTAAATTGCCCGTGGTGCATTCAATATTTTGTTTTACTAGTATTTTTTAAATAAAATATAAATATATCATCACGCCTTTTACCCATTATTAGGTGTGGCACTCTGACGAAGCAGATCTCGGTAAATGATATATTTATGCGCGTGAAGTGCGGTTACCAATTGTCAAATTACGGCCCCCAAAGATGTTAGTGTGCGGAAGCCACAGGGGTAATTTTAAATTGGTGAAAATGTTTGTCGGCTGTAGGGATTGAACCAGGATTATTAGGATCCACAGGCCGACTCGATACCACTGAGCCATTACCCCATTAGTATTTTTTAATAACGTAAATAATAAATAATGGATCACCTGGCAGTACTAAATAGAAGAAATGTCAGTTACCATATTACCGTCATTTTTAATATTCTAGGACCTATTAAAATCATATAATGCTCTAGGGCATAATGAACTATAGTCCGTTCCAGTTATGAATCATAGAATTAGATTGGGTCAATCATTTTGTCCTCGGAATGGTCGAAATGCAAACGAAATTCACAAAGCAAAAATTAATTGCAATTAATCAAGTATTTAAATTCGCATCTAATTACATATAATATCTAATTTGATAATTTGTTCTGTAAATTAATTATTATACTTCATTGTTTAATAAATTACTTTAATATGGATAAGAAACCTGAGCATATAAAACAGATCGTGAACACAGTGCCATCTCCTCCATTCTTAACTGGAATAGAGTATAAGTAATGTACCTTTAATCCATATTATTAATAAATAATAATTAACTACAAAGACATAAAAGAGCTTTAAGAAAACGAAACTTTCGGCAAAAATCTTTTAATGATTTTATTGCGAAAGATTCGAGGCCAATGAAATGAAAACCGAATAAAATTTAAATGACAATATGTAATTATAAAATTAGTAGCAAACGATAGAAAACTCGAACCGTTACATACGAATCCGATAAGATGAGCGGTAAGATTGAGAGCTGAGAGGCGGGAATGAACGATGTAGCAATATCATATTATCGCTATTAACAAAGGATCTCTCCTCTCAAATTGACCATTATTATAAATTGATGGCTCAGTCAAGGAAAAGTGAAAACGGGAGAGATATGTATGCAAATTCCAATTATACAAGGATTCTTCATGCTTAATTTTATACGAGAATTAAGATAACTCATACTGCTTTCAATCCAAATTGAAATTATTCATATTAGAGATATTCACGAAATTGTAGTTAAATTAAAAAAAAAACACAAGCAATAGCAGGGACTCCAATGGAAAGCATTGTAGATTCGATTTCAATGGACAGTTTTGTAATAGATTTTGGTTTCGATTATTTTAAATTATGAATTTGGGTTTTGTGACGGTTTTGGTATTTTGCGGTTACTGTTTTTTACGGTTTCGATTGAAAATAAATAAATATATCATTACGCCTTTTACCCATTACTGGGTGTAGCACTTTGGCGTAGCTGTTCTCGGTAAGTGATAAATTTTGCGCGTGAAATGCGGTTATCAGACGTCAAATCACGGCCCCCAAAGATGTTAGTGGTAAAAGCCACAGGGATAATTTTCATGTGATGAAAATGTTTGCCGGTTGCGGTAATCGAACCAAGGTTCTCAGGATCTACAGGCTGACATAAATAAATACCATTATGAAAATTTAAAATAAATATATCATTACACCTTTTATCCATTACTGGGTGTGGCACTCTGCCGTAGCAGATCTCGGTAAGTGATAAATTTTGCGCGTGAAATGCGGTTATCAGCCGTCAAATCACGGCCTTTAAGGATGTTAGTGGAGGGAAGCCACAGGGGTAGTTTTTATTTGGTAAAAACTGTTTGTCGATTGTGGGCATCGAACACGGATTCTCAAACTTCGCAGGCCGACTCGATACCACGTAATATTAATAAAATTTATGCTTGTTTTTAATATTCAATTGTTGCAATTGTTTTAAATTGTTAATTGTTTCAATTACTGCAAAGCCAAGTTATCCAACAAACTAAAAATAAATAAATCAATATATCATCATGCCTTCTACCCATTACTGGGTGTGGCACTCTGCCGAAGCCGAGTTACAGTACAGGATCCAGGATTGAAAAAAACCCGAGTTTTAAAAAAAACCTATCCACTGAAATTTTTTGGGTTTTTTTGGGTTTATTTGGGCATTATTGGGTTTTTTATAATATTGACAAATACACTTTTTAATTCAAGTTATTTAATTCTAGATTAATTTTGTATAAATAAATAAATATATCATCACGCCTTCTATCCATTATTGGGTGTGGCACTCTGCCGAAGCAGATCTCGGTAAGTGATATATTTTGCCCGTGAAGTGCGGTTACCAGCCGTCAAATCACGGCCCCCAAAGATGTTGTTGATGGAGGAGCCACAGGGGTAGTTTTTGAAATTATGAAAATTGTTTGTCGCCTGTGGGAATCGAACCAGGGTTCTCAGGATCCACAGGCCGACTTCATATCACTGAGCTAGCCGTCCCATAAACTGATGGTGGTTTTTAGTTTACTCTTCTTTTCTTACAATCTTTACGGCCTAAACAAATACCAAATCTCTTGATTTCTTCAACTGTACACTATATTAACTTTTAACTAAGTACATAAAAAGTAAAGAGAAGCATAGTAATAATATGTTATTTAGTTACTAATACGCTAGAAAATGAATGTTTTAAAGGAAGGAAATTCATAAATACGTGCTGAATTACTGAACATTAATAGATGATTTAGAATTTTTAATAATTAATATGATGTTACAATCACCTTAAAATTATTGACATTACTGAAAAAGCACCCAGTAAAAGTATATTACTAAGTAGCTAGATTTTCACCTCACGACCCTTAAATACAAGTAATCAACTTGAAAGTAAGATGAAGAACCATTACTGACCATTTGCAAAAATTCTCTATTACTGTCCTGCGTACAGTAAGCAGCAATCATAGTAGGCAATTACCAATAAATGTTTAATACGATACGATTCATTTACCGTTTACAAAGTACGTGGCGTTAAAGTAAATTATCCATTTTGAATACGGTGCACAAGTAAAGGTTTCTCACAAATATAAAATAAGATTCCGGAGTTTCCGTATTACAGTATTTTAATGGATTAATAATTATCCTTCTAAGGAAAGAAAGGATAGACGTAGACCTTGCTTGCGCATTATCTAGTGCGCTACAGTTAAATCATTTTAAAGAATACACTTAATATGAATAAAATTGCGAACAAATGAGCGGCGTTGTGAAGAATGCTAGGAAAATTGAAACAATGAAATTTGTCATGGTTACTTATGTAACTAAACAACTTTTTATTTGGATCATCGTCAAGTTCAAATCATTTTACTATCTTCTATAACTCCTTATTACTTTTTGAGTTTTAAAAATTATTTAACTGAACTGAACACTCGTCTTTTTGAAACGAGATATTATTGTTATTATAAATGAAATATTAGAAATAAATTTTGTTTAAACCGAATGTAGTAATTCATTAAAGAAAATAAAAATAAATTCTTCTGATTTCTTGGATTTCATGGCTTTAATAACAATTACAAATGTAGATGTTGTTTTGAATCTGGTTTAGATTTATTATCAAGTCGATTAGAATAATATATAAAATTATAAATATATTTTAAAATTTGTTATTACAAAATTACAATAAGATTGGAATTGGGTCATCAGTTTTTAATTAAAAAAATATGTACAAATCAAACTGTTTCATTTATTATCAAGTCGATTAGAATAATATAAATTATATATATATATATATATATATATATCATCACGCCTTCTACCAATTAATGAGTGTGGCACTCTGCCGAAGCTGATCTCGGTAAGTGACATATTTTTGCGTGTGAAGTGCGGGTACCAGTCGTCTAATCACGGCCCCCAAAGATGTTAGTGGTGGAGGAGCTACAGGCGTAGTTTTTGAAATTATGAAAATTGTTTGTCGCCTGTGGGAATCGAACCAGGGTTCTCAGGATCCACAGGCCGACTTCATACCACTGAGCTAGCCACCTCATAAAATAAATAATAATAAAAATAAATAAATATATCATCACGCCTTTTACCCATTACTTACTGTGGCACTCTGCCGAAGCAGATCTCGGTAAGTGACATATTTTTGCGTGTGAAGTGCCCACACTAGTCGTCAAATTACAGGTCCCAAAGATAGTGGTGGGGGAGCCATAGGAGCAGTATTGATGTGATGAAAATGATTGTTGGCAGTGGGAATCGAACCAGGGTTCTCAGTTCTCAGGATCCACAGGCCGACACGATACCACTGTGCCAGCTACTCCATAATAATATATAAAATTATAAATTACGTTTTCAAATTAGCTAAAATTAATTAAAACTAAAAGTCACTTTTTTGAACCTCCTGTATTTATTGGCATAATTAAAATTTTGTCATGCATCTTTAAAAAATAATTTGTTGATATAATTTTTCTGTTTTTCAAATTAATATTTAATGTTCTTCTAATGAACTGTTTGTCGTTTTTAAATGAATACAAATTCAAAATTTGTACCTAATTAATAAGTCATCAAAAATGAAATAATGGAGATATTAAATTTGTCATGCTTTTGTTAAAAAGCAATTTGATTATATAAGCATTTTTTTCCTGATCACATTCAGGGTTAAGATCAGATCATAAATGGATCCTATTCAATTTTGGAGGAATCCATCAAAATGTTTAATATTTTTCGGCCTTCAAACTCCATTTCCGCAATATTAGGTTGAATGCATATTTTTTTTACAATTATTAAAATGATGAGAATGAGGCAATTGTTTCTTGTAATTGATTTAATTTTAAGAAATTGAGTTTGGAACGAAACAGGAAATATTTGTTACATGAACGGATATCCTTCCAAGTTTTTGGAAACGGAAAGTGATAATTTTTTATTGTTTGAAAATTATAGCAATTCATTTATGCTACTTGCCTATTATATTGTTTATATTTCTAAGTTTAAATTTATTTTATGCATCTTATTCATTTGATCTCTTCTGTATTTAAATTTGATTGGTCTTGCAAATTTCCATATAATTTTAAAACTAAGTCTGAGAATATTTGTAATAGTTGTTTGTCAAATTTCATTATTCAAGTGTTTTTATTTACGGGGTAGCTGGCTGAGTGATATTGAGAACTCTGGTTCGATTCCCATAGCACATAAATATCTTTTATTTATTTTACAATAATCTCTTTACAAAAGAATGGGGTGGCTAGCTCAGTCGGCCTTGTGGATCCTGAGAACCCTGGTTCGATTCCCATAGGCGACAAACAATTTTCATAATTTCAAAAGCTACCCCTGTGGCTCCTCCACCACTAACATCTTTGGGGGCCGTGATTTGACGACTGGTAACCGCACTTCACGCGCAAAATATATCACTTACCGAGATCTGCTTCGGCAGAGTGCCACACTCAGTAATGGGTAGAAGGCGTGATGATATATTTATTTATTTATTTATTTATACAAAATTAATCTAGGATCTAAAAAGTGTATTTGTCAATATTATAAAAAACCCAATCATGACCAAATAAACCCAAAAAAAACCCAAAAAAACCCAGTGGGTAGGGTTTTTTTTAAAAAAACTCGGATTTTTTTCAATCCTGGAACTATCACACTTCGACTCGGTGAGTCTCGGATCCTATACTGTAACTGGGATTCATTTCCTGCTGTACAGAGTAGCATAACTAAATCGCGCACATCAACAAAATCCGAGAGATTTCAATAGCAGAGCAGACACGAAACCTTTCCACCATAAAATCCATTTGTAAGCCACCATCCCCTTCAAAATACACCACGAACCAACCATCCTCCTCACCTCTTTATCCTCCATCATCATCATCATCATCCTTCTTCATCGTTCATCCACAAACTCTTCCTATTTCCACTCTCACACCTTCACAGTTTCACGGGTGGTAGCCTTTTGCCCCAAGAGTGGGGCACGGTATGTAATCGCACAACAATCGTGCATACGCCACCAGAACAGTTCTAGAGTTCCTCTAGCGTGTGCATCAGCAGCCATCAGCAGTCTATGTGCGGACGAAGACGACAGTGACTGTCAAACTGTTGGTGTTGGTGGTGTTGAGATCTGTGCGGGTGTGAAGCAAGAATAGTGAATAGTGTTGTTCAGGATTTGGTGGTTGTGTGGATTTTGGGGATTTGTGGGTGATACGAGTTGGGGATGATGGATTCGGCTAAGATTAAAATAAGGTAGTTATTTCAATCGCGATAAATTATTTTCAAATTTAGCTGTTATGTTTCTATTATAATTATCCTACATTTATACATGGGCGTCCGCAGAGGGAGGCAAGGTGGGGCGCACGCCCCTCCCCCCTGGATATTAACTAGGATGGTGACCAAGACTCTCGAAAATAGGACTTTAACATGTAAAATTATAATTTTTTAATTTCCTGCTTCCTTAAATATTTGAAGCAAAAAAGCTTGAAATAAAAGTGCATCTGAAGCAATAAACAAAATTAATTTTGCATACTTTGTAACGACACAAATTAGATTTGAAAATGACGAAAATTGCCTCAAAACTATCGAAAGGCATGAAATTGAAACAAAATTAAACATATGTTTGACGTTTTATTTGTCAAAATAAATGAAATAATAAATAAGGAATTTATTCTGATAGTTTTGACAGATTGCACGACAAACATTTGTTTAATTTTGTGTCAATTTCATAGCTATCGATAGTTTTGAGACAATTTTAGTAATTTTCAGATCTAATTTGTGCCGATACAAAGCATGCAAAATTAATTTCATATTGGATGCCCTAAAAATATTAGAAAATAAAAACTGTAAAACTGCTAAATCGGAGTTTATTGAAGAAATGGTGTCAATTTATGGGATAGTTATTCGAAAATTGTCCTACCTCTTCAATTCAAACCCAGACGCCAAAGACTAGTAATTTATTTTACAAATTTAAATATTTTTTTATCCATTTGTTATGTGTATTTGTATTTATGTTATGCAAAAAAAATATTTTAGAAATTTATGTATATCTGAGAGTTTTTTCTGACTCGCCCCCCCCCCCCCCCTGGAAAAATGTCTGTGGACGCCCATGCATTTATATTGATGTTGGTTAATATTTGATTAACAATCGATTGATAGATCGAGTATTAGAAAAACTATATTAGTTGTCACATGATGTGTACCAGCCTGGAATGTCTGGATATCCTGGAAAAAGCCTGGATTTCCTGGATTTACAAACTTAAAATACTTTAAATCTTTGAATTCAAATACCTGGAAAAATAATTGTTTAATCTAGTTTCCTTTTTCATAATATGGGAAATTAGTTTTTAAGCAATAATTGTGATTTAAATCTATTTCTGACTTTTTATAATAGTTCGTCTTCAAGAAGATTATCTTATCTCCATAGATATTTATTTGTGAACTATGATTTTTAAATAAACAAGACAATCTTAATATTAACTCCCTCCCACCCCCCGATTATGTAAATGGATCACTTTTTATAATTGTTTGATATGTTAATGATAACTTCTTCTTTTTGATGATTATTTTGGTATTAAGTATAATTTACCCTGGCATTTTTATGTTATTTTTATGCATAAAAAGAATATGATAGCTTCAAAAAATTGTAATTAAAAAGTAGAACTTATTATATTTAAAACTGAGTACAAGAGCAAAATGTATAAAAATAATCATGAAATATAATTTATTTTATCCATAACCGGGCCAAAATAAACATGTTTTAGCCATGAAAAGCGAGCTTAAACACTTGTTTTCGGCCCTAAGGCCATAATAAAATAATTTCCTATGGATACATAAACAAAATAACAATTTTTGTTTACTGTGAATACTTGATTTTACAAAATCTCATTTTTGACATATAAGTGTATCAAGTGTACCAGTTTTAATCTTCTGAATTTAAAATTAAATATTATTTTGTTTTGCGTAAAATATTTTATGTACCACGGGTAAAATTAGCGTTTCTAACCCTGGGCATGTTATTAACTCTCAGCGCTTTGCGCCTCGTGCTAATACCACAAGTCAGAAACACCTGTTTTTACGCTTACTACATAAATAACTATATCGATACATATAATGATCAACACACTACTTGCCAAATGCTGGATATTTATACAAAATTATAGATCAAGGATAATTGCTGCAATATTGTTAATTATATTTTTATTTAGAAATTTATATTATTTACAGAGTTAATTAAATATTTACCGATTTGTATTCCTACAAAAATTCTTTATTATCAAACTAGTAAATTGCTTAAGTCAATGACAAAGCTTTTAGGGACAAATTTGCTTGTTACATTTTATTAACAAATGAAAAAGCGAGTACTAAATAACAGAGATAGCGGGAAAGGAGCACAAGTACTGTATTTCCAAAAAAAATATTGGCAGAAATATTATTTATTATAAGAAATGAAACAAACCAAAAATATGATCACGTCTTATTTGGCATACGGAAAATCCAAAATCCTTACTTGTTACAAGTAAATCAGAATAAAACGTATTCATTATTTACGCAGGAAACGAAATAAATTGGTATCAATATAGGTACGAGTAGAGTATGTAATCTTTGTTAATAGGACAATTAGATATTAAAAATGTTCTGCGCTTAATTTTAAACTTTGAACTAAATTTGAAAAGATGAACAAAATATAATTAGAACGGTAGCTACATACTATTTTAAAAAATAAATAAAAATTCTGCAAACTTTTATATAAAACTGTTTTTAAATTTCTTTTCAATGAATTCTTTGACCCCGCTACCCCATATAATTTGCTGCTCCTGCAAAATAATCTGTCAAAAATTCAGATATACGTAGCTACTTCCAAATAAATAAATTTAAATTAAAATATAATTACTAGCAAAGGATGATTCCAAGGGTACCAAATTCCAAATCAAACATATTACAAAATATCCTTTATTGCCGAAGCACTAAACACGCCCGCGATATTACCATATAAACAAGGTAACAATTACTTTATATCCTACGGAAATACTCCTCCAAAAATCCACGAAATATAAACATACGAGTATCAGTGAACTGAATTTACATAATTTGAAAAGCGAATTCGTTACCTTAACCCATAATAACGATACGATGTTTGTTATTCAGTTTCACATCGGCAATTCATTGAGATATTATAGTGATTTTCACTTTCTTGTACGCGTATATTTTCATTAATATTCATCAGATTAGAAAACTAAGTGCAGTCGGTTGTAAAAAACGTTATAAAAATAATTATTTTAATAATTACACGAGTACGAATAGAATTTCTGTTGTTCTATCTATATTTCGTTGCCGTAAATTTATTATTATGTTTATATTAGTATTGTGAAGTCAAAAATATTATTTTTACGTTTTTACCTGTGGTACTATAAATGTTTGTAAAACTTTTTATTTAAAGCCCTTTTTAAAAAAATAATATTAACATTTTTAGCAGTTAATATGTCGTAGACTTTTACAGCTCAATTCTTAAAAGAGTTTTAGCTAATTTTGAATTTTTAAATAAAAAATATAAATATATCATCACGCCTTCTACCCATTACTGGGTGTGGCACTCTGCCGAAGCAGATCTCGGTAAGTGATATATTTTGCGCGTGAAGTGCGGTTACCAGCCGTCAAATAACGGCCCCCAAAGATGTTAGTGGTGTAGGAGCCACTGGGGTAGTTTTTGAAATTATGAAAATTGTTTGTCGTCTGTGGGAAGCGAACCAGGGTTCTCAGGATCCACAGGCCGACTTCATACCACTGAGCTAGCCACCCGATAATTTTTGATTAGTCAAATTAAACTAAACGATATTCTTAAAAAAGTTTAAATAATTTCTTGTATAATCTGGTTACCATTTGGTTTCTGGTATGTGATTTAAATTAACTTTTTTTAAACCGTACTAGACTAAAATTTGCTAATCCAAAATTTAAGATTATCTAATACTTTTTAGATAATCTGGCTGTTATTGAAATTCGTCTCCTTTCAAAATGTCGGTTTTTAATGTATGGCAAAACTAGCTTCGCTCACATTTTAAACAATAAAATAAGTGCGTGACAAACTAAAACAGTTATATTTGACTTTAAATAAGAAATGATATACAAATTAATTATTTAATTTTTCTAAAACTGTCCAAAAACACGACATTTTTATATCGTTATGTATATGCGAAATATATAATTTACACGCGTAAAAATATATATATATATTTTCATTGGTTTGTCATATGTCAAATTCGTTTACACATTTTCACGATCTCTTGGGTACAACACATGAAATTAATATTATTTTTGATTTTTTTTCTTCAATTTACTTAAATAAATCAATAATTATTGTATTATTGTTTCTTGACAATTGTAGAAAAATTGTTGTTTATATTTTGTGGGCGAAATTCGTGTTTTTATCGCGTTCGATTGAAAGTGACATTCTTATGCGCAACAAAAAAAAAAGTTATTTCAAATGTGGATATTTCCTGAAGATTTCAAGAAAGACTCATTTCATTTAAAGATTACCACTAATATATTTTCAGTATGTTAAGTTTTAAAATTAATATTGTTGCCTCCTGTGAGGATTGAACTCACGACCCCTGGTTTACAAGACCAGTGCTCTGCCACTGAGCTAAAGAGGCTTATATATACAATAAAAATAGTATTTTTCCAAATAAGGTAATAGCTTAAATACTTTATTTTTATATATATATGAAATGAGTGTAGTATATCGAAGAATAATTTTGTCTTCCGAAACAAACAATATTCTAAGAACGCTAAACATATTGCACGGGCGAGAAATACACAATTTTTTTTATGCAACTGCATTAAAAATCTGCTAAATTTATTATAAATCCTAATTTAGAATCATGTCAACTGTACAAAAATGTACCCAAAATATTCACGTCCAAACATAAGCCGTATTCCATTTGTCATTTGGATCAGATCTAACTTACATTTACTGAACCAGATCAGTTATATATTTAGCTGGATTACTTCATTGACTTTATTTTCAGTACTAGAACTACTGATTCTACAGGGTGATCAAAAGGAATTGTTATAGTTGGCAATACAATTCTAGAGATCTTTTTATTCCACAGTTGGCACAACGTCAGATAAAGGCGGAAATACTATTTGACATTTCTACAAATAGGTTATGTCAGAAGTCTGACAGCTAATATAATTTTGACTTTTTAAGTAATAGAAATACATTAGATATAAATGTAATAATAAATGTACTCAAATTTAACTTTTAAATGTCACTGTCAACAACAGGAAATGAATTTATGTATCAGGCTTACCAATTTCAAGTAGTTTCTTCTATTACCAACTGTAACAATTCCTTTTGATCACTCTGTAATTTACTTTGAAGTAATTCATCCCAATAAGTGCACCAGTTTGCTTAATTCAATTCATTTAGTCATGTTGTCTAATTTATCTGAACTGATTTAAGTAAACCAAGTAGCAAATGGAATACTGCTATAGATGACGTTTCCATAGTGATGTATAAATCAGTATCATGTCAATTTGTTTCATTTTAATTGAAGATTTAAGTAGATCAGCGGAATTTTATAGAGAAGTGTATTTAATTTAGATAAAAAATGCTATTTTGGTCCTCGTAATATTGCCGACGAACAATAATCCCAAAATCTTGAATTTTTTGTCCTATTTAAACAAATAACTATTTTGTATATCATATTCTATCAGTTTATCTTTATGAAAGGGCAAAAAGTAAAAAAATATATATATTTTGAAGTTGAAGTACAGAATTACAATTTTGTTGTCTACAAACGCCAAGCTAAAGGTAAAGTAATCTTTAACGGTCAAATAGAAGTTTCAAAACAATTAATCAAGTCTTCAATCCTCCAGTTTATTATAGATTTCTTTTTGATTACAACAATTAACTTTTTGCAATCAGCATCTTCAATCATTGTTGGCATCACGTCGATTGTTGATTGTCCATGTCGCTTTTAATGATTACAAAATGATCCAACTAATCATTCCCGTGCTGTATGAGTCATGCACGAGTCGACGAAATCATAACGGCGTTCTCGACAATCATAGTGATTTTTTAGGGAAATTTGCTAACGTTTCCTCGTAAGGTTGGTCATCTGAAACTAACTAAAACAATGAAGACATTTGAGACTAACTGTATGGTTCAGATCGTTAAAAATAACATTCCGTTGCTTATGGCAATGATAACGGGTGGTTTTTTCTTGCTATACGTGTTCTTTATTTCGGTTACGCAGTGCATTATTTAATGACAGATACGAAATGTTAATTTAATTTGATGTGAACTTTTGGTTTCGTTTGCGCGATGTTTACTTTTTCTTTGGGAAGTTAGACTTGAGATTCTTGTACGGTATCTTTCCTGGTCTTTAACTGAAATCATTTTTTGATGAGTTGCAAACGAGTGAAGTGAAAATTATTTTTGTTTTCAGTTCACTGACCTTACCTGTGGTGTTGAGGTATAATTTTCTAATGAAAATTTGAAAAATTAAATTTCTGTTTCTTGTTTTGATATTTCTGATGATATTACGTATTGTCATTCTGCAACGGAAGAGAGGTGTTAAGAATGGTTGTTTCTCACATTTATTTTTCTTTTTTATTTGAATCTATGTTATGCATAAAATTTTTAGTCTCAATTTTTTTTTTGTTTCGCTAAAAACAAAAAGTATTCATTACTGCAATAATAAATTTATAAAATTTTTGTTTACATTTCTGATGATGAAAAATATAACTTATCTACAATTCTTGTCTCTGTGAATGATTAAAATGATATGGCGAGAATGACTACTGTCTCTATTAGTTAGAGATCTAAGGTGCAAAATGATGTCTCATTTTTTCCAGTAACAAAAATGGTTTTTTTAATAGATTATGCCATAATAAACATGAAAAAAAGAAAATTAGATTTGGGAACGGATGGCAACTATAGATGGCGCCGATGTGAATGCGCCGATTTTAAGGGTGGTTGTTGATCTCTACACCAGTCCGCAAAAATTCTGTTTAACATTTTTATTACTTAATTATACCAAAATCTATAATTTAAACTGAAAATTATCGTGTAAAAAATATGTCAATAACCGCCCTTATAATCGGCGCATTCATATCGGTGCCATCTATAGTTTCCACCCGTTCCCAAATATAATTTTCTGTTTTTCATGTTTATCATGACAAAATCTATTAAAATAACAACTGTCACTGGAAAAAATGAGACATCATTTTGCACCCTACCTCTCTAACTATATGGTTTTTGTTTATTTTATCACTATGGCAACTAAAATCTATTTCCGGGAAAGTAAAAAAAATCATAGCTTGCCGTTTAAAAGAAATGTCGTCCCCTTCACTGTGAAAAAATGACTATCGTTAAAAAATATCACATCTTACCAAAATATTCACAATCATAAACCCTTGAAACGTGTTTTTTTTAATGATTTAGATTAAATGATTATTTCAGGAGATAATATCAATATTCTTGACTTATTTTACAAATTTATTTGAATAGCTTTTACTTAGTAACTTTATACGCCCTAGGGTTATAATAACCAAATTACGCCCCCTTTTGAGGGCCAGTAAATATGTTTATAATGCCAAAATAAAATACAAACATTTTAAAACATCTGAGTGTAAAAAAACCTCTCATATTAGCTAAATCTTATACAAAAGAATTATTTTTAATACATGTAAAATTATGTAAAACTGGATTACTTTTATATTTCTTTATTCCGCCTTAATACACGCCACTAACCAAAATATGTTACCTAAAATGTTTTTGTTTCCTAAAAAGTTTTTGATGCTTTAAAATCTAAAAAGACAACAAATACAAATAAACTATTTTCGTAATTAGAATATTCGTTTACAACACAGAAAAAGTTGTATGTAGTAAACATTTGCAATATTTAAAACGGTACACATCCAAAAAATTAAATAAACAATCTTAATGTTCGGAATGACACAGTTGCTAAAAATTGTTACAAAAATAATTGCTCGAAAGGATATCCTTCTTGTGTCATCTTTCTTTTATTTTCTGGCAAAAAACAAAATTACGTAAACAAATAATATGCTTACACAAATGGTGTTAAAACAGCGACAAATATAAACAATCTTAACCCAAAAAAAATGTCAAACATCACCATAATCATCTGAGTTATGGGATGATGATGAACGCTGCAGGTGTGAACAGTTTTTATCAAAAATTATGCTAACAGTTACTGCAAAACAATTGAAACTTAAATAGTGATTAAAAAACTGTGGAAACATGTCGCATCTTAAAAATAATTTAACCTAAAAAAGTCTGTTAGTACATTACAAAATTCCGCGTTTAAAAAATATCATTGTTTATGAAATCACCTAGTTTTTTGACAGCTGTTATAATGATGGGAAAACAGGATAATTTTGTACTTGACAATGAATTTGTGTAGCTTGATGTTAAATGAAAACATGCAATACTGCGACTTATTTTAATTACATATAGAGGTTATTTGTGCAACTGTACATCTTTGAATAATAGTAATTGCAAAGACATTAGTTACCTCGGAAATATGCGAGTTCCTGTCTACTTATTTTTATATTATTTACATAATGTATAATAAGATTTAATCATACTGATAAGTGTTGTGTTAGATTTATCACTGGTCCAATTTTAGTTCTGCGTTCAAAATTTTCCCGGGAACAATCTCTGTAGGTGCTTTTTTGTTTGTGACAAATGATAGATAGTTGTCAAATAATTATTTAAAACTGTCAATGCGTCAAGTAAAATGTGTTAAAATAATCGATTTAGTTGTATTTCAGATACAGAAATATACCAACAAATTTTGGAAAAAACTTCCAAGAATACATTAATAAGTAATCAATCGATATGAACCCAGTTCAAATTTTTTAAAGTTGAATGTATCGACCTCAACAGCTAAGTCAAAAAATAATCTAATTAAATATAACTCGAGAGTTCGATAAATTAGAAAATAATTCTCCAGTATCTTTCTCAAACTTGTCGCCATTTTGCAATAGCCAAGATCTGTCAAATTATTTTCAATTTATTCTCACTCTTTTGTTATATTATTACTGATTATTGCACTAGTGCAAATAACCGTTGTAATTACACTAGTGCAAATTATGACTTATTATTTCACTCATTTCCATGACAACGTAGTCAAATAATGAAACGCTATTGATTGTTAAATTTCGTGGGATAATATTCAGTAATAATATAACAAGAGAGTGAGAATAAATTGAAAATAATTTGACAGATCTTTCGAAAACTTGTTGCCAGGCAATAGTCACGAAAGCTCGTAGGGCTTGAGTGGCTATTGCCAAATGCCAACAAGTTTGAGAAAGATACTGGAGAATTATTTTCTAATTTATCCAACTCTCGAGTTCTATTTAATTAGATTATTTTTGACTTAGCTGTTGAGGTCGATACATCCAGCTTAAATGATTTTGAACTGGGTTCATATCGATTGATTACTTATTAATGTATTCTTGGAAGTTGTTTCCAAAATTTGTTGGTGTATTTCTGTACATAAAATACAACTAAATCGATTTTTTTCACACATTTTACTTGACGCGTTGACAGTTTTAAATAATTATTTAACAACTACCTATCATTTGTCACAAACAAAAAGCATCTACAGAGATAATTCCCGGGAATAATCACAAGAGCTTTATTCTCAGTATAATAATGACAGGATTGGTTAAAACGCAAACACGGGACGTACAATGAAGCATTTCATTGGTTTTGAGAAACGTCAAAAAATAATCGTTGTAATTACACTAGTGCAAATTATCACTTATTATTTCACTCATGAAAACGTAGTCCAATAATAAAATGTCATTGATTGTTAAAAGTCGTGGGACAATATTCACTTTAATTTTTGTTTTTTCACTAATGAGTAATTGTAATATTTTTTTTTATTAATTTGAATATTAATTGTGAGTGCAATAAATTAGAAAATAATTCTCATGTCGAATTATCTTTAATTTATTCTAACTCTATATATTTTTTTTAAATATTTCTGTTTTTTCTGTAATATTGCACATTATAGGTAATTAACAATGTATTATATTTGACAGTTAGACAAATTCTATAAATATGCAGATGCAATAACAGCATATTATGTTAAGAATATTCTCAGATTATTTCTCTAATGAAGACTTCATTCTGCGTCTGTAATTTCAGATCTTTGTAATGATAGTTGAGAGACAGTTCATTTTCCGTCATTAAACTATTGTGTCAATTATTCCATATGATATATAATTTCGATTTGCTTTTATTTAAACTAAGTTTAAAATTTAACTTTTTTGGTGCAACTGGCTAAACTAGACTTCGAATTTTGTTGCGGTTTCGTTTCTCATGTGGTTGATGTGTGAACGTGCGATGTCGCTTGTTGATTTGATTGTTGACTTGGTGACGCGTACATGGAGCGTGCCATGGTAACGGTGTCCACGCTGCTCGAGTCGTCGTGTCTTCTTCACATTCACAAGTTCGCGGAAACCACATGACCTGTCACTTGCATTTACATTTCCTTTTCTCTTTTTGTTCGGAACTACTCTTTGTGTACTTTATATTCCATTTATTAAAAGTAAAATCTATTATTATTATTATTCCATGATCTTTAAACTGTTTAGCAGAGGAGTGAAATTATAGAAATAATACTGATCTTTAAAAGTTTCTGCTTATTTATAACAAATTTTGAATAGCAATAATTAATTTATTGATTTACTAGTTTGTATCAACTACTGTACAATTAACGTACTCGTAATTTTATTTCAGTATTAACATAATAAATAATTAAATTTTGTTGTCAACGGCCATGGCTGCACTCGTTGGAACTGATCTAAGCGATAACGCGAGTTAAGTAACGTTGCGCGCGGGTAGTACTTGGATGGGTGGGTGACCGTCCAGAGAAAACCCGCGTTGTTGTTTACCATAATACCTAAAACGCAGTTCAGGGCGTAATGGCGGCATATGACCTAAGTAGTTGGTCCTCCAAAGAAGCCACAGAAAAAAAAGAAGAAAAAATTAAATAATTCAAAATTCAAAATTAACGTGAAAATGATCAAGGAAGTTTATTAGCTATCAAAAAATTTAAATAAAGATAAGTGTCTTTAGATCTCAATGCCTTTTGCAATTTTCAGAAGTACCTATCTCTTTATCTGTACTGTATTCTTATTTGGAGCTGAGTATAAGTGACGAATAGCTGTCATGCGTCTTTTAGCATTATCCGCGTTCGTACGGTTGTAAGCCCTGTTGTTCGTGTAATTCAAGAATGCGAATACGAATTAAATTACACAGAAATAACAAATACCGTTGTGTTATTATTTTATCTCATTTAGTATAATTTAATTTTCCAGTGTAGATTTGGTAAAAATGCGACTTTAAAAGCTACGTGCGCTATTTTAACAGAATCTAGTTTATGTAGCAAAAACTCTCTTTTTTATATAACTTAAAGTAATATTTAAAAGCATGTAACATTAAACAAGTAATAAAATAATGCGACAGACGTAAAATTTAATGACTGAAGGTAGCATAAGTGACTTGCACTAAATGTTACGCTTTTCTGTGTCAGTTACACATTAAATCATCAACGCTATAACATACTTTGTGTGAATGTTTTAAATATTACAATTAACAGAATTACCAACATTTATTTAGCTTTTATGGGGTAGGTGGCTCAGTGGTATGAAGTCGGCCGGTGGATCCTAAGAACCCTGGTTCGATTCCCACAGGCGACAAACAATTTACATAATTTCAAAAAAAAAGCTACCCCTGTGGCTCCTCCACCACTAACATCTTTGAGGGCCGTGATTTGACGACTGGTAACCGCACTTCACGCGCAAAATATATCACTTATCGAGATCTGCTTCGGCAGAGTGCCACACCCAGTAATGGATAAAATGCGTGGTGATATATTTATATTTATTTAATTTAAAATTATCCCTGTGGCTTCTTCGCCATTAACATCTTTGATAGCCGTGATTTGACGGCTGGTAAACGCACTTCCCGCGCATAAATATATCATTTACCGAGATCTGCTTCGGCAGAGTGCCCCACCCAGTAATGGTAAAAGACGTGATGATATATTTATAATTGTTTTATTTAAAATTTCCTGTGTGGCTTTCTCACCACTAACATCTTTGGCAACCGTGGTTTTACGGCTGGTAACCGCACTTCACGCGCATAAATATATCACTTACAAAGATCTGCTTCGGCAAAGTGATCCAGTAATGGGTAAAAGACGTGATGATATATTTATTTTGTATTTATTTTATTTATTTAGCTTCTAATATATAAAAATAAAATCTCATGTATCTTCTTATTGTTGTATTAGCTCGATTTTGATGCAACTGACCATAACCGAGTATTTCTGGGTACAATACCCAGAGCACCCAATATCTTACAACCCATAGATACTCTCCTTCGTATAATATGAAAAGTACACCAAAAACATAGTATTTCAATGTTCAAAATAAATTTAAACAAAAATTGAATAGTTAAATTCTTGATTTCCGATATCTTCTACTTTGCTTTTCAATTTTTTAATTACCTAATTAACTTTAAACTCTTTATAAAAATGATGTTTGCCTCCTGTGAGGATTGAACTCACGACCCCTGGTTTACAAGACCAGTGCTCTGCCACTGAGCTAAAGAGGCGTGCATATGGGGACTTCATAGTTAAGTATAATTCATAGTATCGCCACAAATATTTTGTTTACACTGCATTAACCACATAACTTACGTCAGAAAACGGTATCTTCGTGTAAAATGTCGCGAAATAATCGCTTCCTTATCACTTTTCAATTTGCCATGCATGCATGCCTCCAACATACGCGAAATTATCATCAATTTATTTAATGTGATAAAATTCTGTAACATATTTTGGAAATTGATTTATCTTGTGTAAATGAGAATGAAAATGGTATCGGTGTTTTCAACAGCATCAGAAATCATTAGTTTGAGAAATTATAATCATATTCCGTTTTACAATTAACAGAATTACCACATCACATCTAACTAATGCCCCGTGCACACGGAGAAAGTTTTCTAAGAAACTTTCTAGAAAAAAGTCAAGAAAGTTTCTTGAAAATCATAGCGGCTCTGTATCGCGAGAAAGATTTTGTGGAAAGTAACTAACTTCATGTTTATGGCACAGTAAATATTATACAGTAACAAAGAATTTAGACTTTAAATCAATCGCAGCTACAGGGTGATCAAAAGGAATTGTTATAGTTGGCAATACAATTCCAGAGATCTTTTTATTCCACAGTTGGCACAACGTCAGATAAAGGCGGAAATGCTATTTGACATTTCTAATAAATACAAATAGGTTATGTCAGGAGTCTGACAGCTAATAGAATTTTTACTTTTTAAGTAATAGAAATACTTTTGAAATAAATGTAATAATAAATGTACTCAAATTTAAATTTTAAATGTCACTTTCAACAACAGGAAGTGAATTTATGTATCAGGCTTACCAATTTCAAGTAGTTTTTTTAATTGCCAACTGTAACAATTCCTTTTGATCACCCTGTAGTACTGTTTCAGGCAAATGTAAAATTTTTAGTATTTGCTAGTATATTCAAACTTTGATATTATGTACAAAAAAACATAAGGAATCAATATTTTCAATTAGAATTTAATATTTTCAGTCCAATTTTGAGTTATGTTTCTATATTTTAGGAATTTTTTTTACTGTAAAAATGTAGTTTTGCCTCCTGTGAGGATTGAACTCACGACCCCTGGTTTACAAGACCAGTGCTCTGCCACTGAGCTAAAGAGGCGTACATGAGGGGCAACGCTACCAAGAAGGTTTTAAAATATTTACCTGATGTATTCTAGCTTGGTTAGGAAAAAAGGTATTGCCTCCTGTGAGGTTTGAACTCACGACCCCTGGTTTACGAGACCAGTGCTCTACCACTGAGCTAAAGAGGCCCGCGCAACAACATTTTTTTATATTGTTGGTAAACCTGACTAATTAAAAGTACACAAATAATATTTACCACTTATTACGAGTGCAAACCTTACAAGAACTGATTTTATATCAGTATAAAATTGCTTATTAGGTTACTTTTTAATTACAGAAGTCATAAGAGGTTATCCTAATTTTTAGATAAACTTTTACTCATGCTAATACCGGGTAAAAATTATTGACACAAAATTTGGTTTGCCTATCCTGTTTAGTTGGCAAGCCTGGTCACTGTCAACATGACATCTTTGAATATTTTTGAAGGTAAATGTTTTTGAAATTTAGTGTTATTTTAAATAACCATTTAAAAAAAAAAAAGGTGACATATAGATTTACAATGACAGGTAATTAAATTATAATTATATTTTATTTGTCATATTTGAATTTGACAATCAGTTATACCAACATAAAACTTAAAATACAAAGGTATTACATATTGATCAGAAGGAAGTGTTTCAGTTGGCAATACAATTCTAGGGACCTTTTTATTCCACAATTGACACAACGTCAGGTAAAGGCGGAAATACTATTTGATATGTCATTTTTATAATAAATACAAATAGGTTGAGTGATAGAAATAGTTTAGATTATTGCTCTGTGAGTAATATTACAAAATAAAGGGATATGGATAAGGGAAACAACGATTTTTCTTAATTTAAATTTTCAAATGTCAATGTTAACAGTAATCATTGAAGTTGTTGAAAACAGGAAAAAAAATTATGTATCAGTGTTACCAATTTCAAGTATTTTTTTATTGCCAACTGAAACACTTACATCTGATCAGCCTCTACTAGAAAAACAATGTGAATCATTTATAGTCACCCGATAGTCCAAAAATGTTATTCTAATTCAACTGTTTTTAACTAGAAATGCGCTTGAACTTTATTTGATATGTTTGTTTTCTTTGCAGATGGAAACATCGATGGCTGCCAACATTTTTCATTTTGCAGTTCCTTCAAGTAAGACAAATTATTACTTAACTATTTAAATGTGGAAGGAGACAGAATAAAATTGAGTGCAATAAACACGGTCGGGTGCCCAAGGCGTGTTCTTCTTGTGCCGAGACTTAACTTATCCTATTTGCCTATCAGAACATCTCTTTTTCCTACATTTACTGTCACTAGTTTTGGTCTTAATGCACTTGATAACTTTTTAGCAAGTCTTAATTAATGTCAGTGAGTTTTCAGCATTTTGCGATATTCTTAATCAGTAAGCAAGAAGATAATAGTATAAAAATAAATAACAAAGTGAAAAATAAAAAGGAAAATTTTGCAATCCGTCCTTCACGTATCAGAGAACCAAACGTGTTATAGAATTTTTAATTAGAAAGAAAAAGTTTAGTTGAAAATCTGTTGGTTAATTTGCGAAGGACGTTGCTTTGTTAAAAATTGATGACAGTAACTCGACACCAGGTTTTACAGTTCTTAACGGCTCAAATTGACAACAATTAACTTATTCACAACTTTTGTCATCATGCACCTTTGCATACATCACGAAACTTTATTTCTTCACTTCTTTCAGCAGCGAATTTTCTCTAAATTCTGTCAAGACATTAATAATTAACCCAATCAACATTGATCAATTATGAAAATGTTTCATTTTGAGTTAAATTTCAAAATATTTTTGATATTTTTCTATCACTTCAGACATTTGGCACTCTTTTCTCTTTCTTCAGTTGGTACGTCTTGAAGAATTTACCTAGATCTAGACAATGGATAAAATCAATCGCAAATCACTGCCACCAACTTAACTATTCTACCGAAACAGAGATGATAGCACAAAACACTCGTTACAGAAGTTGGTTGCTTTCTGTAACTTGTATTTTAATATAGAGTAATCAGGAGTAAATGTTTCAGTTTTTATTCCACAGTTGGCACAAAACCAGGTAAAACTGGAAATACTATTTAACATATAATTTTTATAATAAATACTAAGAGTTGAATGATAGAAATACAGAGTGATCAAAAGGAATTGTTACAGTTGGCAATAAAAAAAACTACTTGAAATTGGTAAGCCTGATATATAAATTCATTTCCTGTAGTAGACAGTGACATTTAAAATTTAAATCTGAGTACATTTATTATTACATTTATTTCTAAAGTATTTCTATTACTTAAAAAGTCAAAATTCTATTAGCTGTCAGACATCTGAAATAACCTATTTGTATTTATTAGAAATGTCAAATAGCATTTCCGCCTTTATCTGACGTTGTGCCAACTGTGGAATAAAAAGATCTCTGGAATTGTATTGCCAACTATAACAATTCCTTTTGATCACCCTGTACTTTAGATTATTGCTTTGTGAGTAATGTCAAGGAATATGTCAGTCTTACCAATTTCAAGTATTTTTTTATTGCCAGCTGAAACACTTCCAAACACTCTATACTACAGATTGATCAAAAGGAATTGTTACAGTTGGCAATAAGAAAGCTACTTGAAATTGGTAAGCCTGATACATAAATTCATTTCCTGTTGTTGACGGTGACATTTGAAAATTTAAATTTTAATTTGAGTACATTTATTACTACATTTATTTCTAAAGTATTTTATTATTTAAAAAGTCATCATTCTATTAGCTGTCAGACTCCTGACATAACTTATTTGTATTTATTAGAATTGTCAAATAGCATTTCCGCATTTACCTGGCGTTGTGCCAACTGTGAAATAAAAAGATCTCCGGAATTGTATTGCCAACTGTAACAATTCCTTTTGATCATATTAAAGATACGAATTGAAATAATGAAACAGTGGTTCTCACCTCTTGTTGGATGTCGGTTGTTTATTGTTTATGTCAAATTTGAATGAAAACTGTCAGTTTAGTAAAAATGTTCTTTATTAGTACACAATTTGCGATGAATCCGCAACAGAAGTAATCTACAGTGTAAGCAGTAGCAGCAGCGCAAGTATCGGCTCAACCTTAGACGAATCTAGTACAAAAATCGAACATAATGAAACGAGAGAAGCCCTGTCCCATGAAGCAAGTGCCCACGATTCAGTAAGTAATCATCAATCATACATTTAAATCAGTAACATTCAATGCAAAAATCGAATGTGTAATCTTATACAAGCGAGGCGTATCGTACGTGAATTTTGACAATGATATCGTCCCGGATGGAAAGTGAGGTTATTCTACTTTTCATTTCTGTTGCGTACTTCGACAAACAGAGCATCAAAACTTTGAAATGAAATATATTTTTTATGTTTTCCTATCTATGCATCTTTAATAAGGTTACCACATATTGGTGGTTTCGTTTCTTTGATTGTTTCATTGCCACTGGCGAAATGATCATTCATGTGTGTACATTTGTTTGTAAAAGTTTACAGACATTTCAAATATTTATTAATTAGAGATTAATTGCCAGAGCAGTAAAATAGGAATGTCTGTTTATATTTTAGGTGGTTTTTGTATCCGATACAAGTGGATATATTCCTGTAACATCGCTTAGAACCAGAGGACGTCAACCGGTGGTTCCTGATGAACTGGATTGGAGACCTCCGACTACTGTCGACACATGGGATCGAGAATATCGCAGATTTCGGTTTAACACCACTCGGGTTCAACGTAAGTCTACTATAATCATTTTTAAGAATATTTTAATCATTCTTCAGCATTATTATTTCCACTAAAATAATGACACCTGTACAGTATCTGGGTTCCTATTGTAAAGAGTACAATAAATAAATATATCCAGTTCTCGTAAAAAGATTTGGATTATTCAATAATAAAGAAAATTAATTTTATTTAACGAAAGAATGTGTAGAAAGTGGTATATTTTTCAACTATTTTAAAAATCGTAAAAAAAGTAAATATTAAATTTTTATTGATTTAATTTTACTTTTTTTCACTATTTTTATCTGTATATCTCCTTGGAGATCATTTAAAATATAATAAGATGCTAGAGAAATAATTTTTATTTTTTTATCTGAGCAAAATCAATCTACAGAGTGATCAAAAGGAATTGTTACAGTTAGCAATAAAAAAAACTACTTGAAATTGGTAAGCCTGATACATAAATTAAATTCCTGTTGTTGACAGTGACATTTAAAATTTAAATTTGAGTACATTTATTATTACATTTATTTCTAAAGTATTTCTATTATTTAAAAAGTCAAAATTCTATTAGCTGTCAGACTTCTGACATAACCTATTTGTATTTATTAGACATGTCAAATAGTATTTCCGCCTTTATCTGACGTTGTGCCAACTGTGGAATAAAAAGATCTCTGGAATTGTATTGCCCACTATAAAGCTGTTTTCTTTCGGTAAGCGATCCAATCCAATCTGATTGAACAGATTCAAAAGAACTACGTTTTGTATGATTGCAATCCATAGAAATTTGACATTTATATCTTAACCTTAATTCAATACCAAAATTAATTTAGAAAATTTGTTATTTATTAAAATATATTCTAGTATATTCTAATTGTTTTATACTATTAATATTTTATTGTATTATGAAGTAACAGGTAATATTTATCTCTTTCGTATTATTGATATAAATTAATATACACTCTCCTGCTTTGTATTTTCCATCGTGTTTATATTTTTATTTATTTAACTATTAAAACATGAAATTATTAGTGAATGACAAATCCATAAACCACGTGACAGCAATCCGATCGACGTGATCGCTGTTTTGAAGCGATTCGGAAAATCAGATTGCAATCAAGAATATTGTGGTGGGGGTATGTGATCGAAAACCGAAAGAACGTGTACGATCACTTTCGGATTGCTCAATCCGATTCAATCGGATTTTTTCTGACCGAAAGAAAGCAGCTTTAACAATTCCTTTTAATCACCCGTAGTATCGATATGCAAACAATATGTACACAACACATAATAAAAGCATTTTTTTTCACTCTTTTCAAGTTCATGAAAAAAAAGCATTGCTTTCGTTACTAGTTGTACAAAAATCTAGTACTATTAAAGCATAATAAGTCAAATATAAATGATAGTGTGACAGCTGTCAAGAAAAATCTACTATAATTGGCGTTCAAACAACGGTTATTAGTTCATTAGTTGAAGAAGTTGTATCTTTGGAACTGTTTACCCGTCTTAGCAGTAAAAATCTCGTTATATAACAGTCAAAAAAGCAGTTAAAATCTGAATGTACAACACAATACAACAATAGCCATCAGCAAGTCCATCATACACAGCGAGCGCATCACGGCGACGTACAGAGAAAGGGAAAGTGATGCGGTGCCAGATCACCGCGATAACACTTCGCCAACCTCACCTGCACTCAGCGCCGGTAAGACGCGAGGCGATATGTGGGTCAGAGCCGCTCTTATCACCTCCCGATCAGCTGGGCGGTGACGCGTGCCCGGATATACGCGTACACTTGATTTGCGCGATGTTTCGTGTTGCGTTTGTTTGTTATTTAAATTATTTTAGGAGGAAATTACAATTAATTTAATTGTTCTATGTAATTCATTGATTTATATGATAAAATGTTAAGTAATATAAAAATAATAGGTATTGTATATACTAGTTTAAAGAATTGATAGTGTAGTAAGCGCCCGGCTAGCTCAGTCGGTAGAGCATGAGACTCTTAATCTCAGGGTCGTGGGTTCGAGCCCCACGTTGGGCGGATTTTTTCCATTAATTTACATTTTCTTTTTTTAATAATGTCATAATATTTTCCCAAATTCTTTGATATAATAAATATAATCCCTTCCCGTTTTGTAATTGAATCATTATTAGTTACTAATCAATCAATTAATGACAACCCCAATTTTTCATGATTACTCCATAGATTAACACCATTTAAACTTTCTGTGGCTAAAATAATTTATTTTGTTCTTTCTATTTTTTTTTATTACTTTTTAAAAACACTTTTTACGAAACTGTCATTGAGCTGTTTTTACATTCATTTTTATAATAATAACAGCTATGTATACAAATAAGAAAAATGTATGAAAATAACATAAAAATGCTAGAGTAAATTATTCTAGTCACAGAATACCCAAATTATAATAATCTACACAGTAATCAATAAAAATTGTCTTTAACTTATCGATCATTAACAGATAATGATCCAGTTACAGAATATGAAATAAATAAATAAATATATCATCACGCCTTCTACCCATTATTGGGTGTGGCACTATGCCGAAGCAGATCTCGGTAAGTGATATATTTTGCGCGTGAAGTGCGATTACCAGCCACAGGGGTAGTTTTAAAATGGTGAAAATTGTTTGTCGCCTGTGGAAATCGAACCAGGGTTTTCAGGATCCACAGGCCGACTTGATACCACTGAGCTAGCAGAATATAATATAATAGTATATTAGGTACCACGAACTGTAAGTGACAGTTTTTAGATCAAGAATGTAGTTTGGAAAATCAAGACCCGAAGGGTCGAGATTTTCTTAACATTCGCGACCTAAAATAATCACTTACAGATCGAGGTTAGTAAGCTATTTTTTGCAATACTTCCACAAATAGAAGGAAAAGAAAAATAGGTTTCAAAATTGACTGCTGTCAAATTGTTATCGAAATAAACAGGATCTTGATATGTAATATTTGCTTACTGTTCACGGTGGACAGTAAGTAAATATTAAAGTCCTGATATATAATCATGCAAACCACCGTGCAATAATAGTTCCACTTAGGCCAGTTTTTCAATCACCGATTAATATTAATCATGATTAAATACTGGAAACTATGGTTACCATTATTATTTAATCATGATTAATACTAATCGAGAATAAACCGGTGATAGAAACACTGGCCCTTATCAGGCGGATTAGCGCTAACACCATTTTTTTATTTCGTTTTTAAGTCTCTTTTCAAATCATGAAACAAGTTTATTTTAACTTAGGTTAAAAAGTGTGTTAATTAACATCAAATCTAATTCATTCTCTTGAATCTGGTTTAATTCGAAACAGAGTTATAGATAATATTAAAAACGGTGTTAGCGCTAATCCGTTTTATGAATGTATCTGTTTAAATTTTGTCATTAACACGTAACTTACAGTACAAGTATCGTAAAAAAGAATAATTGTTTCACAGAGACAGTTTAATTAATGCTAAAATATGACCTAATTAGTTAATTAATATTATTAATTATTTCTTGCAGATATCGAAGCAGAATGTCAAGACGACTACATGAAAATTCGAGTTGGCTTCAACGGAACTTTTAGCGGCCTTGTATATTCAGCCGGTAAGTTAAAACACCTCCAACATTATAATTACTACTTTCATACTTCTCTTCACACCGTAATTTTTGTATAATTTTACTGAAATTACTAAATTTTGCTAATCCGTTACTTAAATCAAATATACGCCAGACTTTTCGAGGTATATGGCCGGATGTAACTGTAATAATTGTCTAATTAAATAAACTGTCATCTTACACACCGGATGAAAAAAGATACACACATTTACTTGTTGCATTTACGCAAGTTTAGTCGAAAAAAATATTAATTTTATGCTTTGTGGACCCAGAACGTAAAACCTTAAATTAAATCTACATTTTATTACAAGATGTCGCAGATCTGTTGTTGTTAATTGTTTACAGTTAACATAATTTTGTCATTTACAAACATTACACATAAACAATTAAGAAATAATTATTTTTTTTATTAAAATGTAGGGTACGCCTATGATCCAGATTGTATGTACATAAATGGTACAGGCCGGGATTATTATGAATTTTACATTCAGTTAAATCGATGTGGAACTTTGGGTAAAAATACGCATCATGAAGACAGCAGAAAATCACCTACGGTAAAATATAAAACATATGTTTATAATTTTATTCTAACTGAAATTTTTTTAATTAGAAAAACTTCATGTGGAATACAGTGACAGTACAGTACAATCCACTTATTGAAGAAGAATTTGATGAACATTTTAAAGTAACTTGTGAATACGGATATGATTTTTGGAAAACTGTTACTTTTCCCTTCTTGGATGTAGAGTAAGTACAATAGGATGTGGGCACACACGTGACACTGTGACGTTTTGTGACGTAAAAACAGCTGTTCGGGCAAAGATCACTGCGCCATCTACAAAATGAACTATTTTTTGGACTGAGATTTGAAAGTTGTTTTCAAATCTTGTAGGTGGCGCAGTGATCTTTGCCCGAACAGCTGTTTTTACGTCACAGTGTCACGTGTGTGCCCGCATCCTATTATTTTAGTAGGTTACCATATACAGAATGATCAAAAGGGATTGTTACAGTTGGCAATAAAAAAAACTACTTGAAATTGGTAAGCCTGATACATAAATTCATTTCCTGTTGTTGACAGTGACATTTAAAATTTAATTTTGAGTACATTTATTATTACATTTATTTCTAAAGTATTTCTATCACTTAAAAAGTCAAAATTCTATTAGCTGTCAGACTCCTGACATAACCTATTTGTATTTATTAGAAATGTCAAATAGCATTTCCGCCTTTATCTGACGTTGTGCCAACTGTGGAATAAAAAGATCTTTGGAATTGTATTGCCAACTATAACAATTCCTTTTGATCAGCCTGTATTATATCACCATCTTGAAAGACTAGTTTTCTACTTCACATTTAAATATATCTCATATTAATTAATACGTAGTTAAGTAATTGATCAGGGGTGTGATCAGGGGTAATACTTAACGATTTATCATTTATTTATATAAGTTTATAATAATAATAAAAAATAAAAAATGTAAGCATGATGATCGACCACGCAGTTACACAAGTATTTTAAATATACATAGAGCTCAACAAACTATAGTAAAACATGGGTGAAATGTGCTTTAACTCCACCCATTCAGGTATATAACGAATGGTGTAGCTCGACTTTAGGGTGAAAGTGAAATATACAGTCTCAGTGAAAACACTTGACTGTCGCACCATGTACGATATGTGCATTTATGATATAATTACGAGTATTATTAAAAATAAATAAATTTATCATTCCGCCTTTTACCCATTACTGGGTGTGGCACTTTTCCGAAGCATATCTCGGTAAGTGATATATTTATGCGCGTGAAGTGCGGTTACTAGCCGATAAATCACGGTTCACGGCCTCCATAGATGTTAGTTATTATTAATCCATTATAATTATTATTCTTTTGATATGCTAGTTTTATAAATGTAAAGAATTACAGGTCGTATTATGTCATAAAATCAAATAAACCGCCATTGTTTTAATCCAACTTTTGACTGAATGTACCGACGATAGTAGCGACCTCCAAAGACATTCCTCTCAGAGTTGTAGTTTGCTTTGTCCAACTCTACCAGTATTAAAATAGTTTATTAGTTAAAAATGAAATAAAGTTAACAAATTTTGAACTATAAATTATGTTGTTATGATAAATAAATAACAGAAAAAATTATAACTTTTTTATATTCGTATTAAAAATTACTTTTAACAATAATATAAATTTATATCACTGGTTTTTTCTTACAAAGTTCTTGCGTACCTTTATTTTGATTTTTTTTGTGATAGATAGTGTGTGCTCGTCTTTTATTTATTTTTGCAAATTAATAAATAATTTTGCCTCCTGTGAGGATTGAACTCACGACCCCTGGTTTACAAGACCAGTGCTCTGCCACTGAGCTAAAGAGGCTTGCTAAAAATAGCAAACTTAGCGCGTACATCACACGCATCAACATAACCACAAGTAAAATGTACCATAAATGGTAGTAATAAAGAATTTGCCTCCTGTGAGGTTTGAACTCACGACCCCTGGTTTACGAGACCAGTGCTCTACCACTGAGCTAAAGAGGCGTATTGTACCACGATCGATGAGCTCGAACAGATGGATCGTTGAATATTTGCTGTTTTCCATAGAGTTGCAACTGGAAATCCAGTGGTTTTCACTTTGACACCACCGGAATGTTATATGGAAATTCGGTATGGATATGGAACCAATGGAAACAGAGTTACTGGTCCAGTCAGGGTTGGGGATCCGCTGACTTTAATCATTTACATGAGGAGCAAATACGGTTATTACTATAATTCATTAATTCATTTGAATAGTCAGTAAATATATTTAAATCTTGTTTTAGATGGATTTGATATTGTTGTGAATGATTGTTACGCACACAATGGAGCTACAAAAAAGATTCAGTTGATTGATGAATATGGGTGAGTAACAATTTTAATTTATTTTTGTGGAATCAATAATTATAAGCAGTATAATAAATAATAAATGTTATCTTGATGGCATTATGTATACAGTCAAGTGTAAATTTATGTATGTCGGCGCCGTGGCTTAGTTGGTTAAAGCGCCTGTCTAGTAAACAGGAGATCGGGGGTTCGAATCCCCCCGGGGCCTTCATGGGTAAATTTTTGTATCTTTAACAAAATTATTTTAGCAAATTTAATGCTTATTTTGATTATTTCGTGATAGATGTCCAGTTGACGACAAATTAATAAGCCGATTCAGAGGTTCTTGGTCCGAAAGTGGAATATTTGAGACACAAGTGTTTGCTTACATGAAAACCTTCCGGTTTACCGGTTCGCCAACGCTTTATATTGAGTGTGATGTTCGTATGTGCCATGGCAGATGCCCCGTAAGTATTATAATTACTCTAAATATTTTGTATAGTAGGATATAATTGCATATAAGTACAACATATTAGAAATGCATCAATGTATTTTGTAAGTCCTCGATAGTATAGTGGTCAGTATCCCCGCCTGTCACGCGGGAGACCGGGGTTCGATTCCCCGTCGGGGAGGTCTTTTTGAATATTTTTTTTTATTTTGAAATAATATTCTTATTTTTATTGCATATATCAGAGCCAACCGTGTCATTGGCGTAACGTAAAAACTAAAAGATCCGTCGACGATCAAGAAGGAAAAGTAGTTGCTTCCAGCACTCCAGCGCCATCGTTGAGCGAGAACGTAAACCTTTTCCAATCGCTACGAGTTCTACAAGAAGGTGAATCAGATGAAGAGCGATCCACATCCGACAAATCAAAAGGTAAGAAGCAAAATATATCTTTTCTTATAAAACTTTGTACAAAATTTAAAGATAAAAATTTGATTTGCCTCCTGTGAGGATTGAACTCACGACCCCTGGTTTACAAGACCAGTGCTCTGCCACTGAGCTAAAGAGGCTTGTGCACTCCCTTCACCACACATACACACACTAACTCCAGTCTTTATAATTCCAGACTCATCAAAATTAGATTCAAATAGTGTATGTTTGAAAACTGGCTGGTTCTCGGCCTTGCTAGCTCTAGGAGGCGGTGCCATGTGTCTCCTGGGTGGAGCCCTGTTGGCCACCTGCTCCAGGCTTAGACGTTCTGCCCTCGATACCGCCTTGGTGGCAGCAGGACCCGCAGCTTCTGCGTTCGATGGTTACATGACGCACAAAGGCCGAATTAACTAACTAGTATCATAATATTCAGTACAATTTAATTTTTCTGTAACGCAATTTCAACAGGTAAGTGTAATTTGTCAGTTGGAATTTTATCTGTGATTTGGTTTTTGATGATTACTAGAAGAATTAAGGGATTTTATTACATGATTCCTGTAATAAATTAATCTTTGCAGATTTGTTTATCTAGTAATCGTGGTTTTTTTATTGAAATTTACTCGCTGGCGAGTCAAACTTGATCTTGTGGTACTATTTGGAGTTTTAAATTAATTACAACAATATTTAATTAATTTTCATTGAGTTGTTGATCTTATACAACAGACATACTAGGAGGATTCGACTTATAAATACCGAATTATTTCTGATATAAATACAACAATAATCAAACTGACTGCAATATTAAAATTTAATTTATAAGCCTCTTCTCCTGTATGTCTAGAACAATTTTGCCTTGAGACAATAAACTCTGATTACAAGTAGTTGTAATTGTAAATATTAATTTAGTAAACCATATTATTATATTATTAATTAGCGCTGTTAGTAATTTAATTAAAGGTAGTGTAAAGACGTCATAGCCAGATTAAAAATAGTTTTTAGTGATTAATTCTATTTTAAGTTAATATAATTTCAGTATGTAATAATACTTTAAACTGTAGAATGTCGATTTATTTTCTGAAATAAATATTTTAATTAAATTGATTCACATCATTCTTCTCGTGAGAATTTCTCACGTTTGATCCATCGGAAGTACAGTCAAGATCAAGTACAAACTAGTGCAAATTTTGGTTTGCTTTGTGTGCTGGGTGATCGTGACAGTTGTATTTTTAGTTACCCTTGTGATTTGTGATTGTAATATATAGTGAATTCATTGTTTTTATGTACTTTTAAGGGTAAGTTTATTGCTGTTTATGTTAGAAATTTAGCATGGTGTGTTTTTCTGTCATTCTCCCTCCTTTCAATATCTTAACCCTATTTTTATTTCTCATTGTTAAATCAATAATTCTTGACCTAGTTCAAGCAATACAGTTTAACACGACAAAATGCTTCATAATAATATATCTTTCAATTCTGAAATAAATCTTTGTGTTTTCTTACTGAAATATTTTATGTAACAATTTGTAAGGTTATGATTTAATGTCTTTAACGAAGTTCCACTCTTTCCAGTCTAATGTTTGGAAGTGAAACTAATTGGGGACAATATGTCCTACACCGAATTAGAACATGGGTATCAAGGACTTCGTAAAGCCGCTCGACCAACCCAATTCTACGTCGGGAGTGTAAGTACCAGATCGATCAAAGTGCAGCATTATGTATTCTTATGTTACTTGACGTTCACGGTTCATTGTGATCGAAGGAAATCAATTCATGGCCTGTTCGGGGAGTGCGATACCTATTAACATTCCAACAGTAACTGTGAATGATGTTGATGGTTCTGCCGTAACACAAGATTCTTCTCAGTGGTCTTTGCATATGGTATCAAGCAGTCAAATCAGTTTTCAGTTTCTCACTAATAAATTCAATTGAATGTATCATGCAGCAACATTAACAACACAACTCATTTTGTTTAATTGACTCATTTTGGAACCACATGACTTTAATTCCGTGTGTTTCTTGCTCACTAAACAGTCTAAAATTAATCTTCTGTTGTGGAAACAGAGTGTTTATTTACTTAGTTAAACAATATTAGATAAGTAAATAAATCATTAAACTATAATTATATATATTAATACCATGAGATAAGTTATCTCCAGTTTTGGTCATATGCATGATAAAAATTCTTCATTGCATTTACTAATTCAGTGTTAACGTTTATTTGTGAATATCTAACTAGTGAAATCTATTTTTGTGACCTTAACTTATAATATAGGGTGCCTAAATTCTTTAAATGGAGTGGTCTTGGTTAAAAGACTGGTGGCGATTAAAAAAGTGGCGTAAGAATAATAAAACTACAGATGACAATGAAGAAGACAATGATGATATTTGTTACTGTGACGATTGTTTAAATGTAGGTTTTTAAATTTACTAAAATTATTTTTAAACTGTTTGTTTTGAAAAAATTGCCAAATAAATATGAATCTTAGATTATTCTTTATCTTTCGTAACCATTGATCCCACGATAAGAAATTGACAACTGAATCTTATTTAATTTATGATTTTAACGTTTTATTCCTAAACATCATTATAAATATGAGCGTAAATGTGAGTGCTGGTTTATAAAATCAACAGGTTTTAAAATTATGTGTAATTAATCTAGTAGTTAGTGACAGTCAATTTTTTGAGTGTTTTTGGGAAAAAGGTTTCAAAATTTTAATGGATCAAATTTATTGTGTTTGTGCTGAAATTCATTCAACTCATTCGCGATTCCTTTGTTGTATTCGAAACTTAGTGGTGTATTCTTGCTAAAAGTATTTACAAAAAACGTCATTTAAAAAAGTTTTGGTCTAATACGCATCTAGAAAAATATGTTTACTTTTAGCCAATTTACTTCTAATTATAAGTACCTATATGTAAATATTGTTTACAACTTGTTTACTACTAATATGTTATATAAAGTGATGATACAGGACATTTATCAAATTATTTTTGTTAACCATTTTTTTCTTTTTAAATAACTGCTTATGATTAAAACAGTTTTTTAATTTTTTTTTAAATGTTTTCCATTGTTATGTACCAAAATTTAAGGTAATGCTATGACACCATCTTCTAGGGAGACTTGGAGCTATGCAACGTGACAGATGGAAGCGGAAGCGCCGCATCGGACACGGAGGACGAAGGCGGCGGAAAGCAGGTGGTGGTGGGTGTCTGCGCTATGGCCAAAAAGTCGCAGAGCAAGCCCATGAAAGAGATTCTCACACGCCTACAGGAGTTTGAATACATCAAGATGGTGGTGTTCCCCGAGGAGGTTATTTTAAAGGTCTCACTTGCTCAAAATATTGGGTGGAACAAGATTTATGTATTTCTAGATGTTTGTTAGATGTTTGGAACTGCGATTGTATTTTTCTTTCTGATTGCTGACCTTCTGCATTGGCTTCTGATTATACACAATTGACTGTGAAACTGTGACGTCATTAGCGGGAAATACACACTTTGAGGAGTTCTGACTTCAAACATAATTCTTGGAATACATTTTATATTATCTTGGTGTTTTTTATTTCGAGATTTATATTTGTTGCTTAAACTTTTTCTCAGATTGTGTTTTTATTTTTTAGAGCAAGTTACCTTATTTGCAAATAATAGAAGAAATATTAGTATTTTGTAACACAAATATTACAATGGCTATTGTCACACGTATGTTACATTCAATTTTTTCTATGGTCGTGAACTTTTATTTCTTAAAATCCATATTTGAATCAATATTTGACATCTGTCATTTACTGTTATATTTCACATTAATTAAAAAATAGATTGTTTAACAATAGTTATCTTGGACAACAATTAGGGAAAAATATTGAAAAATTCATCAAATTTAATAGAAAAATAAATAAATAAATATATCATCACGCCTTCTACTCATTAACTGGGTGTGGCACTCTGCCGAAACAGATCTCGGTAAGTGATATATTTTGCGCGTGAAGTGCGGTTATCAGTCGTCAAATCACGGCCCCCAAAGATGTTAGTGGTGGAGGAGCCACAAGGGTAGCTTATGAAATTATGAAAATTGTTTGTCGCCTGTGGGAATCGAACCAGGGTTCTCTGGATCCACAGGCCGACCTCATTCCACTGAGCTAGCCACCCCATTTATAGTATTAGAATAATGTATTATTTTATGATAAAAGTAACTGTTTAAAAAATATTTAGCTTGTGCATACCCAGCCTGTCCCCATTTGTGACGTCATAATTTTTTTCAGTCAATTATCAGTATTCAGTAGGCAATTCAAAATTAAAATTTTCACTTTGCTTTCTCGATTTAGTTTTCAAAATTCAATCGCTGAAATTATTTTATTTTTTGCATTTGCTGCCGCTATAGAAATCTTTTGCGCAGATTGAGAATTTTCAGTTGTTAGTACAATTGTTCCTGTAAAATTTTGGCGAATTGTTTAGATACCTTGTGTCACATGTAAAAACTGTGAGTGGCATGATTAAATTAAAATGGAAATGTTTGTATTGTTGGTCAGGTTTTGTTGCACCCAATTTTATGATTTGAGGGTCATTCCTTGTAAGTATGTTGGTTCCTACTCAGTGGAATCCTCTACAAGGACATGTCAAAATCTAGAACTTGCAACATCTTTAAAATATTTTGGAATGAAAATAACAATTTTTAATATTCACTAATACTTGTCTCGTTTGCAAGTTCTATTTTTTTGGAATCGTATCAAATAATTAGAAATATTACAGAGCATCAAAGTACGTTTGACATTTTGCTTTTCATGTATTTAGTTGGATTTGTTATTCTAGTCGTTCGAGTATCATTCGTGCTTAGACGCACTGTATAATCATACAAATATAAATTAGTTTGACAGGTCCAATAAATGTAGTAACATTCCATTGTTTCATCTCATCTCATCACAACATTACACAAATAAAAACAAATCTTAAATAACAATAACCTGCTAACGATACCCCATGATCTCATCACAATATCATTGTTGGTGTTAGTTTTTAGTCTGATTTGTGATTATTTGATGGTGTACATTTCAGAAACCAGTGGATGAGTGGCCAGTCTGCGACTGTTTAATTTCGTTTCATTCCAAAGGATTTCCTTTGGACAAGGCGATTCAATATGCTCAGCTACATAATCCCTATGTTATTAATAATTTACACATGCAATACGATATTCAAGACCGAAGAAGGGTTTACGCTATTTTAGAATCAGAAGGAATTGAAATTCCTAGATATGCTGTTTTGGATAGAGATTCACTCGATCCTAAACGTAAGTAATATACTTTTTTATTATTTTATTAGAATAGTTGAGAATTTTAAACATTTACTCGAAATATCAGGTTGGATAGTTCGATGGTTCGAATCTAAAATTTTGTTACTGGAATGTGAATTGTGGATGTTCTATTTTTTTAAGCAGTATAATTCTGAGTACAATTATAGCCTGGCAAAGAGATTTGTTGCCTTGAGAGGCTGCTATATTATTTATACAATTTGGATTGAAATGATAGTTTATAAAATGAATAGAAAGCCATGGTTCCATGTCCCCTTGCCAAGCTATAGTAGTTTTCATTTCGCTGCAACTGTAATTTATTTAAAAATGAATTTTACCAGATCATGAATTGGTAGAATCAGAAGACCATGTAGAAGTAAACGGGGTCGTCTTCAACAAACCATTCGTCGAAAAGCCAGTGTCTGCTGAAGACCACAACATTTACATCTACTACCCAACTTCTGCTGGCGGAGGAAGCCAACGACTCTTCCGCAAAATTGGCAGCCGAAGTAGCGTTTACTCCCCCGAATCTAGAGTGCGAAAAACTGGTAGTTTTATCTACGAAGACTTTATGCCAACAGACGGCACAGATGTCAAAGTGTACACAGTTGGACCAGATTACGCCCATGCTGAAGCGAGGAAATCTCCTGCTTTAGATGGAAAAGTTGAGCGTGACAGTGAAGGAAAAGAAATTCGATACCCTGTGATTTTGAGCAATGCGGAAAAACTAATTTCTCGAAAAGTTTGTCTAGCTTTCAAACAAGCAGTTTGCGGTTTTGATCTTTTAAGAGCGAATGGAAAGTCATTTGTTTGTGATGTGAACGGATTTAGTTTTGTTAAGAACTCTAATAAGTATTACGATGATTGTGCTAAGATACTAGGGAATATGATCCTTAGGGAACTTGCACCCACTTTGCATATCCCTTGGTCAGTGCCTTTTCAGCTGGATGATCCTCCGATTGTACCCACGACTTTTGGGAAGATGATGGAGCTGAGGTGCGTTGTTGCAGTCATTAGACATGGAGACAGGACGCCCAAACAGAAGATGAAAGTTGAAGTGCGACATCCAAAGTAAGATTTACACAATATTCACTATTCGCGATTTTATACTTTGCAATGCGGCTTCTGACGAAATTTAGTACCAAACATTCGTAGCCACTTCGTCGATTAATTTTTTGTTTTATAAGAATTTGTTTATTGACAAATTGTCTGTTAGTAATTAAAGATTGCACGAAAAAGCATGAGTATTCGCCGAGTGCTTGTAGCTCAATTGGTTAGAGCAGTCATCATGCGAATGAAAGGTTCTGGGTTCAAATCCCGGCGAACGCTCATTGCTTTTTCAAAAAGTATTACTTTTTTTTTGTTTATTATTAGAAATTAAATAAATGGTTCGCTTTTAAGTTCTTGTGTTAATATTTAATAAAAATAATGAAGAAGTGAGAAAATACAATATTTTTACAAAAATTAAATCGGTTTTAGAGATTCATTTAGTGGCATATAACAATAGAGTTAAATAATCGAAGGCTACACTTTAATTTACATCGTTGACAGAGAGAATATTATTTGTGTTGCGCAGATTTTTCGAAATATTTGAAAAGTATGATGGCTACAAACATGGCCATGTAAAATTAAAACGTCCAAAACAACTTCAAGAAATTTTGGATATAGCTCGATCATTATTAGCTGAAATACAACAACGTGAAGCTGATCCAGAAATTGAAGAAAAACAAGGAAAATTAGAACAGTTGAAGAGCGTACTGGAAATGTAAGATTACTCGTTTGTTTTGTTAAGAAACTGATGAATATTAAGTATTGATTTTTTGTTGTTTAGGTATGGACATTTTTCTGGTATTAATAGAAAAGTTCAGATGAAATATCAACCACGAGGAAGACCTAGGGGCAGTAGCTCCGATGATGGTAAAATGAGCATTAGTACGAAACTTTTTTTTATATGTTTTTATTCCTTAACCACTGCTAGCATTTTTTCTTTTTGTTAATAAAAGTCTTAAATTTAAAATGCTAGTAGTGAGTTAAATAATTGGCCTTTATGCACGATAATACATAATTTTCTGAGTTTATTTAATTTTTTTATTTAAAAGCAAAAGTTAATTGTTTTAAATTAATGTAATAATTAATCTTTAATGTATTTTATTTGGTTACATTAAGCTTTAGATTTGTTTTAATTTTCGCTGGGTGTGAATAATGGATGTTATGTAATTTTAATCTCGTGCGTTTGATCCAACATGTTTGTCAGCGGACGCACCAGCAGAGCCATCACTCGTGTTAATCCTGAAATGGGGCGGTGAGTTGACCCCAGCGGGGCGCATCCAAGCCGAGGAGTTGGGTAGGATATTCAGATGCATGTACCCCGGCGGACAAGGTAGACATCTGGCTGGTTCGTACTCACACTTTACTACTTTTAATTAACCTCACCTTTACCGAATAGACGCCGTGACCTTCCAGTTAGAAAGCTAGACGCTAGCGACATTATTTGTCCGTTGGTCGCGGCACTTCGGCTTATCAATTGTCAGTTTTTAGTCAGTCAATGTACATTTGTGCTTTCTCCGGATACCTATACAACTGCTTTTTGTTGTTTGTAGTGATACTTCGACACACCGTTCAAATGTAAAACTATAAATTCACGATTCAACTAAACAAATTGTTCTGTTATTACGTTTTTAGATGACACTTTGGTTTTTAGAGTAAGTCAAGTCATGGTTGTTTTGCACTTTTCTAACACGTTTTGATGATTAGGATTAGGTTTGATTGACAAAGGAATAAATCAATGTAAAAATGGTAAGGTATTGAGTACGTATAAAGTTTTATTTTATAATTAAATATTCGTACATCTTTAGTTCTAAACATTCTTTGTTTAGTTCTTAAGTATATGTGCATATACGCTTATATTTTATTGAATTATGTTGTTTTACGCATTGTACTTCCGTTGGCTTCATTAACAAACACACTTACACCCTTAACTATCAATGCTGCACTGTTATTTATTTATTTATTTATTTATTTAAATGTTGCGATGTAAAATAATAATATACATACAATAAATTCGCACATAATGTGTAAATTATCCAAATATAACAAAATCAATCAATAAAATATAAAAGAGAAAAAAATAATAAATAATAACATCGTTTGCAAGTAGGCTACTAACAAAAACTTGTTTTAAAAATGAGCAAATCTCTGATTAAAACAGGTGAATACGCTGGAACTCAAGGTTTGGGCCTACTGCGTTTGCATTCAACATTTCGGCATGATTTGAAAATCTACGCATCCGATGAAGGGCGCGTGCAGATGACCGCTGCCGCGTTTGCTAAAGGCCTTTTAGCTCTCGAAGGGGAATTAACCCCCATATTAGTTCAGATGGTCAAAAGTGCAAACACTAATGGGTTATTAGATAATGACTGTGATTCTAGTAAATACCAAAATATGTACGTTAAGAAAGAATCATTTTTTATCCGATATTTTAAAACATAATCTTTCAGGTGTAAATCCCGCTTACACGAATTGATGCAAATAGATAGAGAATTCACTTCTGAAGAAAGAGAAAAAATAAATCCTGGAAATGCTTTAAGCATAGACGCAGCTTTAGATTTTGTTAAAAATCCTGTAAAATGTTGTCAACATGTTCATGAATTAATAAAATCTTTAATGGAAATTGTAAAGTTGAAGAAAGACGATGCTAAAACAAAAGATGCAATTTTATATCATGGCGAAACTTGGGAACTTATGGGTCGTCGTTGGGGCAAAATAGAAAAAGATTTCTACACTAAAAACAAAAAATTTGATATTAGTAAAATCCCAGATATTTACGATTGTATCAAATACGACTTACAACACAATCAACATACTTTACAATTTGAACAAGCTGAAGAACTTTACATTTACGCCAAATATCTCGCTGATATTGTAATTCCTCAAGAATATGGACTGACTGCTCAAGAGAAGTTGACAATCGGTCAGGGGATCTGCACTCCTCTGTTGAAGAAAATCCGAGCAGATCTTCAACGAAATATCGAAGAAACCGGAGAAGAAACTGTTAATAGATTGAATCCTAGATATAGTCATGGAGTTTCCAGTCCTGGAAGACATGTTAGGACTCGGTTGTATTTTACTAGTGAGAGTCATGTTCATTCTCTTCTTACTGTTCTTCGACATGGCGGCCTACTAGACGTAAGTGAAAAATACATGATTTTCTTCAACTTTACTTTGAGATAGTAATAATATAAAATAATATTTTTATTCAATTCAGCTCTCTACAAATAAAAATTCAAATCTTGTCTAACTTGTCTACAAATTAAAATATGTGTATTTAAGTGTACGAACTGAATCATATTTTGACGGTTACGTAATCCATCGTGCTTTTATGATGTCACATATTCGTGATTTATGATAATATTTTGTAACTTTCTTTGTAGATTGGGACAGATGAGCAATGGCGTAGGGCAATGGAGTATGTCTCGATGGTTTCCGAATTAAACTACATGTCCCAAGTAGTTGTGATGTTATATGAAGACCCAACAAAAGACCCCAGTAGCGAAGAACGTTTTCACGTCGAATTACATTTCAGTCCTGGAGTAAACTGTTGCGTCCAGAAAAATCTACCTCCAGGTCCAGGATTCAGACCTCACAGTCGCAACGAATCAGCTGCCAGCAAAAGCGCTGTACGTTCTTCAATTTTTACTTGATCTACAAATTGTTAATTATTTTTTGTTTATTATAGAGTGGAGAAACAAGTGCAACAGCAACTCCAGATGACAGTCAGTGCTCTGGAGGAAGAATCGAAGAAGAAGCAGAGGTGGTGAACGCGGATGAAGTTGAACATGCCCCGATTAGTTTGAATATTG
The DNA here is from genome assembly GCA_911728475.2 of Pterostichus madidus. NCBI lineage: Eukaryota > Metazoa > Arthropoda > Insecta > Coleoptera > Carabidae > Pterostichus > Pterostichus madidus. Next base: position 42,190,292 of record OU452303.1, on the reverse strand, counting down.
ACAGTCCACCTAATTCGCCAATTTATAGGACTCATTTTAGAGGAAATTATCTTAATAAGACCTCTGATCCCATTCCCATAGGGTAAGCAATTTAATTAGCACACATTTTTACTAAATAAATAAATAAAATAAATATATCATCACGCCTTCTACCCATTACTGGGTGTGGCACTCTGCCGAAGCAGATCTCGGTAAGTGATATATTTTTGCGCGTGAAGTGCGGTTACCAGTCATCAAACCACGGTTTCCAAAGAAGTTAGTGGTGGAGGAGCCACAGGGGTAGTTTTTTAAATTATGAAAATTGTTTGTCGCCTGTGGAACTCGAACCTGGGTTCTCAGGATCCACAGGTCGACTTCATACTACTGAGCTAGCCATCCCATTTTTACTATAGTAGATATATTACGTCATCAGTCTAAAGATTCTTTGGTGATATTTTTTTGTATTAAATTGTTATTTTTATTCAGTAGTGCGCACACAGTGAGCGGTCACGAAGCAGCTCACCTGGCCAAGAAACTTAGCGCTGAATTAGCTGCCCAAGCTGCTCTACAAGAAAAAGAAGCGAGCCTAATCGAAGGACGAGTTTGTACGAGCTTTGGAAGTAGACAGCGAGAGCGGACAGTTAGCCCGGATCCAGAACCGAGGTCTAGGAGTTATGAACAACGTGCAGAATCCAGCCAGCGAGATGGAAAAAGTATTGTGATGGTGCTTCGTCTAGTCGTGATAATCTGTAGCTATACATTATTTTTTAATGGGAGATGCTGGACAAAGGTTATCGTAGATGGCAGCAGTGGACTAAGACACTACCTGGATTCTTACATAATTTTGGAAAAATGTCTTAGTCATCTGACGTCAAAGTTATTGTCGATTGCCGGCAGCATCTCCAATTATTTTATGCTTCTTTATACCTTCTGCATTTTAAAGCTGTTTTTAAATCATTATCATAACTTAAAATATTTGATAAAACAGTTGATAGTTTGTCACTAACTTCATTCAATTCAGCTGCATAATCACTCTTGTTTTTAAAATGCTAATTTTGCACCGCACATTTTCAACGAAATAATACGATGCGGGCACTCACGTGACAATATGACGTTTCGTGACGTAAAAACAGCTGTTTGGGTTGCGATCATTGCGCCACCTACAAAATGAACTATTTTTTTGGGACGAAATTTGAAAAGAACGGTTCTTTTCAAATCTTCTTGGACTGCGATCACTGCGCTACCTACAAAAAATATTTCAACAGCTGTTTTTACGTCATAAAACTTCACATTGTCACGTGAGTGCCCGCATCCTATTTTATAACAATCCGACAGCATGTTGTTTGAAAACCGTTTTTTGAAAGCAACATGCTTGTTATAATATGATAAGTGTTTGTCAATGCTCGAGGGACATTCGGTGCGAAAATTTTTTGAAGTAATTCAATCAATATTTTCATAACTAAACCTTGAAAGTGAGAGCTAAAACAATAATAATTAAATGACGAACACTGTTTGTTATCTAGCAACTTAATGACAATGATAATTGCCCTAGGGCACCTTCGGGCAATTATCAGTGTAATGTTGTTTTGATTAGTTGATTTCGCACAAGTGATTAGAAATGGATACATTTTATTGGATCATCTAAAAATTTTCCAGAGTATATTTCTGCATAATCTAAAAAATATTGAAGATAGTAGCAATTATCGCGGCTAGTGTAGCATAATATTAAGTGTTAAAGGAATGTAACTAACTAATTGTTATCCATACAGCCGATCAGCTTCAGTATCAGAGCCTGGATGCTGTGAACCAAAATCAAGGTATGCTTTTTGTGTATTTAGCACCCACACCATCGCTCACTTGTTTGCTCACCGCGAGCTTGTTTGTGGCCGGCTCTCTCACTGTTATCTGTGCAGCTGTGCATAAATGTCTCTTTTTCTCTGTGTACTCACTCATTAACATGCTAAATGTGTTCAGTTTGCTTTTTCGTGTTCGGTTTTCAAGCACTCGCTTTAGTCTAGTTCCATTCGGGTGGTACATGGGGTTTTACATTGTTATGTTGGTATTATAACTCAATAATTGACAATCATTATGGCGTCGTAAACAGATAGACGACTACATTGTTTTCGCTTACTACACATTGCACCGCTTTCATCCTTTGTCTTATAGCTTAACACCATCTGAAAATGGAAATTGGAGAATTAATTGTTATCATTCTAAAATGCATGGAATGAAATTTAAATAACGAATATGGGACTTGGTACTTGGTTCGTATCACGTAAAAGGAGATTCACTAGTTTCAGAACGTTAGTGTTGTGTTTGTTACTCATTTCTAGAGTTTAGTGCCACAATGGCATGGTGATAACAATTACTTTCTATAACTGGAAAAATATCCTTTTATATTTGGTTTCTCCTAAATTTAACATGAAATTTAAGAACTTGTTTCAGTAGAATTGCAGCTTGTCGTCTTAAATCTTTATTTAGGAACTAATAGCAACAATCAAAATCCTAATTGGTTCTACAGATTTACGATTACTTCAAATTGATGAGCTTATACATAATTTTCTGTTTTAGTAGTTTTATTTTTACACTACATTCCATACTCTGGGGGACATAACATAGTATTCATTTATTATTATTATTTATTAGTTGTTTTCTCAAGAATTAAAATAATTAGTAGTTGGCGTGAAGGTACAAGGTATAAAATAGTATTTAGGAAGGTAACTAAATAATGAATAGTAGAATTTAATCTAAATTTGTTCTGAAATAATGTTTCAAATATGGTAGTTATGTCCTCCACGTGTCTCCAGTGAAGACTAACGTTAACAAATCCTTATTGGAGGTGTATATAGTTCGTATTTAGTAGTACACATTGATTATCTCATCTGTCTGGTGCCGTTGCCGTTCGATTGGTGTTGAAAGTGCGAGAGGGTGTGCTGGGCACCGACGCGGCGCGACGGCGTCGGTGTCCAGGACAACCAATCACCCGCGCCACCAACTGATCACTTCCCCGCCGTCCTTACCCACCGCCAACACCTCCTAGTGATCTCTGCTTTTTTTTGTGCACGCGATTCGATCTTTCTCGGTGCACTCTAGCGAATAAGATAACGAATCATTTTGAAATACGAAAAAATTATAAAATTTATTGAAAATTTTCACTCTTCGTATTTCGATGTGATTCTATGTATTGTTTCTCTATGAAATGCAAGCTTACGTTAATTTCTGACACTCTTTTCTTTAATTTGCCGAATGGATTTGTTGTCTGCATGAAGTGTAATAAGATTTATTTTTGTGTTAAATAACGGTATTGTTCGAGTGTTTCCAAATTATTATTAGATTACTAATTATAACAATTATGTTACTGAATAAGCGAGTTAAAATTTTAAAAGAGTAAGTAATTATAATTTAATCTTTTTGTCTGTGTGTGTATTACTTTATGTATGAGTTGGGTTGGGATATTTAATGAATCTGTTCTTATTTCTTTTCTTTTCCTTCTACCTCGCCAATTTTTACTCCTTATTTGCTATTTGCATGTCCTCCCTGTCTTGCGTAATATTGCTTGTATCATCTCATTGTAACATTTCATTAATAGATCATGTAGAACAAATAATGTCTCAACCTATAGAGATTCCGTCTCATACTTCGTCCATTGCAGTCATTTGTTCCCCAACTTTTGAGCAAATGAACAAAGAGCTAGCTGAATCAAAAGTATTACAAAATTATTCATTTATGCAAATACCAGTTAATGCTAAAACTGTGTCTCAGAAACCTTGTTTAAGTCCAATTCTTGGATCATTTGATTATACTGATTCGTCTATGGAGTTAAATGAAAAAATTAAACTGGAATTAAATATACCCTGTACTCCTAGAACTTCAATTGTATCTGCAACTAATGAATTGCCTCTCACTGAATTAAATCTGAATATGTTTACATCTGATTTTGATCTAAGTTCTCAGATGCATAAAGACAGTCCTATTTCATCAACAAATGAATTGCCTCTATCTGACATAAAATTTAAATATCAAGATTTAACTCCAGTTCTTGATGAGAGAGGATCAATTGAGAAACAGAATTTACCTCAAAGATCATTTTCTAATCCAAATATTATGGAGAAAGACGAGCCAGATAAGAATAAAAGTTCTAAGTTGGTAGAATTGAATGCACTGGACGAACCTGAGATGAAAGTTCCCTACTTCCTTCCCCTCGATTCGCCATCATTTCCAGTAACTCAGGACTCGTTGTCACTGTCAATGACATCGCCCCAACGGTCCTTCTCGCAGCCTTGCCATCTGTCCCCTGTAGAAACAACAAGCTTCCCATTTAGTTTCTATCCGCATGATAACAAAAAGCACGCTTCTCTGAATGCCCCGCCTTCTAGATCAGCCAGCAACCCCTCTGAGCTTTCCGCATCTGTGTGCAATGATACGTCAACGCCCACTGATCTCTATCAATCTAATGACCAATCCCACAAACTGTTACCACCCTCCCGATCTTTGTCGCACCCGAGTGACTTGACCCCTCACTCGAGCCCTGCCATGTCTCCTCATCATGTCCCACCACCAGTTTTGACCAATCCGAGCGCTGTGAATCCAGAGTCGGCTTGCGCGAGTGTCCGACGCCATCGACACAGCATTGCTGGACATATGAGTTACATCAAGATGCTAGGGTTCGGATTCGGCGGGCCGTTAGGGCTTAAGAAGCTAGCCAGCGGCAGCAGTAACTCCCTCTTTAGCACCGCCGTCATCAGCGGCAGTTCTTCAGCGCCCAATCTCCGTGATATGATTCCCAGCACCGCTTCAGCCTCAGGTATTTACAATTTCTTCCAAAACATATCTTCGGGATATTATCACAATTCAATTATAGCAATTGAAGGTTTCGGAGGAGTTCCACCGATTCGTCCATTGGAAACTCTCCACAACGCTCTGTCACTTCGCCAGTTGGATTTCTTCTTGGATAAGATGACCTCTGCGCAACTGTTTCGGACACCGGCTTCTTCTCCGCCAAAGTACCCTTCTACACCACTGCCAACCCCTAGTCAGTCACAAACTCCACCTATCACCTCAAATACAACACAATCTACTCATCCGCCACCGTTGCGTCTGCAGTCGCCTAGCAACAGTAAGTTCTACACTAGTCCCAACGACAGTTTAAATTTCGACGATTAACAAGATTGCAAATAAAGTTGTTACATTTTTAAATGTGTATTTTTACTTAAAAAAAATGAATTTAAAATGTTGGATTTACAAATCATGTTAAAAGTAATATTTGGTCTATGTAATGAATATAGTAAGGATGTTTTTGTGTATTTAATACGGAGAAACATTTGACATTCGCTGCTAGGCCTAGGTTGGAGTGGACCTCCAAGTTTCGTTTCAAGTAGTGGACCTTCATCTCCAACTGGGATGTCAGATTTATGCAGCGATATGTCTGCTAGTATTATTAGTAGTGATGGGTATAACTCTGAACTGTTTTAGCTATAAAGTTAGAATATTTCATTGCAAATGTTTGTAGGTGCAGTATGACCGTAGGTGTTATATCTCAGATGTTTCCAACGGTTCCTGGACTAGATCAAGATTTAGGAAGTGTAGGAATTCTTTTAGAAAATGAAATTCCAGGTGAGGATTCGATGGAAATTGCAGAATTTTATTCCCCTACAACTGGACGATTACATACATTACAAGGTTAATATAAATTATTATAAAATTAGGCTGGTTTTATTGAAAGTAAAGTTTTGGCAGGAGACAGTGGTGAAATAACTCCTGTGTCTGGTTGTTCCGAAGTGGATTGCAACACGAACGACGCAACCGCTGGCTCCACGGCCGACGCGGACGTCACGATGACGGAAGACTTTGACGCGTCTGAAGACGACGTGGTGGGAGGTCAGACCACGCCTCTTTCTGATATAAGCGCCGCCACATCGCAACTAACAAGTTCAGGTGATACCGGTAGCAGTGGGGTATGTGTGGACACTAGACTTCATCCAGGTAATGTCAGCAGTGACACCCTAGCTAAGAATAAGAATAACGCGAAGGAACCACTCACCTTAGAACGGTTGTCGGCTTACAGCTTAGAACCCTCTGTGTCTGTCATATCACTCTCTAGTCCTAGTCCGGACAGCACGGGACTCAATATTCTGTCCAATAATCTAAATTCTGCTTGTAGTAATAAAAACGATTTATCCTCACATTCGCAACATTTAAAGCACATAGAAAATGCGGAACGGATTCAAAATGCGTCTCTGCCGTCGACTAGTTCGTCACGGTCGCAGTTTGATGTAGAAGGCAACTTGCAGAAGTCCTTCTGCAGACATAGCTCCTACCAGCGCAGTCCGTCCATGTCCGACCCAAACAGAAACTCTGTGTCAGATGCTAGGGTTCCGTCTGGCATTTTCGATAAAGATTATAGCGAATCTTCTAAAAATATCTCTGCTTTAGGTTCGGATAAATGGAGCACGAACAAAGAAAAATTTCTAGATAGCGCAAAAGTTTCCGAAAATAAATTATCAAATAAATCTAACCAGTACAATTTAATGAACGAAGTTTTTGATAAAAAATTAGCGTCCGATCTAGCAAAAAATTTAAACGTAGATGAAGTAAAAACAAAATGCGAAAAGTCTATTTCAAACGAACTTCAAATCCCCAAAATTGGTGGGGTAGTAGTAGTTAAAGAGAGCTTCATTGAGCCTCCACGTATGACAAGAATATCTAAAAGTTTCCACGGTAAAACTTCTAATTCTAGCAGCCTTAACGTAGCGAGCGGGCCCCGTAGAGCTAGCGACAGTGTGACCAGCCAATCGCAGGGCGCTCCGGTAAAAAACGTGTTTCCAAATGCGAACGGGAAAGGCAAATCGGTGAACGTGCAACGGCAACTTGTGACGCAGTTGTCGCAGCCAGCCACCGGTAGCGCGAGTGTCGCCCCACTGGGCAGGAAGGCATCGTTGGGGCCAGGGGCGGGGGCGGGGTCGCGCTTCATCACCACACTCGTGGACGAGGCAGAGCACGCCGCGCGACAGTCGCAGCCACCCTCCGATAGTCCTCCGCTCACTCTAGCCACCTCTGATAGTTCCTCTGTCACGCATGGGTTTCACTTAGACAATACTCACTCTAATCCATGATTTTATTGTTATTTTAATTGTTTAGATTGTTTGTATAATGACCTGACCTGTTTAGGATTGGTTGTTATTTAATATTTTACGATGTACATAAAACCAGTATTAATTTTAATATGATTGTATACAACTAAAAGTGTTGTTACGAAGATTGTGATGGATTTATAAGAATGATTGTACTTAATTCTAATTATAAAATGTTAATAGTGCAACGAATTTTCCTCGTAATGCTTCCATCCCGATTTGTCTTTCCTTACTGCCATGATAGGTGCACAAGGAAACAATAGAAATCACAACATCAGAAAGTAATGAAATACATATTTATTTATTTCACTATTATTCATACAAATAGCATACACCAAACATCCAGGCTTAATAATAAAATAACCTCTCACCTTTACACTCTTCTTATATTTGTACTCTTATCATCAAACTGCGTTAAACCTGATCAGCCGTTCGACTTGTGTGTGTCGATTCATGATTCCAAGATTTCTGTTTGCCATAAAATAATTGACTGTATCCATTTAAATTCGTACACAAGTCTCAGTTCCTTTAAAAATCAATGCAAAACTGTTTCTGACTTTACAATGTTTTGTAAGTAAAGTAAAATAAGCACATTGAAACAAAAATCTTCGTGGTACAGTTCATGAATCAGAAACAGACTTATCACATAAACGACCCGTTAAATAATATCCATTTGTCGTAATTTAACTGTAGGCAATTTTATAGAACACACATAGTTAAGATATTAATGTTACGTTACTTTTAAAATGCATAAAATTATCCGAAACTTTGTTACATTTTGTGATGCATTGGATTTTGTTTTCAGATACTTTTATCCAGATTCAAAGTACACATCTAACGCTAAACAATACAACTTAGAGTTAATAATTAAACAGAAACTATTAATTAATAAAATGAAACGAGATCATTAGTGACAGAAATAAAATGGTGAGTCTAATGTGCCTTTGTGTTAATAATTAATTATTTTCACAGCAATCGTGTATGATAATTATTAATTGCGTTCCAATATTTGTAGGTACTATTTACTTCCATGGGTTACACGATTAATCTTACGAAATTCATAAAACTGAATTTCTTTAGTGATTATGTACAATCTGATTTAAACAAAAGCATGGTTATAACAGTTCGTGTTCAATTGTTACAGTCAGAGTATTGTTACTGGAATGAATAACTGTGGTTTATGAGTGTTACTGATAACGGTTAGTAGCGGGGTCTAACTACCAAAGCCAGGCACATATTAGGCTCTTTAAACTACATCTATAAATAAGAAATATATTTTCTTTCCATGCTGGACACATCAGATTTAAACATTACAATCAACATTATATTTTGTACATTGTTCTTATATTATAAAGTAGTTATTTCGTTAATTCGGAAAGGTATATTTCTTATAACAGTCTCCAATTAATTCTCAAGCAACTTTTTATAAACTCGAACATTTTATTAGAAAAAATAATGTTTATTTTTATGTTCAGTTCATTAAAGCGTTTTGTGATCGAAATGGGTGGTGGTTAAGGTTAGTCTAATTGATAGGGGCAGTGAAACTGTCTATTCCTAGGTTCAAATCCCTAATCGATGTTCCAAAATGGGTAAGGTAAGTAATGCCTGTTCCACTGCGTACAAATGATAACATTATTGACTGGTAGACAACATAACGATAAATATAAAAATTAACAAAAAGTTTTAGACCAAGACTAGCTAGCTACACAATAACTTTCGAAAATTATAATTTCAAACACAACATTAAGCTAAAATGTATATAGATTAAAAATAACTTTCTAGTTAGAAAAATACAAGCGAAATAATAAAATAACATTTTATAGTATATAAAATAAAAATCTAATTTTCAATTAAGCTTAGTAATAAAGGAAATGCAAGTAATAATTACATCAAAATAAATGAAAAATGATGTCAGGTACTCGAAATAGCTAATAACTAAGCATAGTTAGATATAACACAATGATATTGTACCATCTTTTCAATAACGATTGATTATACAAATTTATTATATTTAGGTACTCTGATCTGCCATTCGGGCCATCTTCAAGAATAAATCAACAAGCAATAAACATAAAAATAACAAAAACGAATAACAATTTTACTTTTAAAATACTAATCGTACCACCATAATTTTGGACATCAATTTTTTGAGCGTTTTTGAACACATCTACAACTGTGTTCGCTTTTATGGTTATTGTTATTTTATAATATATTTTTAAAATTTTTTATTACATTTTATCACAGATATATACATCATAAAACTGTACTGACCCATCTTTAAATCTTTCTCTCTAAATTCTAAATTCCGTCGCTTATATCCAATCACAGAAAAGAGGAATAAAATTGGCAAACTTGTAGCAAAATCTTACCTTCGTTCATTATTCTCACAAAATGGCCGGATCTTTTCCACGTAACTTCAATTTCAGTACAGTTGGTTTAAGCCAAATAAAAAATGTCAAATATATGTATGAGTGGTCCACAGTTACAAACTTACACAAATATTTGTAATATTTGAAATCACACTTTCAAATTTGTTGCAGAAAAGTTCGTAGAATCTACACAGATATGTGCAATCGGATAGCTGCTTAAAAGATGCACAAATTGTGAACAGATTTTCTGAATTAAATGATAAAAACACACGGATCACATGGTGAAAATAGTTTAAGAAGTACCACTATTTATCCTAGGCACAGCGGTAAATTCATCTGTTTCCGAATATTGTTGCTCCAACAATGGATTAAGATTTCTCCTAGCAACATAATTCTCAGCGTTTCTAAAATTGATTTTATTGTCGTTTCCAATTGGTTCATTCATTGTAAAGCCCAAACTTGTTGGAAAATTTTGTGTTTCTTGATTTAAAATCGATTTTCCTTTCACAGGTTGTCCATTTAGTAAAAAATCCTGGTTAATGAATATATTGTCCGACATTTGTGGCTGCAAATCTGTTTGATTATTGTTTAGATTTAGTTCAAGTTGTAGTTTGGATTTTTGATACGGCAGAGGAGTACTTGGTACAGATCTTGATGGTTGATGAATGTATTTTCGTCCGGAACACAAATCTCTCATTTCCATATCAAGATCAATGCTTTGTGATCGAATTAGTCTTTGCACAGACATCATTTCATTTGTCTGAGATTGATTTTCAGCTGTTCTAGAATTTGACTGTATCAATTCTTGATTTAAAATATTTGTAGCATTCGTCTCAAAAGTAAAAACGTTTTCAGCAGCTTGTTGTGGGGTTGCATTTGCAGCTGATAATGGTTGAACAGTCGCAGATTCTTCTATCTGATTTGACTGAGTAGTCTCGAGAATATTCAAAATTTGGTTCAAATTTTCATTGTTTAATCCAGTATTTATTTCAGTCAAAGTATCAAAGTCGGAAAACTCTGCCGGAACTGGCGTAGGTGCAACGGAATTATTAGCGGAAGTAAAATTAAAATTGAAGTGTGTTTGTTGAGAATTTGGCATGCACGGAGATATCAACGTTTTGAAGGAAGTCATCTGATGCAAAGGCACCGATTGCGATCGATAGGAATTTTCTATTGGATTAAAGTTTTGTGCGTTATTTTCAGACAACAATTGACTGACTTCTTGCGACAAGGAATCTGGATTGACTGACCTATTTTGGTTTTGTACACTTTTATCATAATCTGGCACGTAGGACACTTTGGAGTTAGAGTCAAGCAATTTCTGAAGCAAGTTTGAATTGTTTTGCAACTTTTGCTTGTACGGCAGCATTGGGCTAGGCGGGGCAGACATCGGTAAATTGCATTTAGGCATTATGTCTGTCGGATTTACGAAATGTTTTTCTTCCATCAAATCTCCGAATAGTTTCTCTGATTCAGAATACATTTCAGGGTCATGTTTCAGCACTGGTTTCAGAGTCGGTTTTATGACATGGTGTTTCCTGGGCGCAGCAGTCACCTGTTGCTGTGCAACGAACGAAGCAGGAACTTGTGATTGAACATGACTGGCTTTCGCTCGCGGGACCGGTGTGTTTCGTGGACTTACAAACGGACTTGCGTTCGTACTGTTACATTTGGATTGTCTTCCACCACCAGGAGAATGAGGACCTGGTGAAATCGGTGTAAAACTGAAGTTTTTTCTGCGTGTATTCGGACTTGGTGGCACGGTTTCGTTCTCCATGACAGAAGTTTCAAAACTAACTCTTCTTTTGACTCCTGAAGAATTGAGATGTGATTGTAAGACTAAATTCTGGGCCATGTTCAGACCAGCTGAAACATTTGATACCGCTTTTATAAAAGCACTAGAACTAGGATTATTATTAATATTCATGATATTTTTAGCAGCGTTTAAGGGTTCGTGCACAGGTTGAGGAGCACCCATAATTCCAGCATTCGTGTTCAAATTCTGCTCAAGCAATAATCGAAGTTGAGATAATTTATCAGATTTGCTGCCGTTACTAAGTTCATCATGTTCTGTTTGACTGCTTGTAATGTTATTTTGACTGTTGCCAGCTTCATATCCCTCGTTGTTTGTACTGTTATTATTGTTCTTAAAGTACTGCATCAATTCTTCTTCCTGCTCCTGCGAATTGCTGCCTCCGTGTAAGTAATCATCCAAAGCATCTTTGTCTACTTGACTGACACTGATCAACCTCTCTCTGGTTAGATAATCAGCGTTTTTCAGCGAATCATCGGGAATCACATCTGAGGGATCTAAATGACCGGATTCTCCGCTGCCCTGAGTTAGATCGCCCTTGGTCGGCTTCGGCTGGATAGCTTTGTACTTTAGGTTCCTCGGACCCTTTCTAGGAGCCTGCAGAATCACACCCTTAGGTGGGTGAATGATAGATTTCATCTTCTGCGGCAGTCGTGGTATCGGAAGTTTCCCTGCAAAGTTCGGTTTCACTTCTGGAGTTGGTTCTTCAACTGGTGGCTCGTACATTTCGTTTTCCAATGAATTAGATCGGGACACTTGAGTACTGGGTGTTTTGTCTTTTTTTACGACTGACTTGTCGCTCGTGATGGTTTCGTCCGATAAGGGTTTCTTCACATGAAAACTGCTAAAGTCAGGTAACGTAGTTACATTAGTGCATTCGTTTGTTGATTTATCACAGACAATGTTCAGTTGATAGCCCTGAGATTTTGGACTTTCGCTTTCCACTGAATCTAAACTAACGGTTCGGGTTGGGGTTCCACTGTTCTGAAGTTTGCTCTTCTTACACTTGCCTTTTCCTTCTGATTTCGGTGACTGCAGCTTTTGGGAAATAAATAAACATCAACAAAAAAAAGGAGAATGACCAAATCCGCTACATACGAACTGAATATTATAAAATATAAAATGATATTTTAATTTAAAATCTTACCTGTAATTTACGTTTAAACTCTCGCTGTTGAAGTTTCCGTTGGAGTTGTAACTGTGCCTCTTTGTGTTTCAGGTTTATGTGGTTGCTGTACGGCAGTAGTTCTTGTGATAATCCATCTATAAATTTATAAATCACTCAATGAAACATTGTATTTAATCACTCAATATTCAAAATATACCTTTCGATTGTAATCCTTCAGAATAATCAGAGAGTAAAGCAGCAGCTCCACTGCTGATACTGACATTTTGTGGTGCGTGCCTAACGAGATACGAGGCCAGGGTATGAACGGAAGGAAATCTCGTGCCGAGAATACTCTCAGCCCATTCACAGATTATCGTACATGCAGCTGATGTTAGCTCATTCTGAGCACATATTATCTCAGTTGACTACACACATGAAACCATTTAAAAATTATTGAAAAATTCTTAATAATTGTGGAAGAACTTACCTGTGGTCGATCACCCAAATCTGGCATCTGAGGCACCTCCAACTTGAATCTTTTACGCAAACCAGCGTAGCAGTAACGCGAGTTTCCCCTCGTCCCGAGCCTGCGGGGTCTCACACTGGGGTACACTTGCTTCATCACCTTCCCGAAATCGGCAGTCGACAGCGGCTTCATTTTATTATTGGCACAATGTATACTACAATCGAACTGTCTAATAAGATTCCAACAAGAATCAAACTGGGATTTTACTCACGTATACTCATTATAGACTTCTTGTTTGGGCAGTGACAGTTCTGGGTCCTCTTCTAAATGCGTCCGTATCCACATAATGGTTTGACTGATTTCTGTACGGCTGCCGAGTGGATTTAGAGGTTGCCGCAATGGATCCGATATGTTGGTTACATCCGTAGGTAGTTTCAAGTAAAGAAGCAGTTTTTCTATTGAGGTAAGTCTCGTCACTTCATCCAAGATGCGAAGAATAGTTTGTCGCGAATTTTCACTAATAACACACATGATTAACAAAAATTAACACTGATTGTTTGAGGAAGAGAATAGCCTAATTGATTTAAAATAAAGAAAAATAAATTTCAGTAGTAAAATTTAAATAATTATTAAAAGAAAAAGATTGCAAGTTATGAAACTGATTGTATATTATATTTTATCAGTGAACTAACCAGATAGCATCTTCAACTTGCTGAACAAAAAATTGATCAAGGCCATTTTTATTTTGAATATCGGATATGATTTGATGATCTTTACTGGAAATATTTTGTGGTTTGTCATTGATACTGGACCGGTTCTGCTGAGTTTTGTTGTTCGAGGATAGATCTTCTGGTCCTAATTGTCCAGAGTGATCGAGTGTTGGGTGACATACCCATTGTTTATTTTGAGTTTCCATTCTTTTTTAATGATTACAAGTTATATATTTTTGCACCGACCGTATCCATTTCACACACCCGCTCAGTCACAATGTACCACAATATAAACGCAGGGTTGTTTTCTTGACATTTCGATCAGCTGGTTTTAGTACGGTCTGTATGTGGACTTGTCCAAAGATTTGTCACACAAATATATGACGTAACATATGCAGATATCCATCTGCGCATGGGATCCAGCTGACGGTACTCACGCAGTTTCTCGGAGGTTCTCATACCAATCTCGACTTTCGGTACAGTATGAAATTAAATGAAAACGCCAATACTTTCAAGGACTTTGGGAAAAATACTACAGGAATTATATATATTGAAAACAACATCTCAAATAATCGAATACAAAGTAGAAAATTATTAGTGAACATTATTTATTTACATTATTTTATTTGTAACAATTAACGTCAAACTTCAAATCGATGAAACAAATAGAGAATTCAAATGTTGAATGCGCGAAATATTTGGTGCAGTTATTGCCTGCTTTGAGTTACATAGCTCAAATAAATATATAATTGGAATGTTTAATTTTAAACAAAATATATATTTTATTTATTTATTGGCACTTGACAACAATATTTTAATACAGTATCATTCATTTTTATTTTGAATTGTTTGTTTAAATGTTTATTATGTTCTTTTTTCTCAAATGAAATTGAAAGTAATTTCATTTTAAATGATGCTTTCGTTTCGGCCATAACCGACATGAATCGTCTAAATTCGGTATCCGCCATTTGTCATTTCGGTTTTTGAGCTGTCATCCTCATAACACATTTTTCCTCAGCTTGTTAAAAGGTATTTATATTGAAATATATATTTTTGTAGCAAATTTTAAACAAACTAATATTTATTATACATTCTAAGTATATTAGTTTTCTATTATTTCGTTAAGTTTATAGTTTTTATGCTTCCGTCATAACATAAGCAGTTAAGTATTTCATTAATTTGCAGGTTCAAACATTTCAAAATGCCTTCTGGTGGAGCATTATTTGGCAATTCTTCCAGTGGACCTGGTTCCACTGGTGGTGTTAAACATCTAGTTGAATTTAGGGCTGGGCGTATGAATTTAAAAGGTAGCCATTAATATTATAATATGATTTTTTCACAAATAAAACTATATTTTATCTACAGGTCGTATGGTTCACCCCGATAAAAGGAAAGGTTTATTGTATATTTATCAAAGCGAGGATTCCTTAATGCATTTCTGCTGGCAGGATAGACATTCAGGTAAATATGTAAATAAAAACAAAATCATGCATTGTTTAAATTCATTTGTTTGTACAGGTGTTGTCGAAGACGATTTGATCATATTTCCCGATGATTGCGAGTACGTTCGAGTTCCCCAATGCACAACAGGCCGTGCATACGTCCTGAAATTCAAATCATCGAACAGGAAACTGTTCTTCTGGATGCAGGAACCCAGGACCGACCGCGATGACGACTACTGCAAACGTATCAACGAGTACCTGAACAATCCTCCAGGTAATCTGCCCTCCAGCAACGCTACTGACCAGGATCTGCAATCGTTGCTCAACAACATGTCCCAATCGCAGTTGATGCAGCTCTTTGGAGGTGTTGGCCAGATTGGAGGATTGTCCAGTCTTCTGGGGACCATGAGGTAGATAAATACTTTATAAAATGATTTCTTTGTTTCAGTTATGAGCTGGGCCGATTTACCTTTGAGAATTGACACGCAAAATTAAAATTAGTATTTATAATATTATGCTGTTTCTTTGTTTTGGGTTAATTATATATTTAAGGAATTCTTGGAACTCTGCCATTTTGGTGTACAAATAGAGAAATTTTGTTTATTCCAAATTTTTTCTTTGTTCGAAATTTATGACCAACAAATTAAAAGGGTAACGTTTGGATGTACAAGTGGAAATTTCTTAAAACTCATTCTTGTAAAATTATTATGTGCTTCATATTTCAGGATAACTAATTATCTGTCGATTTATTTTATTTTTCCGCTGATAAGCATTTCTAAATCGTTTAGTATAAAATTTAATGACACCAACAGTATTCTCTAATACAATTTAGAAATTTTTGGCAGCGGAAAAATAAACTCAAATCAACTAATACATAGATAGTTAGTCACCCTTAATCGGCATTCATACTACAAGTCCAATATGTTTGACTAGTAACAAGTAATAATAGAAATTTTCCACTCTCATTATTTTATATTTATTTAATTATGTCTTTCTAGTCGCCCCTCGACCGGGGGCCGCACAAGCGCGAGTTCCACGCCCGCAGCCGTTACCCACCGGCCCACGGTGCCCACCACGCCAACCAGTGGCAGCGCTACTACCGGGACTGCGACTCCAGCTGCTGCTGCTACTCCAGCCGCCGCTGTTACTCCCGTCGCTGCTGCTGCTGCTGCTGCAGCTGCTACTACTGTAGCGGCGGCACCGCCTCCAGGATTGACCACTCCACAGAACGCCGCTGTGCCGGTGTCCACTCCCGATGCCCCGCGCCTCAATCGCTATCAGCAGGCGAACAATCCCATTCAACTTGCGGATCTGCAGAACTTCTTGCAGGGAATTTCCAACACCGACCAATCAGGTAAGAAATAAATCATGTTATCAGTTGAAAAGATTATATTTCGCTATTCTAGAAATGTATACATACTAGATGAAACACGTTTTTGAATGCTTATCAATTGATAAGTTAGTTTTATTTTAGATGTGAGTTACTGACTGTCTCAAATAAGATGCACAAGCATGGGGATTTTGGGAACAGTAAGAGCTACGATTTTGGTTAAACTAGACAAAAATTAACTTATTTGCAAATCAATTTAAAGATGTTTTCGTTTCTCAAAAAAAATAATAAATGTATAGCTCACTGTAGATTAAGTGAAAATGTGGAAATGCGAGTTTTTTTTCAAATCATTTTATTTCTTAAATAGTGGTAACTAGAAAAGTTTCAAATAATAATTTTAGATACTATTTACACTAGATAATTAATATAATTTTTGCATTCACCCATTTTTTAAATATGATTTAAAGTTTTGAGTAGAATGAATAGTTTGATGCTCGGTTTCATTAACAAAAGTTAAATTTTAAACATGGATTAAGTAAATAAAAGCAAATCGAATGTTTGACAGTAATTTCAATTATTCAATTTGACATGTAATTTTGATTTGCTTTTATTTATTTAATCCAAGTTTAAAATTTAATTTTTGTTGGTAAAACCGACCATTAGAATTATAAATTTAAAAAAATTGTTTTTTTCACCCACTTGAATATGACACTATTATTTTAACTTTTTTAATAGTGAAAAAACGCTATTTCAGTCATGTTTACGTTACCATGGATATGTTATCATTTTCTGATCCTTGGACCGAAAATATAATTTCTTTAAAATCGCTACTCGTACTGAAAGTTCTTTTATTGGACTCTAACAGGCAGATTCATAAAGCGGATTATCACTAACACCATTTTTTATTTCGTTTTTAACTCTCTTTTCAATGTATGAAACAAGTTTATTTTAACTTGAATTAAATAGAGAGTTAATTAGCTTCAAATTTAGTTTATTTCTTTAATCTGTTTTAATTTTGAAACAGAGTTATAGATAATATTAAAAACGGTGTTAGCGCTAATCCGTTTTGTGAATCTGCCTGTATGGCAATAGGATGCGGGCACTCACGTGACACAATGACGTAAAAACAGCTGTACGGGCAAAGATCATTGCGCCACCTACAAAATGAACTATTTTTTTGTGGCGAGATTTGAAAAGAAAGGTTCTTTTCAAATCTCGTCCCAAAAAAATAGTTCATTATTTTGGAGGTGGCGCAGTGATCTTTACCCGAACAGCTGTTGTTACGTCACAGTGTCACGTGAGTGCCCACATCCTATTGCCTACTCATCCTATAAAGTTTCACCTTCAGTACTTGTAACGTAAATAAGTATTTTACTACTGTTGTAAAATACTGTTTCGAGTTTCGCATGCTAAACTCTGCTACGCCTCGTCCGACAACCTTTTATTACTCAACCCGAAAAACTTGTACAGAGTATCGGAAGAAAATGTATCGGTTGGTAATACAATTCTGGGAATCTTTTTATTACACAGTTGGCACAACTAGCTAAATGCGGAAATAATATTTGACATGTTATTTTTATACAAATAGGTTGAGTGACAGAAATAATTTAGATTATTACTCTGGTGGCTAATGTTAAGAAATAAAAGGATGTGGGTAAGGGAAACAACTATTTTTATTAATTTAAATTCTCAAATGTCATTATGGCTATCAAGTTTGCGTAATTCATTTAACATGATCAATAAATATAAATTATGTAACTTTGTTTGCTCCTATAAATAAAGTATGATGCATTAATGCATCATAGAAACAAAAACAAAGAGGACTTTTAGTATCCACAATTTTTATTTTATAAAAAAATCTATTTTAACTCATCATTTAACCAAAGTTTTAGCTCATACTGTTTTGAAGATCCGCATGCTTGAGACATTCTATATTTAATTTTGCGTTTACAGTGGATTTATCATCAGCACTGACTGCCGATGCTCTGACCGGCATCCTCAGCAACACTGACGCAATCGAACAACTTCAGAATCATCTCCCGGCTGTTGATGGATCCACCCAAGAACAACTGCGTTCCACCTTAACTTCTCCTCAGTTCCAACAGGCCGTGTCCCAGTTCTCTAGCGCTTTACAGTCTGGTCAACTGGGCCCCGTTGTGTCTCAACTCGCCGTAAATCCCGAAGCAGTAGCTGCAGCCTCACAGGGCAACATGAGGGAATTTGTTCGCGCTCTAGAGAAAAACGCTGCTGGTGTCGCTGCTGGAAGCGGTGCAGCACCAGCTGAAGGAGGAGATAAAGATGAAAAGAAGAAACCGGAAGCGAAAAAGGATAAGAAGGAAGATGATGAGGACATGCAGCTGGATTAGTTGTCAAAGTCACGCACGGTTAGAAGTTGCATTCTTGTAATGTATGATTAAACTGTTTATTGAAACATATTCATACATAATAAATTGTGTTTTATTATTTCATTTGTGTTCGTTTGATTAAATGTCTGTAGTTAGTTTGGTGTTGGGAAAATTTAAATTAGATATTGTATGTTTCAAAAAGTTGTTTCATTCCATTTATTGGGAAATTGTAGTCTTATGCAAGTGAAAATGTTTCACAAAAAATATAAAAATCGTCCTTATTTCAAACTTTCTTTACTTCATAATTAAAATAATTAGTATACATATATTTGTCTCCATATTTGCTATATATAACAATTTTTCTGTCGTTAAACTGTCACTTACTGTTACATAAGCTAAAAATGATCACCTACTGCAACGAGCTGCATATATTACATACTTAAGAATTAATAATACGGTACACTTTCTTCGTAACAATCTTGATTTACACTTACATAACGAATAAATGTTCTCATTCGTATTTCTCTAGTCTGAATTTAAGTGGCTGTTCTGGTACATAGGTGGGTGTGATTTTATATGTAAATGGTTCGTGGTGGTACTCGACATTATACTTCCTGAATATCTGTAATCAAATTCACAGTTTTATTGTTTACACATTCTTTGTTGAGATTCTCATAGACAAATCAAAAATTACTGGCATACCTCTTCACTGAATTTTTTGAAAGTAAATATTGTATAATGTCATTATTTTCAATATACAGTCCGTAACATACTTAAGAAATATTTATATAATCTCTTGAAATAATAATTTAATCTAAGTAAGTAAAAAAACGTTACGAGGGTTTATGATTGCGGATATTTTGGTAAGATCAAATCTTTTTTATCGGTAGTCATTTTTTCACACTCTTTCAGGCAGATTCATAAAGCAGGTTAGCTCTAACACCATTTTTTATTTCATTTTTAACTCTCTTTTCAATGTACGAAACAAGTTTATTTTAACTTGAGTTAAAAAGATAGTTAATTAGCATTAAATTTAATTCATTTTTTTAATCTGTTTTAATTTGAAGCAGTTATAGATAATATTAAAAACGGTGTTAGTGCTAATCCGTTTTGTGAATCTGCCTGTATGTAGTTTTATACCTTAGCTAGTAAAATCTGTAGTTCCATTTCCGCAAATCGTCGTCCTAAACAAGCCCTTCTTCCATATCCGAAGGGTAGAGAAACAAAGGGATGAATATCTTTTTGATGCGGACACACTTCTTTTTTTTCTGATTTCATCCAACGTTCTGGAATAAATTTCTGTGGCTCATGGAAATATTCATCGGAATTGCTTACTACATAGTGTGGAAATATTACGTGCGTCTAAAAATTATTTTAAATCTTATTTTCTTATTTTGCTTTTGTAGGAATTAACAACGTACCCCTTTTGGAACATGATACCCGCCAAGAACGGTATCATTGGATAAACTTCTTCCATTTACAACAATTACCGGATACATCCTGGAAAATAATAATACTTAAATTCAAAATCCGTGGTTTACTAACATCTTTCGAACCTTAAAGTCTCCTTAATACAAGCTTTCAAGAAACTCATCTGTTCCAACATGGTATTGTCGATAACTGTATCATCTGTTGGCAAAATTCTTCGGAGTTCTTCGTACAGTTTTCGCTGTTTGTCTGGATTTTGTGACAACTGATACATTGTGGATGTTATTGCTAACGCCGTCTACAATAAAAGAAGTAAGTAATTGTTTTATTTTTATATCAATTATTTCGTAACTTACTGTATCAACGCCAACTAAAAGTAGATCTAACGCAAGAACTGCTGCGATTTTTGGGTTTCCGGTTTTTTTCAAAATTCTTTCTATGATTGAGATATCGTGTTCTTTTCTGGTATCGTTAAGATTGTTTTCGACCTTTTCCATTGTTTTGGTAATGTATTTCATGCACAACCTAATATTATTAATAATATAATAATTCAAACACATTTTTGAATATTGCCTATACATCCAAAATAACTTAGATGTATCTAATACAATCACATGCACTACGGTATAATTTTGAGGTTCAAAAAAATAAGATTATTTTCTTATAATTTACAATTAAAAGAAAATCTAGTAATAACAATGCTTAGAGTAGATTTAAAGATTGTTACTGTCGTAAAAATTATGTTGTTAAATTGTAGTGACAATAATCATTAAAATAAAGATTCAATTACTAATTGCAATTAACATTGTACTTGAAGTTCTAAATATTCTTTAAGAATCATAAAAACATACACGCACACAAAATCATCGCACCGGCTGACACATTCACTTTTTTCAAGTTCAAGTTCAGCAGATTTTTTCCACTGTGACATAACAAGTGAAAGTGTTCCACTTTGTGCAATATTTAGTGTCCAGTATGTACTACACGCTATCGTTGGGAAAGGTAATAGGTGAACAAGCGAGCATCTGAGGTGTGTAGCGTTTGCGTTCCAGTTATTTTTACGTTATGTAACGTTAACTAGTTAAAATTAAATTAGACGTGTATTGCTATTCATTTATGCCCTAAGTGCTAGAGTTTGGCAATCAAGTTTTAAAGTAGGGACTGTGTATTATTGGTTTGAGTAAATAGTAGGCGTTGAAATATTTCCGGTAATGAGACTGCTTTTGTTTTTTGCTCTATTACTTTTTCAGTTTTCAATTGTTTTGTTTTGTAAGAATCAAAACACTTTTAGTTTTCAATTACTTTGTTTTGTAAGAATCAAATTATTTTTATAATTAATTACAAGTAGCTTTTATTAATGTGTAGATGCTCTTTTGTTCTCTAAATAACCTTTTGTTTTTAAAAAACAAATGAAACTATTTTCATCTATTTTATAAGATACTGTTTAATCTGACTGTTAATAAGAGAAACCAAGTTAGTAAATCAGGAATATTGTTCTTAAAATTGAGTAATCTGATGTTTATATTTTTTGTTGCTTACATTCTGAAGTCTTCTAACGCACCAATATACTTCCTGAAAGATTTGTTTTTGTATACTCGCCAAACTGGCATTCTCAATTCAACTTCAGCGACATTCCAAAAGAAAGTATTAATGGAATTAATAATTCTTTTCGCTTCAGAAGTAGGTGAAAGATTCGGTTGTAGACATCCTAGTCGGATGTCTAAAGCCACTCGGATGACAGCTATAATATTACAAAACAATGGAAGATCTATCACAGCTCATTTGACAAATATTCGGTGATAACATACACCGGAAAACATTGCGCAAATTTTATTTATCTACATAAAGATAATAGTTTTTTTATTTAGTTTCACCTTTTGAAATTGTTGAACGGATATTTTTAACTGTTATGTAATGTGTTAAAATGTTAATTACTTACATTCTAAAGCCCATTTATATAATTCAGCTAGAAAATGGTTAGGCAGTTCCAGATTTTCATCTTTCATTTCTTCAATTCTAAAATTATAAATTCAAATAAATTTATTCTGCATTATGAAAAACATTATTATGAAACATATGATAGCAGGGCATCAATCAGCTGCATCAACAAAACAGGAATTTTAAACTTATTTTAAATAAATAAAAACATATCGAATGTTTGACGGCAATATCAATTATTCCATGTAACTGCAATTTGCTTTTATAAATTTACAGCAAGTTTCAAATTTGGGTGGCTAGCTCAGTGGTATGAAGTCGGCCTGCGGATCCTGAGATCCCTGGTTCGATTCCCACAGGCGACAAACAATTTTCATAATTTCAATAGCTACCCCTGTGGCTCCTCCACCACTAACATCTTTGGGGGTCGTGATATGACAACTGGTAACCGCACTTCACGCGCAAAATATATCACTTACCGAGATCTGCGTCGGCAGAGTACCACACCCAGTAATGGGTAGAAGGCGTGATGATATAATTATTTATTTTTTTTTTAATTTCAAATTTAAATATTTTTAATACAACTAGCCATAAGTATCATTAAATTCTTTCAAACGTATCCGGAAAAATTATGTGATCATTTTTATTGCCAACCTCATAATTTAAAATATTAGTTTTAATATTGCTCCATCTATTTTTTTATTTGCATTATTGAAAATTATATAAGCCTACGTGAAAGTAAATTTGATTGACTGTAAACTTCAAAATCTTTCGAAATCAAAATTAAACTGTTTTAAATGACAATTCCTTGTAATTGCTTTTATTTGTTTTAATTTATTTTCTTCTTGTTGTATATTTAATTCACAACATAACGTAACAATTAACGTACTTAGCTTTACTAGTCTAACATACGTTAGTGAAGAAATCATTTTGTCATAGCGCACCTTGCGTTCAGTTTTCGAAATTGCGTTTCAGAAAAAATTAATTAATTTCTTCGGTCACTTTAAGATTTAGAAATAATTTTAGAGGCATTGATCAAACCGAAGATAATTAATACACTATATATTGTTGCGTATGCCGTAACAATTTTGTAGTATGTCAACAATTATTCTTTGGGCAATAATTTTATTTCCTCATTGAAGTTTTGATTGAAACAATGCTTGGTTGCACAGAAACAATACACTCTTTTTCATCAACTGTTTCCAATTTTGTTTACTGTTTACTAATAAGTAACAGATTGAGCTTCAAATTTAATGTTTTTATTTTGTTAAAACAATTTGTAAAATGTGATCTATATCATAAATAGAAAGTAGGAAATATTGAATATCACTCTTAAACAGGATTCGATGTATTTAAAAGAATTTGCTGAATGCAATAAAACTTGTTGATCTATTTAATTATGTAATATTTTGCTATATACACAAATATCTTATGTACGCATAAATCTATGAAAATTTTTAGTTAATAATGCTGCTAATAATTTCATTATTTTTCGTAATGAATAATAACCGCACAATATATTCATATATCACCTAAAATATGCTTAAACAAAATGTTATTAATTATTACCAATATAATTTTAACTTTTATAATGTGTCCTTATTGCTGTAATTAAACATATTTAATTGTATGTCATTCCATCATTAGATATATATTTGCGTAGTCATTAAAGGATAAATAAAATGTTACATGCGTTAAATGAAGATGCAGCAAAGTCAGGAAGCCATATTTTATGATCTTGCAAAATACGGAAAGACTAAATATTATGGCATTTTAATATGTTAAATTGTTAAATTTTAAAACATAAACGAAAGTATGTATGTATCATTTTGTAATGTACAATATATTCATGAGAATATATTGACTTACAAATTTCAATGAACAGTTTTGTATAAATTTAGTAAAGCAATTATTAGATAATTAAAACATAGTATGTAGATATTTAATTTAATATTAAACACCCAAAATATAATTTGTAAAAAGTAAATAAAAATGAATAAATATATCATCAAGTCTTTTACCCATTACTGGATGTGGACTCTGTCGTAGCAAATTTCGATAAGTGATATATTTATGCGCATGAAGTGCGGACCGGCCGTCAAATCGTGGTCCTCAAAGAAGATGGAGGGCGGGCCACAGTGGTAATTTTATTGTGGTGAAAATTGTGGGAATCGAACCGAGGTTCTCAAATTCACAAGCCGGCTCGATACCACTAAACCACTTACCCCATGTAAAAAGTAACAGTAAACAAAATATTGTTGAAACAGAAAAACAATTTTTATCGAAAAATATTGACATACATCCAGAAAACCATAAATCAATATTGAAATACAATTAATTTGTAGTAAAATATTTACATTGGGAGTAAATGACAATAAAAGTCGGATTTAATTTGTTTATTTTTTCTTACCTTGTAAGGAAATCTGACGCAATTGTATCCAAGGGTTCTACGTATTTTTTAGCAGTTTGAGGTTGAAGAAGAATGTGTTGGACTTCTCTTCGGAATGTTTCCCATTCGGGGCCATGTCTGAGAAAATTATAAACATTTTCATAAATAAGTATTTTAGTTAATTGGGCAAATAGAAAATTAATAATTGATTTAATCAATTGAAAAGTAGGTAAAATTCACACGCATCACACGATTCAGCTAAAATTAAAATATGAATCGAATTTTTACATAAAAAAAATATTCAGTTAACTGAAAGAAAAATACAAAGACCGTTAATATGAACGAATAACTTGTCTTAAATTATTTTTGTATGAAAATGATTCAAATGATTATGATAGAATGTTTAGTTCTGTTTATTTTTTTTTTTACTTGTAGAAATAAATAAATGCGCTCCATTTTTCATATATTTAAAATGATAAATCTATGTGTTTAGCAGTTTTATTTTCAAATTATTTACTTTAAAATGTGTTGCGTAAAAAAATGTTGGAGAGTAAAAATGACAAAACTTTTCTATTTACACTCCGATGATGCCAGCATTTCCTGCAAAGAATTCTTTTCTCAATTTTTGTTTATAGTAATGTAAAGAAGGCATTGATGGTCTTTTAGGCATATGTTCTTCCATTTTGAAAACTTTTTTGATTTCGTCTCCATCGAATACAAATAAAAGGTCTGGATGACCGATTAATCCACCAATTTTTGCGATTCTTCCGTAATCCTTCCTTAAGTGAATCATCACTTTGTCTAATTCGTGGATTTTATAATGTCCTAGATGGAAAAATAAAAATAATTACTAGAATTTTTATTGCATTGCAATCATATCATTTTGTCTTTCTAAATAAATACTTTTTATTTTCACATTTGTTAAACTTTTGGGCAACATTTCCAAGATACAGTTAACTGATTTTACAAATATTATGTAATTTTAAAGTTAGTTTTTTGTATAAGAACAATTAGTAATGCATTGTTAACTTGAAATAATGTGTAACATGTTATACAATATACAAACAAGTACAGAGATCTGCAATTGCAGAATAGCTACAATGATAGACATGTTATATAAAATCGAGTATATTAACACTGATACATTAATTTTTATAGATATGTCAAAATTTAAAGATACATTTTAATAAATATTTTATGCAAAATAAAATTTATGAATGTTTTTGATTTCGAATATTGATTATAATATTGTGAATTCAATAATAACTGTTTGTAATTTTACAGATCAATAAAAATTCAAGTACATACCAATAAAAGGCGCAAATCTCCAAGCATTTCCAATAAATGGTAATTCTTTTGGTCCAGGTATTTCACTATATGGTTTTGGAAAGACACCAATATCATCTTCAAACTTATCTTCCAAATCTAAGAGACCTATTGCAGCTGTTGATCGCAATCTTTTTACGATAAATCTTTGGCTCAACACTAACAAATTATTGGAAGCGCGCATCTTTAGAAGCAATCAATATCAACCAAATCTTGATTGCAACAATGGAAAATAATCAAACTTGATTGAGTGCAACAATGAAACAAATTAAAAATTTGTAAGTATATTTCGCATGTTATTTTGTCTTCTAAATGTGTTTGTGGTAGGTTCTATTGAACTAATCTGATAGTAGTGAGGCAGTGTTTATAATACTTCGTTCGCGGCAAAGTGTAGGGGTCGGGAGAAAGCATTTCAAACCTCCTCTAGTATGTCTATGTCCAAAATTTCCTTATTCGCAACATTCTGATGTAACACTAAACATATAGGAGCGGAATGAGAATTTGTTAATAATTTCCTAATTTGTAACTTTTATACTTTTAATTATACATACTTTGTTTAGTAAAGAGCAATTTTATTACGGATAGATTTAATTAATTTTTCATGTGTAAGATTGTAAAATGATTTTAAATAGAAGAAAATGTGTTTATTTATTTATGGAACTCTGTACAAAAGGAACTTAATCTCAATTACAGGACAGGGTTCGAACAAACTCATCGAGCCGTAGTGTGGTTCATATATATTTAGTTAGAGTGGGATTTGAACTTGGGATCTCCGGATTTGAATGTCGTTAATATTGAATAATAGGGCGAGTAGTATTTTTTATTTATTAGTATATTTATCAAAATTTTAAATACGCATTAATCTAGATCTAGCAATATTAAAAATATAATTAATATTTTGACAACAATCTGTTATTAATTTCTTAATTTTCTTACAACACTTCAGTGTTGTTTATAATAATTATTAAACTACATATGATATAGAATAAATTTGATTGGGCTATAAAATTATTTGAATAACATTCTTCATTATTTATGTACATGTATGAAAAATTAAACAGCATAATTTTCAGTACTATTTTAATTTTGATTAAAATATAATAATTTTATTAATTTGCGTTCCAATAAGTACCCCATACAAATGGTTGATAAAATGTATACCTATTATAATATTTAAAATTATCACAATGATGAAAATATCTTTTTCAAGTTCTATTTATGTGGTTGAAGCTAAAGTGGTGTGTCAGGATAGGAACGTTTGTCGAAGATTAATTGCGGAATGAATCTGATGATTTAAGAAAAGTGCAGGATTTTCGATTTTTTGTTTAGTAATTTCATTAGAGTGTTTACCTGCAATTGTGTGCAATTTACTTCAAAAAACAAGCGCAGGGACGACATTCCCTTCGTTTCTTATCTTTTTTATTCGTTTTCTGATCTTACATTGAGTGTTTCACTGCGATTGTGTGGAATTTACTTTCAAAAATAAGCACAGGGCGACACTCCCTTCCTTTCTTATCTTTTTATTTAATTTTCAGTTACTGCATTGTGTGGACTTTTCTTTTATATACGAGTACAAGTCGCTTTCAACTTTTCTAATCTTTGTAGATTCGTTGTTAGGAGTAAGTGTGAGTAATTTGTGATGTTTTATGCATATGTTATGTACGTCGAAGAAAGAAGATGAATGATAAGTGAATAAGAATGATTGGATAGATGTGATTGAAGGTTTGAGTGTGAGTCAATTGATTTTATGTTATTTACAATTCTATTTTGTTCGAAAGTATAGAAAATTTTGATCTAATAGGTACTTTGTCTTTTGTTTATGAAATCTTCACGGTTCTGGAGCCGATCTGAAGCACGGAATTCATCTTGGAGCCACTGATGTCATCAACAGCGCAGCATCGTTCTAGCAGAATCATCGGAGCCGACATCAACACTCACCGATCATGTAATGTATTAAATTGTACTTGTAACCATTTGTAACTCATTCAACATTCCTTAAAAAAATTCGGAATCACTTCCACTTAGTTATTTTTCCAAAAAAAAAATTACTATTATATTTATAACATCTCCAGCATCCCTTAAAAAAATCCTGAATTGTTTTCAGTTAGTTCTCTTTCCAAAAAAAATCCTATTGTATTTATAACTTATCCAGCATCCCTTAAAAAATTCATATACATTTTTCAGACAACCAACATCCCAAAAAAAAATCCTAGAAAACTTATAAGACCACCATCATCCCTTAAAAAATTCGTATACATTCTTCAGACACCAACTTTTCAACAAAAAATCCTAGAACATTTATAAGACAGCCATCATCCCTTAAAAAATTCATTTAGAAGAATTAATAAATTATATCAAATAGGTATTACAAATTTGTAAATAAATATATCATCACGCCATTGTCCTGAGGTTGCTATAAATCCTTTACTGATCCCATCATCAGCTACTAACAAGTGAGTATCCGCGACGTTTCTACTTTGGTGAGTTCCATCTCTAGCTGAAGATAACTTCCCATTCTTCTAGTCTTGCCTACAATATCCTTAACGTGAGAGAACTTTTTCTTCTAAACTAATACATTGTCTAAATAATCTGGCAAAAGAAATATTTCTCAATGTGTTGTGGTTGTTTCGTAGTTAAAACTAGTAGCTTTCGATTATAAGACAAATTTATTATGACATCTTATTTATTTGTGAACCAAAGTTTTATTTAAAATATAAAGCATTGTTCCTGCTTCCTGGATGTTGACTTAGGACAGCACTTGAAGCACTTTTTAGGAATTCTTCTATGCATACATCTACATTAAGCGTTACGAAAAATGTATTACTTGTACAATAAACTGAATGTTATTTATTCAAATGTTTCATAAGTTGCGTATTATTTAATTTTCCTCATAACTTTTTATTTGAATTCAAACTGAAACATATATAAATAAGGGATTATTTGTAATGATAAATTCGTTAAAAGAAATTGCAACGGCTGTCAAAAATTGGCACAGCTAGTTATGTTTTACAAGTAGTCTTTTTTAAATATTCTAATTTTAAAAATGGGAAAAATTGTTACACATCTAAGTAAAGACAAAAATATCATATTAAAGTTATATTAAAAAAACTAAAAAATATATTAAAATTGAGATCAATCTCCTAAACAAATATATGCACGAAGGCCTGTAGTATAATTTAATTAATCGTTACAAACATATAATATAAATAAATTGGAACATAAAATAAAATTGATACATATAAAAGATTACTTTATTACATCATATTTTTACTTGTACCAATTTCAGGACAAATACATTTATATCGGTTATCACCTTGTACATTTAGTAAAAAAAAGAACATTACTGGAACTGTTCAAAATTTAATACTTCAAGAAACTATAGTTATAGCTTACATCTAAGTAGAATTTCTGGTTCATCACATTTATGTCTATCTTCCTTCAACTGTAAAAAAAACAAAACATATTTCAATCCCATTTTCATAAACTAAATTCCAATATTTCTTTCTAAAATGGGCAAATTGATCAGATATATATAGGCCATCATCAGGCTATTAACCTTTCGGTAGAAACCACGAAAGAAATATTTTTGTATCATCATTTCGAACACAAAATAACAAAAAAAGAGTGCCAATTGCAAAAAATTTTTGGAACAAAAACACAATTTCCTTTTATATAAAATCCGGGTGTATCACGAAAAGCGGCAATAGGCGTTTTATATAGAAAACTGTTTTTTCGTGCGTATCGCTTCCCAAATTATTTTAGACAAAAATGCTTCCAATATAAGTTGTAGAGCTTAAAAATTCTATTTCAAAATCAATAAACTTTTATTTTCTGTTTTATAATGGCAGAATTAAATATGAAAATTTACAAAATTACAATTTAATTAGTGTTAACCATGGAATTAAAACAAAATAACGAACAAATGCTGTTTTTTTTTGTCAAACTTTTCCCTTTTAAATATTTGTAATTTTTCTTCATGTTAATAATTATTCATTTTAATAAATTTGTAAGAATAATGTAAATTTTGAAACAGCTCAAAAACTTACAACCTGTATCCCATTTATTTCCCTATATTTAACAAGCAGATAATTATAACTGAATCTTAACAGTTGAATGAAAAACTGAATAATTAATATAAAAGTATATATCTAAATTTTCTTATAAAAATATCAAAATACTCACTGTAAGAGGAGAGATCAATTTCGTCAGGCAATTCGGTAATATTTACATCAAACCGATCTTGAACTTCATTCAAGATTTTCGCGTCTCCTTCTTCACTGACTAACGTAATCGCTAAACCTTTGGTACCAAAGCGACCAGCTCGGGCGACCCTATGGAGGTAAGTATCAGAATCTTCTGGCATATCGTAATTAAATACGATGTTGACTCGTTCAATGTCCATGCCACGTCCAAACAGATTTGTGGCTACAAGAATTCTCTGAAATAGAAATTATAATTTTTATTTATCTGTATTTGACGGTAAAAGTTCAGTTAAAAACAATTAAAATATCAGTGTAGATAAATATCAATCATTTAAATCAGATGTCCCTATCTAACAAACTCATCATTTAAAATTAATTATTTTTGGTGAAGTATTTAGTATTTTCTCACCTTTTGGAAATCTTTGAACTGTTGATATCTGGACAATCGTTCTTCCTGACTCATTCCGCGATGGATTCCAATAGCAGGGAAATTCTGTTCTGTTAATAATTGTGCAAGTGCCATACATCGTTGGACAGATTTGACGAAAATCACAACCTGTAACAAATCATTTTTTTTAAATATATATAAAAACATAAATAAAATATTTTTAATTCGTAATTAAAAATAGCGTCAGATAGAGAGTTCAAGAGTAAAATGACTGTTTGTCATCATTACGATCAGAATCGAGGTATCATCATAAACACATATTGTAACAAGTTTTGCAATAGGTAGTTGTTTGTTTCTACGGTCGTGAACTTTAATTTCTTAAAATAAAAAGAAGATTGCTCAATAAATATTGTCTTGAAAATACCATTTCTTATCGAAGAGATGCTGAATTGCAAGAAAAAATTAAAAGTTCTTTGGTTAACGAATTGTTTATCTACCAACATTATCAATAGTGATTTTCTGAAACTTATTGAACCGTTAGTTGCTAATGAATCGATAAAAATTTCATGTAACCGCAACATAAGTGTTGCAAAGAGATACTTGCCATACTTTTGAATGTTGACGACCGTAGAAAACTTTAATTTCTACGTAAAATTTACAATGAAATTGGAAATTACCTGGTTGAATTCAAGAACATCAAGAAGCTCAAATAATTTCTTATTCTTTTCATTTTCCTTCAACTTGACGTAATGCTGTTGTAATCCGTGAAGAGTAAGCTTGGCTTCATCGTCAACATACACTTCCATGGGCTGTTCGGCAGAAAGAAAATTAACATGAAAATATACCGAATACCAAAACATTTCCAAATTATTGTCAATACAAACGCAAATTGATCAGATATATATAGGCCATCATCAGGCTATTAACCTTTCGGTAGAAACCACGAAAGAAATGTTTTGGTATCATCATTTCAAACACAAAATAAAACAATTAAAAATAATAAAACTAGTGCAAATTACAAAAAAAATTATTCGAAAATGGATCGGAAGCACAATTTCCATATTTAAAAAATATATTAGTTTCCCTTTATTCTGTAATCTATCGATATTGTAATAACAATATTTTATGATTATTTTATAGATCATAATTTCAGCATTCTGTAATTAAAAGAATTTACTAACGTTTTTATATTATTTTTATGCATTTTGCTTACTTATACCGGGTATATTGCTTTCAATATTTTATACAAAAATGCTTGAAATACAAGTTGTAGAGTTTGAAGAGTGTTGATTAAGCCGTGTAAATTTTTTTTTGTTGAGATGGGAAAAATAAAACAAATTCTTCCCTCGTTGTTTGGATTGCTGGCTTTTATTATTCAAAACAAAATAATGATGACGTTTTGAACCTTAGTTCGGTTCATTTTCAAGTCAAAAGTAAAAAAAGGAAATATTTGTGTTCTTGAGCTTTACATGATGAAGTTATAAATTGTTAAAAATTATTATTTAGGAGTGTACATTCATAGTCAAATGGTTTCTTTTTTTACTTTTTACTTGAAAACGAACCGAACCAAGGTTCGAAACGTCGTCATTATTATGTTTTGAATAAAAGCCAGCAATCCAAACAACGAGGAAAGAATTTGTTTTATTTTTTTCCCATCTCAACAAAAGTTGTAGAGCTTGAAATTCTGTATCTGAATCAATAAACTAAATTTATTTTCTGTTTTGTAACGGCAGAAATTAAATATGAAAATTTACAAAATTACAATTTAATTTCTGTCGTTACAAAACACAGAAAATAAATTTAGTTTATTGATTCAGATACAGAATTTCAAGCCCTGTAACTTTTATATTCAATAATTTTAGGAAGCAATGCACACGGAAAAACCGTTTTCCATTGTTAAACCCAGTATAAGTAGCTGTTATAAGATTATGAAGCTGTAAAGCTTTGTAAAATTCATAAAAGTAAAATAGAAATAACAGAATAAATTATTTAGTCAGATTGCCGAAATGGTAATTTATAGAATAATCATTAAAAATAATTGTTGTCATTATCTTATCGATCGGTAACAGATAATGATAATGAATAATTTCCAGAATGATTTGAAATATGAAAGCATAATTTAGTTTTAGTTATAATAAACTGAAAATAATAAAACCGCGTTTAAGAATGTTCTGGCTTGAAACTTGATGAAAAGTCTCAGGAAGCTCAATATGTGGATTACATACGGTTGAACGGTCACATCAAATCAAAGTCACGAGGATCCTTTGAAAAGTTGGGTGTTTGAGATGTGGACAGCTTCCAAAAAACCAACCGCAGAACATGTAGAATAAAGTTGTCAACGAGAAATTTTCATGCACTGTAGCACGGCCGAAACATTTCCGAACTTAATAGCAATCGCGTACCACCCGCACCCTCTTCGTCTTCACTCTTGAATCTTCTTTCTTGAAATCTTCGTTTCCCACCCACAGACCTACTCGTAGGGCTACAGTGCGCTAACAGCGATTTGTAAAACAAAAGGCGCGTTTGTGTTTATTCCCCAAGTTAAAATGATCAGTGAACGGATATTTCGCGATCAAGAAAAGATAATAGTTTTGGATTTACATCTTGCATAAACTTCTTGCAGACGGGACGAATTTCTTTGCTGAGTGTAGCCGAGAACATCATTACTTGTTTGCCATGTGGAGTATTGCGATAAATTTCTTGCACATCTCTTCGCATATCTGCAACAAACAAAATCATTCAACACTGTCCTAAATTACAAACAATCCCATGTAGAGAAGTAATTAAATCAGATATTCTAAGGCCATCAGCGAGCATTAAGCTCTCCGGTAGAAACCGCGAAAGAATTATAATTGTTTTTCATCATGATAATTATTAACAGGCAGATTCATAAAGCGGATTAGCGCTAACTCCATTTTTTATTTAGTTTTTAACTCTCTTTTCAGTGTATGAAACATGTTTATTTTAACTTGAGTTAAAAAGAGAGTTAATTAACATCAAATTTAGTTTATTTCTTTAATTTGTTTCAATATGAAACAGAGTTATAGATAATATTAAAATCGGTGTTAGCGCTAATCCGTTTTGTGAATCTGCCTGTAAAAGAATAAACGAAAACTGAAAACACTTACCTAAGAGTTCAAGCATCTTGTCGCACTCATCCAAGATAAAATGTTTTAGGTGTTTCAAGTTGAGTTTCTTAGAGCGAACCAAAGCTAAGATTCTTCCCGGCGTACCAACAACAATGTGTGGGCAATTGTTCTTCAGCACTTCTTCGTCCTTCTGAATGGGTAAGCCTCCGAAAAACACGCCAACTTTAATTTGTGGCATGTACTTGGAGAACCGTTCATATTCTTTGCTAATTTGGAAGGCCAGTTCACGTGTATGGCACATAACAAGAACGTAAACTTGGTTTTCGGAGGGCTCTAGCTGTTGTAGCGTAGCCAAAACGAATACTGCCGTTTTTCCCATACCAGATTTGGCTTGGCACAGAATATCCATGCCAAGCACCGCTTGGGGAATGCATTCATGTTGAACTAAACAACACAAAAATATTAATCTTTCACAACTAAGGAGAAAATATTAAATATATACCTTCCGAAGGATGTTCGAAACCGCAGTCAACAATAGCTCTCAAAATTTCAGGTTTCAGTAAAAAATCTCTGAAACCCGAGCTGTGAATCGATACATAAGTACCCTTGACTTCTTTTTTCAAGCTTCCATCCACGTTTCCATCTGCAACTACTTGCTCTGGTTGCTCTTCGTCTTCATAATCGAGAAGGTCATCATTATCTGCCATAATTTACTGTAATCAATAAATAAAAGCTAAATTAACACCAACGTATACAAAACACAAAATCAATAACAATCATAACACACCAACACACCATTTTGTAGCGTCATACCGTAAAACATTAAAAATTATAGGTTCACAAAATAAAACCAAAAAAATATTTACTTATTAAAAGAATACTAATAAAGTTAAACAAATTTATGTAATAAAAAGTACAAATATATTTTAAGTGAAGCAGATGATGATGAATACAATGTTAACTTACATCTGTACTTTGTGGGAGTCGACCGTACTTCTCCAACGAACGATCAAAACAAGAATGTGTGATGGACGCCAAGTTCTTAAGTTCTCAAATCCGTTTATGGCGTAGCTGAGCTTCCGTTTAATCTGGCGCATGCGCAGTATAGGCAGTATATATTCCAAAATTTAAAATTACTTATTGACCTATTTATGAAAATTATTATCAATTTAATAAACAATAATTTTCCAACAATAATAGCAATTTATATTTATTTCATTTGAAGTAAAAAAATAACAAATGAAATTCTGAAGCTACTTTGATGGTTATATTCCGATGATCTTTAGTTTCCAGGCTAATAAGGACTATAATTGAACTGTTTTATCATTGCTCTGAGATAAGAGGCTTGAAAATCTCGTGACAACTTTTGCAATCAGCTGTTAGTTGTCATAATTTTGCCGAAAAATGGTAGAAAATCCAAATGGCCCATTTCAGCATAATAAAAACGATGAAGAAAACGATATAGAAATGGACGAAGAACCTGCCAACGAAGAGGATGACGATGACTATCCAGAATCAGAAGGTTAAATAATATTTATAATTATAACAAACTATATGCTCTGAATAATCTTTTTGTAGAATTTCAAGCTATTGACAGTCAACTTGATACGTTAAATTCAGTATTAGATAGTTTAGAACAGAAGAATGATAACATTTTGGCTGAACTTACATCGTTATTGAATGAAAATAGAGAAATTAGAAAACAACTGCAACAATGCCAAACTGAGGACCACACTCCAGCAAATAATTAAGTAATTTTACAAAGTTTGTAATTACATTCCTGTATATTACTTTTGTTAGCATGTTACGTTTACTTCGTATTACAGACATTTAATATTAAGATATCAAAATTACTTTATTGTATATTTTATTATAAAGATTTTATGGTTGAGCATGTAATACAATCTAAACTAACAGTATTGTACCTAAAATTATTTATTAAACGATTTCAGTAATATAGATTTAAGTAAATCCATATCTATTTCTTTTACAATCAAAGCATTAGGTTCCAAATCTTTTTCCATATGCATTATAACCATTTGGCCTCTCGTTTTACAACCTTGTAATTCAACGCTGATATTACATTCGAACGAATTTTTTATTATTTCTGGATGTAAAAATAATGCTACTAAAAAGGCATCACATTTCAGCCATATTTTTCTAGTCTCCGAATAAATACTTTTTTCGGCAGCGTTTAGTAAATCCATTGTAGGATGATTTGCTTTGCCAAGAACATTGTACCGCCAATCCTAAATAAAAATACAAATATAATTTGGCGTAATATCTTTACAGAGACTTTATCTTTGGATTTCACTTTCAAAAAATAGTTGATAACAAAAAGATTAAGCTAAAGATATATTAGATAATGTTGGACTGCTCGTTATTTAATTAATATTTTAATATACTTACAAAAGTAATTGTACTTTCCATACAAGGCTCCCACGGCAAAATTGTTATAAGACACTTGGAATAATGTAATACAATATAAGCTGACTCTGGATCTACACAAAAATTAAATTCGGCAGAAGAAGTAGTATTTCCAACTCCTAAAAGTTAAATTAAGATATTAATTCCGTATTAAAAAAAAATAGGTACTTATAGGAACCTTTATAATTTCCTCCCATAATATAAATATCTTTTACATTTTCTGCGAATCCGGAATATACTTTAGTTGCTAAAGCAACATTAGTTAAAGGTCCTAAACAAATTAGTGTAATTTCATTAGGGTTTTCTGTAACAATTTTATTCATCATATCAACAGCAGTATGTGCAAATTTTGTTTTTGATTTCTCGAAATCGTTTCTACTATCGTTATTTGGTTTTACTGTAACATTATCATCTTCATATTTCAAGTCTCCAAATCCATCTTTGCCGTGAAAGAAATTTTTGTGATCATCTGCAGAACCAAGTAGTGGTTCTGTGGCTCCCAAATAAACGGGAATCTACAAATAGGTCGATTAAATTTTATTCTAAATGCTAATAATTGAAACTTACATCTGTTCTGCTGCATAGTTTCAAAATGCGTTGCACATTATTATAAACATTTTGTAAATAAGTATTTCCATTTACACATGTAATTGCAACTATATCAACTTTGTTTTCTAACAATAAAATTAATGCAAAAATATCATCGGTACCTGCGTCTACATCAACAATTACACGTTTCGGCATCTTTGTCTTTTGATTTTAACTATACAAGTGATTATGAACTCAATTTCAATTCCAAGTTCAGATAAAGTTATAAAAATTTGATTTTATCGTTGTTGACGTTAGATTATAAATAGGTAAATAATACTATGGCCATAAATATTAGGCAATTTAAAACAGAATGGCGACATCAGAAATTAGAAAACAACTTCAACAATGCCAGGATTAGCACAGTCCAGGCAAATATTGATAAGTTATAAACAAAAAATAAATAATTGTACAAAAGTTTATAAGAGCATTCTTCAATAATACTTTTATTGTACTAACATTTTAAGTTCATTTCGTAGGACATATTAAATATTAAGATATCAAAATTACTGTATTACTTTATTATAAACATTTTATGACTAAGCATGTAATTCAATCTAAACTAACAGTATTGTATCTAAAATTATTTATTAAATGACTCTAATAATATAGATTTAAATAAATCCATATCTATTTCATTTACAATCGAAGCATTAGGTTCCAAATCTTTTTCCATATGCATTAGAACCATTTGGGCTCTCGTTTTAGAACCTTGTAATTCAACGCTTATTTTGCACTTAAAAGAATTTTTTATTATTTCTGGATGTAAAAATAATGCTACTAAATAGGCGTCACATGGCATCCAGATTTTTTCGGTTTCGGGATAAATACTCTTTTCGGCAGCATTTAGTAAATCCATTGTAGGATGATTTACTTTACCAAGAACATTATACCGCCAATCCTACAAATATTTATATCTTTAATACAAATTTTTATTTAAAAATAAGATAGGTATAACATTTTTACCAAGATTTTATCTTTGGCCTTGGCTGCTAAATAATATTACATAATAAGTCAAAGCAAATCATATTTTAGGTGAAGGTGAAATGCTCTTTATTTGATTAAGATTTGAATATACTTACAAAAGTAATTGTGCTATCCAAACAAGGCTCCCATGGTAAAATTGTGATAGGACACTTAGAATAATGTAATACTATATAAGCTGATTCTGGATCTACGTAAAAATTAAATTCAGCAGAAGAAGTAACATTTCCAACTCCTACAAATACAATTAAGAAATTAAAATATTTCGCATTGATGAAATACTTATACCTTTATGATTCCCTCCCATAATATAAATTTCTTTCACATTTGCTGCAAATCCGGAATGTACTTTAGTTGCTAAAGCAACATTAGTTAAAGGTCCTAAACAGATCAGTGTAATTTCATCAGGATTGTCTGTAACAATTTTGTTCATCATATCAACAGCAGTATGTGCATATTTTGTTTCTGCTTTCTCGAAACCGTTTATAATGTCGTTCTTTGGTTTTACTGTAACATTATCATCTTCATATTCCAAGTCTCCAAAGCCATCTTTGCCATGATAATAATTTTTGTTATCATCTGCAGAACTTAGCAATGGATCTGCTGATCCTAAATAAACAGGAATCTATAAATAGGTTCATTAAATTTTATTCTAAAACATAAATATTTAAACTTACGTCTGTTCTGCTGCATAGTTTCAAAATACGTTGCACATTGTTGTAAACATTTTGAACACTAGTATTTCCATTTACACACGTGATTGCAACAATATCAACTTTTTTTTCTAACAATAAGATTAATGCAAAAGCATCATCGGTACCAGCGTCAATATCAACAATTACACGCTTCGACATCTTTGTTAACTGATTAATTATATGTTATGCGACCAATATAAATATTAGTTTAGTGGTATAATAACTGCAAATGTGGCAGTGAACTCAATTTTAATTCAAAGTTCAGATAAATTTTTTTAATTCAACTTTATCGTTGTTTACGCTTAGATTATAAATATGATAATACCTAATACAGGCATATTATGTTGTGGGTGTTATTTAAAGCGACGAGATTTTTTTAATTGGACGAATTGATTTTAAACGCAAGATCCTTTTTGTTCAAGCAACAACTTTAAATAAGTTTATGTTGTCTGTACAAAAGCTATTTATAATCGTATGGAAATTTATGGATTTATACCGGTTTTTTAAATAAATATTTAAATTTATTTTAAGTTTTC
Organism: Pterostichus madidus; assembly: GCA_911728475.2. Classification (NCBI taxonomy): domain Eukaryota; kingdom Metazoa; phylum Arthropoda; class Insecta; order Coleoptera; family Carabidae; genus Pterostichus; species Pterostichus madidus. The sequence continues at coordinate 42,151,613 of OU452303.1, read as the reverse complement.
TACGAACTGAGAAATACACAAAATAATTTTCCTATAGCGTTATAAAATACAGATAAAAATGTCCTTCACAATAAAGATAATATTTTTCTATTCATCAATTTTTGAAAGAATAATGAACAAAAAGATTATTTTGAAAAGATGACTATTTGGTAATTCCAATATTAAATTTGTACAATACAAGAATATTAATATAAAGGTTTTTCAAAATATTTAACTAATATTCTACAAACGCTACAAAGAAATGTCCTTGATTCATAATTGAGTATTCATAAAACTATAATAATTAGTTGCGCTAATGAAATTGAAAAATATTGATTTAAACGTGTGCGTCATCCACAATTAAAGGATGATTCAAAACGTATGAAAATATGTAAACAAAATTTTAAATGTACCATCATTTTAATAACCATAAACTATTATTACGTGTGCAAAATATATTTTTTATTTGTTGCTATTGTATAAAACTTATATGTAACACGTAAACAACTCATAAACATGAAATGAAGAGTTCGAAATGACAGATGTCAAACATATGTGAACCATTCTTCCACCACCTGCGCCGCAGTGTTGTTGAAAATCTGTCAAACTTGTCAAAAATATTCAAGAAACATAATGTAGATAATTATTACAGTATTTATACTAGAAGTGCATGTTAGATGTTTTCATAAATTTATTTTTGGTGCTAACAGTTTTTCTTATCTTCGCTTTCCTATTTAGTTATATCAATTACCAAAGTTATACAAATGAAATGCAGCCTCAAGATGCAAAATTTTTGAAAAGGTTTTTGTTTTTTGTTAGCAATTGACGTTCAAGAGTTACAATGATACATTTTTCTTTCTAGAAAAGTAAAATCAGGTGCAATAGATGTACATCCCACAGAAAAAGCTCTCGTTCTTAACTATGAGTTGGAATACCAGATTTTGGGGGACAAGGGGCTTGAAGTATTTAAGGAGAAAAAGGTAAAATAATTGAATGTGCAATTTTCAAAACTTTTTAAAAAATAATCAATTGTTTCATAGGACCTTGAAAAGCTCATTGCACTTCCTACATTGAATTCCAAAACAGATTGTAACGCTTTAGGCAAAGCAATAATAGAAAAATGTGAATTAATTCATCCGTCCAAACTTGCAGAAATTGAACAATTAATTTATTATTTAAAAACTCGGAAACATGCTAATCGGACAGGTACACATATTTAACAACTATTTTTCATCCAGAGTAAATTTCTAAATTATAGATTCAAATATTTCACGGACAGGATCAGCAGCATCGGTTAAAAGTACCAGTTCCGATACAAAACCGGACAATGCCAGTATTATTAATGTAGATGATTATATTGAGTTATTATATGAAGATATTGCGGAAAAAATTAAAGGTTCTGCTCTTATTTTACATTTGGCTCGAGAACCAGAGAATTTGGAGGCTCTATCTAAAAATGGTAATTAAAGTATATTTTAATAAGTTTTGATAGTAAACTAAATTGTATTTTAATATTTTTAGAAGCAGTACTTAGTGCTTTATCCAGAGTATTACGAGAAGATTGGAAAAAAAGTATTGTTTTGAGTACAAATTTAATTTATACATTTTTCTGTTTTTCAACTTATGTCGACTTTCATTCTATTATTCTTCAGTACAAGGTAATTATTCAAGCTCAATTTAATCCCTAAAATTAAATCATATTTTATATATAAAAAATATATATATCATCACGCCTTATACCCATTACTGGGTGTGGCACTCTGCCGAAGCAGATTTCGGTAAGTGATATATTTTGCGCGTGAAGTGCGGTTACCAGTCGTCAAATCACGGTCTCCAAAGATGTTAGGGATGAAGGAGCCACAGGGGTAGCTTTTGAAATTATGAAAATTGTTTGTCGCCTGTGGGAATCGAACCAGGGTTCTCAGGATCCACAGGCCGACTTCATACCACTGAGCTAGCCACCCCATATCATATTTTTTATTTTCCGTAAATACAAATATTTTAAAATCATAGGTCGGGTCACTATGCATGGACATAATAGACTTCGAACTAACCCGCTACGACGAATGGCAATCCGATTTACTCGAAACAGAATCCGGTTCTGGGAATAAAACCCCCAGAAAAACATGCCCTAACAGCGCTTCAATGAGCGAAATCCCTCGTAGTAAAATACCAGAACCGGTTCGCCCTAGATCCGGAAACTGGTCTGAATCTTTCAACAGCAAACTAATGAACGGAAGCACTTATGAAGATCTCTCAAATTCCTCCGATAACATCGAAGAACGGAAACAACTGACAGACGCGGAGAAAGCCAAAAGATACCGTACACTCATCAAGAAACAAGAACAACTCTTAAGAGTAGCGTTTTATTTATTGTTAAATATCAGCGAAGATGAGAATGTTGAGGAGAAAATGGTGAAGAAAAATATTGTTGGGATGTTGGTGAAAACTCTAGAAAGGGAGAATGAGGATTTGTTGATTTTAGTTGTGACTTTTATGAAAAAATTGTCTATTTTTGAGATCAACAAAGATATGATGGCTGAATTGGATGTTATTGACAAATTACCAAAGTTATTACAAAGCGAAAATCCTGATTTATTGCATTTAACTTTGAAATTAATGTTCAATTTGTCGTTTGATATTCCGTTAAGAAATGAAATGGTTAAGAGAGGATTCTTACCAAAATTTGTCAGTTTATTGAGCGACGACAGACATCAATTAATAATTATAAAAATTTTATATCATCTCAGTAAAGATGATAAAGTAAAAGCAATGTTTTCTTATACAGATTGTGTAACATTGATTACGGATATGATTTTGTTGTGTAAAGATGATTCTTGTGATAAAGAGATGATTGCTTTAGGCATTAATTTAGCAATTAATCAAAACAACGCAGAACAAATGATCGAAAATAATAGACTGCATAATTTAATGACAAGAGCTTTTAAGTATCAAAATTGTTTGTTGATGAAATTAATTAGAAATATTGCAGAACACAAGTCAATTCAACCGCAATTTTTGGTAATTTTATAAAATACCTAAAGTAAAAACTAAATTTGAATTTTATTGTTTTTAGGAGTTCGTAGGGGACTTAGCAAGAGCCCTAACAGAGTCAAAAAAAGATGAATTCGTTCAAGAATGTTTAGGAGTTCTCGGAAATATCTGGCTGCCAGATTTAGACTATTCTGAAATATTTTTGCACTTTAAACTAATTCCATGGTTTCGTAATATTTTGAAACCAAAGGCAATTGAGGACGACTTCATGTTAGATGTTGTAATTTTCTTAGGAACTGCTGCAACTGACAAAGAATGCGCGCTATTATTATGCAGCTCTAATTTAATGCAGCAACTTATAGAATTGTTAAAAATTCATCAAGAGGATGACGAAATAGTCTATCAAATTATTTATGTGTTTTTGCAAGTTTTGCAACATGAAGAAACTAGGAATCACGTTATAATGGACACCGGTGCGGAATATAATTTTAAAGATGCTCACTTATAAAGTGTGAGTGAACAATCGGTTATGATAATATACGAAGCTTTTGTAGATGCACCAGGTTACCTGATCGACCTCTCACAAGACGCAAACAAAGTAGTGGTAAAAATTTGTGATACTTGCCTTGACGTAATCGCAGCTAATAATCCTGATTGGGCAAGACGCATTCAAATAGAAAAGTTCCGGCATCACAATGCGCAGTGGTTGCAGATGGTTGAATCTCACGCTGCAGATGAGGCCGACTACGAGGACGATGTTGAAGAACTACCTCCATACATGAACGCTGAATTCTTAGCTACACATTCCGTACCAAATATCTCTGGTAAGAATCAGGACTTTTCTAATTTGTTTTTGATTTTTAGTTTGAGGTTCATCTTGGGTTGTAATTTTTTATTTCAGATATAAAAGAATTTAAAGAAACTGAGAATCATTTGATCGATAGAGGAAGTCCTGATATATTGGATGAGTTTATGATGAACAGGTAATTTGTTAGTAAATATGAGTAAGCCTGAAAAATAATAAAATTTTGTTGTAGACTCGATCAAGAATTGGATCTGGAGTTATAAATATTAACCTGCCATTATTATATTACTGTAATTCTAGTCTTGAGATAAATTCCACAGTTAATTCCTATGATATTTTCTAGTCTTGTATGTACAGTTGTACGCATATTTATTGTATTTATTATGCATGTTATACAATAGAAAACGCATGTTTCATACCAAATAAATTGGTAGATACTAATCTTATATCTTGTGTATGTACATTTTTTGTTGCTATTCTATAGTGTTATTAAAATGGAATTTTCATTTTGTTAGAATTCTATTATTGCTAAAACAATAAAAATAATATTATACATTTACAAATATACGCCTCATTGAATATAAATTCAACAGCATATTATTCGTTTATATGGAACTAAAATACCACAATGATTTTCTTTACTAAAAATGTATTAGAATATTGGAAACAACAGTTAATATTAACTATTACTATATTGAATATTAAATAACACTAGATATACATATAAGCAAATAGGAATAACGAAACAATTTATACATCATATAAAAATAAATCAAATTAAAATTGCATAATGTCACCAAATTATTATTATTACTATCATTTATTTATCTTGTCTTCAAATATTAAAATAATGCAAGAATTTCGATAATAATTATACATAATAACCAAAATAATGGTAGTATTTTTGTATAAATACGAAATAATCAAATTGAAATTCCTCAATTTTTTTTTAATACAATAAATTTCAATGAAATATTTCGTATAAGCGCGAAGAAATTCAGCTTATCACTAAATATTTATCTGATATGCATTATTTATACTTTATACATAAAAATGAAATGAACAAGGCACGTTTTAAAATTTTGGAATTTGCTTAAAAGCACCAAAGTGTAAAATTAATTGTTAATAATTCATTATTTAAAATTTAGACCACACATTGCTGTAATGTTTAAAAATTACAGTTTCGGGTGCTCATTTGTCTGTGGACGGTTTACTGAAAAATTGAGGATAATCACAACACGATTTTTATAACAAATTATTGCCACTTTGTAGCCGTTGAAACATCATATATTAACAAATTGGTAAAAAGAAGGCAGATTCTTACCTTTGTTAAGTGCACTTGTCTTAGAACCATATTGTAAAATAAAATTATTAAAATGAGATTTTTGAATTATAGTAAATCGATCTCATTATCACAGAACAGCAAACATTAAAATCTGTCAATTATCTATCATGCTGTAAAACGTATTTATAAGAGATTATCATCAGGCACTTTTCGATGACGAACAGTGCAGGTCAAATGTGCAAGTTCAATTTAGGCACCTAATTTTGATTGATGGGTCTTGTGATGTTAAAATGCAATGTGAAATGAAATGTTTAGTTATCATTTCAAGCCAAAGAATGGACGGGACTAGACGCAGTGGAACTTGGCTCAGGTCGTCACATATGAATGGTGGCAGCCGTGTAGCGGGCTTCGCCCCGTTTCCAACTCCACTGGCTGGGCCGGTACTGAAAACAAATCACAATACTTTAAAACTTTTCATTTCCAACGGGATTTTTTATAACAAACTACACTAGAAACGAAAGCAGTTGCATTGAAACAATTTGATCATAATGAGCGATTTACTTTCTTGAAGTTGCAAATTCTACTTTCTACAAATTCTTCTAAATAACAAACCTTAGATAGAAACCATCCTCTGCCGTGCTGCATTTAACACAGAAACCACAAAATTTAAATTCTAATAAATCACAAAAGTTCCTTATTTGATTATCAAAAATGTAAATTTTACTAAATCTTTGGCAAATTTATGTGATAATGTAATAATTTCTATGAAATATTTAACAAAGAAATATAGTATTAAATTAATATCAATAAAATAATATTCTTTATTAACAAAACATTGGAAACATTGGCAAAATAACTATTTTAGAGATAATTTGGGAGAAATAACCGTCTTAGAGACGTTTTGAGGGTTTTTTGGGAGATATTTTGTTGGAAAATGATAAAATTTAATGTAAACTCACCCTGATTAAAATTTGTCCACTAGTACTATGCGGATTCCTGTACGCATACATCAACCAAACCCCCATTCCCACTACGATAGACATCAGAAACAGAATAGTGACGATACTGCTCATTCCCATGGACACCGGTTTCTCCGAGGTGGTGATCCTGGGCTGCTGGACAGGCTGATCCACTGGCGCCGAGTCCGTGTGGTCGGCGGTATTGTAGTGCGGCAAGGAGCCATCTAGACTGGTGCTGTTGCTGAGATCAACGCCAGGCTCGATGTCGGTATCGCTTGCGGTAGCACACATTGCTTCGGCCTGAATCTTCTTGCGCTCGCAACCTCGGGAAAGCCAACCCTGGCGGTTGCGGTCCATACCGCTTGAGCAGCGGTTGGTTCCTGGGCACCACATGCACTGGAAAAATAAAAATAAATAAAAGTTTATTCTTCACGCAAGGACAACGAATTAATAGTGGAATTCTGTGTAAATCCATAAGTTTTATATATTCGTAAATCAGCAAACGATGAACAAAACGCAATGAAACTAAAGACTTTACGAAATATTTTCTACTTATCAACAAATGTTAATTATTTACAGATTTACGAATCTATAAACTTATAGATTTATCACAGAATTCCACCATAAATGTTGCTGTTTTGTAAAATTTGTACAAGAAATAAAGAAAGATATTGAGAGTTATACGATTAACTAAATTTAATTGTAAATGTGAATTTAAATATTACATATTTATAGCAGTCTTGTACTCACTTTGAAGTCACCAGGCGGTTTAGTGACGCAAGAAACACAATCCTTATTCGAAAGGCACGTTGGCAAGGCTGTTAGATAAATAGAAGTCCAGTTCTTGATATCTCCATGATTGAAGATCACTCGATGGTATTCGTAGATCGTCTTTCTTCTCACAAAGAAGATAGTTCTATCGCTGATGTAAGCGTCTGACAATCCTACTTTAACAGGATGATGATCATCTTGAATATCTTCAATTGCAAATGGAATATTTTCATAAACAAAGACAATATCGCCATTTTTGAATAACGTTGTTTGGAATGTGAAGTTTCCTCCTTCAGGTTTATCTTGAAGAGCTACTTTCTCCCATTGCACCGTGAAAGATGTTCCTTGAAAACAAAATATTACATAAAATATTGTTTAGAAGTTAAAATATATAAAACGAAATGATGACAAATTTGTAGCATAACTGCATTATTGGAAGCCTAAAATACGGCGTAACTATTTCTAATAAAATATAATAATCGTCTTTTTTTCACACTTTTTTATAGAACTGTATAAAAATATTATCATGATAGTGTAATCATGGTTTGTTTATTTATTTTCACAAGCGTACTATACGCGAAAACTTTATCAGCGACTGGAAAAAATATTCCAGGACGGTTGTTTTACGTAGCTTATCATCAACGACACTTTAATACCGGAATAATGCATTTTTTTTTCAATTATCGGAAACTTTATTCGAGATAGAAAGAGTAATATAATATCAGTTTGCCATTTATTCAATTCTGATGCTGGCTTGCATGAAAGTTATCGGTTCATTAGCAACTAACTAATAAGTTTCAGAAAATCGCTATTGATACTGTTGCTAGATAAACAATTCTTTAACTAAAGAACTCTTTATTTTTTTCTACCAACCCAGCATGAAAGTGACATTTTTGCAATTACTGATTACACAGTTACAAATCTCGATGGAAAATAAATAAGTAGAGTTTAAAATTCTTACCGTTATCTAAGAATTTGATGTAGCTATCATTGGCTAAACTAGTGTCAAAATTGGCCATAAGTGGAGCAATATACTGTGTAGCTGCCAGCCAAGAATGCACATATTCTCCTGTGTACAAAAATCCTCCTGTTGCTATGGTGATATTTCGGATGAGATGGCCGTAAAATGGAAATTCAAATGATAACCGGACCGTCTACCATTCAAAAATATATTAGTTTTCTATTTTAAATTATAATAATTTTATACGCTTACAGCTGCTCGTCTGTGAGATTGTGATAATAAATCACTAACTTTAGCTGAGCTCATGTCGACCCAATAATTATGTCCTATTGTTGCATCCATTGTTAATGAGCTGTTGTAGAATTGATGTGTATCCTAAAATTTAATCAAGAAGATCACCATTTAATTTTTAATCCACTAATGAACAGTTACATCAACAAGACTTAGGGTAAAATTCATAGTCGTGACTCACCCTCACCTCATTCTCATCTCACACTTAAAATAGAAGTAACTAAGGTAACTAACTCAAATTGTGCAAATTCTTGAGTTAGTTGCCTTAGTTACTTCGCCTTTGAGAGTGAGTTGAGGATGAGATGAGAGTGAGCGACGACTGTGAATTTGGCTATTAAATTTCGCATTTGATTCTAATTTATTTCTAAATATTTTACTTCTTGTAAAAAAATTTGTACATATATCTCGAGAAGAAAGTATCATTCTTCCTTCAGGTGCTTTACATCTCTCGCTTCGATTCGAGAAATGAAACGACACCATCAGGAACAAATGTAACACTTTCTTTTCTTAATATACAAATAATGTGGTTAGTGGCTCAGTGGTATCAAGTCGGCCTGTGGATCCTGAGAACCTCAGTTCGATTCCACAGCCGACAAACAATTTACACCACATTAAAATTACCCCTGAGGCTCCCCTCCCACTAACATCTTTGGGGGCCGTGGTTTGACGGAATTTCACGCGCATAAATATATCACTTACTGAGATCAGCTCCGGCCGAGTGCCACACCCAGTCATGGGTAAAAGGCGTGATGATATATATATATATATATATATATATATATATATATATATATATACAAATAATTATTCTTTAGAATAAAATAAATACATATATATATATATATATATATATATATATATATATATATATATATATATATATATATATATTTATATATATATATATATATATATCATCACGCCTTTTACCCATTACTGGATGTGGCACCCTGCCGAAACAGATCTCGGTGAGTGATATATTTTGCGCGTGAAGTGCCTCCAAAGATGTTAGTGGTGGGGAAGCCACAGAGGTAGATTTAAAACGGTGAAAATTGGGAATCAAACCAGGGTTCTCAGGATCCACAGGCCGACTTGATACCACTGACTAGCTACTCCATAATTATAATTATTCTTTCTGTTTGTAAAATATGATATGAAGCCATTTGTCAGTTCTAAATCTATGGCATATTTTTTATCGTTAAATAGCAAGTTTTTAACATAACGGCGGGTTGAAATTGAACCCAGGATATCTAAGAATTTAGCAATTGCCACAATGATTTGCAATCGAACTTTGTAGATGTAATGCCAATTTTATGTCAATAAAAAAATTATTCAAACTTACAGTAAGAGTCTTGGTAATATTATTTTCAGTCATAGTCTTATTATAAATAGCTTCATCAAAATAATTGGGATATCCTGAATCATCATCATCATGCAAACTGCTTTTCGGAACAACAGAAGCATTTTCCGTAGCATTTGGTGCCACAGTCGTAGCAACTGTCGTCAAATTAACCGCTTGGGTGACACTTAAAACCTTCTCTTCTTTGGTGATATTCTTACGTATTCCTGTTCCGTTAATCCCGAGGTTCTTGTTCAAAAGTAACTTTGATTCTGTGGGTTTCTCGGACACCTCGGATGTTGTATTCGATGTAGAAGATGTTGGTGCAGCAGGACTGCTTGATGGCGAAGAGGCAGTTGGTTTAACACTTCCGGTGTCGATTGGAACGTCGCGTTTCTGAATTGAGTGATCATTTTCTATGTTGTAGTAGAAGTAGTGGAGGTTTTTGCCTGGTGCGGAATGTGTGTCGAAGGATATGTCTGAAAGAGAGAAATATAATATTAGTACAACACTCAAAATAATTTAGTTCGATTGAATCATATTATGCAATTGTGTGAAATTAACTTTCAAAAACAAGCGCAGGGTGACGCTCCCTCACTTTCTTATCTTTTTGTTTCATTTTCAGTTACTGCATTGTGTGGTCTTTTCTTTCATTTACAAGTGCAGACTATCGCTTTCATCTTTTCTAATCTTGTAGATTCGTTGTTAGTTTCGTTATTAAATTCGTTGTTAGGAGTAAACGTCAGTAATTTGAGATGTTTTATGCATATGTTATGTTGAAGAAAGAAAATGAATGATATGTGAATAGAAATGATGTTATTGAAAATTTGTTGTGTGATAATGATTAATGTAATAAATGAATGAGTTTATATGCAGTAATCTATGAATGTGGTTGAAGTGAGGGTGGTTTGTTTGGATGATAATGTTTAATGAGGGCTGATTGTTTGATGAGTGAATGTTTTATGAGTGATTTTAGGATTCGTGCTACCTCATTTGTTGGGATATAGCGTGAAGATATGTATGTATGTATGAATCATATTATTATTATTTTTACCTAGTTATTTAGCAAATTTCGCAGATGTATTCAAATTAAAAATGAAACAAATTGACAAAAGTATTTACGATACCATGCCAATTGTAGTAAAAATGCTATTTTTTGACCTAAGATAAAAAAACGATGACGTATCCAAGGTAACGAAAACATTCCTGAAATAGTGTTCTTTTACTAGTGTTCAAGTGGGTGAAAAAAAGACTTATTTATTATTACTAAATGTTATTACCAAATAAGTAGATTTTCTAAATGAAAAATTATAACACTCATTAATTTATTGACGAACCTTATACCAATGTATTTGATGTCAAGGAAATAAATATATTATTATTATTATTATGTAAACGCACGCTCTTGCTTGAGATTGTTGATAATAATTTTTTTTCCTAATATAATTAGTCAATTAATAAATTACTCGAGCAATTATTTTCAAATTAGTACAAGATTTCTGCCATTCTAAACAAAGAAAATCAGAGATGTTGAAACATATTTAATTTGAATTGTATTATTTATTCTGTGCATATTTTATCTACTATAACAAAAAAATCTGGTGTGGTCACTACACGACTTTCTTATACACAGTATATTTAATATTTAGAATAAATATATGATTGTTATATATAATATTATTAAACATGTAACTTAGTTTTTCAGTAATTCAGCATTTATCTGTTTGAAATAAATAAATATATCATCACGCCTTCTACGCATTACTGGGTGTGGCACTCTGCTGAAGCAGATCTGGGTAAGTGATATATTTTGCGCGTGAAGTACGGTTACCAGTCGTCAAATCACGGCCCCCGAAGATGTTAGTGGTGGAGGAGCCACAGGGATAGCTTTTGAAATTATGAAAATTGTTTATCGCCTGTGGGAATCGAACCAGGGTTCTCAGAATCCACAGGCCGACTTCATACCACTGAGCTAGCCACCCTATGATGGTGTTGTTTCATTTCTCGAATCGAAGCGAGAGATGTAAAGCACCTGAAGGAAGAATGATACTTTCTTCTCGATATAAAATATCAAATTTGTTTATGTATAATTTTTTAGTAATATTGACTACTTTATGTCTAACTTTACTGATTAGGCATATACATATGTGGACCTCAAAACACGTATTTCCGCGAAAATCTCGTCGACGATTTTTTTCACGATTCCAATACTTTCTTATACACAGTATAAGAAAGTAAAAAGGGCAAAATTTTAATTAAATACATAAGAAAACATCATAACAGCTCTTGCATGATTCTTTGTTTTAACTAGAGTTATTCCGATCAAAATTTAAAATTTATTTATTATTCTACTCAAATTAGGTAGATGGTTCAGTGGTGATGAGTCGACCTGTAGATTTGCGAACCTCGGTTCGATTCCCACAGTCGACAATTTTCACCACATTAAAAATTACCCCCGTGACTCTCCCTCCACTAACATCTTTGAGGGCCGCAACCTGACGGCTAGTGACCGCACTTCACGAGCATAAATATATTAGAGATCTGTTACGGCAGAGTACCATACCCAGTTACGGGTAGAATGTGTAATATGATATATTTATTTATTCATTTTATATTAGAAGGAAACAGAGTATTTGAAAAGAGTGTTAGAAGAAGACAAAACCAGTGAGGGAGTCCAATTTCCGATGCACGTATACAGGAAAGGATAAATATTCAAAAGCGGATGTAATTTCTTCGTCGTAGCCAACACGTAGCATGTCAATTTGCCGCCTTAAGAAGGGTGCAGTGTTCTTACATGACACTAGACGTTGACACGTCAACGTCAAACTATCCATCGGACGTATGAACGATTTAGTCTAACTTCCTGTTGAGACTGACCAGTGAAGTGGATACTTCGTCGCCAGGTTAGAAATTAATAACTGACAAATTAATGAATTGGAAGAGATTTTGCGATTTGATATCGTGAGAAGGAATTCATTTAACATCAATAGATTAAACTATGAATATATTAAAAAGAGTTTAATAGTTATAAAAAATATATGCTGATGACAAATAGTTTTTCCGCGCACACTGTTTCCCAAATTATTTGAAACAAAAATGCTTTAAATAAAAAAGCTTAAAATTCGGTATCTAAATCAAATAAATATAAAAAAATAAATATATCATCACGCCTTCTACCCATTACTGGGTATGGCACTCTGCCGAAGCAGATGTCGGTAAGTGATATATTTTGCGCGTGAAGTACGGTTACCAGTCGTCAAATCACGGCCCCCAAAGATGTTAGTGGTGGAGGAGCCACAGAGGTAGTTTTTGAAATTATAAAACTTGTTTGTCGCCGTTGGGAATCGAACCAGGGTTCTCAGGATCCACAGGCCGACTTCATACCACTAAGCTAGCCACCCCATATCTAAATCAATAATAGTTATTTACGTATTAAGGGTGAAATCATTCGTTCTGGCCCGTGACATGCTCATGGTCAGAAACACTAATTTCACCCGTGGTACATACAATATTTTATGCACAAAAAAAGAACATTTAATTTTATATTAATATATTCAAACAATGCATATTTGTAAGTCAAAATGACATTTTGCAAAATCAAGTATTCATAATAAACAAAAATTGTCATTTTTTTATATGTATTCATAGAAAATTATTTTACTATGGCCCTAGGGCCAAAAACAAGTATTTAAGCCCGCTTTTCATGGCTAAAACACATGAATTTTGGCCCGGTTGTGCATAATAGTAATTTATGTACCAAGGGTGAAAACAGGCGTTTCTGGCCGTGGTACATACAATATTTTATGCACAACAAAATAAAATTTAATTATATGTTTAAAAGATTAAAATATGTACATAGGTTATATGTCAAAATGACATTTTGCACAATCAAGTATTCACAATAAACAAAAATTGTCATTTTATTTATGTATCCATAGGAATTCTCTTTGGCCCGTTTTTAGGGCTAAAACACATGCTTTTTGGCCCGGTTGTGCATAAACTATATTTAATTTCTAAATATGAAAATTTATAAAATTACAATTTAATAGTGTTCAAACAAAATAATAAACAAATGCGTTAAATCTGTAATATTTACAAATTTATTATTAAAAAGGAAGAAATATTACAAATAATTGATTGGCATTTATTCAGGGGAAAGTTTGACTGAAAAACTTAATGCGTTTGTATATTATTTTGTTTTAATTCCGTATTAAACAGTAATTAAGTGGTAATTTTGTAAATTTTCCTATTTAATTTCTGTCGTTACAAAACATGGGCAATATTAGTTTATTGATTTGTATGCAGAATTTATTTGAAGTATTTTTGTATAAAACAGTTTGGGAACAAATGCGCACGGAAAAACAGTATTATCAGTTAATCTGTACAATAGAAATTCAACTTATCAAAATTGACCACAGATGTTATTTTTATAGATAAACAAGCAATAAGAATAACTTTAATATTTATATTTTAGCAACTATAATAAAAGCATGATTTCATAAATTAATAACAATTTTTTATGAAAGTTAAGATACAGAAAACTGATAAATTTAATCCAATATAAATAATTGATACAATTGTTCTGCACTATCAGCATATTATCTTATCAAAACTAAAATACGAAATATTTCGCGAACAGGACGATAAAATGTCATTCTCATGAAACTTGTTTTTCCTGTGATCTAATTTCGATTATCTGTCGTCTGCTTCTTGCGTTATCTTTATGAGCTAATGACTTGAACATAAAACTGCAACTATCAGCATTCGTAACAACACAGTAGCACTTTGAAAAGGAAGTGCATTTGAATTTCAAATTTGAATAACTTCGCGTCATATTTTATTTAAATTAGATACTAATTTAAATATAACAATATACTCCTAATACAGAATAATCAGAAGAACTTGATAATGACGTCAGACAAATTGAAAAGGTTTTTCTCTCTGCCAAATGTACCTAAATTATATGATAGAACAAAAGAGACGAGATATACATTTTCTGCTACTTTTATTTTATGGGGTAGGTGGTTCAGTGCTATCTATTCCCACAGCCGACAGACATTTTCCCCCATTACTAACATCTTTGGAGGCCGTAATTTGACGGCTGGTAACCGCACTTAACGCGCATAAATATATCTCTTACCGAGATCGGCTTCGGCAGAGTGCCACACCCAGTAATAAGTAAATGGCGTGATGATATATTTATTTATTTATTTTTTAAATTATCCCTGTGGCTCCCCTACCACTAACATCTTTGGAGGCTGTGGTTAGACGGCTGGTAACCGCACTTAACGCGCATAAATATATCTCTTACCGAAATCTACTACGGCAGAGTGCCACATCCAGTAATGAGTAAAAGGCGTGATGATATATTTATATTTATTTTTAAAATTATCCCTGTGGCTCCCCCACCACTAACATCTTTGGAGGCTGTGATTAGACGGCTGGTAACCGCACTTCACGCGCATAAATATATCTCTTATCGAAATCTGCTACGGCAGAGTGCCACATCCAGTAATGAGTAAAAGGCGTGATGATATATTTATATTTATTTTTAAAATTATCCCTGTGGCTCCCCCACCACTAACATCTTTGGAGGCTGTAATTTGACAGCTGATAACCGCACTTCACGCGTATAAATATATCACTTACCGAGATCTGCTTCGGCAAAGTGCCACATCCATTAATGTATAAAGGGCGATATATTTATATTTTTTTATTTCAAGCATTTGTCAAATTGAATTTCTAGCTACAAATTAGTGGAGAAGGGTCTACGACAAAATGGGTAAATGACGTAATGATATATTTATAAAAAAACTATAAAATTGCAACAATTTTTGCGATAAAAAAATTTTCTTTGTCAAAGTTGTTTTATGTACGTAGAAATCTCAATTGTGGCCTCATTTCAAACAAGACAATTGACAGTCTGACGAGAAGGAGTGTGGTGACGTGTGGCCAGAAAGAAGATTGTTAATGATGTGAAACAAACGACAAACGGCAAATTGACAATTGCGAGTCTAGCGCGACGCACTACGAAGTAATTACATATGTGGGGCATTAGTTACTGAATCAGCAAGACTTATACATACGCAATTACTTGCATACCGCGATTATTACTTGTATATTATCGCAAATTTGCTGAAAATTTATTCATTAATTGAAATATGGTTTAGATTGTTTATCGAAGATTGCAAGTTCATATCTAACAGACACATAAATCATTACTATTATTCACTTATAACTGCGATTCAACGGTATCAAAATACCACTTTTGATTGTCAGATAGGATTTAAATATTCTTTCGACAGATATCATTAACGTTAAATGATACCGTTGTTTTCCCGTTACCGCGAATATGGTTTTATTTTCCTTTGACTTTTTCTACGGTAGTGTTGAAAGTCAACATTGAAAATGAATATGAAAAGAATCTCTATGCAACACTCAGTTCAGCATGATTTTTGCCGCATTCAGTGTGGTAAGAAATCGTTTATGACGTTGTTTCCAAGCAGAGCTGGGCAGTAGCTAGCTACTTTTGTAGCTTAGCTACTAGCTTAGCTACGTTTACCTTAGCTGTAGCTTAGCTAACTGTGAAAAAATATAGCTGTAGCTTGTAGCGAACTATTTTTTTTTTCTATTAGCTTAAAAATAACAACTTAAGCTATTTTTAAAGCTACTTTTTGTAGCTTAAAGCTACCGCTGTTCATTAAGGAATATCTATTTATTTTTGTTTTGTATTTGAATTGTACCTTCTTTATTGTTTTCTATAACTGTAGGATAACAAGTTATTATATAGTGTAAAATCTATTAACATATTTTATTTTTCACTTGTTTTAACCTATCCTACTTTTGTATTAAATATTAGATGAACTATAAACATTGACTGTTTAGAAGTCTTCTGTTAATCTGACTGTTAATTTATTTCGATATAAATAAGAATTATAGCATAACAAATTAACAGTACATTTGTCCATTTGCGATTTTTTATATTTATGTATATAATAGTAAATTAACAGTCATTATAACAAAAGACTGATCAACTGATCATATGTCAATGGCAACTTTAATTAATTCACAATAATTGAAAAAAGTAGCTTTAAATTTAACAGCTACTTTAACGAAAGCTTTTAGCTGTAGATTCGTTATATTTTACAAAATGTAGCTTATAGCTGTAGCTCAGATATTTTTTTAAATAATAGCTGTAGCTGTAACTTAGCTACTTTTTTTTTAAGTAGCTTGCCCAGCTCTGTCTCCAAGGCAACCATTGTTAAACAATCTTTGTTTTCTTAATTAATATGAATATAACTGTAAATTACAAATGTCAAATATAGATTTTAAGAAATAAAGTTCACGACTGTAGAAAAAATAGTATGTAACATAAATGTGGCAACGGCAACTGCAAAACTTGTGTTACAATATATTATTTCCTACGACAGTGCAGAAAGTATAAACTTTCCAAGTGATTATTTTCTGTACTCATCTGTCAACAGAATGACATTATTATATTCAGTTGTCATAAATACAAAAAATTCAATCCACAACAACCTTTGCATTATTTGAAAAAAAAAATAAGGATCTAAAAATTAAATAATTTAATGTAATACACATGTTCCTAGGGATGCAAATTTCACTTTCTTTTCTCAAATGAGGGAAGAAAATTTATTTTGTAACAGGGTCGCGAAGAAAGTAGTTATATTTGTCACACCTCCATTTTCGGATGCGTTCTCTCACTTTAACAACCCCCAGTTTTTAGTTTTCACAAAAAATAGTTTATCATTCAAAACAAATAAACATAACAACACTTTTTACTTAATCTCTATCATTTCGCATTGGAACATTGTTTGACCTCGACACTCGACAACTTCAAGTTGTCACCAGCCAACGCGATTGCCGTCTGTGCCTCCAGGCTTCTCTACCATCGAGTTTAGTGGCGCAAACAACAAGAACAACAACTGTTGTTGGCGCCAAGACCATGCTCATCTTGTTGTTTTGTTTTCATTAAGATGCTCTTGATGTAAATCAATTAATAGATGAGTAAGTGCAGTTCAAGATACATTCTTGTAGAGACATTTTTTGTTTTAATTGTTCAATTGTTTGTTATTACGTAACAAGATAAATGCATCATTTGTTGGAGTACAAAGTTATGTTTGTGAATATATTATGACTCGGTGATCTTATCTGTTTATAGTTCATAGTTTAAAAATGAAACAAAAATATTTTTTATTTACTAAACAAAACTTGCAGTTGTGACCTATAGTAGCATCAATATTTTAACTCAATTTAAACAGAATTATATATTTTGAATTATACGGTGTAATAAATATATTAGGCCTTTCTATCCATTACTGGATGTGACACATTATTTATAAGTAAAAGACTCATTGATTTATAGATTTAAAAGAAGCCACTTAAGTTAATTAAGAGGGCAGGGTGAAAAGTCGCTGAAAAATAGAACAGATGCGCCACAATCGCAAATCTCATGTGACATTTGTGATGTACCATCTTTAACTAGAACGCATTAAAATTTTCAGACTGATATGTCATTCAGTTCTGTTTTGACACCCATCGAAAGCAAGCAACCTTGAAGATTTTTGAAAATATGGAAAAAAGTAAATTTCGCATCTTGATTAAACATTATTTCTTGCGTGGAAAAAACATTACGCAAACCAAAGCATCGCTTGTTAAACATTATGGGGACTCCTCACCATCGATTGGAACGATTCACAAGTGGTTTACTGATTTTCGTTGTGGTAGTATGACCACAAAGGACGCCGAACGTTCTGGTCGTCCAATTGAGGTTACAACGCCAGAAATCGAAGATAAAATCCATGGTATGATATTGGACGATCGGCGAGTTAAAGTGCACGAGCTTACTGAGGCTATGAGCATCTCAACTGAACGGGTACGGAACATTTTTGAATATGAGAAAGCTATCTTCCAGATGGGTGCCGCATTGTGGACAACGCCCCGCGCACAGGTCCGCAGTCGCAATGGCAAAATTGCATGAATTGCGCTACGAATTGGTTCGTCATCCACCATACTCTCCAGATTTGGCCCCCTGCGATTTTTATCTATTTCCAAACTTGAAGAAATGGTTCGGCGGAAAGAGATTTGGCTCCAACGATGAGGTCATCGCTGAGACAAACGCCTATTTTGAAGGATTGCCAAAATCGTATTATTTGGAAGGGATCGAAAAATTAGAAAAACGTTGGACGAAGTGTATCGAGCTACAAGGAGATTATGTTGAGAAATAAAATATGTTTTGATCAAATAAATCATTTTTTGTCTCATTTTTCAGGGACTTTTCACCCAGCCCTCGTATTAGGCCTTTCTAACTATTACTGGATGTGACACATTATTTGTAAGTAAAAGTCTCATTGATTTATAGATTTAAAAGAAGCCACTGAAGTTCATTACTGAAGAAACCTTACTTAAATCATTCCACCTATATTTACTTGAAATAAAATGACGCAGTTAGAAAACATGAAACTATATTGATGTGTCAAAATTCTATTAGATACGTAATTCTCCTAAAATAACAATTAGCACTTTGAACTATCCTCTGCGTTTATTTTCCACGTCAGATAGTGACAAATAGTTAATTAATGCCCTCACGCTAACATATTTAGCGCGATATGTTTTTCTATTTGCGATGCGAGTTGTAGACACTATCTTCAATCATGAAACTTGAGTTTCGCTAAACATGCGAAACGTTATTTATTTATCTAGAACTGTGAAGTGAATGAATGGATTTTTAGTTCTGAGCAGGTTTTACTACACAGATAACTGAACTGGAAATGTGGTTTGTTTTGTCATGCTAATGGGCAGATAGTTGTAGGTAAAGCCAGGTTTACACTGAACTCACATATAATCATTATATTTTGAATTGTTTTAATTTGGAACATATGTGTTCTTGTAAGTCAATACGATTCATTTAAATGCAATAAAAAGCCTTACGCAGAAAATAAAACATTTTATAAGACGATCAAGTCAAAATGATTGAAAAAGTATTTTTTTTTAAATATTTATATATTTCTGGTATTCTGTAGAACAAGAATTTAATCCCAATTATAGTACAGGGTACGGACTAACCGAACCATAGGCCGTATTTGTTTGGGAACTTTGGGTTCAACCCTAAACTGACCTAGAACTAACTCGTGTTACTTCCAAATAAATGATGCATCTCAAGTGTCAGTTTTAAACATTAGCGGTAAATTTAAAATCTGAATGCATTTTCGAAGCGATATCTACTTAGTTTTGTTTGTGTGTTAAATTGCGCTTTTAACTGGATGTTTTTATTCATATATATTTTTTATATGTAGTCAAAAAGCAAATAACGTCAAAGTATGTCATCAGCAGTATCAAAATAATTTATTTCAGAGTCGCAATTATCTGTCATAATATTATCCTCTGTGACTATTATATTGCAAGAAACACATACTGCATATTGCTCTTCCATCGCCTGCATAAATAACAGTTTTGTATATTTTTTCAGAAAATTATTATAAAATTACTTACGTTTTTCATAAAAATAGCTTCTAACTCTCTATACTATTACAAATCGCGATGCCGCCACAGATAACAAGGAACACAAGTTAATTAGAAAGGGATAGCAAACGGGTTCAACCTGCCAACCCGCTAAAATAGCTGGGGCAGTAGGATCAGTTCAAGATCAGTTCTGGGTTACTTAAAGCGTGCCAATTAAACAAAAGTAACCTACTGGGTTACTTTAAAAATCCCAAATAAATACGGCCATAGTTTGCTAGTTCATATACTTCAGCATGAGTGGAATTTGTATTCGAATGGTTTGACGTTGATAATTCAATGTTATATTGAATTAGCCAATAAGGTCCTTACACGTCATCGGTTCCCTCCAATCACAGTTGTATTATACTGATAACACCACGCAGAGCTACATTAATACTTGCTTACCTGTCAATTTGAAATTTAATCCCTTCGGAACCGTGATTTTATATCGAATCACGCCCCCAAAGATGGTAATGGAGAGTTACAGGAATAATTTTAATGGAAAGTAAAGTTTGTCGGCTGTGGGAATTGAACTCGGGTTCTCTAAACCACAGGCCAACGTTATTCCACTGCATTATCTACCATAAAAGTGTTATATAAACAATAGAATGACATTTAAAAACATCAAAACCACTGCGTAACCTTTACGAATCTTTGTTGATAAACAATTGCTGCGGTAACAAACATATAGTTACATAAAGTGAATATGAGTTCATATGCCACACTTTATTTTTATTTTGATATCAAAACCTACTGTGACAAAAATAAAAACATGTCCTCATATGACTCAATGACTCACAATCATTATAAAAAAAACTACATATTATGTTACACATACATCCAAATCACCATTTGAAATAATTATTATTGTAGGCGAATTGAATTAGGTTATTCATACTATTTTTATTGTTACGCAAATTTTTTAAATTATTTTGATTATTAAATTATTTAATTATTATTTTTATGGGGTGGCTAGCTCAGTGGTATGAAGTCGGCCTGTGGATCCTGAGAACCCTAGTTCGATTCCCACTGGCGACAAATAATTTCAAAAAAACTACCCCTGTGGCTCCTCCACCACTAACATCTTTGGGGGCCGTGATTTGACGACTGGTAACCGCACTTCACGCGCAAAAATATATCACTTACCGAGATCTGCTTTACCACTCGCTTAGAAAAATATAAATTATTGCTGAAATCTTAATTCATTGAAACAATATTTACAAAATCTAAAATATAGGTTAGATTCATTTTTATACTTTTACACATATTATACATGAAGTTTGTTGCGCTATGATTTGAAGTTTGTTGCGCTATTATTTGAAGTTGAACCTGAACGCAGCTGGGCAGCAGTGTCAACTTAATGAGGATGAGGGATGTTAAAATTGTAAGTGCAGTTTTGACAGTTTTGCATATTTATTCCGGAACTTGAAATGGTGTTTGATAAATTTAAGGATAAATTAGATTCTGTGATATTTTCATTACAATTTTCTGTTAGTACGCCAATCACTATTTTCTGAGATTTTTTAACACATTTTTTATTTATGTGCAAAAATTTATCACAATGATTGTTGATAACAGAATTCTTTAATTACAGAGTGATCAAAAGGAATTGTTACAGTTGGCAATAAAAAAAAACTACTTGAAATTGGTAAGCCTGATACATAAATTCATTTCCTGTTGTTGACAGTGACATTTAAAATTTAAATTTGAGTACATTTATTATTACATTTATTTCTAAAGTATTTCTATTACTTAAAAAGTCAAAATTCTATTAACTGTCAGACTCCTGACATAACCTATTTGTATTTATTAGAAATGTCAAATAGCATTTCCGCCTTTATCTGACGTTGTGCCAACTGTGGAATAAAAAGATCTCTGGAATTGTATTGCCAACTATAACAATTCCTTTTGATCACCCTGTATTTACCTGGATACTGATATCGTCATGGTTACATACTATACAGAAATTGGTGGAACGTGAATTGAACTAGCCCCATATTATTTTTTAAAAGTTTTTAGTAAGTAAAGTCATAGAAAAAATTATGTGTGTGCCTCAAGCGTAAAGTATCTTTATTGCTCTCGTTCTATTGCAGCGCTTGCTTCGCTCGCGCTTCAATTACCGAGCACGAGCAATAAAGATTCACTTTACGGTCTTGATACACAAATAACTATTCTTTAACTACCAACTAATTAAGAAGAATATAATATCACTACGTTACAATTATGCAAGTATTTCTGCATTTCGTTATCTTCTACATCAGTTTACATTTTTTCCGATATGTAATTACATATTCTGCCATTTAATTATATTAATTGTAAATGTATGAGTGGTATACAAGAACAAGATATTTCTTTTCTTTAAATGGTACAACAATCTCAATATGTTTTTGCAGTTTGTCGATTGTCTTGACCTTGCCAAGAAACAAATGCGTCACCAAATGTGGAAAGTATCAATGGTAAATATTTTTCTATAGCTCTATAACAGGTTATTACGTAAAATAATTATTGCCAAGAATGTTGTCTTCAATTAGATTAAAAACTAATAAAGAAAACACATTTTTATAAACTAATAAACAATTGTATTTCCTTGTTTATTATATTTAAGGACGTGTAATAATTTTATGATAAAATGATTCATTCATAGCCTTGATGGTCATGGTATGTTACACAAATAATTGCACATAGTGTGTAAAGGTCTATAATCTAGAAACAATTGCATTTTAATGATACATTATCTATGAACATGTATCAACGTATAGTTACTATTCGCTGATGATTTGATTTATTGATCTCATACAGTAATGTGTATATTATTAGCACAGTTCTTATTATTTTATGTCAAATCTATTAATCCATTTTTATTATTTATTCGCATAATGATATTACATAGAACAAATATTTGAAAAGAAAATACAAAAAAGTATTATTTTAAACATTTTATTCAAGTCAATCCCTCTTCTATCTTTGAAGTTCTCACTACTTTACTTATTTTTACGAACAAACTAGAAAAAAAAGTTCAAAAGATTTCACAAAATGCGGTAATTTTAGACAAACAAGCCTTATATGAAAATAGTATATTGTGTAATTAATATTTTCGGACCCTGGTGTTAATTGTGGGACGAGGCATCAAATGAGGTACGAAAAGCCTACTTTTTTACAGATACATATAATAGTATATTACATAATAAGTCTGAAAAGTGATGTTTTACTTGACGAAAGGGTCGTATTTTAATCTGCTAAGTCAAGTAAAAACACTCTCCTGACGTATTATGTATACTACTTTTCTGAAACCGTTTAATTTATTTGATATGAAATGTGGATGCGGGCACTCACGTGACACTGTGACGTGTCGTGACGTAAAAACAGCTGTTCGGGCAAACATCACTGCGCCACCTACAAAATGAATTATTTTTTTTTAAACGAGATTTGAAAAGGACCATTCTTTTCAAATCTCGCCACAAAAAAATAGTTCATTTTGTAGGTCGCAGCTCAACAAGATTTGAAAAGAACCGTTCTTTTTAAATCTCGTCCCAAAAAAATAGTTCATTTTGTAGGTGGCGCAGTGATGTTTGCCCGAACAGCTGTTATTACGTCACAAAACGTCATAGTGTCACGTGAGTGCCCGCATCCTATTGACAGCAGACTACGTATCCAAGGTTACAACAAAAATAACAATGAGGTAAAATCTTTACCAGACTGTTTTGTACTTTACCTGACTGTTACTTTTGTTATAACCTTGGATACGTACTTTACTTGACTGTTTCGGTAAAAATCTACTTTTCATACTAAAATTGGTCAGGAAAGTAGGCACTTTCTTGCCGGTTTCAGAGAAATGTTATTATATTTAGTTAATATTTTTCGTATGGGATGGCTAGCACAGTGGTATGAAGTCGGCCTGTGGATCCTGAGGTCCCTGGTTCGATTCCCACAGGCGACAAATTTTCATAATTTGAAAAAGCTATTCCTGTGGCTCCTCCACCACTAACATGTTTGGGGGCCGTGATTTGACGACTGGTAACCGCACTTCACGCGCAAAATATATCACTTACCGAGATCTGCTTCAGCAGAGTGCCACACCCAGTAATGGGTAGAAGGCGTGATGATATATTTATTTATTTATTTTAATATTTTTCGTGTTAGGTTCTCCTATCCGATTACGCAGACTTTATTTTCTGTAATCTTCATCTAAACATGTTATCATATTAAACATACCGTGTGTAATAAAAATCAGATTATCCGTCTGCCTCTATTTACAGATATCCAGTATATGGATAGTGTTCGAAAAATTAACATCTTTGAGGGCCATGACCAGATGGCTGGTAACAGCATTTTACACGCTAAAATATATCGCATATTTGCTAGATATATCAATAAAATACAAAATAGAAACCTTTTAGAAATCAATAATACTTACCACAATAAAATAACTAATTGAAATTGATTAGAAAGTATCATCATATTACTGTACTTTTACTGTTTATTTCATTAAACACATTGTTCCGCATTTTAATGTGTGAAATTTACAAGTACAACAAACTTGATTATTGTAATTACATTATTTGTCCTGAAAAACATTAGCAAGAAAAATATATTCAATTATTTCTTTCTATTTAAAATTTATTCCTATTTATTTATTTTTATTTATTGGTACTTGGTACAATCAGAATTAATCACAATTACAGTACAGGGCCCGGAATCACCGAGCTGCAGTGTGGTAGTACACATATTTTTATCTTGACTGGGATTCGAACTCGCGAATTCTAGATTTGATTTTGGGCTCGTTTCTGTCAAATTTCGCTGATACAGTTACCATAATGATTGACAAATCCGAACTTGGATCCTTTTTGAACACAAAATAATGAATAAAAATAATATCATATTTGAGTGGGTGAAAAAAAGAAAGTTATAATAAATCAGGATGTACTATTTTATTAAATAAACGAACATTTAATTGAGAAGTACGTAGGTCGAAAATATATATAGGTTAATATAAAGACATTAAATGAGTGTTATTTGATTGTTCTTAATTGCTTCAATTTATTTTAACGATGTAAGATTAATGTTGAAGTACTGTATTGATTAAAATCACCACTTTAATTTTTGAACTGATTATAGACCAGAAAAAGGTACAATTTAACACAACCACTTCATATACGGATTAACAAACATTAGAATTTTTAAATCGGATCATAACAAATTTTAAAATGTGAGTCCTCCATTGGCGGCCGCGATTTGACGGCTGGTAACCGCACTTCACGCACAAAACACATCACTTACCAAGATCTGCTACGGCAGAGTGCCACACCCAGTAATGGGTAGGAGGTGTGATGATATATTTATTTTATTTATTCATAACAAATTCAAATGCAAAATTTGTACCAAAAGATAAATTTACCGTACATGTTTTGCGAATTTGAGTGTATATTGTCAGTATTTTATTTACCTATTCATAATACTTATAGTGTATGCATACACCTTAACTATAATATACATCGTCATTATATAAATATAAAATCAACTGATTTATGATTCATTTGTGAGTTAACAATTCTCAGTTCTGTGAAATCAGATATGATAGCTTCCAATACTTTCAAATGTAGCTATACAAATTATCAAGAATTGTAAATTTTAACTTCCATTTAATGTTCAACTACAGTTATACTAATCAATTGTTTTATACAAATACAATACCTGGAAATGCATTTGTGCGCTATTTGTATAACGGTTAAATAAGACATTAAACAAATACCATTTCATAAAGTATTCAATTGTTTAGCTTTGGAAATGTAAACAAATAAATAAGTACTTGTCAAACATTACAATTCAATTTTGTATTTTCGTCATAAATAAAATATAAAAACATCTTCAATAGACTTGAGAGGTTTTTAACGAAAATATCTACAGAATGATCAGGTGTTTCAGTTGGTTATACAAAAAAAAAAACGACTTAAAATTGGTAAGATTGATAAATTGACATTTGAAAATTTAAATGATTATTTTTTGACGTTTCTTAAAACCAATGAAATGCTTCATTGTATGTCACGTGTCTGCGTTTTAACCAATCCTATCATTATTATATTGAGAATAAAGCTCTTGTGATTATTCCCGGGAATAATCTCTGTAGATGCTTTTTTGTTTATGACAAATGATACGTAGTTGTCAAATAATTATTTAAAACTGTCAATGCGTCAAGTAAAATGTGTAAAAAAAATCGATTTAGTTGTATTTCAGATACAGAAATACAACAACAAATTTTGGAAACATCTTGCAAGAATATATTAATAAGTAATCAATCGATATGAACCCCAGTTGAAAATCTTGAATGAATCGATCTCAAAGCTAAGTCAGAAAATACTCTAAATAAATATAACTCGAGAGTGTAATAAATTAGAAAATAATTCTCCAGTATCTTTCTCAAACTTGCTGCCATTTGGCAATAGCCACTCAAGCCCTACGGGCTTTCGTGACTATTGCCTGGTAACAAGGTTTCGAAAGACCTGTCAAATTATTTTCAATTTATTCTCACTCTCTTGTTATATTATTACTGATAAAAATCGTTGTTTCCCTTAGCCACATCCTTTTATTTTTTAACATTATTCACAGCACAATTATTTAAAGTATTTCTATCACTCATCTTATTTGTATTTACTATAAAATGGGGTAGTGGCTCAGTGGAATCGAGTGGGCCTGTGGATCCTAAGAACCCTGGTTCGATCCTCACAGCCGACAAATATTTTCACCAATTTAAAATTACCCCTGTGGCTCTTCCACCACTAACATCGTTGGGGGGCGTGACTTGACGGCTCGTAATCGCACTTCACGCGCATAAATATATCACTTAGCGAGATCTGCTTCGGCAGAGTGCCACACCCAGTAATGGGTACAACGCGTGATGATATATTTACTTATTTATTTTTTTATAAAAATAACATGCAAAATAGTATTTCCGCCTTTACCTGGCGTTGTGTCAACTGAGGAATAAAAAGATCTCCAAAATTGTATTGCCAACTGAAACAGTTACTTTTGATCACTCTGTACAATATTAATTGATTCAATTTAATGTACGGGTGCACTTACAACAATCAATAAAAAAAACTGTAAAAAAAAGTTGAAACTTTCACATCTAATATTTAAAAAATGTTATAAATATTACACTTTCACAATAGATAATTAAGTAAAAGATAATATTGTAGCTAGTAAAGAAATAACAAATAAATCATTACGTTCCAAATGACCTTGTCCACGAACCTGGTCTACAAAATGTCGAATTCTTCGCCATACATTTACTGGTCACTTCCGTTCGACATTAGAGGCGACGCAGAAAAATTTTCGTCACGCTAAGAGTTGTAAAGAAGTCCAAAGAAATGAAAACGTCAGCAAAAGAAAGAAATCGAATCACGGCCAAAGAATTCTTGCCTCCGGGCGTCTTAAAGCTGATGTCACGCGAAAGCGTCATACAGCTAATAATCATAAATATATACTACTTGTCAACATGTGATTTTAATCTGCATATGTTAAATTTCATTAGTTTATTTTATTGTTTATTGATTTTTTGTTAAGTGTTTAATGTTTAACACTTTTAAAAATACATATTTTTACAATACTTGTACTGTAAGTTACCTATTAATGACACAATTTAAACACAGTAAGTGGAACGTTTATTGCACAATGGTTGCCATGGTTACATCAGGACTTTAATATTTACTTACTGTCCACCGTGAACTGTAAGTAAATATTACATATCAAGGTCTTGTTTATTTTGATAACAATTTGACAGCTGCCAATTTTTAAACCTTTTTTTCTTTTCCTTCTATTTGTGCAAGTATTGTGAAACATAGCTTACTAATCTGGAACTGTAAGTGATTTTTTTGGAAATCTCGACCCTTTGGACCTGGATTTTCCAAACTACATTCTTGAACTAAAAACTGTCACAGTTCACGGTAAGTAATATAATATTTTGTGTTGTAGTAAAGGCAGAAAGAACTAGTTGTTGTAGCACTGATGGTTGTGCTCTCGCTTCAAAAGTGACAGTTTGCGTAGAAACTCTGTTGTTAACTAACAGCATGTTAAAGGTTAACAATGGCCAAGATGATTGACACCATATTTTACGTATGTTCCTCAGACAAAACATACCTAGACAAAGTCTGCCGTATTCAAGTCAATGCAGTGTTGTGAAGGAGAAAGAGTTGGAGTAACTTGTGGGTGAGGCGGGTGCGCGGCAAGCAGCGAGTACACTTTGATGTTATGCAAGTTGCAAACATTTGTGTAATTATTTTTATATTCAATTACTTACTTTTCATACATCAAAGTAATTGTTAGTTTTTGACATATTAAGTGTTTTGTATACGCACTTTTGTATTTAAATAAATAAAATGCTCGCGTTTGATAACTGTCATCAACAAAAATGCAACCTGCATAACACCAACTTGTACTAGCTCTTTGCCGCGCACCCGTTTCACCCACCAGTTATTCTATCCCCTTTTGCTTCACAACAAACGCCGTTGTTCTCCGTCTAGTAATGTTTTGTCTGAGGTATGTTCTAATTTTTATGTTATAATTATTTAATATCGGAAGGTTGCTATCTAATGATCTTGTTACAGAATAGGTTCAAATATTTGTAACAAATAATTATTAGTTAGATAGATTTTTTTAATATGTACAATAGAAAAAAAAACCTTCATGATGTTAAGCTTGTATTGTTAAAAAAATTGTTCAGTCTTGTTTGTAAAACGAGCTTTAGTGAGGAAAATTCAAGTTTTAATTTCATAAGATTTCATCATCAGTAATGAACAATTCCTTACGTGAAATTATTGTTTAATATAGCAAATCATGCGGTTATTAATAAATAAAAGTATGAATATTTAATTTCAAGGAAAATGTGATCTTAGGACGGAATTCCCGCAGACGTCACGGCCATCTAATTATAAGCCTTTGTTTTATTTAACACAGAGTATACCAATATACTGCTAATTTACATTGGAGTCAATGTCCACATCTTTAACACGTTGCAAATTTTGTTTGTTCCTTAAGAGAGACAAGAAGATTCACCTGTGGGCAGAGTTGTATTCAGGAACAATTTTTCAATACTTTTCAAACAAATTATGTTTCATTAGCAAATATTAAAATGACTTTAGATATACAAATTAAGACTTCAAGAAATAAATAAATATTTCATCATAAATATCAGTAACTTAATATCGATGTGTAGTTAATAATTGAACATGATTTGAGTGGTTCAAAGTTCACTATAAATGGTTTCATTCGAAATTATTATTAAATTATAATATTTTCTCACAGGCATTTGTAGCCCAGTGGTTAAACTGTCGAAATAATTTCTTTTATGCACAACCGGCCAGAAAAGCATGTTGTTTTAGCGCTAAAAAGCGGACTTAAACACTTCTTTTTGGCCCACGGGCCAAAAAGAAATAATTTCTATGGATGCATAAATAAAATAACAATTTTTGTTTATTATGAATACTTGATTCTGCAAAATGTCATTTTGACATATAACCTATTTACATATTTTAATCTTTTGAACATATAATTAAATGTTATTTTGTTGTGCATTATTGTATGTACCACGGGTGAAATTAGCGTTCCTAACCCAGAGCTTGTTATTAGCCCTGTTTTCACCCTTGATACATAAATAACTATATATTATTACCTTCATTTATTTTGACAATTTTGACAGATAAAACGTCAAACATTTGTTTAATTTTGTTTCAATTCCATGGCTATCAATAATGTGGAAGCAATTCTTATTATTTTCAGATCTAATTTATGTCGTTACATAGCATACAAAATTAATTTTATGCACAACCGGGCCAAAAATATGTGTTTTAGTTTTAAAAAGCGGGCTAAAACACTTCTTTTTGGCCCTAGGGCCATAAAAAAATAACTCCTATGGATACATAAATAAAATGACAATTTTAGTTTATTGTAAATACTTAATTTTACAAAATGTCATTTTGACATATAACCTATGTACATATTTTAATCTTTTGAACATATAATTAAATGTTATTTTGGTGTGCATAAAATATTGTATGTACCACAGGTGAAATTAGCATTTCTGACCCTGAGCATGTTATTAGCCCCCGGCGTTTTGCGCCTCGTACTAATAATCATGCCACGGGCCAGAAACGCCTGTTTTCACCCTTGATACATAAATAATTATTATTCATTGATTTAGCTGCAGAACTTTATGCCCTAAAAGTTTTATTCAAAGCTTTCAAGCTTAAAATAATTAGGGAAGCAGGAAATTACAACATTATGATTTTACAGCCTTACCAGGCACCACCCAATATAATATAATACATATTTATTTTATGGGGTAGCTAGCTCAGTGGTATGAAGTCGGCCTGTGGACCCTGAGAATCCTGGTTCGATTCCCACAGGCGACAAATAATTTTCATAATTTCAAAAACTACCCCTGTGGCTCCTCCACCACTAACATCTTTGGAGGCCGTGATTTGACGACTGGTAATCGCACTTCATGCGCAAAATATATCACTTACCGAGATCTGCTTCGGCAGAGTGCCACATCCAGTAATGGGTAGAAGGCGTGATGATATATTTATTTATTTAATAAATAAATTAAAGTATGGGAGTATAAATATAAATTATATTCACTAAGTTAACTAGAAAAAGTTTGAGTACGGTCCTGTCGTAATATAGCAGACAGTGTGGTCGGAATCCTTCCCATTGTTCCACATGTCCAAAAGTGGGAAAAAATATATTTCATTTTTAGCACCATCAGGATAAGAGATTGCGTGTCTATATATACAGTAGTAACACAGCGGTTTTTTTCATTTAAACACGCATTTTCTAAAATAGTTTGCGCAATTTGATATTTTCTTTTACATGCTGACTAACAAGTCACGATAAAAAGTTTCCAACATTTTTTTGTTTTTAGAACATTAAATTTAGCGAAGATTGTTCATTGGTCCTATAATTTAAATGTTTTCTTTTGTTTTTGACTGAGGAACATTAAAAACCGGTTATTTTTTCACCCTCAATCTGAAAGAGCATTGAAGCAATTTTGTTTATATGAACATATAAACTTGTGTGTCAACATCAAAACAACACTGCCGATGTAAACTTTAAATCTTAAATTAATATGTACATGTTTGTTGTTGTAAACAAAATTCAGACTTTACATTTCATCATTTTTCTTTTATTCTTCAACAGGCAGATTCATAAAGTGGATTAGCGCTAACACCATTTTTTATTTCATTTTTAACTCTCTTTTCAATGTACGACACAAGTTTATTTTAAAATAAAAAGAGAGTTAATTAGCATCAAATTTAGTTCATTTCTTTATTCCGTTTTAATTTGAAACAGAGTTATATATAATATTAAAGAACTGTGTTAGCGCTAATCCGTTTTATGAATCTGTCTGATTATTATTAACTATTTCCAATGACGTATAATACTAGACAAATTATGCCGTATTGAAGTCAATGCAGTGTTGTGAAGCAGAAAGGGATGGAATAACTTGTGTGTGAGGCGGGTGCGCGACAAGGAGCGAGTACACTTTGATGTTATGCAAGTTGCAAACATTTGTGTAGTTATTTTTATATTCAATTACTTACTTTTCATACATCAAAGTAATTGTTAGTTTTTGACATATTAAGTGTTTTGTATACGCACTTTTGTATTTAAATAAATAAAATGCTCGCGTTTGATAACTGTCATCAACAAAAATGCAACCTGCATAACACCAACTTGTACTAGCTCTTTGCCGCGCACCCGTCTCATCACCCAGTTATTCTATCCCCTTCTGCTTCACAACAAACGCCGTTGTTATCTGTCTAGTAATGTTTTGTCTAAGACTATTTCTTATGATAATTAAAAACTAGGCTTTTCTAACCTCATTTGGTGACAGAAAGTAAACAATTGCAAACTAATGCTTTTTGCAGATTGTTGGTATTTGCAACGGGGATTGTTCACACAATAAATATCATTTTTTTTATTTACAGTTAAAAAAAGATTCATCTTAATTTCGTAAAAAAATATTGTGTACACCTCTGGTTAAAATTATCTTTGTAGACCTCGCTACACTCGTGCTACAAACTCTAGCTTCGGTCTGCAAAGTGCTACTTTCAACCATTGGTATACAAATTATTATTTAATCATATGCATTCAGAATGAGTGTGAATTATATTATAATAATATACATCACGCTAATTTAAATAAATAAATAAATAAATATATCATCACGCCTTCTACCCATTACTGGGTGTGGCACTCTGCTAAAGCAGATCTCGATAAGTGATATATTTTGCGCGTGAAGTGCGGTTACCAGTCGTCAAATCACGGCCCCCAAACATGTTAGTGATGGAGGAGCCACAGGGATAGCTTTTTCAAATTATGAAAATTTGTCGCCTGTGGGAATCGAACCAGGAACCTCAGGATCCACAGGCCGACTTCATACCACTGAGCTAGCCATCCCATCTAATTTATTATTAAGTATTTAGCAAAATATAAAAGAAAATGAAAACATATTTCTTCCAAGAATGCTCTTGTTTACCAACCGTAAAATAATTAAAATAATATTTATATTTAAAAAAAAATTACGCGTAGTTTCAAAATATTTGAAGATAAACAAGGCAATAGTAATTAAAATTTCATTAAGTTAAGTAACCTTCCATCATTTTCATTAATTACGGGTTTCATTTGGACACTTGAATACTAGAAAATAATTAAAATTTCGATTGAAATCAGGATATAATTAAAAGAATACTATTTGTTGTAGTATAACTAAATGAAATATATCTCAACAGGAAACAGATATGTCACAATAAAACTATTAATACGAATATACGTCTTAATTTATGATATTATTAATGTGGACCTCTTAACTATAAGGTCAAATTTTACATTGATAACTTTATTATTTATTAAAAAATGCAATAAATGTTAATTGTATAGCGCCTGTGCTTGTTTGATAAGAATGTTTATTTGATAAATGCTAATTAATGATAAACTACATATTTTTATTTATTTATTTTTTTTATATAAATTTGTATGTATGATAATATAAACTAGTAAATAATCATATTTATTTTGCATTCATTAGTTTAACATATTTTGTAAATATAAATACAAATTTATAACAATAATTATGAAGTAAAACGCAAATATAAGTTTTCAAACATTTAAAAAATTGTCATGTAAACATTAAAGTAGATTTTTTTTAAAATAAAAAATTAATGTACCATCTCTTCTACCAATTTGTAGGTGTGACACTCTGCAGTAGTAGATCTAGGTGAGTGATATATTTTGCGCGTGAAGTGCGGTTACCGGACGTCAAATCACAGCGCCCAAAGTTGTTAATGGAGTGGGAGCCACAGGGCTGGTTTTAAAATAAATAAATATATCATCACGCCTTCTACCCATTACTGGGTGTGGCACTCTGCCGAAGCAGATATCGGTAAGTGATATATTTTGCGCGTGAAGTACAGTTACCAGTCGTCAAATCACGGCCCCCAAATATGTTAGTGATGGAGGAGTCACAGGGGTAGTTTTTGAAATTATGAAAATTGTTTGTCGCCTGTGGGAATCGAACCTGGGTTCTCAGGATCCACAGGCCGACTTCATACCACTGAGCTAGCCACCCCATAAAAAAATAAATAAATAAATATATATGATGATATCATCACGTCTTCTACCCATTTGTGGGTGTGGCACTCTGCCGTAGCATATCTCAGTAAGTGATATATCTTATGCGTGAAGTGCGGTTACCTGTCGTCAGCCCTGAATGGTTTTAGTGGGGGAGAGCCACAGGGGGAGTTTGAATGTGGTGAAAATTGTTTGTCGGCTGTGGAAATCGAACCCGAGTTCTCAAATTCACAGGCCGAGTCGATACCACTGAGCCACCTTCCCCATAAATAAAATAAAATAAATAAAAAATATCAGTTAATATTGTTTAGATTTCGGTACGATATTTTTTTACTTATCCGAATTATCGGACATTTAACTAGATAAGAAAACAACTGACGTAAAATTCGAAAAACCATAACGTATATTTTCAGGTATTTGCTTAATCATTTCAACATCATTTTCCTTATAAAAAAACCTATAATTTGTTTATTAGATTTTATTACAAAACAAGTATTATAACGTCAATCTTTTCTAAAAAAAAAATAGTAATTGCTCTTTTATGACAACTTTATTGGCATTGCACAACATGACACAACAATTAACTATAATTTTTTCGTTTTCGTTATTTTCCTGTGTTGTATTTTGCTCTGTGCTTTCTCATAGGTGGCTATGAAACACGTCTCACGACCCACGGATCGAAATTAGGCGGATTTAGGTTTTGATAATAAGAAGAACGACGACAAGAAGTAGTCGACCGCAATCTAAGATCGTGCGTTCTAACAAAATTTGCAAGTGAAATTATGCTAAGTTATTCTGATTGTTCTACTTTAAAATTCTGCTGCTAATAGAAGAGAATTACTGTTTTATTAATTATAATTTGTTTGAATTTGTATATAATCTTGTTACCACTCGGAATGTGATTTAGAAAAACTTTTTCAATACAGACTAAAATAAGATTAGCTAATACAAACTTCAGGATTTTTGAGAATCGGGCTGTTAGAGTTTATAAAAACTTTTTTGCGGCTATGGTTTAGGTGAATAATTTGATAATTCAAAATTCAGAATTAGTTAAATCTCTTTTGAGAATTGGGATGTTACAGTCCAATTCTCAAAAGAGTTTTAGCTAGAATCTGGTTAATCCTGAATTTTGGAATTATTAAATTAAACTAAACTATATTTCCAAAAAAGTTTAAACACACTTTAATACAATCTTGTTACTATTTGGTTTTTGGAAAGTGATTTAAATTAACTATTTAAAATTTAGAATTAGCTAATCATATTCTAGTCCGATTTCAAAAAGTTAATTCAAATCACATTCCCAAAACCAAATGGTAACAAGATTATATTAGAGTTTATTTTAACCTTTTTTGATTATTTTTTGACGTTTCTCAACAAAACCAATGAAATGCGTCATTGTATGTCACGTGTCTGCGTTTTAACCAATTTTGTCATTATTATACTGAGAATAAACCTCTTGTGATTATTCCCGGGAATAATCTCTGTAGATGCTTTTTTGTTTGTGACAAATGATAGGTATTTGTCAAATAATTATTTAAAACTGTCAACACGTCAAGTAAAATGTGTGAAAAAAAAAACGATTTAGTTGTATTTCAGATACAGAAATACACCAACAAATTTTGGAAACAACTTCCAAGAATACATTAATAAGTAATCAATCGATATGAACCCAGTTCAAAATCTTTTAAGTTGGATGAATCGACCTCAACAGCTAAGTCAAAAAATAATCTAATTAAATATAACTCGAGAGTTGGATAAATTAGAAAATAATTCTCCAGTATCTTTCTCAAACACGTTGCCATTTGGCAATAGCCACTCAAGTCCTACGGGCTTTCGTGACTATTACCTGGCAACAAGTTTTCGAAAGATCTGTCAAATTATTTTCAATTTATTCTCACTCTCTTGTTATATTATTACTGAGAATTTAGTTTAGTTTAATATGAATCCAAAATTCAGGATGAACTAAAACTCTTTTAAGAATTTCGCTATTAATTTTCAAATTATAATTACAGAGTTTCATCAATAAATTTCCAATTTAATAAAATCACTTTCCTCGCTGTCTCAAGGCGCAGTCGATTTTGAAACTGTCTGGTCTTCAGCAGCGAAAGTCGTGGTCGTGGTAATCATCAACGTACAACAACCAAGAAGACTAACAACAAACCGGAACTACCAGTACCGAGTGCGAGGTACAGTGTTCAATGGCTAATGTACCGACCACCGCGATAGCAGGTCGCGTGATGTCGATTGCGGACATCAGTAATAAGTGCGGTGAAAATGAAAAGTGATACTTGGATCCGTTCAATCGTAACTTGTTGGGGTTTTATTGATCAGGTGTAAAAAATAAATGAATAAATGTTGTTGAGCTACAAAACAGTGGCGCCAAAATGGTGGCTTAAATGTTAATAAAATATTTATTTTACCATTGTTATGTAACTACCATAATGCATTTCAATAAAATAAATATAGATAAATATATCATCACGACTTTTACCCATTACTGGGTGTGGCACTCTATCGAAGCAGATCTCGATAAGTGATATATTTAGGCGCGTGAAGTGCGGTTACCAGCAGGCAAATCACGGCCCCCAAAGATGTTAGTGGTGGAGCCACAGGGGTAATTTTAATGTGGAGAAAATGTTTTTTGAGATACAAACCAGTGGCGCAAAAACGGTGGTTTGTATTTTTATAAAGGTTCGCAGCTAAGATTTTTCACGACACCGTCAGAAAGTAACATTTTTCTTCTCTCGACTGAGAAGAAAGTGATACTTTTCATCCCTAGGGAAGGAAAATAAAGACATATTTATGGCAATTAGAAAACAACGGTATATGATGTGACATTTTTCCCTTTTCCATTTTAGTCTATTTTCAGACTGTTTGCTCTAAAGTCGTACGAATATTCTAACGAAAATTTATATACATATGTATTTTGACCCGCTGAATCCAATGATAAAATGTCCAAGTGCGTATGTCTTCTAGTTTTTGAGATATTGTTCAAAAATTGCTCGATGAGAAAATTTTGGTGAAAACTATGTGAAAAATTAAAAATGCTGAAAATTTGTTTACAAGTCAATTGAAGTACGAGAAATTCATTGCCGTTGAGCGCATCTTCATATCTTGTTTAGTTTTTGAGATATAGCCTCGGGAAAATCGAAAATATGACAAGGTAATTTTTTTTGAAAAATTGAACTTTTCCTGAAGTTTTATTTTAAAAACTAAACAAGATATGAAAATGCGCTCAACGGCATTGAATTCCTCATGTCTGAATTGACTAAAAAGAAAATTTTTAGCGATTTTAATTTTTTGAAAATTTCTTAAAGGGTACCCCTGGATTTTTTTCGATTTTAGGCTATTTTCAGACTGTTTGCTCTAAAATTCTTCCTCGTTCGAATATTGGAACGACAATTTTCATACATATGTACTTTGACCCGCTGAATCCAATGGTAAAATCCCCAAGTACATATATCTTTTAGTTTTTGAGATATTGTTCAAAAAGTGCTCGATGAGAAAATTTTGGTGAAAACTTTGTGAAAAATTAAAAATGCTGAAAATTTGTTTAGAAGTCAATTGAAGTACGAGAAATTCAATGTCGTTGAGCGCATCTTCATATCTTGTTTTGTTTTTGAGATATAGCCCTGGGAAAGTCGAAAATATGATGAGGTAATTTTTTTTGGAAAATTGAACTTTTCCTGAAGTTATATTTTAAAAACTAAACAAGATATGAAAATGCGCTCAACGGCATTGAATTCCTCGTGTCCGAATTAACTTATAAACAAACTTTTACCGCTGTCCGAACTATTCGTTCATTATTATTATTTGACTATTTTCGGTCTCATTAACTGTTTGAATATTCTAACTATTCGGACTGTTAATAATTATTCAAATTATATTTTATGTAGTAGTTGATTTGCTTATATAAAGTTATATAAATATGATCACTGAATATTGTCCCATAATGTGAATGGGATGGCTAGCTCAGTGGTATGAAGTCGGCCTGTGGATCCTGAGGTCCCCTGGTTCGATTCCCAAAGGCGAGAAATTTTCATAATTTGAAAAAACTATCCCTGTGGCTCCTCCACCACTAACATGTTTGGGGGCCGTGATTTGACGACTGGTAACCGCACTTCACGCGCAAAATATATCACTTACCGAGATCTGCTTCAGCAGAGTGCCACACCCAGTAATGGGTAGAAGGCGTGATGATATATTAATTTATTTATTTTACTGAATATTGTATTAAAATAATTATATTAATTTAATTTGAAACATATACCAAATTATTAAAGTTATTACTCAAATATATAACAAAACAGATTATTCTTTGAGAATTCAAAATATGATTATTATTATTTATACCTTTATAAGTATAACATAGTCCTTACTATATTTTTCAAACACGTATCTGATAAATTTTAGTTATAAACTATATAATATGGGATGGCTAGCACAGTGGTATGAAGTCGGCCTGTGGATCCTAAGGTCTCTGGTTCGATTCCCACAGGCGACAAATTTTCTTAATTTGAAAAAAGCTATCCCTGTGGCTCCTCCACCACTAACATGTTTGGGGGCCGTGATTTGACGACTGGTAACCGCACTTCACGCGCAAAATATATCACTTACCGAGATCTGTTTTAGCAGAGTGCCACACCCAGTAATGGGTAGAAGGCGTGATGATATATTTTATTTTAGTTATAAACTATAAATATTTGATGACGTTTCAAAGAATCAAGTTTGCGTGGCATCCTAGTTTTTTTGAATACTACGTGACGTAATGTATCACTCTCTTTTAATACTGTTCTCGTCTGTTTATTTATGAATGACAATCGTAGGAAATTCTAATCAGAATAGATGTTAAAATTCATTAAAATAATAATAGTAATTTTGTAACTAAGGACTTGACAATTATAATATTTATATTGTTGACGATATATGCTATTAATGATTGCGCATTAGAAACAGAAGAGTAACTTACGCCTTCATTCAATTGTTTTATGAGTAATTACTATTTTTTGTAATACATTATAATACATTATGATTGTTCCACATGTTCATTCATAGGAACAATGAACGAATAAACATACATACGATATTTTAAAACATTTTCTCCAATTTTAGAATTATTTTATATACAATTGTACTTGATTAAAGCGATTATTTTTGTTTATTACTAAATCGTATGAGTCTAGTCCAACTCTATATTGAAGTATATTTACATGTGTAAATTTTTTGCAGTCATTAACTTTTTTCCTTCCTGTTTATTTGCTCTTTAAAGTATCTTTAAGCACTTTTTATTTAGTAGCAACGAACGTTAGTTTGTTGTTTTTTAAATTACATGTAATGTAATATAATACGAACGAACGCAGTAATGACTACGTCGTATAGTGTTATCGAATTTTATTGTGTAAGTCTGAAACTGGAATGGACTATTTTTTAGTAGTGTTTTAACATTATTTTCAGAGTAATCACGATTATTTTGTAATAAAGGTACTATAAATTTATAAGAATTTATTTTTATAGTAATTTCTTGAGTCTCTACAGAGAGTAAAATTCTCAAATTTACGCGAATTGTGAAATGAGGTGGAATTTGCTGAAACATTAAATCTACATTAAGATAATGGCGAAAACGTAATTAGGATAATGGATTTCTCCGAAATTAAATTTCGTTTCTACCCTAAATCGTTACTAGGGGAAAAATAAAGTTCCTAACATTATCAACTGATGTAATTTATGCTACATGAAATAGAACAATATTTTTCCTGAAACAGTTTATCCTTTATTTGCCTGATTCACTAATAGTAATTTGTACACCTAGTAATCAAAGCATTTGTTTTTATATTGATCATGAAAGTTGTCTTTTTTATCGAAAAATCGTTTATGAAATGATACCTTTTTCAATTATTTTATAATAATGTAAAAAAATAAAATAATGAAAAAAATAAATAGAACAATTTCATTGATTCAATTTGAATTTTTCCACTGTTTTAATTTATTGCTTCTTAGAAATCTTTTAAAATATTTCA
This sequence comes from Pterostichus madidus, assembly GCA_911728475.2. Classification (NCBI taxonomy): domain Eukaryota; kingdom Metazoa; phylum Arthropoda; class Insecta; order Coleoptera; family Carabidae; genus Pterostichus; species Pterostichus madidus. The sequence goes on along the minus strand of OU452303.1, from coordinate 42,112,068 downwards.
TATAATGGCCGTATTTGTTTGGGAAATTTTGATCCAACCCTGAACTGACCTAGAACTAACTCGTGTTACTTCCAAATAAATGATGCATCTAGTGTCAGTTGCAAACACTGGCGGTAAATTTAAAATCTGAATGCATGTTCGAAGCGACATCTGCTTAGTTTTGTTTGTGTGTTAAATTGCGCTTTTAATTGGATGTTTTAAGTCATCTTTATATTTTTTATATATTTGACAGTTGTCAAAACAATTTTAAATTTTTATCTTTGGCCTTTCAACACGCGTATCCTATATACTATTTTTCCTACGACAATTTAGCATTTTAAGCAAGAAGAAATTATTTTATTTTTAGATCTTATTTATTTTCTCAAAAAATATCAAAGATTATTGTGCACTATCTCAGTGGTATGAAGTCGGCTTGTGGATCCTGAGAACCCTGGTTCGATTCCCACAGGCGACAAACAATTTTCATAATCCACAGGCCGACTTCATACCACTGAGCTAGCCACCCCAGAATGTGATTTGGATAAACTTATAATATTGCGTTAGAATAAAATTAAATAAATAAAATAAATAAATATATCATCGCGCCTTCTACCCATTACTGGGTGTGGCACTCTGCCGAAGCAGATCTCGGTAAGTGATATATTTTGCGCGTGAAGTGCGGTTACCAGTCGTCAAATCACGGCCCCCAAACATGTTAGTGGTGGAGGAGCCGCAGGAGTAGTTTTTGAAATTATGAAAATTGTCGCCTATGGGAATCGAACCAGGGTTCTCAGAATAAAATTAACTAATCCAAAATTGAAGATTAGCTAAAACTTGTTTGACAAAAATGTTTTTCTGAAATCATTTAAAAAAATGTTGAACTCATTTTTCCGGTAAAATTGTTAAACTAAATAACAGTATTTGAATAACGTCGACCCCACATTTCTTTCTTAAATGCAAACGGTTTCCACATGATTCAACGGTACTCGAGAACGTTACTGTCATCGCACAGTAGCGCCGACAGTAATTTTCCATAGTTAGTACACACAAAGGAAAAAATATCAACATTGAAATAAGAGATAATTTTACAACACTGTAAAAATAAAATAAATATATGTGTATGATAACATTTTTAAGCATATAACAAATGTTTAGATAAGCGTAGGTATTTAAACTAAATAGTGGTAAATCATATTTTTTTATCACGAAGAATGTATTATCAGTTGTCAATTCAAGGCACACACAGATGTTACAGGATTGTGACCTAAATATTATCATACAATAAATAAATTTAGACGACATAAAAAATTTTAAAATATCATCACGAGATTTGAAAAGAACCGGTTCTTTTCAAATCTCGTCCCAAAAAATAGTTCATTTTGTAGGTGGCGCAGTGATCTTTCCCGGAACAGCTGTTTTTTACATCACAAAAACGTCACAGTGTCACGTTAGTGCCCGCACCCTATTGAGCTACCTACGTCACAAGAACATCAATGGCGATCGTTTTGAATAATTCACTTTGTAATTATTTTAGATATTAATATATGTTACTTTTGGTCATTATTTAGCATTATCAAAACACGTTTACAACTAAAATTGATATACGTTACATATTTCTTTAAACGCAGTACTGTTGGTATAACCTATTATAAATTTAATATATGGATTGTTCTAAATACATTTTACGATTTGAAATAAACTATTACTATATTCCTCGTCAAGATACTACAGTTAAACCGAGTTCAACTACACCTATTTATAATTTTACTAGCTTTACTATCGAAACTAATAAATCATCAATGACAGTAAACAGTGGCGTATCACCATTTAATTCCACAAGGGCCTTACTTTCCCCAAAAATAATTCGTAGTATCACAAATAAACAAATAAATATATCATCACGCCTTCCACCCATTTCTGGTTGTGGCACTTTGTCGTAGCAGATCTTGTTAAGTGATATATTTTGCGCATAAAATGCGGTTACTAACCGTCAAATCACGCTCCCTCAAGGATATTAGCGGAGGGGAGCCACAGGGGTAATTTAAATGTGGTGAAAATTGTTGGTCGGCTATAGGAATCGAATCTGGGTTCTCAAATCCACAGGCAGAAAACAGTGGCGTATCACCACTCAATTCCAAAAGGGGCTTACTTTCCCCCAAAAATAATTCGTAGTATCACAAATAAACAAATAAATATATCATCAAGCCGTGATATATTTTGCGCGTGAAGCAACCAGCCGTTAAATCACGCTCCCCCAAGGATATTAGTGAAGGAGAAGCTACAGGGGTAATTTTAATGTGGTGGAAATTATATTTCGGCTATGGGAATCGAAGCCGGGTTCTCAAATCCACAGGCAGAAAACAGTGGCGTATCACTACTCAATTCTACAAGGGGTCTGTTTCCTCTAAAAATAGATCGTGGTGTCACACTACACTAAAATCATAGGTAGCTATGCCACGTGCCATCTAGCGTGACTGACAGTTGAAAATCAGCCGAGTGTGAGATGAGCTTCCTGTGCAGTGAACTCCTGATGATGTTGACGTTCAACTGTTTCAGCGTCATCGCACGTCAACAGTCACCAACTACTGTGACAATAATTAACGGTTTGCTAAATCTTCCATTAACCAAATTGTTCACGGATGATTCATGAAATTGGTATTTTCGAAAGATACATAATGATGAACTTTCGATTCTAGAAATACAGTGCCACCGAACAACATAATGGGGTAGATGAATCTGTGAATTCTAAGAAGCCTGGTTCGATTTTCACCACATTAAAATTATCCCTGCGGCTAGGGTTAACAACCACCCTTTTTTGAAAAGGACAACCCTTTTTTGAGCACTTTCTATCTTGGTCCTTTTTTAAATTGAAAGAGGACATCAGTTGTTCTTTGTTTTAAGGAAAATATTACTTATTTATTTTTTTATAAACTTATGCTTTTTATGTACGAAAATAAAAAACTGAAATATGCTTTTATATTAGTTTTTCTGCGATCGTACGAAAAGTACGTTATTATGTACTTGAAAAAAGTGATTATTTATCGCAGTGCAACAAAATACTTGCTACAAAACCAAATTAAGATGATGTACAAAATAAATTGCATAAAGCTCAATTGTGTATGCAATTAGTGTTAGAAAATGCTTTTCATTACACTCATGCAATAAAGTAACACTTTTAACACTTCCTTCACAAATAATTATAAATATTACTTAATGAGAATGAGAATGATATATATTTTTTTGCACCAGTAGGTACTTGGAAATAAACTACATCTATAGAAATTTACGACGGCTTGGAAGGACCAGGGTAAAATATATTTTTGGCTAAAATCTCGACTTTTAAAGTCAGGATCCCGACTTTTTAAACTCGGAATTCCGACTTTTTAAATTCGAGATCTGAATATTTCCGTTATTCGTCCATATTCGGAGTCGGAATCTCGACTTTAAAAAGTCGAAATCCCGAGTTTAAAAAGTCGGAATTCCGAGTTTAAAAAATCGGATCCCTAGTTTAAAAAGTCGGAATTCCGAGTTTAAAAAATCGGATCCCGAGTTTAAAAGTCGGAATCCGGAGTTTAAAAAGTCGGAATTCCGAGTTTAAAAAATCTGATCCCGAGTTTAAAAGTCGAAATCCCGAGTTTAAAAAGTCTGAATTCCGAGTTTAAAAAATCGGATCCCGAGTTTAAAAGTCGGGATTTTAGCCAAAAATATATTTTACCCTGGTCCTTCCAAGCAGTCGTAGAAATTTGATTAGATTTTTTTATAATTATTTTTATTTAAATTCAGATGTCCTTTTTTCTAAGATTCAAGAGTTGGCAACACTACCTGTGGCTTCCCCTCCACTAACATCTTTAGGGGTCGTGATTTGACGGCTGGTAACCGCACTTAACACAAATAAATATATCATTTACAGTAAATTTACTAAATAATAGTACTAAAAGTAAATTTATTGTTGTAAATATTACTTCATTCATTTGTTAAACATGTTAGCAATATAGTGCTTGATTTGCATATGACAGATAACGATGTTTTTTATCTTTATTTTTGCAACCTTTTCCGGAAGTCTGAATGGATAAATTACGACAAGAAATAATTAGTCCCGTGTTCGTGACCTTTCATAGTAACATTTAATTTATTTACATGATAAAAACTATAAAAATATAATATACCATATAAACAGTAGGTAATTTATTTTCTTACGATACTGTACATATTTAACAAACTATATAAGTCATTTCACTTGTTTCAGTATCGATTATTTTCATGGCCTGCCAAGATAGAAGTCAACAAACTCGGCTCAGATTTTTTTTATTGTTTTACAAATTTTAATTTGTACAGAGTTGACTCATTAGGTTAAATCGATAGTAATATTTTACAAAATCTCTTGCCTGTAGTAAAGTACCTTTTGTGGCATGACAGCAATGATTAAAAATAAACAGCACCTACGCCTGATTTTATATTATTAGGATTTGAATAAATTATAAAGTTTAACTAGCGCCATATTTTCATATATTGACATTCTAGATTTTGTCCTTTGAATAAACATCCAAGCCATTAAATCTTAGAATAACTTTTGAATCAAATACTCAGGTTATTTTAAATCATTTGTGCGTTTTTAATTTCTATTTATACCCGTGCATTATTGAGAATGCAATGCAGATAAATTTGACAGGAAAAAAAACACAAACATAGACATTATCAAAATTAATATAGATCAAAATATATATTTGTGAATGTTAAGTTTAATGTTAGAAAATTTGACAGTTCAAAGCCAAGACTATAAATATTTTAAGCATCTTTGCAAAAAACAGTAAGTATCTAAAAAGTACGTATCGAGTTCTAATCTTATTTGTAAAAATTTACGTAACAAATGTGCACGGATATAGAAGTGCAATTATTGTCTTAGATGCTTAGGACAAAAGATAAGAAAATCTATCTAAAGTTTTACTTGATTAATATTACTTTAGTGAGATTGCGTCAGTAATTTCATCCAAGAATTCGCAAAAAAAGCTCAGTAAAACCAGCAAATTATAAGAAATAGAACTCACAACAAGTTTGATTACATTTTTCTAAAACTAGTTTTGAATAACAGAAAGACGAACTTATAACCAAGTGTTCTTTGTTTATGCCGAAATATTTTAGTAATCAACTACGCATATTTTTAAGTTTTAGTACTTTCAATTAATAATAATTGATCAAATAAAAAGCACTGCAATGCACACAATATTTTGAGTATTTGTTATTTATTCATAAATAATGTATATATTTCGGTTATTTTATCAATGCCTTATAACTTTAAGATTCTTTTCATAAATGAAATTACAAGTGCACAAGGCCTTATATATTTGACAAAAAATAATAAAAACCACACAGAACAAAACCAACCAAAATATTCAGTTCATACATCATTAGGCGTATGTAAAAATTATATATCATTGAAAAAGCATTTATAATAATAGTTTTAATTACCTTGAGTAGAATAAACTGTAGTAAACGTAGAAATTATTAAAAATATCGCACACAACATTTTACACAGCACACACACTACCGCCATTTTTGTTTTCACTGACAATTCATCAACTCTCAACTCGAAATAGATGCAAAAGATCTTCGTGATTTTCTTAACGTCTTGACCGGTTCACAATAAACTTTTTATTTTTTATGTATTGTATAAAAGATACATTCTTTCATGAAATTACAAACAAGACCTTGTAATATCATAAATTAATAACAAAATACTGAATATTTGCATGATATATTTAAATTTTATTAAAATATAAAATTATCACGAGTAATATCAGTCGCGCTATCTATTAGCGTTTCTACCAACTAATCAGATGCTTGACATGAACTGTCAAAGTCGGCAAACTTAAAATTAACTGGAACGTAATTTATTTTTTAATTAAATGTTTATTAAACTATTATAATGAGTTTGAAATACGTGACTTAGCTATATGCGGGTAAACTAATAATATAGTGCAATGTTTGATACTTAAATATAACCTCAAATTACAAAAATGATGACCCCTCTGGATGATTTTGCCTATTTGATAAATCATGTACTATTAGGAGAAGAACCGGTATGGTTTTACAAGTATTTTTGTAGGATATATTAATGTCTATGTTTAATTTTGGATTTCAGACTGTAGAAGATTTCATATTGCTTGTGGGTACGTTAGTGGCATTTGTAGCATTCATATTATGGTGCTGCTTTCCAGTGGTGCCGAAAGATTCTCAAGGGCCACCACACTATGAAAGTCGAGAATATAATCGTGGCTACTCGCACCGCAAGACTGAACACTGTTCTTCGTAACTCAATTTTCTCTTAACTTTGATTCTAACCGTATGTAAATCTGTACTAGTCTTAATAGTTAAGATGTTTAAGCTTGTCTGTCTGTTTCATGTTATCTGCACTGTACAAAGTCGCATTATGTGCACTAGTTATTCGTACTATTGCAAACAAATATATTTTTGTACCAAAGATATCCCTAAAGTATGTACCCTACTGATTTATAGATCTTAAATTGCTTAATCTAAGTCAAATCCCGTGATGTATAATTGTATAAAGTAATTGTTTACTTTCAAATGCATGTAATTAGTTATTTATTTAAATTTACAGTAAGTAATTTAAAGATATAATGAACAGTATTTATTTTTATATATAAAATTTTGAACAAAATATAAAATACCAGTCAATATTCAGTGGTGCAAAGTAACAAAACTATGTATTTATCTTTCAATATTGTATTTTAAAAAAACAATCTCAGTGTATAAATATTTCTGTTTCAACGAATTTACTTAATAAAAATCTGTATGTAAATCTTGTCTTTTATTATTTGCTATTGCTTAACGGCCACACTAGGCTCTTTTTGTTTAGTTTCAACAACAATAACAGGTTTTTTTCTATTCCATTCCATGTTATATTGTTGAGGAATTACAACCTGAAATGTAAAAGTTTTTGTGTAATTTAAAAAAATATAGAATAATATGTAAGATTTACAGTCACAATCAATTTATCTTTGTAGGTTCTTTCAATTTCTTTCTTATTTACAACACTCATCAACGTTTTCTCAATTTCTTGTTTTTGTTTCGTCTTGTGAGCTAATCTAAACATTCTATCTGTTGTCCTGGCAATGAGTTTTATTTCTCTCATTGCTTCAATAGCTTCTTGCAATCTACATTTTCTGAATGTATCGTACAATTTCATTTCTTTTGAAGCTTCCTAAATCAATTTAATTTAATAACAATTTAACAAATTAATAAAACTGAAAATACTTTTTGCATTTCAGATTCTAAAACAGATTCTTGTTCGTTTTTAACACTTTCATTCCATTTTTGCATTTGATCAGTTACTATTGTCAACATGTGAGCATCAATTTCTATTGGTTCAATATTTAAAGATGTTAAATCTTGACTTAATTCTTGCCATGTTTCGCTCAGTTTAAGCGCAAAGTAATTTTGTGCCAAATGTAATATTACCTAAACAAATGTAACAAATAAAAATATAATTTATTAATCGATTAATTATATACTTTATCCTTTCGAGGTATGGGTATATTAGAAATTTTGTAATGTTCATTAGTCAGTTCAACATTTTCTTCAAATCTCGTGTTTAATAACTGCAAAAGTGCATAAATTTTAGGTCTGGCACTAGCAATCATGTCAGCAATAGAAGCGCTTGAATCACAGTCTTTATTTTGAGACATTATTTCTTGGTACTGTTCTTTTCCCATTAAAGGATAATTAACATCTAATAAGGACGAATAACATCAACACATATATAATTTATATAACTATCAGACCAACCAATTATTATATCTTCTTTATTTAAACGAGTCCCGATCTTTTTACATTCATCTCGAAAAACATTTGCTAATAATGAAGAAAAGATTCGTTTTTTATCTTCACCACCACGCCAAGTTAGAAGAAAAGGAACACTAAATGCATCTTCACATATATCAACCAAACATCCTAATCCAACAAGCTTTACAGGGAACGATTTAGTCTATAAAAATATTATTTAAACATCTAAACAATTAATTATAATTCTTTTCTCACGTCTATAATATCTAGCAACAAATAAACTCCTTCCATTTTAATAAATTCTCTTAATCTTGTGTCATCAATCATAATTATTTCCCATAAAACATAGATTGCAGAAATTAGTGTTCTTGGATTGACACAAGAATCAGAACTAGTTGCATTAACAACACGTCTAAAATATTTGATTAAAAGTTCTAAAGATGAATCATTTATAATCGGTTTCTCATAAAGAAAACTGAGTATATGAAAAGAGTAAGATAACATGTCTTGATCACTTGAGCCAATTATTTCTTTTTCTAAAATTGAATTGCACAATACTACAAAAAATATTTCAATAAACCAGTAATAAGAGCTATAAAACTTCTTACAATTTAAAATAGATATTCCGGAATGAAATCGAATAGTTTCAATAACTTTTTCATTTTTTGTTGCTGCAAGTTTACCTAAAATTTTTAGCGTTTCTTCCAATTTTAATCGGTTACAATCGTTTGACAATAAATAATATGTCTCTAGAATTATCACTAGACTGAAATAAAAAGACGAAAGTTTAATCAAACTGGCATTCATTTTTTATATACAAAATACTTTTGGATTCCATCATTTTCTACAAATATATTTAATAATTGTGGCGCTAAATAATACAAACTTAATAACGTATACTGTATTAAAGTTTCATGTTCTTCTGAATGCCAATCAGTAATATGTTCTGATGCTATAATTTTTATTAGTCCTGGTATTACGTTTCTGTATTCAAATATCTACGAATAATAACAATTAGTATTTATAAAATGTAAATATGTATCAAAATATACCAAACGAAAGTTAGGATATTTATTTGCAAAACTCAAACTTAACACAACCATCTTTTTAAAAGCAATATCATATTCTGAATTGGTAAATTTAATTTCTTTCACCCAAGTATCACTTTCTATTTCTGTTGCAACACTTAGTATCGCTATATCTGTTTATTAAACTGTAATTAATTATTTGGTTAAAAATATATTTTGAATAGTTTTACCATCAAGTAACTGACATTCAGTTATATCAATATAAGGAAAAGTATGCAAACAAAGCATTATAAATGACATTAAATTGTTTCTAGCTAATTGGCTATATTTTCCAAGAAGCAGTCCTCTAAAAATATATCGTATAGCCCTTAAAAATATTTACATTTACTAAAAATATATCGCTAACTTATTATTTATCAGTACCACATTGAATTTCGGGAAGGAGTTACTTTATGTAAAGTTTCTTCATCTAAATCCTTTAAATTCGATACAATATTATTTAATATTTGACAGGATATATTAAATATTTGTAAATAGTTTTCAGAATGTGTAATATTCTCAATTATTTCTGGACCAATATTTTCTTGATTCGGTAATAAACGAAGAAGTAAATAATCAATGGCACTAACAAGAGCCATTTTTTGACCTAATTACAATTAAAATTAAATAATTCATTATTAATAGAATGTAAACATACAAATCTTTGAAGATATTTTTGTCAACATCAAAGCAACATTCAATATATCGTAATATTCAGCATTTGAGCCAAGTTCTAATAACTGAGTAATTATTTCTGGAAGATGACTCTTTTCTACACATTCTAAACGTAAAGATAATTTTGTTGTAGATACAGTTGTTTCTTGTGTTGTTAATAACATCGTAATAGCTTTATAAGCTCGAAGTCTAAGTTTGATATCTTGTAGCCAGATTCCCAAAAATCCTAATAAAGAATAACAAATAAAAGGAACTAAAATATGTTTTTGAGATTTACCTAACACTGACATATATTCGGTAAAATTCTCCATTTCTGATAAAACTTCAGAACAATTATGTATTACAGGAGGCAGGCCAGCAATAGCTAATAATTTTTTAAAATATGGACGATATACTTGCAAAGTTTCTACTTTTTCTGCTAGCACTTCTAATACTCTCGATAAATGTAACAAATCTGTGATAAACTAAAAAGAAAATATATAAATACAAAGTAAATTTCAGCTAGCAAATATGTTACAAATCCATTTTTGCAGAATTTAATATAATCAAATAATAAAAACGTGTGTTGATCGTAACAATCTTGCGACATAGGTTCATCTAAAAGTCTTCTTAATTTGCATATAGAGGCATTATGGCACATGAAAGGATGACAGAGCTCATATTTAGGCAATAAATAATCAGTACAAGTACAAAAATTTGCCGGTAATTTGCTGCACATCTTTCTAAAAGAAATATTTTATTGTAACATTTACCGCATATTTTCAAATGTAGTACATTAGGTAGAGGTAGATGTCTCCACTTCCCTACTTACGACAAATGGTAGCGATGGCTGCTTTGAATAAAGTTATAAATGTATCAAGATCTGTAAATTCACTCGGCAAAGCTTTAAATAGCTTGACAATTAATGCCAGTGCTTTTCCAAAACATATTACTTGTGTCAATAATAGGTATTCATTTATTTCTGTCAAATCTAAAATATTTGTTTATATAACCTCACTTATCAGGTACGTCAAATACCAATTTTAACAAATATTTATATTCTAGTGGAGTTCTAACAGCTTTTAAATATCGTCATGTCCATACTACTGTCTCTGTCAATGGGTTGATGGATTTTTTTGATGACAAGAAGAATTGGGGCGAAACGGAAGTCCGTTCTGGTCGATCATGGAAGTTAGATGAGTTAAGAATTAAATCAAACACTGATTTACATAAACTTTGGTAAGAATATACTTAATTATAATTAATATAAAGTCTAAAATATAAAATTCTTTAGGTATGTTTTATTAAAAGAAAAGAACATGCTCTTAACAATGGAATATGAATGTAACGAAAAAGCAAAATTATTTCCAAGTCCTGAACGGATTGATAAAGTAGAAGACTCAATGAAAAACATAGAAACTGTTGTCAGAGAAAGAAATAAAGCTTACCATCTTTTGGAGACGGGTGTAACTGGAGAGAGACCTAGTGAAGTTGTTACAAATCAATTAGGAATAAGATTTAGATACAGGCACACGGAACATCTTATTCCAAAAGAACTTAATACCACGTGGAAAAATCGACATAATTTCAATCCTAGAGGGCATGCAGTCAGCAAATTTTTGAATCTTTATAACGAGAAAATTTTCAACGAAAGGAGGAAACAGAGAAAGTAAGTATTTCGAAAAATAATAAATTTCCTGTGTATTTATATTTATTTTTTTCAGTCGTGACAAAAATCACGTTATTGGATTACTTAAACGTTTCCCGAATATGGACGTCGAAGCTTTAAAAGCTCAGTATCCTGATGTCGATATTGAAAAATGTAAAAATAGCCCTAAAGCACGGGGGCATTATATACCAAAATAATTATTATATTTTGAAAATATTTGTATAGATTGTAATTATTTGAAATTTTGAGTTTTATCAATAAAATTAAATTGTTAACTCAGCGGTATGAAGTCGGCCTGTGGATCCTGAGAACCCTTGTTCGATTCCCACTGGCGAAAAACAATTTTCATAATTTCAAAAAGCTACTCCTCTGGCTCCTCCACCATTAACATCTTTGGAGGCCGCGATTTTACGGCTGGTAACCGCACTTCACGCACAAAATATATCACCGTGATCTGCTTCGGCAGAGTGCCACACCCAGTAATGGGTAGAAAGCGTGATATTTTTTTTTTGTGGCTTTGGCGGACCAACTACTTAGGTCATACGCCCTGATCTGCGTTTAAAGTATTATGCTCAACAGCAACGCGGGTTTTTCTCTGGACGGTTTATTTATTTATTTGTAATTATTTAAAATAGGAATAGGATTTTTTCTGGAAGATATCGCTTTTTTCAAATACAAGTTTACATTTTATTAAGTGTTTACAACGCAAGATTATTGTTAGAAAATTACAGAACTTCACAACTATTAAAAAAATATTGCACGGATTGGCAGAAAAAATAAATTGTGCTAAATTATTAATAAATTAGTAAATTTTATAATTAATACTTATACGTTATAACAAATTCTTGATATGAATTAAATAAATAAATTGGTCTAGGTAAGTAAAATGAGTAACAATGAATACGGTAGCTTATCAAAGTGATCCCAACAATTTAGAACTAATTTCCGATATGAAGCGCAGCACCATGTATTCACAAATTATTATTTTATAAGTTCATGCATATCACAAATATTATGTAAGAATAAATAATTTCAAACTGTTTTGAATATTATCGCGTGTTACATTAATGATTGAATAATATTGTGAAAACATCAAAATTCAGAGTATACCAAATTGTTCAAGAAGATTATATTGATTATTATTTATTATTATCATCATTAGTAAATCACTATATTTGAATATTGTATTTCTACTGAATCCATACGGATTAATTTTATAAAACATGTTGAGCGCAAATCAGAGAGCGATTAAAAATCTATTGGTGACATTTACATTTTAAGCTTACTATCCTTTAAATACTTGTTAAAGCCAAATACATCTTAGATTATTATATTAGCGGCCTAGATATTGTGTGTTGAATACTACAGTGTTTTATAAATTATTATCGTCCTAATCAATTATAATTAATCAAATTTACACTCACAATACCAACTAGATTTCTATCACAATGTTTTCAAATCTGACTGGTAAAATTTTATGCACACACACTTCAAACATAAGTGATTCCAAATTTAAACTTGATTTAAACAAGCTGTTTATTATGAAATAAAAATTAATGGACGGAATGATGAATAAAAAATATTAAATATAAAATATTTTGTACTCAAACGAAACATGATAAATCTATGGCACAAGAAAACATACGTTGTATTAAATAAATTAATAAAAATAATTCCTCAAAGTGTAAAAATTTTATCAATCAGATTAATTTGTTCTAAAACCATCTTTTTATTCTAAGTTAAAAAACTTCGTCTATAAAAATAAGATTAATTTAAATTAAAATTCGTTTCAATTGGAATTTGAACTGAAGGAAATGATGAGAAACATGATAAAAAATTTAGTATTATCGTAACATAGCTGTGAACTAATTTAAATATAAAAATAAGTATCGGTATCACTTACTTCACGTATTATTACTGTAATACTAAATTTACAGATGCCCAGGCTCCTTGAAGACTTCTGTATGCATCTTCGCACCGTTTACTTATGGTTTCATTTTCGGGGATGGTACTCAGTGGAAACGAATCACCCTGTAAAAGAAAACATAGTTTTACAATTTATAATTCAATATTAGAAGGAAATAACGAACCCTCAAATTATTGTACGTCCACAACATCTCCAGAGTTGAAATAAACCGTTCAAGTTCTGAATTTGTAGCAAAGTAAATAATTAAATCACCGCTTGTTTCATGAACTTCTCTACATGCAAATTCCTATAAATATAATCCTTAAAATAACGCCACACAACAGTATTTCATTTGCAACTTACAAGAATGCACCAACTCTGTTCGGCAAGAGGAATTCTAAACGCTGTCAAATCAGAAATTGCTGCACAACTTAAAGCTTGTGCTTTGAAATCAGACGAAGATGTACCACATGGATATTTCTCTCTCATTGTTAAAATGTGTTGACTTGTCAACAACAGAGTGCATGATTGGGTGTGATTCGCTTCATTATTATACAACTTTAAATTAACAAACGTTAATACATTTATAACTTAATAAATAATTCTATTTACATATTTACCCCGCTAGCGGTTTGAACTAAAACTTGTAACCATTCACTAGCAACATATTCATCAGGAGCTGCAAGTTGCAGAACTAAAGAGCCCAATAAAAGCTCAAAAGTATGGGGTCTAAGACAATATGGGGTACGGTGCGCCCCTAAACAAGCGCCACCTCCTAAAGGTAAAGCTCTCAAAGGCAAACGATTTGAAGGAGATGACAAGATGTATAACACTCCACCCCTGAAGAAAATAATTGTTTCTTTATCGAACTCAAAACAAATTGAAAAGAAAAGAAACTTGTAATAAAATACACAAAAATCATAGACTGCTGCTATTTTCGAGAATGATACCTGTCTCTAGGGTTTTTGTTTATTTTATCAATAGTAGAAAGGCAACTAAAATCTATTTTCGGTAAAAATCAGTAAAACTGCATTAAATCAACACGATTTTTCTCAATTTTCTCAAATAAGGTATTATTATTTCTTGACGTTACTCTTTCGAATGAGATCAAAATATATACCTTAAAAAAAATGTCGTCTCTTTCACTGTGAAAAAATGACCAAAATATCCGCAATTATAAACCCTCGAAATGTTTTTTTAAAAAATGATTTAGATTAAATGATTATTTCAGGAGATAATATCAATATTCTTTTTTATGTTATAGTTTGTGTATTATTGTTTTGTACTAACTTGAGAATAAAGTATCCAGTTTCCCAACGAATATCATTAGCAGTTTTAAACATAAGGGGCCCCTTTTTAATCGGCCCTAACGGAGTAGAATCCGGTTCTAAACTAGCATCCTGTACATTCACAATACTGTAATGAAAATATTCTTCCTCCTAGAAAGTTAATCAAATGATTTCAATGTCAACTAATTAATTAGTTAAACATCATACTTTATCAACTGTAGTTTGTTTGCAAACAGCATCCTTTAGTTGAGCCATTTCCCTCATAGATAAATGTCTCACAGCAGGCAGAATCGGAAATTGTCTATTTTTACGAATTGCCATTTCGAGTTGACCAATTAAATCACTTGTTATATCAGCACTGCCTGTTGTTAGAATGAACTGCATTTCTCTGTCAGAATTTGAGAAGTGAATTGTATGAGCATTAGGGCCAACCATAATTGTATTTAGTTCTGGATATGGTAACACAAATTGGTTACAAAATGACTGATTTGGTCTATAGCCGGTTATGTAAAGAGTTGAGTTGGTTAAAAATACCACTAAAGGTTTGCTTTCACCAGTTGATGTGTAAGCGCTATGCACTTTATAAAACTAAAAGAGATTGTTATTAAAATGATTTAATCCTTCAAATAAATTAAATAACTTACATTGATAAGTTTTTCGTGTGGATCACGAAATACTTCTCTTTTTAATCTCAAATTAACAGTAGAGCCCAACTGCTCCTCAACAGGAATTTTATCTTTGCCACCATTCATAATTTCTTCCTCTAATTCTTTATCCAAATCTTGACAGATTTCTGCATCTGGTTTAACACCTTTCATGTAGAGCCCCATGCATTTATTCGTCCGCAGCTTCTGCTTCTTCTGCAATTTCGCATCCAAAAGCTTCTTCATAGTCACATTCCGTAAAAAACGGTTGATTAACGAACTTTTGGATGTCGCGGACTTTAAAGGAAATTTTGAGTCCCCCTCCGACTTTGATTCATTTTCAAATGATTTGTTAAAATTTTGAATTGAGTAATGATTTGTTTTATTTACTTTATGCTTCGGGGAGCTCAAATGTTTAGAGAGATTTTCAGAAAAATCTGAAACGGTATCTGTGTCTGAAGACCAATCAGAGATTGAAGAACGATGAGATTTCTTTGAACTCTTTGCTTCGCTTGTTGGAGTTGATGTCACTTGTGATGATGCTTCACACAGCGCCTTTAAGTTATTTACTGATTCTTCCTTTTCCTTTTTCTTAAAAAAATTTAAATCTTGTAGCAGCATTTGGTAAACAGTTGAACTTTTTGGTTTTTGAGTTTTTGTATTCTCTAACGATTTTTGAAATTTGTCGTATTCGTAAGAATAACTTATTCCTTTGTGTTCATAAACATTGCTGTCACAGAGGACAACATTTGCAGGCAGATTCTGAGTTGGATAATTTGGATAAAATCCTTCACTAGGTTTCAGTTTTAAATCATTTTTAGTTGTCTCAATATTTATATTGCCGACTTTTCTTGGTAATTCTGGTACTTTATCGTTTTTATCTAAACTCTTCGACATTATACTTTCATTGCTTAAAGAAAATGATCTCCTCTTAGCTTTACACGAATTCTGATTACAAGAATACACTCCAACATCTTCTTGTCCTTCAGGAACGCCTCTTTCAGCGAGAGGAACAGAAGTTGAGAAACTTAAAATATTTTTCAAACTACCAAAAATGTTCGAATCTAACAAATTACTTTCTGACTTTCTTTGTTTTAGAGATCCAACATCGTCTTGTATTATTTGAGTATCAATATGTTTCGTTGTTGGTCGCTTCTTTAAACAACTAGATCTTGGTAACTTTTGAGTTGGAGTATGAAGAGGACCATCTGGTTTCTCTTCATTATCACAAAGACTATTGCTTGAGGTGGAATCAATGCTTCCAGTGGAACTGGAAGAAGTTGAAGAGTATCTCGAGTTCATGTAGATTTCTGATTTTACTTCTCTTTCCGGAATTTTTTGATGGTAGTACGGAGTATCACCTTCGGCAGCCCAGCTGTATCTTCCTTTAACTACATCGCGTTTACGGATCGAATCCCAGTTAAAGAAACTCATTGAAATATCGGGTTGATGAGTAATAAATCCATGATTGATGTGAATATCGTCGATTTTAGTGCTGTTTAGAATATCTTCATGAAATGACACACGTTTTTTCGGTGTATCTGATTTTGAGGACTTTTTCTTGCGTTGACGGCGGTAAACTATTTGCTCATCAGCTGGAGGCAGACTGGTTGTGATGTTTGTGTCATTAGTTGGTTGATCAACTTTAAGCGATTCGTTCACTTCTTCAGATACACTGACATGCATTACATTTTCTGCTGGTACATTTTGTAGTTCTATTTCTGATGCCTGTGATTTTTCTGGTATTATTTGAGATTTTTCATCAGTATCAGGTTTAATATCTACGTTAGTTTTCAATTCCATGTCTATTTTTGAATCAGATGCAATTTCTTGTTCATCAATTCTTTTGGAATCTTTTGTTTGTTGGTAATTTAACTTGTAATCTACGTTAGGTGCTGAGGAAGAATAAATAGCGTAATCACAGGGCAAAGTGGTATTTTGATTAGCAATATCACTTTTAGTCATAACGTTTGGAACGACTGGTGCTAAAAAATCTTTAGAATTCAGTTTCAGTTTCTGCTCATTTGTAGATTTTTCTAGATTGGAGTTGTCAATGATTAAATTCGAAGTATATGCCTCTTTATCAGGTGTATTATTAACTATGGTATTTGATACATCATATGAAGAACTAGATTCTAGATCACATGCAGTGCCACTCATTGACATCACAGATGTTATATCACTCTCACTATCGAGTAATTGTACCCCAGAATCAACAGGAGATGTAAGACTAGATGTTATAGATAAAATGCTTGAAGTCATCTGAGTATCATTTGAAGAATCGAATTGTAAACTCTTTGGAACTTGATTGGTATCTTGTGCTAATTTATCAGATAAAGGCATCCGAGTTTTTGACTCAGAAAGTACTTGAAATTCCATTGTACAGCTAGCCTACATAATAATGCAATATTTAAGTCAAGTCATATTATAAAACTCTAGATACACAGTACACATGTAAATAAAAAATACTTGGTTGCAGAACAAAGAATTCAACTACGGTTTTCGGCTATTTATATTTACCTGATGATATATTGCACATCAAAATTAACTAAGAAAACTACAACACTAACATTACAAACACGAATAAAAATAACTAATGCACTATATAATTTAAAATTACATTAAACCACAAAATATGACACTTGACAATTGCGTATTACCCGCCATGTTGGATATTTTGACATCGATCCAAAACCGACAATGCAAGTGCATTTGCCAGCAGTACTCAAAATGTAGGTCAGATTAAATAAAGCGCAACAAATAAAAATTCAATATTATAACAATGACTGGAATAAAGTAACAACGCAATAATAAATTATATCAATATAATTTAAAATCTACTTTTTCAAAATAAAAATTCGCTAATTTAAACATATGTTTTACAAAATAAGAAAAATGATTTGCGGTAAATGCAAAAATTCGGAATAAATTCTATTTCTGCCGGTTTCAGCGATATTAATTTAACCATATTCATAAAAAGAGTTTGGTGGTTATCGTATGTAAATTTAAAAGTCGAAATGACTCATTTCATGACTCACAATACGTACCGCATTTGATTTGTACTTATTTAATACAAAAATTAACAATAACACTAAAATTGCAACAAAAAGTACGCTATCCATGCTTGCACAACTAAACAATATTGTAAAAATTAGATACTTATACTTTGAACATAATTTTATTAATAAACAATATTCATATCATAAATACATATTAGCATAACTAATCCTATGTAAAGTAGCTGCATTTAAATAAGATAAGAATTATTCATGTTTCCAAAACAATATTCAAAATATATGTTGTCCTTTGACTTTGAATTATCTATCTTACATTGAAAATTTATTTTCAAACAAAGCTATTTAAATGAGAATAGATTTGAAAATAGATTTTGCTGTTATTTTAAAACTATAAAACAAAAAATAAATCAATATATGATCACGCCTTGTACCCATTACTGGGTGTGGCACTCTGTCGTAGCAGATATCGGTATGTGATATATTTATGCGCGTGAAGTGCGATTACCAGCTGTCAAATCACAGCCTCCAAAGATGTTAGTCAAGGAGGTGCCATTTTAATGTGGTGAAAATTGTTTGCGGCTGTGGGAATCGAACCGAGGTTCTTAAATGTACTGTATTAATGACTTAAGACGATAAAATATTGCAAAATTATCATTTAACGCTGTGTAATAAATTAGAAATGAATAAATATGACAAAGATAAACAAAAATCTGCAAATCATCTACATAACAAGAAATAATATCTTTCCACCAACAAACAAAAAAGAAATTGTGTTAAAAATAACTTGATTCTATCTCCTGCTGTCAACAAAGATCGGACAAAGTATATGTAGAAGACAATTGAATTCTATTCAAGTTATTGTAGCGCTAAATTGTTAAAACGTAGATAGATCATCATTCATAATTCATGGTCATTTTTCGCATACAAAATATTACGTAACTGTTCATACGAGCACATACATACACAAATACAATATGTTCAAGTAGATGTCGCATGTATCTCTGATAACATGTGCTCGGATGCTAAATGAACTTGCAAAAATTGTTAGTAGTATCTCTGTTCAAGAGATAGTTTATCTTTTAAAGTCGCTTTTAGTTGTTAAAAAGTTTTCGGGAAGAGACAAACTGTGTTAGTTCATTAAGAAGGTATTATTGCATTTTATAATTTAATTTACTTGTTGTTTCTTCCTTTAAAACATATATTTTGATTCTATGCCAAAATATTTTGCACAAGTTGTGTAGTTTACAATTATTCAGTATTGCAATAAATTGCGCAATATTGATATTTGTTTAGATTGATTTATAAATATGTCAATTTTATATTATGTTAACAATTAGATAAATAGAAAACATAATAAATATGTATACATTTGGCATGTATAAATTAAAAAATTCAAATACTTGTCGGAAAATTAATTATTAATTTTTGTTCTTGCACCGCACAAAGTAAAAGATAGATATTTACTTTAATAATTTACAGCCTAATTCTCAAAATAGTTAATAGATTAATCAAATTAAGCTAAACCATATTTTGATAAAAGTTTAAATAAACTCTAATATAATCTTGTTGCTATTTGGTTTTCAAAAAATGATTTGAATTAACTTTTTTAAATCAGACTTGAAAATTTGGCTGTCAGTGTTTAGTTTTCTTTTTAATAAGTAATTTGTGCAAAATAGAATTTGCGCAATTTTGCTTCTTATAGTTCTTTATTCATCTTGCCGATTGAATAATTCAAAATATCGTCAATATTATATAGATTCATAATAAATATCAAAAGTGATGAATTTTGTATGAGAAATCTGTAAAAATAATGGCTATTCGATAATAAGTTATTTTTGTGATCCGTTTAATAATGTAGAAAATATTGATTTTCTTGAGACGGCGGTATAAAAAGATTCGGAACTTTTTATTTTTTTCACTTTTTGCTTAGAGTTTCAAGAGTGAAAACAAGTTTTAATTCTATTAATTATTTTAGAAGTGTTTTAGTTATTCGTGTAAGTTGATAAAGTAATTATTTTAGATAGGTGTGTATGATAAAATAATTGCAATAATTATTTCAATTACTGCAATTTTTATAATTTAAAGTGCATGTTAACATACTGCTTTATCATTTAGTTATATATCGTATTTATCATTTAAAATTGACTTACATACGCATTTATTTACTATCTTCAAATTCTTATCATAGATTTTATGTAATTTTATAAAACCGCATGGCCATAAAAAGTCATTACTGGCACTATTTATAATAAGTTTGATAATATTAATCGGTAGATAATTTAAGTAATTGTTAAATAAAGGATCCCATTTATTTTGATAAGTTAAACATTTCATTAAATTACATGAGTATCTAATAATTGCAATTTTAAGAATTTGTATTTCTTATCAAACGCTTGTTGAAACTATATTTAATTTTAATAAAAACTCGAAATCAATTATTGTAAAATTATTACAAGTTTGGAATATTTTTCAAAATGTTATTCTTATTTATTGTTTCTTTCTTTCAACTTTTAAACAGATATATTTTATTAAAGAGAAAGAAAGGATACTATTTTTGGACTTACTTTCTAATATATTTTTGAAATTCTAAATATAGGTAGTACAAATTTAACTGGCTTTAAAATTATTTCAGACATCAGTGCCAATATGCCAAGCCACTGGAAGCGTCCTGAATCTGTTCCTTTCCCTTCAACATGGAGCCACTTCGAAGGAAAACACGAAATCAATGGAAAAATTCCTAAGTTTTGGATCCAGGATATTCCTGAAGAAATGTTTGACGAAGCAGCGGAAATGATGTTTAAAAGTTTCATTTACGATGAGCCTCTTTGTAAATACTCAAGTACGTTCATTTAAAAATTTACAACCCGATTCTTAAAAGAGTTTTAGCTAATCCTGAATTATGAATTAGCTAACATTATTTTACTCCGATTTAAAAAAGTCTAACCTAGACTACATTCCGACAACTAAATGGTAACAGTATTATATTATAATTTTTGATAAAATGGTTCAGCTTAATCTGACTACACCAAAACTCTGGGTTTGTTAAAACTTTTTGGAGATCAGGTGTAAAAGATTAATATTAATACTATAATATTATCATATTACTTAGCATTGATCTTGCTTGTGATTTTTTAGCTGCCGAATTTTCAAAATAGGATTAGCGTTGAACTTTTGATTATACAGTTTATTATTAGACAATCAACGGTTGAACCCAATTATAACTGTTAAATTAACTTCAGTTAAACTGAAATACAGTGAATTGCTGAAACATTTTTTAGATACAGAGATATCTGTAACAAAAATTGCTAAGTATACCTACCAACTGCTAACATGATCTTTTGATAGCAACTTTTCTAGCAACCACTGTTGTTTGGGGTCTTAGCAATTACTATACTTAGCAATTTGTTTTACAGAATAGGTGTGATAGTCTGTAGGTGTAAAAATAGGTAATACTAATTTCAATTATTGACTTTTGTTGTTCTTTGTAGAAGTAGCGGAAGATAAACAATCAAATGAGGAAATTAGAGAAGTATGGAAAAATGTAGTGAGGGAAAAAGTAGGACTTATTTGTTTCATGGAAAATCCGGATCCTTCAGGCAAGCCTATTATTGCAGGATTAAATATGACTTATCCTAGTACTAAAGAAGATACTTTTGGAGAGGTTTGTATTTGGTTAAATTACTTTTCTTAAAATAAAATAACAATCCTGAAAGACGTTCTGTTATAAATGTCATAAGTTAAAATATTACGCGGTTACAGATACGTGTAAATTTTAAATTCATAATGTTTTTAAATTGTAAACATGAAACGTAAGTGCTATTAACTTTATTTATTAGCAGTTCCGCAATTTTTTTTTAGTAAAGTAAAGTAAAATGGCTATAAATTCAATAAAGCTAGATAAAATTAACATCAAATATATGTAACAGAAGCATAACATAAATATATGACTAGTTCTACTTATAATAATTGCTTCTATAATAAATTTATAATAAAAACTGCAAGCGAATGCCAAGGTTTTTAAAAAACCTGTTACATCATTTTAATTTTCCGTACATAAAAGATAATTATTGTCGTAATTATGAAGTTAATAAAATCAAAATAAATTATCTTTTTATCTTTTCATGATAGTACCAACTTAAGGATTAATTTAAAATAATATAACACTTGTTATGAAATTGAGGATTCCACCATTCGATTCCACATATATTTCCGCGTAGACATACATATTCTGACCCTCAAAAAAAAAAAATTTTAATCGCCGGAGTCAAGATCTTAAAAAATTCGATTTATAAAAATGCGATTTTTTTTTATTGAACCATTTGAAAATCGAATAATTTTAAAATATGGTTCTATATCATTCAGACTATGAGAAATCGAATGCCGTTGAGCGCATCGTCATATCTTTTTTAGTTTTTGAGTTACAGCGATTTTTGACTTTTTAAAAATCTCAACTTTGAAGGCCTATATCTCGAAAACTAAAAGAGATATTGAAATGCGGTTTCAACGAGTGTACTTCTCGTGCTTTAATTAACTTATACTGAAATTTTGAAAATTTTGAAAATTTTACAATTTTTTTCAAAATTTTCTTTTACCCATATTTCAGAAACTTGAGGTGATAATGAAAATCTATAAACACCAATAGATTTCTCGTAAAAAAATGCATAAGTATGTAAAATTTCAGAATTTTTTCTCCACGGATACAATTTTTAGAGCAAAAAAACTAAAAATGGCCAAAATTTGTAAAATTCTTAAGGGGTACCCCTTCAAAAATAATTAAAAAACAGTGATTTTTCGTCTTTTTGTAATAAAAAGTTTATCTGTGCGAATTTTTGGCTAAAAATTTGCATACCTATGTACTTTTACGAGAGGAATTCATTGGTGTTCACAGATTTTCATTATCTTTATAAATATAAATATATCATCACGCCTTCTACCCATTACTGGGTGTGGCACTCTGCTAAAGCAGATCTCGGTAAGTGATATATTTTGCGCGTGAAGTGCGGTTACCAGTCGTCAAATCACGGCCCCCAAACATGTTAGTGGTGGAGGAGCCACAGGGATAGCTTTTTCAAATTATGAAAATTTGTCGCCTGTGGGAATCGAACCAGGGACCTCAGGATCCACAGGCCGACTTCATACCACTGTGCTAGCCATCCCATAATTTTTTGAAATATTGAGAAACGAAAATTTTGAATAAAATTGTAAAATTTTCAAAATTTTCAAAATGTCGGTATAAGTTAATTAGAGCATGAGAAATTCACTCGTTTAAACCGCATTTCAATATCTCTTTAAGTTCTCAAGATTTTAGTTTAGCTTTTCAAAAAGTCAAAAATCGCTGTAACTTAAAAACTAAAAAAGATATTACGATGCGCTCAACGGCATTCAATTTCTCGTAGTCTGAGTTATATAGAACCATATTTTAAATTTTTTGTTTTATAAACTGGTTCAACCAAAAAAATGGCTTTTTCCATTAAAAGACATTTTTGCTATTACGACTCCGGCGTTAAAAAAATATATATATAGAGGATCAAAATATGCATATTTATGTAAAAATATATGAAGAATTAAATGGTGTAATTCATAATTTCATATCTACTTTCATATATTTTTAAATTAACTGTAAACAGAAACAAACGTGAATATAAATATCTAAATAAATAGTGGGATGGCTAGCACAGTGGTATGAAGTCGGCCTGTGGATCCTGAGGTCCCTGGTTCGATTCCCACAGGCGACAAATTTTCATAATTTGAAAAAGCTATCCCTGTGGCTCCTCCACCACTAACATGTTTGGGGGCCGTGATTTGACGACTGGTAACCGCACTTCACGCGCAAAATATATCACTTACCGAGATCTGCTTTAGCAGAGTGCCACACCCAGTAATGGGTAGAAGGCGTGATGATATATTTATTTATTTATTTATATTATATTTTTCATTTCATTAATCCTTAAAATTTAAATAAAAATTTGTAGCGGGATCAATCTTTGGAAACATGTATTTTAAAATCTGAAAATAGCATCCGACGACCCCCCTCCAATATCTTCGACCCCCCTGGGAGGCCACGACCCATATTTTGAGAACCACTGCATTATACCATCGTTGTATTATACTATTACAAATACAGTTTTTTTTTTAAATTACCTCCACTAGTCCTAAACATAGTCTGCATTTTGAATAAAATGTCTTTTTTTCTTGCAGTTCAAGGGTAAAAAATGGCTGAAGGTCTTGGATTCGATGTTACATTTGTGCCAAATCAAAGACGTATACTCGATGTTAGGAATTGACAAATACTTGAATGCTTTGGGTTTATCAGTTTTGCGAGAGTTCCGAGGACAAGGTATTGGCGACGAATTGTTAAAGGCCAGGTGGGTAGCGTGTTTGCATGTTTACAAATTATTGTAATTTAGTGATACGGAGATTTACACTATGATTATTTGAGTGGACTTTAAATTACTAAAAATACAGCAATAAAGTAAAGCAGTATTTTTGTTTGTTTTTGAAACAGCGATCTGAATGGGGGGTTCAAGTGGTAGAGCTTTTTAATATATATTTATTAAAATAAATTCTTGACCGTACATCATATTTAATACAATATAAAATCATACCATAAATGATATCTTTATTGCTGAAATATGAAAGTGTAAGTTGAATAATTTAAAACGTTCGCACTGCCATATTGCAATGACGTAGTTGCATTAAGCCAATCACAGAGCTTTGTCTGAAACGTTTGTCGGTGCTCAAGAAGACGAAGAAGAAATAAGCATTCAGCATTCTACGATTCTACCAATGACGTATAATACTAGACGAATTATGCCGTATTCAAGTCAATGCAGTGTTGTGAAGCAGAGAAGAATGGAATAATTTGATGGTCCACCAGATGCGCGGCAAGGAGCGAGTACACTTTGATGTTATGCAAGTTGCTCCTTGCCACGCACCCGCCTCACCAATCAGTTATTCTATCCCTTTCTGACTCACACCAAACGGCGATGTTATCCGTCTAGTTATGTTTTGTCTGAGGGTTCTACTGACAACGACAAGTAACGTGTTATTTATCTCTGTCTTATCTGTCTCTCTTTAAGCTAAGATGCAACTACGTCATATTAATTTGTTTCGAAAGTTTAAATATTTTTATCATGCTTAATACAAGTTTTTTTAAAAAATAAAAAATTTGGGTATAATTATTTTATTACGTAGATTAATATATAAAAAATTCAAAAAAGTCTTGAAAGGCCCATTGTATTAAAATATTTCAAGAAAAATGCTTTAACTCTATCAAAGAGTCTACCATTTTAATTTTAAACAATTTTCTCTATAAGTTAGAAATGTTAGACATTCACTAGAGTTGGACAAAGTAATTTACAACTCTGAAAAGAGTGTCTTGTCAACAGTGGCGTAGGTAGAACTTTTGCCGCCCAGGGCGGTCTCCAATTTTCCGCCCTTTCTAAGTCAATCAAATGGTAGTTTTTATAAATTAAAAAAATAAATATATCATCAACACTTTTATCCATTACTTGGTGTGGCACTCTGCCGAAGCAGATCTCGGTAAGTGATATATTTATGTACGTGAAGTACAGTTACCAGCCGTCAAATCACAACCCTCATAGATGTTAGTGGTGGGGGAGCCACAGGGGTAAATTTAATTTGGTGAAAATTGTTTGTCGGCTATGGGAATCGAACCTGGGTCCTCGGGATCCACAAGCCAACTCGAAACCACTGAGCCATTACTCCATTAAATTAATAAACATAAATAAATAATTGTAATTGAGACAAATTTTTAGAGATAATATTTTCAACTCTACATTGACTTGACGATGAAGAAAAATATTCGAAATTCATAATTCGTAGAAATCGAATAGTAAACTTATTAAGTGAACAAGTGTTTTTTTTGCAACTAAAACTAAATATTAATGCCGCCCGGTGCGGATCGCACCTACCCCCCCCCCCTAGGTACGTCACTGCTTGGTAAAAGTTGTATTAGAAAAAATTGCGATTTATTTGAATTTATGAAATAAAATGACGGTGTGTAATTCTTTCCATTTATAAAAATATGAAAAGAAAAACAATTATGATGGATTAAGAATAAATAAATATATCATTAATAAATTTGCATAAATGCGCATGTCGCACGCGGTGCGGCGTCCAATTGTTTTCACTATGACTGTATATTTCATTTTCGCGTCAAAGTAGAGCAACGCTATTCGTTATATAACCGAATGGGTGGAGTTAAAGCGCATTTCAGCCACGGTTTTACTTTGGTTTCTTGAGCCCTATATTTTCTATATTTTACAATTCTACAAATAAACAGTAAATAAAATAAATATCTTTGCAAACTGATAATAAATCTACCAAAAGAAAACTTGTCTTGCAATTGTGAACGACACTTTAAATAGCAAAAACTATCTACATGTTCAATAAAAAACAATGCAATAAAAACCTGTTTAATAAAAGTAAACATAAAACAAATCAACTTATGAATCAAGTTTACTACACGAGTACAAGAACAGGATCCAAGCAATTAATTTTGAGTTACTATTCGTGTCAATTATTAATATAATCTATTTTGGGTTGTACAGAATAAAAAATATGAACATCTACGAATATATTTTAGTTTGAACAGAAGGAAACGGAAAGAGTAAAACCATACAAACAACTAATTAGTGTTTGAAGATCGTGAATCTCAAGTTTCAAATACTCTACAGTCAACCAGAATTACACTACTGTTGTGTGGGTGGCCGCTTTCGATGAAATTAAATACATGTTCGAAAATATGCTAATATATTAATTAGAACGCGACAATGTAGTTACAAGCTTTCTTATACAATTTATGTATCAAATGTTAACAGATAAAATAATTTTATATACTGATTCTATAACAAAAAGATTTCTGTTCGAAATTAGCAAAAATAAGTGCAGTTTATTTGAAGTCAACTTTTTGGTACCACTGGATTCCTATACTTTTCTATTAAAAAAATATTCAAATCAAATCAATTTAGTGATACAATGTTTAATGAAAATAATCTGTACTTATTTTGCTTGACTTTTCTGAGAAATACTTTTTCTGACTCTCATTAAAATCAAGGAGTTTTATTGGTTCACCAGCAGCAGAAAAAGTCTTTATTAGTCAATCAACGCTAAAACTGTTTTGAGAATGGTGCAGCATATATCTTTTTTAAAACCGGCAAAAAAGTGTCTAGTTTCCTGACATAATTGTAGTATGGAAAGTAGGTTTTTACATAAAAAGTCAAGTAAAATACGTTTCCAAGGCTACAACAAAAATAACAGTCTGGTAAAGATTTTACCTGACTGTTATTTTTGTTGTAACCTAGATACGTAGTCTGCTGTCAGTACAATTCAAATAAAAAAAATTTAACATTTTGAATGATTTATTATTTAAAAACAGTATACATAATACGTCAGGAAAATGTTTTTAATTGACTCAGCGGATTAAAATACTCGGCCTGCGGCTTCGTATTTCAAACCATCGCTTTGTCAAGTAAAGTATCACTTTCCTGACTTATTATGTAATATACTATTGTTGCCTTAATTTATGGTCGTAGAAAAAGTATAGCATGTAGTATGTGACTCATTATTTATAGACTCATAATTAAACAGACATTTATAGAACTTGTTAAATAATTATCATAATTTTTCCAGAATTCCAATGTGTAAAGCAGTCGGCTTACCAGCAACTTTAACAGTTTTTACTGCAATTGCGTCACAAAAATTAGCAGCCAGAAATGGATTCAAAGATATTATCACTCTGACATACGAAGAACTAGAAAAAATCAATCCGAGATTCAAGTTTCCAGGAATTGAGGAAAGTTCTAAATGTGTTCGTTATATGTATAGAATGGTAGAATAACACAAACTATAATAGATAAATTGTTTTTTCGTTGATTGTATAGAAAGTTTTATATAATTATTATTTTTTCAATATTTGAGATACATAATGAAGTATTAAAGTACAAAATGTAAAAATGTTAGTTGTTTGTAAAATAAATTAGGAATAAATGTTATTCATTATCAAATAAACTTTTTGAGCATTTACCTGCATAATTTTTACCATTTATGTCATTATTTTGATATGATATTAAACTGTTTCTAAGAATTCTTCTATCACAACAACTATTATAAGCACGACATTTTAATATAAATCATAATATTGCGAATATCGCGAAATTAGTAAAAAATTATCCGATATATGACTCAAGCTGTTTTATATAAAATTATTTGCTATTACAAATTCCATGAGGAATGATTTTACGTAAATGAAATGCAGGGACAACAGTCCGAAATTTCCTTAAAAATCGTAAAAATCAAACAAATTTAAAAAAAAAATTAAACTTCTAAGAATTTATTGAAAATGTGCTTATAAGTCAATTCGGGCACGACGAATTCAACTGCGTGAAGTGTACATTCATATTTTGTTTGGTTTTTAAGATATAGATTCAAGAAGAGTTGTTTTTCTCCAAATTTGACCTCATCAGATTTGTACTTTCCCGAAGCTATATTTCAAAAACTAAATACATACATACATACATATCTTCACGCTATATCCCATCAAATGGGGTAGCACGAACCCTAAAATCACTCATAAAACATTCACTCATAACATTCATCAAATAATCAGCCTCCGTCAAACATTATCATCCAAACCCACCACCCTCACTTCAACCACATTCATAGATCCCTCCATATAAACTCATTTATTTATCACACTCGATATCATTCTTACATAACAAACCCTCAATCACATCCATCCAATCACTCCTATTCACTTATCAGTCATCTTCTTTCTTCAATGTACATAACATATGCATAAAACATCTCAAATTACCCGCGCTTATTCCTAACAACGAGTTTAATAACGAATCTAACAACGAATCTACAAAGATTAGAAAAGATGAAAGTGATAGCATGCAATTGTATATGAAAGAAAAGACCACACAATGCAGTAACTGAAAATGAAACAAAAAGATAAGAAAGGAAGAGATATAAATATATGCAAAAACTCAGCACATGCCCTTGGAAATTTTCAAAAAATAAATATAGATTCTATAGTTGACTTAAATGGATTAAATTATAAAAAATTCCTGTTTTTTATTGCTTTCCATCTTTAGAAATGTTTACAAACATTTTTTACACACGCGAATGTTTTTATGAAGTTTTTTATGGAACTTTTATTATTAGTGTAATCTTTATTATTCTATTTCTTACCTTGATTTCATTGCAAATAATATATCTGTCTCATTTATGTAAATTATTCTTGTATTTATTTATCTAAATAAAGCCAATTTTCAACATGAAAACATTTTCTATGAAAAAGTTTGCGATATAAGGACAGGTAGATAAATGGCAATTAAATATTGTCTTTCGGTTGTTATATTATAAATTAGTGCGATTATTTTCGGAATATTTATGCTATTTAAAGGAGTTTCAACCAATTTGGAATCAATTGTGTTGTGGTCATCAAACTAAAAGTTTTAGTTCGGTACAAGCACCTGAGTTAGTGACTAACACCATTTTGTCATTCTAATTAAACTTTAAACTCTTATTTAAGTTCAGTTTTGACTTTAAATATAATTTTCCAATACTTGTACTGTACGAGTAAGTTACCTATTAATGATAAAATTTAAACAAAGTGCATCTTTTATTCCACAGTGGTTTCCATGGTTATATCAGGAATTTAATATTTACTTACTGTCCACCGTTAACAGTAAGTAAATATTACATTTCAAGGTCTTGTTTGTCTTGACAACAATTTGACAGCTGTCAATTTTGAAACCTATTTTTCTTATCCTATTTGTGCAAGTATTGTAAAAAATAGCTCACTAACCTTGAATTGTAAGTGATTTTTTTAGACCCTACGGGCCTCGATTTCCCAAAATACATACTTGACCTAAAACTGTCATTTACAGTTCATAGTACGTAATATACTATTATTAGGCGGCTGATACATAATAATGGGGTGGCTAGCTCAGTGGTATGAAGTCGGCCAGTGGAACCTGAGAACCCTGGTTCGATTCCCACAGACAACAAACAATTTTCATAATTTCAAAAACTACCCCTGTGGCTCCTCCACCACTAACATCTTTGGGGGCCGTGATTTGACGACTGGTAACCGCACTTCTCGCGTAAAATATATCACTTACCGAGATCTGCTTTGGCAGAGTGCCACACCCAGTAATGGGTAGAAGGCGTGATGATATATGTATTTTTTTTATATATACATAAATAGTTTGACAATCGTAAAATGATTCTTTTTTGACACCTGTCAAAGACTACTTTACGGCCGCTTTTGCTTCACGGTTGCTACATTCGCTTATTTAAATAGCAAATTTATTATTTATTTCTGAGTACTTGCAGCTTCATAATTTTTAGAACAGTATTAAAAATCTGTTTGGCGCCCTCCCTATTTTGATAGTAAACAGATTGTTTTCTTAATTATTGGAGAGATGGCAGCATAGCGCTCTACACGTGACAGAATTGTATAATATATACCAAGGAAAATCCACTTTTAATTAATAAGTAATTTTGATATTGATATAAGTCACAATAACACCACTAACATCTTTGGGGACCGTGATTTGACGACTGATAACCGTACTTCTCGCGCAAAATATATCACTTACCGAGATCTGCTTCGGCAAAGTGCCATACCTAGTAATGGGTAGAAGGCGTGATGATATATTTATTTATTTTATATAAATTTGTAGGTAATTTAGGCAACATTAATAAAGTGAATTATTTTAAGATTTATAATATAGTTATTACTACGGTAATTTTTATTTACCTGTCAATTTTATTCCAGTGGGATAATATTTGAAATTTAATCCTATCAGGATTAAAAGTGACACTTCAGTCCTCGAATAGGCAGAATAAAGTAGGTCACTTACTCGTACTCCCGGAAATGCGAAAAACTATTTTTAAATACAAATTTGTAACATTTTTGTGCTGGCCCCCTAAAAGTGTTGTGTGAAGACAACTTTCAAACCTGTATATACAATTAACTATTTTGCACTCAAAAAGTAGTTTAAATTTTTGAATGCCAATTTTAATTACTTTTCTAATTCACCCCTCCGTCTCACCCACCGCTAACTATTTTGGGGTCGTAATTTGGCGTCTGGTAATTGCACTGAAAAATATCGCACTTACCGAGACCTGCTACGGCAGAGTGCCACACCTAGTAATGAGTAGAAGTCATGATGATATATTTATTTTATTAAATTTTTACAATCAATATAATTTATGATACAAGTATTAATAAGGCAGTAGTTTAGTCAGACATTTTTAAAGGAATTGGTCTGATAGTCGTACGCAACAATATGATACAAAAAATCAACAAAAGTACTGTGAGAAAATCTATTGATGCATTTTGTTGATAATTTATTTTCGTCAAGTGAGTGAATGTTTATAAATCGGGTAAAAAATTTTATATTTTTATTATTTAGTGATGGAAATGGAAATAAAATATTAAATATAATGTAACTAACGGTAACTTCAAATTTAACTACAAACTAATTATATTTTGTGAATGGTTCTAACTTATATCAGGAATAAAAATGGCGCTAATTAATTCAAAATTGAATTTTTTAATCCGCCTGTTAGAGATTTATAAATGTGAAACTTAGTTAAAAATGGTGTTAGTGACTTACCTATGTGCTTTGTTCGTTTATTAGTTTAGCATTAATTAATTTATTAAAGTAATTTTGTCTAATAGGTTAAACAAAAGAAGATAATAATAAGTAATTACACAAAATTATTCAAATAGTTTGAATGAAGGACAGCGTAGGTAAGTAAAATGATTTAATATCGGTTTAATCTATAATTATAAATGTTTTGCTAATTTCTTATTACATTCATTAATTGATTAATTACTTAATACATCGAAAAAGACTTTATAATGTACAAATAAATTGTTAACTAATACTATAATCATGATCGTCATAATAACAATAATAATACAGAGTGATCAAAAGGAATTGTTACAGTTTGCAATAAAAAAAACTACTTGAAATTGGTTATCCTGATACATAATATCATTTCCTGTTGTTGACAGTGACATTTAAAATTTAAATTTGAGTACATTTACTTCTAAAGTATTTCTATTACTTAAAAAAGTCAAAATTCTATTAGCTGTCAGACTCCTGACATAACCTATTTGTATTTATTAGAAATGTCAAATAGCATGTTCGCCTTTATCTGACGTTGTGCCAACTGTGGAATAAAAAAAACCCTGGAATTGTATTGCCAACTATAACAATTCCTTTTGATCACCCTGTAGCTTTATAATGTAAAAGTTGATTAAGTTAGACACAACTAAATGAAAGGCTAATAACTAATTTAACGGTCAGTCGCACTGTTTTAAATTACATTTTAAAGATTACTTAAATGACAAATTTTAAGTTGAATGTTTGACAACAATGTTAAGTTTCTTATTTCGATATAATATTGTTCATGTAGAGAAAACTTAAAATTTAAGTAACAGCGGTGTAGTTGATTTTTTATTTTCGGTAAAACTTTGAGGATATACTGGGTGTATCACAAAAAGCGGACCACAGACGTTTAAAATTGGAAAAGAGTATTTTTGTGCACATTGCTAATCAAATGATTTGAGACAAAAATGCTTCATGATTTTTACGTTATAATTAATTAAGAGCAGCAATGAAATGCTTATTGTTGGTTAAATAACAATGATAAAACAAAATTTGTACTAAATACTTATTTGTATACTATAGAAATTATGTTTTAAAATTTTGAATTGCCACAAACAAGCAAGTCTGTCTGTGGATCCAAAGAACTCTGGTTCGATCCCCACAGCCGACAAAACATTTTCACCAATTTAAAATTACCCCTGTGGCTCCCCCACCAGTAACATCTCGTCGTGATTTGACGACTGGTAACTGCACTTCACGCGCATAAATATATCACTTACCGAGATCAGCTTCGGCAGAGTGCCACACCCAGCAATGGGTAAAAGGCGTGATGATATATTTATATTTATTTTATTTATTTATTAATATTTCTTAGATGCGTTTTTATAAATTCTCTTTCAACTTTTTCGCGCAGTTAACAACGTGATTATCTGAAAACCAAGGCAATAAAGATTTATTGACAAGAATTTTGAATTTCTTATACACCTTATATTTCTTTTTATAATATTAATAAGATTTATTTCTCTATTTTTTTTATTTTCTATAAAGTATACAACTTTTTATTGTGCAATATAAGAAAACAAAGAAATTAGAAACCTAACATATTTATAATACGAGTAGACATGTTTACTGTAAAATATATATTTCTAAACTTGTAAACGAGATAAAAAATAGGTAAACTTAAAAAAGAAATATCAAATACCATAAATATCTTATAATTACAAGATTATTATCCACATTGTTTCAGAGCAGTTCTAAAATAATTTGTTTGCGAATAAGAGTAACATTTTTATTTTGTTCAAGGCATGGAAAAGAAAATTCTGCTCTTCAGCTTATTACTATTTCTGCCGATTGCAACACCGCAGTCTAGATTAGAAATGATGTTGAATATTGCTAAATTATATCACGAAAATGCTAAATTTCAATATCCAGAAGATTATAGTGAATTTTACCATCCACGATTTCACAACGAAGGTATAGTTATCACATATTATTTTTATAATTACAAATACAATCATGAAATATTTCTAGAAATGTGAAAACAAAAACTAACATTGATAAATAAGTTTTTTGGCTGATTGGCGTCCTTGACTTTATTGTTTAAAATTTAATATTAATACAGGATATTTTTTCTTGATTGTAGTATTTATTAACGGAACAGCCTTATTCGGAATTTATTTTTATTATTATGCCAACATTAAATAAATATTTTTATGTTCGACTGTACCGTAACTACTTAATTTATGATACAGCTTAGAATACATGACATTGCACTTTATTGGATTAGTATAATAAAATATGTAAGTTGGACTCCTGTCAATATTAAAAAATTCAATTAAAAATACTTCTTGTACCGATATACAAAAATTCTTAGCATTTAATACAATAACAAATTAAATCAATGGAATTATTGTATTTACTTTTTGTGTAATATTTCGCAGACGCGAGTCTGCGAAATCCAATTTCGTGGCCGTTGCTATAGTAACGGCCATTAAACAAACATATTTATTCATTTCTCAAGATCTTTGATAATTTGATTCGAAACATTAATTAGGTATTAACTTTATTTCGATTAAATAAGTTCAATCAATATTTATTTAAATTTAAATAGGCTTTACATTAAAACTAACATATTATAAAAATAAAATAAGAAAATAATCAATTAGTAAACATTTGTACCTTTCAATTCATCAAATTGATCTAGTTTATAATTTAGAATATTTTAAATTTTTTTAATGGGATGGTTAGCTCAGTGGTATGAAGTCGGCCTGTGGATCCTGAGGTCCCTGGTTCGATTCCCACAGGCGACAAATTTTCATAATTTGAAAAAGCTATCCTTGTGGCTCCTCCACCACTAACATGTTTGGGGGCCGTGATTTGACGACTGGTAACCGCATTTCACGCGCAAAATATATCACTTACCGAGATCTGCTTCAGCAGAGTGCCACACCCAGTAATGGGTAGAAGGCGTGATGATATATTTATTTTATTTATTTAAAATTTATATTTCTCATAAATAAAAAATCTTCTGATTTGAAACAAACTTCACAATTAAAATTTTGCGAGATAATAAAGTGTTTACGTGTTCACAGGATTATATGGAACTTATGATTTTATCATAATCGGAGCTGGATCAGCTGGAACCGTTTTAGCAAATCGTCTGTCTGAGATTCCGCACTGGAATATCCTTCTTCTGGAAGCCGGAAAAGATGATACTCCATATACGGATGTACCAGCCTTGGCAGGATTATTACAATTTTCGAAATTCAATTGGGCCTACCGCACTGTTCAACAGTCAACTGGCTGTCTAGGTTTGATTTTTTTTTTAATATATTGTAAAACTGTGTAAATATAGTATATTACAATACAAGATCGGTAACTGTCTCATATCAGGACGAGAAAAAGTTGGAAAAACGAGAGACATAGGAGCAAGTTTTTATGACAATGAAAGCTACATTCACAAATCGAAATTAATTTTTGTTTTATGCTTTATGTTTTAGTGTGTTTTTAGGTGCCATTCCCAAATAGTTTTGCTTTTGTCGATTTTAGTTAGTAGTGACATCTATCATAAATTTTAGAAGATCGACTATACTCAGATGTAACTGTCAGATGTGCGAAGTTACACATGCTGTCATATGTTGTTTTTTACTTTCGTATTTTTTGGAAGATCAAGATAAATATTATCATAATAAGAAAGTTTTTATTTTCATTTATTTTGACACTCGAATAAAAACAAACTTAGGTTATCGTCAATGCGAAGGATGATAGAAAGAGACAAGTATATATCACTACATTATTCTACTCTTCGTCCTATTGGTCTATTTCTAAGTATAAAACGTAAAACTAAAACATAAGTTTGGAGTTTGCAAACTTTTGTGTTAAAACCAAAACTAAATACTGATTTGTGAATGGCTGCATAACATAACATGTCTACAAGGTTATTAAAACAAAAATGGAAAATATAAAACAAAAACTAATTTCGATTTGTGAATGTAGCTTAAGTAATTCATTTTCTCTGTTTGGGCATCAGAAAAATTCCCGCATGCATATTGATGCTAGAAAGAGTTTCATTCTTAAACGATTTTTTGTGATTTATTGTTATCAATGATTGGTATAACTACATTAAATACACAAAATATTTAGGTAATGGATAAAACAAAAAACACAATTTATACAAATATCTAGGCAACGGAAAAAATCAATCACAAATCACTGTCACCAACTCAACTATTCTACGAAAAATTTCCCTTCATGGAAAACGCCAACTATTTTTTTAAAGAAATTATGTAAAAGGAACTAGAGCAGACTTGTATTTTAATGTACTATTTTATTTTTCTATTCCAGGGATGATAAACAAGCAATGCAACATTCCAAGAGGAAAAGGACTGGGAGGTTCATCAACCATCAACTACATGATTTACACCCGTGGTAACAAAGCCGACTATGATAAATTAGCTGCAGATGGAAATCAAGGATGGTCCTACGATGAAGTCCTCCCATACTTCCTCCAACTAGAAAACTCCTCATTAACAGAATACGAGGATGAAGCCTATCACAGTCAGAAAGGCACTCTACATGTTGAACACGTCCGTAATTTCGGACCTCTTGGCCAAGCCTACCTGGATGCAAACGTAGAATTAGGAAGAAAGATTCTGGATTACAACGGTGAAGACGAAATGGGATTCTCCAGACTACAAGCGAATACAATTAATGGAAGAAGATGCAGCGGAAATAAAGCTTTCTTAAAACCAGTTTTAAAAAGGAAAAATTTAAAAGTACTCAAAGGAGCTTTTGTTACTAAATTAAATATATCTAGAGGCATTGGACACAAAGTAGACGGGGTTGAATTTATGATAGGAAATAAAAAATATTATGCAAGAACTAATAAAGAAGTTATATTATCTGCTGGAGCAATTGGTTCACCTCAAATTTTAATGCATTCAGGAATTGGTCCTAAACAACATTTAGAGTCTTTAGGAATGGAATCAATTGTGAATTTACCAGTTGGACAAAATCTTCATGACCATCCAATTGTATATTATCCTTACTTGTCTAATTTTACTGACCCAAGTATAAAACCAGTTAAAAATATGCTTGATGATTATCTCCATGGTTACGGTTACATGACAGCTGCAGCAAATATTCAATCTATAGGATATATCAACACTAAAGATGAATTTTCTACTGACCCTGATATCGAACAATTTATTAGTCCTGCTTTTGACTTATCTGACCATTTTGTAGAAAAAGCATTTAACCTTAAAAGAGAAACTGCCCAAGCTTTTTTTAAATCATTTCCTTCATATGCTGTTGTATCTCTGCATGTTCTCCTGCATCCTAAATCTCGCGGAAGTGTTACTTTAAGATCTAAGAATTATTTTGATCATCCCTTAATAGACTTGAACTACTTTTCCGAACCAGATGATCTTGATGTAATGGTTAATGGATTGAAGGACTTTTTCAATGCTATTGAGACTGAAGCAATGCAAAAATTTAACATAAGTATTCCATTCAACCCCATTCCGCAATGTCCTCAAGAATTTCTGTCTGATGATTATTTAAAGTGTCTGACAAGTCAAATATCAAGTACTTTGTATCACCAGGCAGGGACTTCTAAGATGGGACCTGACAGTGATCCGGAAGCAGTTGTCACTTCCGAATTGATGGTTAAGGGAGTTGGGAATCTAAGAGTAATTGACGCAAGTATATTTCCGGATCCTCTTTCGGCTCATACCAATGCTCCCACTTACATGGTTGCAGCAAAGGGTAGTGATTTAATTAAAGGAGATTGGCCCTATACTGCATAAATTTAAATTGATTTAATTTATAGAAAAGTCTAAAATAATTTCTGATTTTTTCTTTCAATATCTGAAATATATAATAAACTATTAAAATTCAAAATGTAAGTTGTACAGGATGATCAAAAGGAATTGTTATAGTTGGCAATACAATTCCAGAGATCTTTTTATTCCACAGTTGGCACAACGTCAGGTAAAGGCGGAAATGCTATTTGACATTTCTAATAAATACAAATAGGTTATGTCAGGAGTCTGACAGCTAATATAATTTTGACTTTTTAAGTAATAGAAATACTTTAGAAATAAATGTAATAATAAATGTACTCAAATTTAAATTTTAAATGTCATTCTTAACAACAAGAAATGCATTTATGTATCAGGCTTACCAATTTCAAGTAGTTTTTTTTATTACCAACTGTAACAATTCCTTTTGATCACTCTGTATGTAAAATGTGTATATGAAAAATAAATGTTATTCATTGTCAAATAAATAATGTATTTATTTATTTCCTACTTAACGTTTAATTAAAAAAAATCCCCTATGGAAGTCTATTATAATAGGCTCCTATAGCTATTTTAATTTTTTGTTTGTTTATGAAACTTCATGAGATAAACTATAACGATCAATGAAAACGCGGTTTGAAAATTCTTTATATTACAAGAGATATGATTTATTAGTTTTGTATTGGAGTTGTAACGTTCCAAGTTCGATTCAGTGGTACACATAGGCGTCCGCAAGGGAGAACAAGGAAGGGCGTACGCCCTCCCCTGGTTAAAAACTAGGGTGATGACCACGACTCTCGAACATAAGACTTTAACATGTAAAATTATAATTTCGTAATTTCCAACTTCCCAAAATATTTTAAGCAAAAAAACTTGAAATAAAAGTGTTAGGGCATGAAATTTTGCATCGGAACCAATAAACAAAATTAATTTTGCATGCTTTGTAACGACACAAATTATATTTGAAAATGCCGAAAATTGTTCGACGTTTTGTCTGTCAAAATAAATCCTTTATTTATTATTTATTTTATTTTGACAGTTTTGACAGATTGAACGCTTATTTGAAGCTTTCTTGAAACTAATTTGGCAACTTTGCCTCAATTTAATCGACTTCGTATCTCACGGTTCTTGAGATACCAAGAGTTAGGCTCGAAAAACGAACATTCTGTATATGCCTCATCAGTAAAGTTAGACATATGCTGGGTTGCAAGAATAAACTAAAGAACTCTTTAGTTAAAGAATTGTTTATCTAGCAACAGTATCAATAGCGATTTTCTGAAATTTATTGAACCGTTAGTTGCTAATGAACCGATAAAACTTTCATGCAACCCAGCAATAAAGTAGTCAACATTACTAAAAAATTATACGTAAACAAATATATTTTATATGTTTCATGCTGGGTTGCATGAAAGTTTTATCGGTTCATTAGCAACTAACGGTTCAATAAATTTCAGAAAATCGCCATTGATACTGTTGCTATATAAACAATTCTTTAACTAAAGAGCTCTTTATTTTTTCTTGCAACCCAGCATCAAACAAATAAATGCTGAATTACTGAAAAATTAAATTAAAAAAAATAAAAATAAATATATATCATCACGCCTTCTACCCATTACTGGGTATGGCACTCTGCCGAAGCAGATCTCGGTAAGTGTGATATATTTTGCGCGTAAAGTGCGGTTACCAGTCGTCAAATCTCGGCCTCCAAAGATGTTAGTGGTGGAGGAGCCACAGGGGTAGTTTTTGAAATTATGAAAATTACATGTTTAATAATATTATATAACATTAATATATTCTAAATATTATATATGCTGTATATAAGAAAGTCGTGTGGTGGCCACACCTGAGTTTTTTGACCTTGTATTCATTTCGAATGAATTATCAGATATGTTTATTCAAATTATGTGTTTAAATAAAAACGTAAAAACTCGTTTCTGTAAAAATATTGTGCTATGGTCAAGTATATAAATTATCAATTAAACTTTGATCATTGACTACAAAACCGTATGATGTATTTTGTAACATATTTAAATAAATTTAAGCGAATTTGCACTCATTTGAGTTGTGACTGGCATACTAAGAGTTTTAGTTCGGTACAAGTTGATTCAACTCCTAGGTTAGTGGATATCACTATTTTAGGTCATTTTAAACTCTTATTTAAATTTAACAAGATTCTAAAGAGATAATAATTTGATATTTGATATTTTTAAATTAAAACAAATGTTTTATATTCATAAAATAGTTTAATCGATCAACAACATTTTAATTTAGAATTTTAACTGCAATAATTTCAATTCAAAAATTAAATAAATATCTCATCACGCCTTTAGCCATCAAAGTGATCTCGGTAAGTGATATATTTATGCGCATGAAGTGCGCTTACCAGTTGTCCAATTACGGCTACCAAAGAGGGGAAGCCACAAGAGTAATTTTAATGTTGTGAATATTGTTTGACAGCTGTGGAGATCGAACCTGGGTTTCCAAATCCATAATCCGATTCGATATTACAGAGCCACCTATTTCATAATTTTAATGTGGCATAAAATGGAATTATTTAATTCCGAATTTACTTTTGTTTTTGAGCCAATTTAGAAACGTAAAACTGAGGTAAAAAAAGTATTAGTGTCTGTAATAGTCAGTATTAATGAATTATTTATATTTATTAGGTCAAGTACAAGTAGAAAATAAGAATTAATTATGCAAAAATGTTAAACATAGTTGAATGAAGGTCATTCTATTTCTTTAAATTTAATAGTAGAATTTTTAATTAATTTTTGCAGTGACTATAGCTACATTCACAAATCAAAATTAGTTTTTGTTTTATGTTTTTCATTTTTGTATTAAAATAACCTTATGGACATGTTATCTTATGCAGCTATTCACAAAACAGTATTTAGTTTTGGTTTTAACACAAAAGTTTGCAAACTCCAAACTTATGTTTTAGTTTTACGTTTAATAATAGACCAATAGGACGAAGCGTAGAATGATGTAGTGATATATACTTGTTTCTTTCTATCATCCTTCGCATTGACAATAACCTAAGTTTGTTTTTATTCGAGTCGTCAAATCACGGCCCCCAAAAGTGGTGGAGGAGCCACAGGGGTAGTTTATGAAATGATGAAAATTGTTTGTCGCCTGTGGGAATCGAACCAGGATTCTCAGGATCCACAGGCCGACTTCATACCACTGAGCTAGCCATCCCATAATACCTGTTTTGATTATCTTAAGAATTATTTTCTTATTTCTTGATTTTTGTAAAACACAGTCCAATTCTCAAAAGTTAGTTAATCTTGAATTTTGGACTAGAATGATATTAACTAATTCAAAATACAAGATATGGGGTAGGTGGCTCTGTGGTATCAAGTTGGCCTGTGGATCCTGATAGCCCTGGTTCAATTTCCAGAGCCGACAAACATTTTCACCACCAACTTCTGTATTACTTTTTGAGATCTACTAACATCTTTCGGGGCTGTGATTTAACGGCTGGTAACTGCACTTCACGCGCATAAATTTATCACTTATCGAGATGTGTTTCGGCAATTGCCACACCCAGTAATGGGTAAAAGGGTGATGATATACTTATTTATTTTAAAATACAGGATTGGCTACAACTTTTTTGAGAATCGAGTTGTCAATTTTCAGAGTAAGATGTAAGTTTCCTGAAATTGGAGTTACATTCCTGTTGGGCGGTGTAACAAACAATATATTTCGTAAACAGTAAACATCAAAAAATAGATATCAAGTTCTGTAAATATTTGAGAATCCCAAATATTATCATACATTTTTATCTCTCTGCTTAAATACTGAAAGCTCAAATATTTCAGAGCAGTTCTACATCATTTCGTTTATGAACAAGAATATAATTTCTATGTTGTTCAAGCAATGGAGAAGAAAATTCTACTCTTCAGCTTATTAATATTTCTGCCGATTACAAGACCACAATCTGGAGAAGATATTCTGAATAGCATTAATGAATTATATCAAGAAACTGCTAAATTCCAATATACAGAAAATTATAATGAATTCTACCGTGAATCGTCCTATCATGCAGGTAAAGTTATGATCTATTTTATAAGAATTGCTGCTATAATAATGACATAATAAGAATAAATGTAGAACTTATCTATAAATAATTCCTAAAATATCGGTAGATAATAATACTTCATTGATTAATATTTAATGTTTTCTTTATTGTAGTACTCGTTTAAAAAGATTCACAGTTATTCGGAATTTATTCAAAATTTAATCTCGTATTTTGCCAACGTTTTGGCTACATATCTATTTTGCTAAATAAATAATTTTTGATCAAACTGTCGTATTTCATAGTTATTTATGCAACTAGTGTTAAAGTCTCACTGTGCAATACAAGACATTTCTAACACGAGTTGTATACATTATTGTTTCTACGATCGAGCTTTAATTAATTATACTAATTTTACTAACTACATTTCAAATGTTAAAAATAATTATTCTGTACTTTAGGTTATGTAATTATATTTGTTTCGTAGTAACTATTTTAATCGCACGGCTGATATAGAGAGCGTGGGATAAAACATTTATCTTCATTTATTAAATAATATTTTCATTATGTACACATATAACTTTAAATACCTAAAGCTGTTCATATTAACTAGTATAATTTGAAAGTTCATAATCTACGGCCAATTTTCAAGCAATAGAAATAAAGAAATACCCACCTACCTAAAATCTAACTAAATAATATACTATTAAAGCACGCTGTGTGATAAACAGTAACTTTTTGCACTAAAAATGAGTACATAATAAGTAGCCTTTTGCACGATTGTAAAAACGTATTTTGTCAAAATAACTGTAAAAAATATATTAATTTTCTTAAGTAATATCAACGTGCGAAATATGTCAATTTATCATTATTTACGTTTCCATGACAACTTGTATGGCAGCGTGCCGCGAAATATATCAGGACCAAGTCATATTACACACATATTAATTATATTTGTAATCCGATAAGTTAAATAATTTTTCCTAAAACAGTTGTATTGAAAAATTGACTAATTAGTATAAATTGCCTTCAATTATTCAAATTATCATGGCCGGTTTCACCAACAAAAATTAAATTTTAAACATGGATTAAATAAATAAAAGCAAATCAAAATGACATGTCAAATGAAATCATTAACATTGCTGTCATACATTCGATTTGCATTTATTTCTTTAAACCGTGTTTAAAATTTAATTTTTGTTGATGAAACCGGGCATTAGTCTTTGATTTGATTGTTATAAAAAATGTTTTAAAATTTAATACTTTTTGATGAATAAAAAGTCTTCCAATTTGTAATAACATTCATAATTAAAATTTTGTCAAATATTAAAGTGTGAATTATGTTCGCAGGACTGTATGGAGTTTATGATTTTATCATAATCGGGGCTGGATCAGCTGGAACTATTCTAGCAAATCGTTTGTCTGAGGTACCGTACTGGAGTATCCTACTCCTGGAAGCTGGAAAAGATGACACCCTGTATACGGATGTTCCAGGCTTGGCTGGATTATTACAATTTTCGAAATTCAATTGGGCCTACCGCACTGTTCAACAATCAACTTGCTGTCTAGGTTTGAATTTATTTTAAATTAAATAAATATATCATCACGCCTTCTACCCATTATTGACCGTATTTATTTGGGATTTTTAAAGTAACCCGGTAGGTTACTTTTGTTTAATTGGTAATCCAGGACTGATCTTGAACTCTCCAACTGCCCCAGCTATTTTAGCGGGTTGGCAGGTTGTATCCGTTTGCTATCCCTTTCTAATCAACTTGTGTTCCTTGTTATCCGTGGCGACATCGCGATTTGTAATAGTATAGAGAGGTTAGAAGCTATTTTTATGAAAAACGTAAGTAATTTTATAATGATACTGATGAAAAAATTATAAAAAAATGGACAGACTTATTGAGCTGTTAGTTGCTAATGAACAAATAAAATTTTCATGTAATCCAGTGTACTTCTTCAGAGTTTATTTATTTGTATAAATAAACAAAAAATGTTGACCAAGTACTAGTAAAAGAAAGTTTAACCTAAAAAAGATAGTTAACAATGAATATTTAGAAATCTAATATTGACGTATAAAGTTTTGAACATTAATCATATAACAATATTATTTAAAGTTCAAGGTCTATACTAACAAAATTATAAATTATTTGTTTGTCGTAACAATGCATTTTTTATTTGTTTTTAACAAACATATATTTTTATCAGGTTAAGAAACAGGTTAATCTAAGCAGAAAAAGAACCAGTATTTTTTTTAATTTTAAAATTTTGATACCCTTTTTATTTTTAATTTGTGATATTAATTAAGTTTGTACAATTTTTACTTTGTGATATAATGAAAGAAGTTATATAGAAAAATATTAATTTTTAATTTATTGTAATAATACTTTTTTAATAGATTCAACTAGTTTTTTAACCATGCATAAAAGATTACATCATTTTCTCTCTTGACAAAATGTCTAATTGGTATTGAGTCGGACTGTAGATCCTGAGAACCCTGGTTCGATACCCACAGCCAACAAACAATTTTCACCAAATTAAAATTACCTCTGTAGATCCTCCTCCACTAACATCTTTGGGGGCCGTGATTTGATGGCTGGTAACCGTACTTCATGCGCATAAATATATCACTTACCGAGATCTGCTTTGGCTGAGTGCCACACCCAGTAATGGCTAAAAGGCGTAATAATATATTTATATATATTTATTTATTTACAAAATAAAAACAATTTATAATTTCGCTATTTTAGGGATGATAAACAACCAATGCAACATCCCCAGAGGAAAAGGACTGGGAGGTTCATCAACCATCAACTATATGGTATACAGTCGTGGTAACAGAGCCGACTACGATAAATTAGCCGAAGATGGAAATCAAGGATGGTCCTACGACGAAGTCCTTCCATACTTCCTCAAATCCGAGAACTCCTCATTAGTAGAAAACGTTGATGACGCATACCACAGTAAGAAAGGCACTCTACATGTTGAACACGCCCGTAATTTCGGACCTCTTGGCCAAGCCTACCTGGATGCAAACGAAGAATTAGGAAGAAAGATTCTGGATTACAACGGTGAAGACGAAATGGGATTCTC
Source organism: Pterostichus madidus (assembly GCA_911728475.2). Lineage (NCBI taxonomy): Eukaryota > Metazoa > Arthropoda > Insecta > Coleoptera > Carabidae > Pterostichus > Pterostichus madidus. The sequence continues at coordinate 42,067,470 of OU452303.1, read as the reverse complement.
CAAACTACAAACGAATACAATTAATGGAAGAAGATGTAGTGGAAATAAAGCTTTCTTACAACCAGTTTTAAAAAGGGAAAATTTACAGGTACAAAAAGGAGCTTTTGTTACTAAGTTACAAGTTAGTGGACAGAAAATCTGGGGAGTAGAATTCATGATAGAAGATCAAATATACTGCACAAGAGCAAATAAGGAAGTTATATTATCTGCAGGAGCAATTGGTTCACCTGAAATTTTAATGCGTACAGGAATTGGTCCCAAACAACATTTAGAATTTTTGGGTATAAAACCAATTGTAGATTTACCAGTTGGACAAAATCTTCATGACCATGCACTTACATTCCAGTTTTATACATCAAATTTCACTGATCCAAGTATAAAACCTGTTGATAAAATGGTTGAAGAATACCTCAATGGTTATGGTATGTTATCGGTTCCAGGAAATTTTCAATCAGTAGGTTTTATCAACACTAAGGATAAATCTTCTACAGCACCAGATATTGAACAATTACTTAGTACCAGTTTTGATTTGCATGACCCATTCTTTTTAAAAGCATTTAACTTTAAAAATGAAATAACCCAAGCTCTTAGTAAACCGTTTACTTCCCCTGCCGTGTTGTCTCTACATGTTCTCCTGCATCCGAAATCTCGAGGAAGTGTTACTTTAAGATCTAAGAATTGTTTTGATCATCCCTTAATTGACTTGAACTACTTTTCCCAACCAGATGATCTTGACGTGCTAGTTAGTGGAATGAAAGATTTCTTCGCTGTTATTAAGACTGAAGCAATGCAGAAATTTAATATGAGTATTCCATACAATCCAATTCCGCAATGTCCTGAAGAATATCTTTCTGATGATTATTTAAAATGTCTGGTACGTCATGTATCCACTACTTCCTTTCATCAGGCTGGAACTTGTAAGATGGGACCTAAAAGTGATCCAGAAGCTGTTGTTAATTCTGAATTGTTGGTTAAGGGATTTAAGAATCTAAGAGTAATCGACGCAAGTATATTTCCGAATCCTCTTTCGGCTCATACGAATGCTCCCACTTACATGGTTGCAGAAAAGGGTAGTGATTTAATTAAACAACATTGGGCTTGGTAAATTATAATTTGACGATTACATAATAAATGGTACATGATTTTTTTTATTGGTTACTTATTCTAGATTTTATGTTTGTGTTCAACAATGCGAGGGCAGGGTGAAAAGTCCCTGAAAAATGAAACAAGAAATGATTTATTTGGTCAAAACATATTTTATTTCTCAACATAATCTCATTGTAGCTCGATACACTTCGTCCAACGTTTTTCTAATTTTTCGATCCCTTCCAAATAATACGATTTTGGCAATCCTTCAAAATAAGCGTTTGTCTCAGAGATGATCTCATCGTTGGAGCCAAATCTCTTTCCGCCGAGCCATGGTTAGGTGGAAGAACAGCTTTTAGCTGAACCTCGCCATTGACAGATTGTCAATAAAGTTATATTATTATTATTTCTTCAAGTTTGAAAATAGATAAAAATCGCAGGGGGGCAAATCTGGAGAATATGGTGGATGACGAACCAATTCGTAGCACAATTCATGCAATTTTGCCATTGAGACTGCGGACCTGTGCGCCGGTACGCTGTCCACAATGCGGCATCCATCTGGCAGACAGCTTTCTCATATCCAAAAATTTATACAAAATGTTCCGTACCCGTTCGGTTGAGATGCTCATAGCCTCAGCAACCTCGTTCACTTTAACTCGGCGATCGTCCAATATCATACCATGGATTTTATCGACGATTTTTGGTGTTGTAACCTCAATTGGACGACCAGAACGTTCGGCGTCCTTTGTAGTCATACTACCACAACGAAAATCAGTAAACCACTTGTGAATCGTTCCAATCGATGGTGAGGAGTTCCCATAATGTTTAACAAGCGATGCTTTGGTTTGCGTAATGTGTTTACCACGCAAGAAATAATGTTTAATCAAGACGCGAAATTCACTTTTTCCATGTTTTCTAAAATCTTCAAGGTTGCTTGCTTTCGATAGGTGTCAAAACAGAACTGAATGACGTATCAGTCTGAAAATTTTAATGCGTTCTAGTTAAAGATGGTACATCACAAATGTCACATGAGATTTGAGATTGTGGTGTCATCTGTTTTATTTTTCAGGGACTTTTCACACCCCTCGTAGGTAAGATGTAAAAATAATAAATATTGTATAATAAATATTTGTTGTTGTTGTTGATTTCTATTTTGATTTACAACTGACCAAAGAGGTAATTCATTGTATAATTTGACATGTAATTTATTGTTCAATGTTTAAATTTGTTTTCTGATGGGGTATGCAAAAATAAATTGAATACATTTTGACAACGTAAAATAAACGGTGCATAGATTAAACCGAAATATAATGATTAAAATGAGTTCTTCTAATCTACAACATTGATTGTTTTATTGATGTGTCAAGTAATTGTTCAGTTAATTGAGTTCTAAGAATTAGGAACTTACGTAGAATTGATGATAATCGAGCGATTATTAAGATAAGAACTAAGACTATTAAATATTTGTAGACAAGAAAATTTCAGGTTATGTTTTTGTAGGAGGAGTTTTATCTCAAGTAAATATTAAATAATTATGTTATATGCAAGAGAATATAAGAAGATCAAGAATACGGGAGTGATCCCCCCAAAGTAAAGGATCGAGAGAGCTTCGAAAAGAGGCGGTTCAACCCCACAATGGGGTGTAAAACCACGATGTATGTATGTATATGTTATGCGCAATCGTGCTTTTGCGGTGAACTTTTGAACTTCAATGTTAGAGTTAACAGCAAACAATGGAGTTAAAATCAATAACTCTAATTAATTCATGGCATAATTACTTGAAATGTGGTTTCTGCTTTTTTTCAAGGTTGTAATATGTGTAAAGCCTTCATATGTGAAGTGTAAGCACAATAATATTGACATCTGAAATGTGAAGAACTATTCAATAATAAAGAAATATAATAAACATAAGTTGTAGCAGGTATATTAATTAGTATAAATGTGTTAAAAGCTCATTTAAATAATTATTAATAATTAAAAGTGTAATTATAATCACAATGAAATTTGATTAATGTAAGTAAACAGTTATTAATGTTATTCTTTTCACGTGCAGTTTTTTACGAATAATACATTTTTATTATATGAAATAATAACTTTTTTAAAAGCAATGTATTAAAAATTACAACAGTGGTTCTTAATCTGGGGATAATTAACAGTTTGATAATTATTAAATATAACTAGCTAGCTATCTACTATCAGGGAAATTCAATACTGAAATTAAAATAAGTAAATAAATATATCATAACGTCTTCTACCCATTACTGGGTGCGACACTTATCTGCCGAAGCAGATCTCGGGATGTGATATATTTTTGCGCGTGAAATGCGGATACCAGCTGTCAATTCACCGCCTCCAAAGATGTTAGTGGAGGGGGAGCCACAAGAGTAGTATTAATGTGGTGAAAATGTTTGTCGACAGTGGGAATCGAACCATGGTATTCAAAATGACATTACACGTAGCTAAAATTACCATTTTCGAGGGCGCTAAAGGATTTTGCGGACAAGGTGCACACAATATTAACAAATATGTAATTACAAATTTTATTGTTTTTAAACAGTTTAATTCATTGTAAACAGAAATGTGTCTTTTATATCATTACAAATCAATTATTTTGTAATCGTAAAAATATCTGATATAACTGTCATTAGACGTATTCCATTTGCCATTTGGATCAGATTTAACTTTCATTTACTGAACCAGATCATTTATTTATTTCGCTGGTTCACTTCCCAGACTTTATTTCTAGTACTAGAATTACTGCTTCTAATGTACTTTGAAGTAATTCACCCCAATAAATGCATTAGTTTGCTTAGATTAGTTCATTAGTCATGTTGTCTAATTTAACTGAACTGATTTAAGTGAACCAAGTGATAAATGGAATAATGGCAACTATCACGAGTCAAAATGACTTTCGGTTTAACGGCTGTCACTATAGCAACGGCCGCGAAATCCAATTTCCAATGATTAGTTCGCGTTCGGTTGCAGAAAAAAAGATTTGTTTTTATTGCTATTTGTACAAATAACTATTGCGCGTTAAGTGCTGTTCCAACTGTCAAGTCATGCAGATTTTACAGGGCGCGGGAATCGAACTCGAGCTCTCAAATTCAGAGTTCGACGTTTTGCCATTAAGCCATATATCCCAGAATTTAAAAAGATTACGAACCACTGAATTACAACCTAATTTAAATGTTACAAACAACTGTAATAATATGTCGAAATAGTTAAATTGAATTTAATTTGCTTTATCTATCTGTTATTCGTTCTGTTTACGAGCACAATATGCAATGATTACAGTGCATTCCAATTTATTTATTTCGTTGATATGATTGGGTACCCATTATCATATCATGAGACTTAAATATAAATGCTTCCTTTTTTATTTATCGCTAACACACAGTTCACTGAGATATTTGTGATGCTAATATGATTACTTCGTATCTTATAGTGCTGCTAACAAGTACTTGAGCTGTGATTTAATAATATAATGTAAGTGGATTATTAATTTTTGTTTATATTTCTGTGGACGATGAAGTAAAAAGAATGGTTTTCTAATATTTAAATAACTAATGCTCGTTTGCATCAACGAAATTTAAATTTTACGTTTGACATAAACTGACAAAAGCAATATAAATATCTCCATATGTTATTTTATTTCGATTTGCTTTTATTTATTTAAGTTTCGTTGGTATAAACGAGCATCAGATAATCTGTATTATTTATTTATATATTTAGTTATTTGCGCATTAAGGGTGTAAAAGTGTTTTTTTGGCCGAATTTGAGGTTAGCAAATCAGATGAGGCTAAATAAGAATTATCCAATAGAAATGCATAACAAAAATCCATATTTTTAGATAGCTATCACAAAAAGTTTTTTATTAAAAAATAAATTTCGTGTCTAATTGATTCATAAAATAAATAAATATAAATATATATCACACCTATTACTCATTACTGGGTGTGGCACTCTGCCGAAGCAGATCTCGGTAAGTGATAAATTTATGCACGTGAAGTGCGGTTTCCAGCCGTTAAATCACAGCCCCCAAAGATGTTATAGTTGCGGAACCACAGGGGTAATTTTAATGTGGTGAAAATGTTTGTCAGCTGTAGAAATCGAACCAGGGTTCTTAGGATTCACAGACCGACTCTATACCACTGAGCTATCTTCTCCATCTAATTGATTCATAAAATCAATAAATAAATAAATATATCATCGCGCTATTTATCCATTACTGGGTGTGGCAGTCTGCCGAAGCAGATCTCGATAAGTGATATATTTATGCGCGTGAAGTGCGGTTATCAGCCGTTAAATCACAGCCCCCAAAGATGTTAGTAGTGGCGGAGCTACAGGCGTAATTTTAATGTGGTGAAAATGTTTGGCAGCTGTAGGAATCGAACCAGGGTTCTTAGGATTCACAGGCCGACTCGATATCACTGAGCTATCTACCTCTTCTAATTGATTCACGTAACGTGTGCTTTGTTGCTATTTGGAAAATAATTAACAAATAAAATAACTACACTAATTAAATAATAAATAAATAAAATAAATATATCATCACGCCTTCTACCCATTACTGGGTGTGGCACTCTGCTGAAGCAGATCTCGGTAAGTGATATATTTTGCGCGTGAAGTGCGGTTACCAGTCGTCAAATCACGGCCCCCAAAGATGTTAGTGGTGGAGGAGCCACAGGGGTAGCTTTTTGAAATTATGAAAATTGTATGTCGCCTGTGGAAATCGAACCAGGGTTCTCAGGATTCACAGGCCGACTTCATACCACTGAGCTAGCCACCTCATACTACACTAATTAATTTGATAAATAAGAAATTGCAATAGAGTCAGCGGCAACGAATTCTTAAATATTTGCCCGAAATTTATGAAACTGTAAAGTGTTCGAAAATAAATATTAAATTTATTTGAGACACACGGTATATGAACATCTTTTCTGTTTTGTAGTTTTATTTGATAATAAAATTATTTTAAATTTTTGAAACTTGTAATTGGCGAATAATTTAAAATTATAAATAATTATTTTGCTAACTACTAAAAAACTAGATAATGATATAATTGAAACATTCAAAATGTGGCAAATAATAGTCTGTTTAAAGAAAAAAACAACTAACAGTTCTAAAAATAAAGCAGGAAGATCTATTTTGAGTCCATTTGACATTTGTCGCGTTGCGTTCGTTTTGTAAAGATATTTATAAATAATTGTCAGCACAGATCAGTTCAAGAATGCCAGGAGAATGGAAAAGACCAGAATCTGTTCCATACCCTGAAACATGGATTCGATCCCATGGAAAACGAGAAATAAATGGAAAAATTCCCAAGTTCTGGATTCAAGACATTCCTGAGGACATGTTTGGTACCGCTGCAGATTTTATGTGTTCCAATTATGTTTATGAGGAACCTCTTTGCAAATTTTCAAGTAGGTTACACATTTAATTAACTTAATTTTACTGTATTTCCAAGTTGTTTGTACGAAATAAAATACGATGTGTTTATTAGATTTTGCTGACGATATATTGTCCGTGGAGGAGAATAGACAATGTTGGAAAATAATTGCATTGGAAAAATTAGGATTAATGTGCTTTATGGAAAATCCTAATCCTAATGGAAAACCAATTGTTGCTGGAGTCAACATGACTTGTATGAAAACGAGGCAAGAATCATTTCCAGATGTAACTAACATTTAATTTATCTTTTACACAATATAGTAACAATGTTAAGTTTAATTTGTCCAATATTTGTTTATTTGGAACATATTCTTATTATGCAGATAAAGGTATACATACAGTGTTTCGAATTCAAAGTAGTCGAATTTGAATAAAAACAAAATATTGTTTCGATTTATAAAATATAAGTATAGGGCTCGTATTCTTGAACTCTTGCGAATAAAATTACATACGAATGATGATTGAAACCGTAGCATTTATGTTGATTTTGACATAAGCTGTATTCCATTTGCAACTTGGTTCACTTGAATCAGTTCAGATAAATTCGGCACATGACTAAATAAACTGAATTAAGCAAACTGATGCACTTATTGGGGTGGATTACTTCAAAGTAAATAGGAATGTGTATTTTTAGGACTGGAAATAAAGTCAGCGAAGTAATCCAGCGAAATAAATAAGTGATTTGGTTCAGTAAATGTATAGCTGTATTCCATTTGCCACTTGGTCCACTTAAATCAGTTCAGATAAATTAAACAACATGACTAAATGATGGCTAGCACAGTGATATGAAGTCGGCCTGTGGATCCTGAGGTCCCTGGTTCGATTCCCACAGGCGACAAATTTTCATAATTTGAAAAAGCTATCTCTGTGGCTCCTCCACCACTAACATGTTTGGGGGCCGTGATTTGACGACTGGTAACCGCACTTCACGCGCAAAATATATCACTTACCGAGATCTGCTTCAGCAGAGTGCCACACCCAGTAATGGGTAGAAGACGTGATGATATATTTATTTATTTATTTACTAAATGAACGGAATTATGCAAACTGATGTACTTATTGAGCAGAATTACTTCAAAGTAAATTAGAAACAGTAATTCTAGTACTGGAAATAAAGTCAGCGAAATAAATAAGTGATCTGGTTCAGTAAATGTAAGTTAGATCTAATCTAAATGGCAAATGGAATACGCCTTATGTTAGGTCTGATCCAAATGGCAAATGGTATACGCCTATAAATTCAATGATTTTAGGAATGTCGCTATGGTTTCAATCATAATTCGTATATAAAGGCTCTAGCCGGATAAGGGGGTTTTCCGGCCCCCGACTCCGATTCGTCTGAGATTTGGTCCACGTATTCGAATTGGAAAAAGAAAAATTTCCACCAAATATGAGCTTGAAATACCAATTTCACAAATAGTTCTTTTTCCAATACGAATACGTGGGAAAAATCTCAGGCGAATCGGAGTCGGGAGCCGGAAAACCCCCTTATCCGACTAGAGCCTTTGTTCGCATGAGTTCAAAAATAGGGCCCCTGAAACTTAGTATCTTGGTTAAACTAACAAGATGTGGATAGTTTGCAGGAGAAAAACTTAAATTAATGGTGGACACAGTCAACATATTGTATGATAAGAAAAACACCTTTGATATGATTGGAGAAGACCAGTATTTGAGCGCAATTGGAATGTCAGTGTTACCTGAATTTAGGGGACAAGGTATTGGAGAACAACTTTTACTTGCCAGGTAACTATAAATAAATCAATAGGAAGTAAATATGTAATAGTTATTTATGTACCAAGGGTAAAAACAGGCGTTTCTGGCCCCTAGTATGGTTATTAGCACAAGGCCCAAAGCGCCGAGGGCTAATAACATGCTCAGGGTCAGAAACGCTAATTTCACCCGTGGTACATACAATTTTTTATGCACAACAAAATAACATTTAATTATATTAAATAATAATATTATATGGGATGGCTAGCACAGTGGTATGAAGTCGGCCTGTGGATCCTGAGGTCCCTGGTTCGATTCCCACAGGCGACAAATTTTCATAATTTGAAAAAGCTATCCCTGTGGCTCCTCCACCACTAACATGTTTGGGGGCCGTGATTTGACGACTGGTAACCGCACTTCACGCGCAAAATATATCACTTACCGAGATCTGCTTTAGCAGAGTGCCACACCCAGTAATGGGTAGAAGGCGTGATGATATATTTATTTATTATAAAAGATTAAAATATGTACGTAGGTTATATGTCAAAATGACATTTTGCAGAATCAAATATTCACAATAAACAAAAATTTAAAACAGGCGTTTCTGGCCCGTAGTATGATTATTAGTACGAGGCGCAAAAGGCCGAGGGCTAATAATATGCTCAGGGTCAGAAACGCTTATTTCACCCGTGGTACATACAATATTTTATGCACAACAAAATAACATTTAATTACAATGTTCAAAAGATTAAAATATGTACATACGTTAGATGTCAAAATGACATTTTGCAGAATCAAATATTCACAATAAATAAAAATTGTAATTTTATATATGTATCTACAGGTATTATTTCTTTTTGGCCCATGGGCCAAAAAGGAGTGTTAAGCCCGCTCTTTAGGGCTAAAACACATGCTTTTCGGCCCATTTGTGCATAAAAGATATTTAATATTAAGAAACAGAATAATATATAATATCGCACTTTATACATGACATGAATCAATTAATTTTAAATAACAATTTATAACTTTTTGTGATAGCGGCCTAAAAAGTGTTGTGTGCACCTCGGTGAGAAAGTTCTTTTTTAGCATCATTTGATTTTCTAACCTTGCCTTTCGTCTCGGTAGCAAACTTCAGATTCAGCAAAAAACAAAACATACTTTTACAGCCTTAATACACAAATAACTATTTCACAATTCAAATGACAATTCGTAGAAAAAAATCAACATTTGTTGTTTGCAAAGCTAGGGTAATTGTAAACATTACATAACAATGAATATGAGTAATATTTATTTGATTTTTCTTATCTGAAGATGAAGTATTATAAAAAATATATTGTCTAGTGATAAATTAAAATCTTTCTCAGATTTTTTATCTGATAATTCATTAATGGGATGGCTAGCTCAGTGGTATGAAGTCGGCCTGTGGATCCTGAGGTCCCTGGTTCTATTCCCACAGGCGACAAATTTTCATAATTTGAAAAAGCTATCCCTATGGCTCCTCCACCACTAACATGTTTGGGGGCCGTGATTTGACGACTGGTAACCGCACTTCACGCGCTAAATATATCACTTACCGAGATCTGCTTCAGCAGAGTGCCACACCCAGTAATGGGTAGAAGGCGTGATGATATATTTATTTATTTTATAATTCATTACAATGTTACACGTAGTTTTTATCAATGCAAATTAAAAATAGTTATTATTTTAACGGATTAGCACATTCAATTTGTTATTCAATGTTGAAGTGCATGAAACATTAATTAATTATAGATAAATAGTTCTGATTAAAAAAAAAACGCAAATGTACTTGATGAGTACATGTAATTAATATTTAATGGACATTTAATTGATTACATTAATCAAATATCCAACTGAAATTATCAATCAATGTATTAAAAAATTAATAATATTTGAATGTATACTTTCGAAATTAATTAATTTTGTATGTAGATATGTCTATGAAGCTATGATTATTTTAATAAACTTAAGTTAATAATAAGACAGTTTCTGCAGATTGCAGCAGAGTTCTCCACTATTTAATTAAATTTTGGATGGTTTTAAGGACACCATTGTGCAAAGCGGTTGGTTTAAAAGCAACATTCACGGTTTTCACTTCGTCAGCTTCGCAGAAATTGGCTGACCGAACCGGCTTCAAAGACGTGGTTTCCATCCCGTATGAAGATATCCAAAAACTCGATCCCAGGTTTAAATATCCAGGCATCACCGAACATACGAAGAATATACGATTAATGTATAAACTAGTTTAAGTAGGAGTTATACTTTTATAAGTTTTTCATAAGTAGTACAAGAAATAATTGACAAAGTACCAAGTGATTTATCAAACTAAGATTTATTTGAAATATGAAGATATTATTATGTCTTAAGACTCTTTTAGGCCCTTTTTTTAAATTAAAAAAAAAAGAGTTCTAAAAATTCTTCAAATAAAAATTTTAGAAAACAACATTTTCTATCACTCTTATTTGAGGTATTTTTAAATGTTTAATACCAGAAAATATACAGGGTGGTTTTGTACTTCGGGAAAAATGTAAAGGTATATATATATCTTCGACAATACAGTATATCATGTAGTATTTAGTTTTTGCTGAATTATTGAAACATCCTGTTTGACAGCGAAAAATGTCAAATATATATATGTAATATAATTAAAATATATAAGCTAGTCACAATGTTGCCAAATATAGTTTTTTGCTTATTTAAATATATCTGTTAAATAAAGTTAATTTTACATGTAATACTAATTTTAATCTCAACAAGAAAAAATAAATATATTGCAGATCTCAGTTAGTAATATATTTTGCGGTAACCAGGCGTCAAATCACGGCCCCTAAATAAGTTAGTAGAAGGAAAGCCACGAGGTAGTTTTAATGTGGTAAAAAAAATCAGAAAACGAATCAAAAAGATAAGAAATTAAGGGAATGACGGCCTGCGCTTGTTTTGGAAAATGAATTTCACACAACTGTAGGTAAACACTCAAGTATTCTGTACTTGTCTTAAATCATCAGATTCAACCCACCATTAATCTTCGTAAAACGTCGAGTTGATGATAATCGATCGATTATTAAAATAAGAACTCTGAATGTAATAGTCATTTATGTATCAAGGGTGAAGAAAAGCATTTCTGGCCCGTAGCATGATTAGGGCTAATAACATGCTCAGCGTCAAAAATGCTAATTTAATTTAATTTTATATTTAAAAGAATAAAACAGGTACATTTATATGTCAAAATGACATTTAGCAAAATCAAGTATTCACAATAAACAAAAATTGTTATTTTATTTATATATCCATTCGAAATTATTTTATTATGGCCCTAGGGCCAAAAACAAGTGTTTAAGCCCGCTTTTGATGGTTAAAACACATGAATTACAGCCCGGTTGTGCACAAAATATTTGTGGTGTAGACAGGTTAATTTTTTTTGATGTTTGAATTAAGTTAATTACTAAATCATAATTGCTACGCATCAGAGGTTTCCGGATTTTAACACTAAGTGAATCCGATAGTTATGGCGCATTGGTCAAGGACGGTGACATGAATGTTAAGGATTAACAATGTCAAAAAACTGCGCGAGGTTTAAGAAGTTATGTCTGATTCGTTCATGACCATTCAACAGACACAACTCACAACTTCCTTGCCATTGAAAGTACATGTTGAACTTGAACTTGAATATTAAATTTAATAACAAATAATGGAGTAAAAAATTAATAACACTAAATAATTTATATTTAATTTCTTGACTTGTGGTTTCCTCTTTTTGTCTGCAAGTACAAATCTTTCATAGACGAATTGTAAGCTTGATGATATTGACATATAAAATCTAAAGAACTATTTAATAATAAAGAAAGATAATAAACTAATAATCAAAAGTTGTAGCAAGTATACTGGTATAAAAGTGTTAACAGTTCGTTCTAATAATTAATAATAATTAAAAGTGTGATGTTAACTGCAATGAAACCTGATAATTGTAAGTAAACAGTGATTAATTAAATATAACATTTCATTTTTTCACTTGCGGTTTTAAACAACTTTTTATTTTTACTACGTAAAATAATTAGTTGCATATCAATGACTTCCTTTCTACAAACAGTATTAAAAGTAGGCTTTTTAATGGTTGTTTAACGTGTTCAAAATGACATTTTATAGCACATGTGTTCAAAGTTAACATTTAAAAAAGTGGCCAAACTATTTGGTTTACTTATTGACAGAGCTGAGTAAGCTACTTAAAAAAGTAGCTAAACTACAGCTGCAGCTATTATTTAAAAAAGTAGCTAAGCTACAACTACAGCTATTTTTTTTTAAAGTAGCTGAGCTACAGCTATAATCTATATTTTGTAAAATATAGCTAAGCTACAGCTAAAAGCGTTCGTTAAAGTAGCTGTCAAATTTTAAAGCTACTTTTTTCAATTACTGTGACTTAATTAAATTTGCTATTGTCATATGATCAGTTGATCAGTCTTTTGTTATAATGACTGTTAATTTACTATTATATATATATATATATATATCATCATCACGCCTTCTACCCATTACTGGGTGTGGCACTCTGCCGAAGCAGATCTCGGTAAGTGATATATTTAGCGCGTGAAATGCGGTTACCAGTCGTCAAATCACGGCCCCCAAAGATGTTAGTGTTATTTACTATTATGCACATAGATATAAAAAATCGCAAATGGACAAATGTACTGTTAATTTTTGATGCTATAATTTTTATTCATATCGGAATAAATTAACAGTCACATTAACAGAAGACTCCTAAACAGTCAATGTTTAGTTAATTTAATATTTAATACAAAAGTAGGATAGGTTAAGAACAAGTGAAAAATAAAATATGTTAATAGATTTTAAACTATATAATAACTTGTTATCCTACAGTTATAGAAAACAATAAAGAAGGTACAATTCAAATACAAAACAAAAATAAATAGGTATTTCTTACTAAACAGTGGTAGCTTTAAGCTACAAAAAGTAGCTTTAAGCTACAAAAACTAGCTTTAAAAGTAGCTTCAGTTGTTCTAACAATATTTTTAATCTAATAGAAAAAAAAATAGTTCGCTACAAGCTACAGCTATATTTTTCACATTTAGCTAAGCTACAGTTAAGGTAAATGTAGCTAAGGTAGTAGCTAAGCTACAAAAGTAGCTAGCTACTGCCCAGCTCTGCTTATTGAAATATATTTAGTTTTTTTCTTTTTTTTTATATATTTATATATACGGTACAATCTTACTTTTATTTGTTATATTTACGCAATGTGTTTGTGTGTTTTTTACAACATTTTTTGAATTATTTTGTACATTTAAAAAATTACAATTAGATTAGAAGTAATTTTATTATTGAGTAAAGTATAGATAAATTCCAAATTTTTCGTCAATACATGCCAAGAGAACATTCTCAGTAATAATATAACAAGAGAGTGAGAATAAATTGAAAATAATTTGACAGATCTTTCGAAAACTTGTTGCCAGAAAATAGTCACGAAAGCCCGAAGGGCTTGAGTGGCTATTGCCAAATGGCAACAAGTTTGAGAAAGATACTGGAGAATTATTGTCTAATTTATCCAACTCTCGAGTGATATTTAATTAGATTATTTTTTGACTTAACAGTTGAGGTCGATTCATCCAACTTAAAAAATTTTGAACTGAGTCCATATCGATTGATTACTTATTAATGTATTCTTGGAAGTTGTTTCCAAAATTTGTTGGTGTATTTCTGTATCTAAAATACAATTAAATAGATTTTTTTCACACAATTTACTTGACGCGTTGACAGTATTAAATAATTATTTGACAACTACCTATCATTTGTCACAAACAAAAAGCATCTACAGAGATAATTCTCGGGAATTATCACAAGAGCATAATTCTCAGTATAATAATGACAGGATTGGTTAAAACGCAGACACGTGACATACAATGAAGCATTTCATTGGTTTTGAGGAACGTCAAAAAATAATCAGTAATAATATAACAAGAGAGTGAAAATAAATTGAAAATAATTTGACAGATCTTTTGAAAACTTGTTGCCAGGCAATAGTTACGAAAGCCCGGTTTTTTTGTTTCCGATATTAAACGACTCACGGCAAAATTAGCAGATTCCTCTACATTAAAAAAAGGTTGATATATTGTTATATTGTTTGATTCTTAACTTGTTATGTAAATAGCTGTTTATACGTTTTAAAATTTACGTATTACATATTACAAAACTGGTTCTTAATATGAGGGTAATTAACAGATTGATAATTACTAATTACAATCTAATGTCTCGTGCACACGGGAAAACTTTTTAGAATGAAGAAGAAGTCGGGAAAATTTATTGAAAATTAGCGGCGCCTGCAAGAAAGATTTTGTGGAAAATAACTAATTTTATGTTTGTAGTATTTTACTCATTTTATATCAAAGCGTAACTGATAGATTTTCAAGAAACTTTTTTGACTTCTTCTTTCTGAAAAGTTCATTGTAAAGGAAGAGAATTACAGGGTGTAAATCGATTTGTAGAACGCGGGAATCGAACTCGAGCTCTCAAATTCACAGTCCGACCTGTCCGACCTGTAGTCACTGAACCATATAATCCAGAATTAAAAAAAAAGTTTGATAAAGATTAAGAATCACTGAATTACAACAATTGTAATTATATTTTGAAATCATTAACGTTAATTTTATTTGCTTTTTGAATCAGCTTCCAGTTAAGAATCCTAAGTAAATAAGCAACGGCGATCATAGATTCTCTAATACATAAATACATAAATATATCATCACGCTTTTTACCCATTACTGGGTGTGGCCCTCTGCCAAAGCAGATCTCGATAAGTGATATATTTATGCGCGTGAAGTGCGGTTACCAGCTGTCAAATCTCGGTCCCCAAAGATCTTAGTGGTGTGGGAGCCACTAAGGTAATTTTATTGTGGTGAAAATGTTTATCGGCTGTGGCCATCGAACCAAGGTTCTCAGGTTCCATAGGCGGACTCGATACTACTAAGCCTCCTACCCCATAATGATAGACTTTGAATCGAGTATCCGAACCTAAATATTAATCAATTCCTACTTTAAAAAATAACAATTTCTTGATCATTTAGGAAAACAAGTACTATCACGTATCCAATATCCTTTAAACGCAATATAATTGACCTCATTTCTACATATTTTTATTTTTTGTATAATTTATAGTTTATCATATTTTTTCAAAACATATTTGAATATTATTTCGAATATTAAGTTAAAATTTTTAGTTTTCAATAAAAAATTGTTATGGTATACAAGACACAGCCCAGCTCTTATTAATATTGTAACAAGAATATTGTGCGAAAACAATTATTGTTAACAACGTATAGATAGAAAATACCATTTCAAAATTATTTACAATTCTTATATCGCAGTAACTTGTTATGCGCAAAAAAAATGTTAGAAAATAGGTATCATAGTCACCGGTTCTCGCAAAAAATCAAAATACGTGTTTTTCTCAGAAAATTTAATAATTTTTTTTAATAATGAGATAATCTCTATTATTACAATTTTTGCGTGTGACAAGGTTGCCTCTATTACAAAAATAATACATTTTTATTAAATAATTTATGTCACGTGTAGAGTACTTTGCTGGACAATGATTGACAAAATAATTAGGTAACCGTAAATAAGTTAAAACGTACAAATCAAAATTAAATAACCATATTAATTAATTTGTTCAACAATAAAATGAGCAAAAATCGATAATGAGTTTTAAATATTCTACCTGAAATTTGTAAAGCTGCAAGTATCCCAAACAAAATAATAAATTAGCTACCTAAACACACTAATGGCAATGGAGACTGTAAGGTAGAATTTAACATAGGCAGGGCCGGATTTACGTGTTAGCAAAATAAGCAGTGGTCTGGGGTCCCACATACTGAAAGCCCCGAGAAAATAAATCATAAAATATTTGTGTCTGTAAATTATTAATATAAAATAAATAAAAAGGCTTCACGAGCTGATGATGAGCTAATTTTTAGCTCGAAACGTCCATACAAAATAAAAAAAAGTAATATTGGATTCCTGAAGCCTCTTTATTTATTTTTGATCCATTTTAAATATTCATTATCTGTAAATAATATTCTGATTGAATATTTTATTGCATTACACAATTTTTATTTAACAAAAATTAATTAATATTAAATTAATCTAAATAATTTATACGTATTAAATTTTGTAAATGAATGTATAAATTGTTTACACTTTCCTTCAAATTCTCAGACTGATGACATTTGTTTTTTGGTTTACAACTTAAAAAATCAAATAATTTGCATATTTTTATTTACATTATGAAGAGTTGTTTTAAATTCATTATTACCTACATATTTTAAGTTTTGTGTTGGTATACCTGATTGTCAAATTCAAATATGTCAAATAAACTATAATTGTAATTTGATTACTTGTCATTGACAAACTTTATTTTACCTTTGTTTATAAAAATGTTTTTTTACAATAATACCTAATTGGGAAAACATTAACCTAAAAAAATTTATCAAAAGATGTCATGTTGACAGTAACGAGGTTTGCCAATTAAACAAGATAGCCAACTCAAATATATAAAGTATATAAAAAAATAATGTAAAATTTTTTAAAAATTGTTTGGAAGAGGGGCCCCACCAAAATGTTATGGTTATGAGCTCCGCAATACCTAAATCCGGCCCTGGACAGATTTAAATAAAAGGAACACTTAACTACACCATAATTAGTTGCCGGACACATTTTATTTGCAAAAAACTGATTCCCCATATAAATGCATATTTTTCTATTTGTTTGAGACACACGGTATATGAACATCTCTTCTGTTTTGTAGTTTAATTTGATTTAAAAGCAGCAACATAAATGCTGAAATTATTTTGCATTTTTAAATCTTAAAACTGACGATTAATTTAAAATTATTAATAATAATTTTGGCAATTATTAAGAGACTGTATTCTAAATTTTAGAACAAACAACAATTAGATTAAAAAAAAATACTAATAGCTCTAAAAATAAAGCAGAACAGATCTATTTTTTGTCTATTTTGACATTTGTTCGTTTCGTTCGTTTTGTAATTATAAATAATTGTCACACAGTACAGAACAGTCCAAGAATGTCAGGAGAATGGAAAAGACCAGACACTGTTCCTTATCCGGCAACATGGGTTCGATTCGATGGAAAACAACAAAAAAATGGAAAAATTCCCAAGTTCTGGATTCAAGACATTCCTGAGGACATGTTTGGTACCGCTGCAGATTTCATGTGTTTGAATTATGTTTATGAGGAACCTCTCTGCAAATATTCAAGTAAGTTCAACATTTAATTAACTTAATTTTATTATGAATTTTGAGTTATTAAGCCGAAAATATTGTTTAAATAAGGAATCAAATAAATGATCCAGGAGTATTGGATAAAATGGCTTTATTAATAATGTTAAATTATTAATTGAATAATAATGACAACAATTATTATTAAATTAATAATTTAACATCATTAATAAAGCCATTTTATCCAATACTCCTGGATCATTTATTTGATTCCTTATTTAAACAATATTTTCGGCTTAATAACTCAAAATTCATAATAAAATTAAGTTAATTTAATAATAATTGTTGTCATTATTATTAAATTAATAATTTAACATCATTAATAAAGCCATTTTATCCAATACTCATGGATCATTTATTTGATTCCTTATTTAATTTTATTATATTTTCATATTGTTTGTATAAAGTAAAATACGATGTCTTTGAATAGATATAACTGACGATATATTGTCTGTGGAGGAAGGCAGACAATCTTGGAAAATAATGGCATCGAAAAAATTGGGATTCATGTGCTTTATGGAAAATCCTGATCTTAATGGAAAACCTATCGTTGCTGGTGTCAACATGACTTGTGTGAAAACCAGAAAAGAATCATCTCCAGATGTAAGTAAAATCTAATTTATTCTTTGCGCAAAATTCTTATTTACTATGTAGAAACAATGTTTGGTTTAACTTATATAATATTTGTTTATTTGAAACGAATTCATCTTATGCAGATATAGGTACATATACAGGGTGATTCATAACGTACGGAAAATATTAAAAGTGTAGTGAATAATGTCTTTTCATTAACAAACTTTTACAAACTATAGCAGTTAATTATGTTTTAAATAGAAATTGGTAATAATTGTACGGAACTAGGAAAAGAGGAAGACCAAGAGCAAGATGGAGGGACCAAGTTATAAAGGACATACAAGAAATGAAAGTGAAAAATTGGATGGAGAGAACAAAGGATAGGACCGAATGGAGGCAGATTGTTATGGAAGCCAAAGCTCATAATGGGCTGTAGCGCTACAGAAGAAGAAGAAGAAGAAGAATTGAAAGTTAATTGAACAATGTTTAGTTAAAAAAAAATTATGTATCATAAAAGTTAGGGCTATTTATTTTTTTCTTTTATTGCTCAAAAATTGCTGCTCACATGGTTGGAAGCCACTTAATAACAAAAACACAACTAGAAAACAAGTTACCGTCGAAATTTATTTGAATGTCAATTTATTTCAACATTAAATTTGAATGTTAAGTGCAAAATTGATAAAACGTAGAGTAACGAGGAATACATAGACATGATTACGGTTTATGGAGCTGCTGAAGGAAGCGTAACACACACAAGGCGTATGTATTTCGAAAAAACACTAAAAAAGACATCGATAAATTAAAGTAACAGAAAATTATCAGATTTTGTCAGAAACTATTTCTATGCAAAGAAGAACTAATTCTTCCCTATTATTTTCAGCGGTATTTAATAAGTGGGCGTTAATTTATAAGAACTTTAATTTGCTATATATTTTTCGGTATGGAGTTTTTATCAAAAGTTTATTAAGGAAAAGAAATTATTTTGGTCCTTTCTAGGTACACTTTCAATCTTTTCCGAACGTTATGAATCACCCCGTATAGTGTTTGAAATTTTGAGTAGCTGAATTTGAATACAAAGAAATTATTGTTTCTATTTATAAAACATTAATTCTTGGCTAAACTAACAAGATTGGATAGTTTGCAGGACAAAAATTAAAATTAATGGTGGACACAGTCAACGTATTATATGATACGAAAGAGACCTTTGATATGATTGGGGAAGACCAGTATTTGAGCGCAATTGGGATGTCAGTGTTACCTGAATTTAGGGGACAAGGTATTGGAGAACAACTTTTACTTGCCAGGTAACTACAAATAAATCAAGTGGTAAATCCTAGATTGCTTTTTGTTCGTAGGTACTTACTTTATTTGTAAATGAACACTAAATGAACAAATTTAAAAATATATATATAATTTATTATTTATTTTTCTGTTTATAATTGATTTAAAAGCATATTTTTAGGCGGCTGATACAAAAATAGTTGTTTTACGTATTCCTTGAAACCATTAAGTGTTTATTTTTGTTATATCTGTCAAAAAATACTTTACGACCGCTTTTACTTCACGCCTGTTATAACCATTCATTTTTTTAAGTAACAAATTTATTATTATATGGGTTGGCTAGCTCAGTAGTATGAAGTCGGCCTGTGGATCCTGAGAACCCTGGTTCGATTCCCACAGGCGATTTTCATAATTTCAAAAACTACTCTTGTGGCTCTTCCACCACTAATATCTTTGGGGGCCGTGATTTGACGACTGGTAACCGCACTTCATGCGCAAAATATATATCACTTACCGAGATCTGCTTCGGCAGAGTGCCACACCCAGTAATGGGTGGAAGGCGTGATGATATATATATATATATATATATATATATATATATATATATATATATATATATATATATATATATATATATATATATATATTTATTTAAATTTATTATTTCTTTTCGGATGATATTACTCCACTTACATCTGCATCAATTTTGTATGTACATAGATAATGTAAATAAAACTATGATTATTGAAATAAACTGAAGTTAATAATAAGACAGTTTCTGCAGATTACTGCAGATTTCTTCACAATTTAACTAAATTTTGGATGATTTTAAGGACACCACTGTGCAGGGCGGTTGGGTTGAAAGCAACATTCACGGTTTTCACTTCGTCAGCTTCGCAGAAATTGGCCGACCGAACCGGCTTCATAGACGTGATTTCCATGCCGTATGAAGATCTCCAAAAACTCGATCCCAAATTTATATATCCCGGAATCTCCGAGCATACGAAGAATATACGATTAATGTACAAAGTAATTTAAGTAGAAATGATACTTTTATAAGTTTTTCATGATTAGTACTAGAAATAATTTACCATGTAGAAAGTGATACAAATCAAACTAAGATTGACTTGAAAACAACGATACTATTGGGATCTCATTAATAAGAGATGGCGCTGAAACCCACAAGTCAAATTTGTATTAATAATTTAGGTAGATTATAGTTCAGTGTTGCTTGGTGTATTTCCTAGTAATATATTAATTTTAATTTTCTCTATAGATACGTAATTTAGTAAGTAGTTAGATTATCTATGTATTATAGACATTTATTGTAAATATAATTTGTGAAATCTAGCTATTCGATTGTTTTTTGTAGGGATGCAGATTTTATTCGGATATTTACATAACGGATATTGGATTTTAGCTATTCGGATAGTCAAATAATAATAATGAACGAAAAGTCCGGACTGTGCTCAAAGTTTGTTAATAAGTAAATTCAGATACGGAGAAAGCAATGCCGTTGTTTTTCTTTTTTTTCTTTTCAAAAAGTTTCTTCTTCTTCAATGGCGCTACAGCCCGATTCGGGCCTGGGCCTACCGGGCACACCGAGCCGCAGTTTTTACGCTGCCGTACTGCCGGTTTCCGTAGTCGATGTTACTTTTTAAGGCATATGTATAAGTGACTAGCTTATAGTGCCCGAGTATGATTAATACAAGTAACTGTATTTTTTTATTTAACGACAAATCATACATTGTCGACAGGCGGATTCTAACTGACGAACCTTGGTTCGGGTGACGTCACAGTATGTTAAGAGATGTGCATTAACACGCTCAGCCACCGCGCTTGTTTTCAAAAAGTTTACCTCGTCATATTTTCGACTTTTCCGAGGCTATATCTCAAAAATTGAACAAGATATGAAGATGCGCTTCAACGGCATTGAATTTCTCGTGCTTCAGTTGACTTGTAAACTAATTTGCAGCATTTTTTTTTTCAAAAAGTTTTCAGTGGGACAAAATACATATGTATGTAAATTTTCGTTACAATATTCGTACGAGAAAGAATTTTAGAACAAACAGTCTGAAAATGGCCCAAAATGTAACAAAATCCAAGGGGTACCCCTTAAGAAATTTTCAAAAAATAAAAATCGCTAAAAATTTGTTTATAAGTCAATTCGAACACGAGGAATTCAATGCCGTTGAGCACATTTTTATATCTTGTTTAGTTTTTAAGATATAGCCTCCGGAAAAGTTCAATTTTCTAAAAGAATTACCTCATCATATTTTCGACTTTCCCGAGGCTATATCTCAAAAACTGAACAAGATATGAAGATGCGCTCAACGGCATTGAATTTCTCGTGCTTCAATTGACTTGTAAACAAATATTCAGCATTTTTTATTTTTCAAAAAGTTTTCACCAAAATTTTCTTATTGAGCAGTTTTTGAACCATATCTCAAAAACTAGAACACATATGCACTTGGGGATTTTACTATTGGATTCAGCGGGTCAAAATACATATGTATGTAAATTTTCATTACAATATTCGTACGAGGAAGAATTTTAGAGCAAACAATCTGAAAATGGCCTAAAATTGAAAAAAATCTAAGGGGTATCCCTTAAGAAAATTTCAAAAAATAAAAATCTCTAATAATTTGCTTATAAGTCAATTCGGACACGAGGAATTCAATGCCGTTGAGCGCATTTTTATATTTTGTTTAGTTTTTAAGTTACAACCTTCGGAAAAGTTCAATTTTCTAAAAAAAATTACGTCAATATATTTTCGACATTCTCGAGGCTATATCTCCAAAACTGAACAAGATATGAAGATGTGCTCAACAGCATTGAATTTCTCGTGCTTCTATTGACGTGTAAACAAATTTTCAGCATATTTTATTTTTCAAAAAGTTTTTACCAAAGTTTTCTCATTGAAAAGTTTTTGAACAATATCTCAAAAACTAGAAGATATATGTACTTAAGGATTTTACCAATGGATTCAGCGGGTCAAAATACATATGTATGTAAATTTTTATTACAGTATTCGTACGAGAAAAGATAGTAGAACAAATAGATATAAATTGGCCCAAAATAAAAAAAAAATCCTAGGGGTACCACTTAAGAAATTTTCAAAAAATAAAAATCGCTAAAAATTAGCTTATAAGTCAATTCGGACACGAGGAATTCAATGCCGTTAAGCGCATTTTCATATCTTGTTTAGTTTTTAAGATATAACCTCCGGAAAAGTTCAATTTTCCAAAAAAATTATCTCATCATATTTTCGACTTTCCCAAGACTACTCATAAACTGTCAACCGAATATTAATATGACAATTTTTTTTTTCAAAATAGACTTCTCTAGTAATTCGCAGTAATTCAGGTTCACAATAATACTTTTTATTTTTGAATGTTCAATTTTTCACAATAACCTGTCAAATGAAATTAGAGGAGAGACGAAGAATGTAAGTTGATACAGTTTTTTCGTGAAGTTTTCATCGAATCAGAATCAGGATTGAGGATCAGAAGAGCAGACTTGACTTGGAAACGGAAATGTTTCCCTGAAGGGAGATTTAATGGTGACTATGTGACCTGCTGAGACGTCGCTAAGATCTCGCTGACTATAAAGATAACATTGGCGACCAGTGCTTTCAAAAATGTCTATTACGGGAAAACGGGAAATAGCAATCAAAATAATAACATGGAAATTCCTATAGTTTTCTATTTAAATTAGTAATACTCTACCAAAAGTTTATTGTACGAGTGGGAAGCTTACAGCACGAGCCGTAGGCGAGTGTTGCAAACCCATGACTTGTAACACAAGTTGCACACATAATTTCTTCAACGATCGAGTTTTAAGTAATTATGTTAATCTAGCTAATGACATTTACGTCCAGTTTTCAATCATCGGTTTACTCTCGATTAATGTTAATCATGATTAAATAATAATGGAAACTATGGTTCCTATTATTATTTAATTAATTATTTAAAACAAGCGCAGGATGACGCTCCCTTCCTTTCTTATCTTTTTGTTTAATTTTCAGTTACTGCATTGTGTGGACTTTTCTTTCATATACAAGTGCAGGCTTTCGCTTTCATCTTTTCTAATCTTTGTAGATTCGTTGTTACATGCGTTATTAGATTCGTTGTTAGGAGTACGTGATTGTTGTGTGATAAATGATTTCGAGTGTAATAAATGAATAAGTTTATATGGAGTGATCTATGAATGTGGTTAAAATGAGGGTGGTGTGTTTGGATGATAATGTTAGACGAGGGCTGATTATTTAATGAATGTAATGAGTGAATATTTATTAGTGTTTTTAGGGTTTGTTGGGATATAGCGTAAAGATATGTATGTATGTATTAATCGATGATTGAAAAACTGGCCCTAAACTATCAAAAATATTTATTTTCTAAGTTCCGTACTTGAATTTGTTTCATAGCAACTATTTAATTACAATAAACTTTTCGCACATAGCCATTAGTTATATGCAAAAAGTTTATTTTTGCATGGCGTGAAAAAATAACATCCTTTTGATGCTAGAAAGCATTTTAAAATGACATATTTTTGACATTGGTAGTAGAAAAACAGGTACACGTCTATTTAAAATCCGGTAAGACTGCCATCTTTGAACCACCATTTTGGAGTGAAACGATCAGGAGATTTTAAAAACATTTAAAATGTTATTTAGGCAGATCATTTGTTATTTACGTTACTATGTGGAATCGTTGTTTTGAAATTTGTTGTGATAAATATGGATGGATTTAAAAAGCAATATGAATTTTTTGTTGCGTTTTCTTACGCTTTTTAGTTTATTAAACAAGATTTATTAAAATACACTTTGTAAACGCGATAAAAGAAATTATATTTATGCTTTGTTTTTAATTTCCGTAATAATTTAAATATCAAATTTCTTCCGGCTATCAGATTCCAGTCCATAAATGCACTCTTGAAATATTGGCAAAATATGCCAAAAGAATAAATTATTTTTCTGGGAAAAGTATAATAGAAAATTGTTCCCCGAAGTCAAATTAATTATTTAGATAATGGGAATTCACCTTTGACACTGACACATTTATTTTATTCTTATTTGACTCAGTTCAGTATAAATATCTCGATAAGACTTATAGTTGAATAGTACATAATGATAATTTGAAGTGACGACAGAATTTTTGCAAGTGAAAAGTTTTGACATTTCTGTTTTACTCGTATGTACCTACTGTAAGTATTTCAGTTTCAGTTCATTCTCATTGCAGAGAACAATTGACAATCAGCAATCGATGTTTAACTGCTGTAATCATTGTTCATTTGTTTTTATGATTCAAGTTTGGTTCGTAACTTCGTTTGCAATAATCAGAACAATGTCTTTTCTGTTTTGATTGGTTTTGTCGTTTTATTGCAATATTTGAAATGTTTTCGCAAAACTGTTCTGTTTTTCTGTTCACTTCATTTGTTCGTAATGAAATTTTAGCAATTTTTAAAGTAAGCACAGTTTAAAATACAGTTTTATATTTTCGTTATTAAACTTTGGAGTGGTTCGGCTTCCACTACAAGCTGTGCTGGAATTGGAATTAATTTCCTGTTGTGTAGCGAAATATTAATAAATAGTTAATCTATGATGCTTGTACTCGAAATCGTAATATGAGCAATATAGGTACTCGTATACAAAATAACACAAATAAAATGCTGACCTTTTTGTTGTGTCTGCAATTGTCCACCAGCTGAACACCATCCCCACCAAAAACTTCCTGCAACAATAAGAAAAACAAATATTATTATTATTTATTTATATATTTAGTTATTTGTGCATTAAGGTTGTAAAAGTGTTCTTTTTTGGCGGAATTTGAGGTTAGTAAATCAGATGAGGCTAAATAAGAATTATCCAATAGAAATGCATAACAAAAATCCATATTTAGATGGTTATCACAAAAAGTTTTTTTATTAAAAAATAAATTTCATGTCTAATTGATTCATAAAATAAATAAATATAAATATATCATCACGCCTTTTACTCATAACTGAGTGTGGCACTCTGCCGAAGCAGATCTCGATAAGTGATATATTTATGCGCTTTAACTGCGGTTACCAGCCGTTAAATCACAGCCCCCAAAGCTGTTAGTAGTGGCGGAGCCATATGGGTAATTTTAATGTGGTGAAAATGTTTGTCAGCTGTAGAAATCGAACCAGGGTTCTTAGGATTCACAGGCCGACTCGATACCACTGAGCTATCTTCTCCATCTAATTGATTCATAAAATAAATAAATAAATATATCATCACGCCTTTTACCCATTACTGAGTGTGGCACTCTGTCGAAGCAGATCTCGGTAAGTGATATATTTATGCGCGTGAAGTGCGGTTACTAGCCGTCAAATTACGGTCCCCAAAGATGTTAGTAGTGGTGGAGCCATAGGGGTAATTTTAATGGGGTGGAAATGTTTGTCAGCTGTAGGAATCGAATCAGGGTTCTTAGGATTCACAGGCCGACTCGATACCACTGAGCTATCTTCTCCATCTAATTGATTCATAAAATATATCATCACGCCTTTTACCCATTACTGAGTGTGGCACTCTGCCGAAGCAGATCTCGGTAAGTGATATATTTTGCGCGTGAAGTGCGGTTACCAGCCGCCAAATCACGGCCCCCAAAGATGTTAGTGGCGGAGGAGCCACAGGGGTAGTTTTTGAAATTATGAAAATTGTTTGTAAAAGTATGCAAACTTGAAATATGATTTAAATACAAAATTCAGAACCATAAAAATGGGTGTTTTTGTCAATTACTTTGCGCACTAGTGCACAAAATCAAACTTTCCATCGATTTCCAAGGTAATGTAAACCTTATTTTGAATAATGCGAGTACAAAATAGTTATTTTCGTAACTGGGTAAGCAAGCATTTTTCAGAGCTTTGCTGTCTTGCATCAAACTTCAAATTCATGAAAAACGTTTTACTTTCATTACAAGTTCTATAAACTATTGAAATTGTAATCTGCTGCAACAAATAGATTTGCTTCATACACCATACATTTTACGCTTTCTATCTAAGTATTAAAAGTAAGTAATATATCATATAAATGACGTATATACCCAGCAAGAAATATGAATCAGATTACATCCACGAAATCCCGTCCAGTAAACAAAGATCGAAAATAAATCAGAATCTAACAAATCGAGTGTAAACATTTCAACAGACATTTCAGATTTCACGCTTCCATTTCACAAATCCCGTCCATAAACCTGTCGTATTTTAATTAATAAACTTATTAAATTTTCTCACTGATTGGAAATATGTCAGCTTTTTAAACTTCCAAATTGTCGGCTTCATCTTTCGACAAGTTTCTTAATTTGGTGCCACCCTCTTTCTCTTTACGTTGTTGTTCTCCCCCCAAGAGTGAAATAAATCCTTGTGAATAATTAATTGTCCTCCAAGGATGTTTACCGCAAGTCCTGGATCCCTTTGAAGGGTCTTTACCCAACAACCGAAATAGAATTGTGAATAAAAACCACTTTTGTTTTGAGGGTATTATTGAACTGGTTCTGAAGTTCTGATGTATTTTACGCAAAGTTTAGAATAGCTTGCTGTGCATAATTGTTGTTTTTAAATAGAACAACAATAATATCAATTTAAAAAAAAGTATAATAGAAGATCAGCGTAGTAGTAATTTCAAATTATCTTATTTGACTTCCTTCGCAATGGGCTCCTGTACTTATGTTTACATTTTATTTTCTAAATGAAATTAAAGAATAATCAATGACGATCTGTGAAAACTCAGGTTGAAAATGCCTTACGTTACAAGAGATATATATTTTTTTAATTTTGTATTGGGATTCTGACGTCCCAAGTTCGTTTCAGTGCAATCTACTTAAAAAAAGTAGCTAAGCTACAGCTACAGCTATTCTTTAAAAATGTAGCTAACCTACAGCTATAAGCTATATTTTGTAAAATATAGCTAAGCTACAGCTAAAAGCTTTCGTTAAAGTAGCTGTTAAATTTTAAAGCTACTTTTTAAAATTATTGTGAAATAATTAAATTTGCCATAGTCATATGATCAGTCTTTTGTTATAATGACTGTTAATTTACTATTATATACATAAATATCAAAAATAGCAAATACCATCTGGCACCTACTGTGTATTTTTGCGTATTAGAGCCAGTTAGAACCGGCAACAAATAATTATTTTGTGTGGGTTTAGCTTGTACGCATGCGTACTTTGTTGACCTGCACAAAAAGTAGCTTTAAGCTACAAAAAGTAGCTTTAAGCTAAAAAAATTAGCTTTAAGCTAGAAAAAGTAGCTTTAAGCTAAAAAAAGAAGCTTTAAACTACAAAAAGTAGCTTTAAAAGTAGCTTCAGTTGTTATTTTTAAGCTAATAGAAAAAAAAGTAGCTAGCTACAAGCTACAGCTATATTTTTTCACAGTTAGCTAAGCTACAGCTACAGCTAAGGTAAATGTAGCTAAGCTAGTAGCTAAGCTACAAAAGTAGCTAGCTACTGCCCAGCTCTGTTTCAGTGGTACTTAACTTTGTTTCGTTTAAAGAGTTTAAATAATATATAATAGAATTCTTGAAAAATAATCTTACTATGTTGAAAATAATAATTTATAAATATAAATATATCATCACACCTTCTACCCATTACAGTTTGTGGCACTCTGCCGAAGCAGATCTCGGTAAGTGATATATTTAGCGCATGAAGTGCGGTTACCGGTAATCAAATCACAGCCCTCATAGATGTTAGTGGTAGGGGGTAGGGACAGTTTTAATGTGGTGAAAATTGTTTAATCCACAGACCGACACGATATCTCTGAGTCATCGCAGAACAAACCCATTATTTTTTACAACTAAATAAATTTTTAATAAATTTTATTTTTTTATTTAAAGTTATCTGTTATTATAAAAATGTTAACGGACGTTATTATTTAGCAGAGTGAATTACAGAGTACATTCGCTCATTTGAATGTAAAAATAGTACAATAAAATTATAATAGTTAAGAAGTGAAGTCGGATTTTGGGCTAGTACGGTTCTGTCATCAGGGAAGTATTTATAAACTTGCCGGAGGCAAGATATCGGTTTTCATTTAGCACTTGCTGATGTCAGTTCTTTTTACATTTACAAGATTGTTAGTGCAAGAAACATTTGCACATTTCACGGATGTGATTCTCAATTTCAAAGTGTACACTCCAAACAATAATTATAATTAACTCAAATGTTTTTCGCATAATACTAACAGACGCAGAGTGGGTCTTCCTATTTTCGAATAATGTACCAAGTACCCGAAAATAAGCTGTTAGATATACATCAAAATTACAGCATACACTGCACAAATTAAACACATTTCTAAATGTAAGATTATCAGTTAAAAGCGGGCACTAAAAACGAATATTATTTTTCGTTCGTTTCTACTCTGGTTACCTGATTGTTTTTAATTTTACCTGACTGTTTTTTTTATTGTAATCTAGAATATATAGTCTACTGTCAATACAATTCATATCATACGATGTTAACATTTTGAATTATTTATTTATAATTAATTATTGATTAAATTAAACGGTTTCAGAAAAAATAGTATATATATATAATACGTCAGAAAAGTATTTTATTTGACTCAGCGGATTAAAATACTCGGCCTGCGGCTTCGTCAAGTAATATATCACTTTTCTGACTTATTATTTTTTTTTTTGTTGTGGCTTCTTTGGCGGACCATCTACTTAGGTCATATGCCGCCATTACGCCCTGATCTGCGTTTTAGGTATTATGGTCAACAGCAACGCGGGTTTTCTCTGGACGGTCACCCATCCAAGTACTACCCGCGCGCAACGATACTTAACTCGCGTTATCGCTTAGATCAGTTCCAACGAGTGCAGCCATGGCCGTTGACTTCTGACTTATTATGTAATGTATTATTATTTTAGCTGAAGTAGAATATGAGTATAACAGTGGTAATTTTTAAAATAAGAAAAATAATAGAAAAACAATTTTTTCCCCATTATTTTTCTTATTTTAAGAGTCAGTTCCACGTTACAATTGACATTTTGTCTTTGTAATTGCTAATTTTGTAGATTTAAAAAATATCATCTCATTGATTTATAGATAAATTAATAAAAAAGATTACCAACAAAAACCAAGAATATGTATTGTTCGTAAGTAAAGTTTTTATTTATAAGTTAATAAATGCGGAAAATGGGCAGTTTGAAATTCTATAAACGTCCACGAGGTGCCAGTCAAGTACTTATATCTGAACTTCAAAAACTAAAAAACGTATAACTAAATTAAATTACGGTTATTTATTGCTTTTTCGTTACCATTTACGATCTTACATAAATTTCGGTTAATTTTGTTATTTCGTTATTTCGGTTTCATTTCGTTTTTAGTTACTGATTAAAAGAAGTGAACTGAGGTCTTACATTTTTGCTCTAATTTATTCTAAAATTCTAAGATACGGTCCTGCACGTGTCTGGGCGCACTATAACCGTCAGTTTGTCAGCGGACAAATTAGCCGTTTCGTTCGGGAGTTTTTGAGTGAATGGCACTGGTGAAATTGCCTCGCAGAAAATATGATTTTTCCGCCTGTGCAAAATTAAGTTGGCGGTGATATTTCTGTCTTCAACTGTTTCATATTTTGTTTAATGGCTCGTATGAATTATAGTAATGTCAACAGGATTTTTTTTGCACGTTTGTATCACGGGCGACGGTATTTTTAGGAAGTGTAAATGTTAAATGTTTTTAAAATAAATTTAATTTAGAAAATTGATATTATGGCAGGAGACATTTTTGTTTCTGGAATTCGCAATTAGTTCATTTATATTTATAGATCTTATTCTACTTAAAATGATTTTTATCAAATTTTATTTTATAAATAAATAAATAAATATATCATATGGGGTGGCTAGCTCAGTGGTATGAATTGGCCTGTGGATCTTGAGAACCCTGGTTCGATTCCCACAGGCGACAAACAATTTTCATAATTTAAAAAGCTACCCCTGTGGCTCCTCCACCACTAACACCTTTGGAGGCCGTGATTTGACGACTGGTAACCGCACTTCACGCGCAAAATATATCACTTATCGAGATCTGCTTCGGTAGAGTGCCACACCCAGTAATGGGTAGAAGGCGTAATAATATATTTTTTTTTTATTTTTTAAATATATCATCATACCTTATACCCATTACTGGATGTGGCACTCTGCCGTAGCAGATTTCAGTAAGTGATATATTTTTGCGAGTGAAGTGCGGTTATCGACCGTCAAATCACGGCCCTCAAAGATGCTAGTTAAGGAGGAATTATAGGGATAGTTTTAATGTGGTGAAAATTGTTTGTCGGCTGTGGGAATTGAATCCGGGTTCTCAAATCCACAAGCCGACTCGACACCACTGAGCCATCTACCCCATAAACTTAAATAAACTTTAAACTTGATTTTTTCAATTAAAAAATTAAAAAATATTCCGTCTGATTGCTAACTTAATGCATAATTTATTTTCCTGAAACATTTATTTGAATTATTTTTGTTTAAAATAATTTGGAAACTTTTGCGCAAAGAAAAACTGATTTCCCATATTAAACGTGTAAGGCAAGTTTTTTGTTTTTTGTTTTTTTGAATTAACACAGTCTTTGTATAGTGTGTTCAATAAGTCTTGTCGTAATTGGAATTCTATTGCTCGTTGATTGGAAATAATTAAATATGAAGGACATACACTACGAGCACAAGCACAGCACCTGTGTGTGTTTGGTTGTCTGATGCTACCTAATTCTCTTTAGTTGCTATAGTTTCATCTGTTTAGTAAGCAAAGTTATGCAAATCTAGTGATCCCTGATCCATGGCTGTGGATCGTGGGCGGTCGTCGTCTGTCAGTTGTTTTAACATCCGAATATTCCATTTGAACTGGTATTCCAAAGCAGTTGTTGTACTCGTTGAATTGAAATTTCATTAGAAATTTCGCAATATAATTTTGCTGTTAATACTTATAAACAAAGCAAGCGGTTCATGTTAGATTATAAGCTATAAGATATTAAACAGTTATTGATATTTTAGATACTTCTGTGGAACTAACCGAGCTGTGAAATGTAGAAATGAGATTTATTTTATTTTAAAATTATCTCCGTCACTAATATTTTTCAAGCCGTGATTTGATGGTCGATAACTGTAGTTTACGAACAAAATATAAAAATATATAAATATATCATCTTGTACATATTATTAACGTGGAAATCTGCCGTAGCAGATCTCGGTAAATTATATATTTTGTGCGTTCCCAGTTGTCAAATCATTTTTTCAGTTTTGGCGGACGTTCCTCATAACAGCGTCCGATAGTAGTATATTATATAATAAGTCAGGAAAATGATATTTTCCTTGACGAAGCGGTTATTTGAAATACGAGACCGTTGACGTATTATGTATACTATTTTTTCTGAAACCGTTTAATTTAATCAATAATTAATCATAAATAATTCAAAACGTTTAAATATTTTTATATGAATTGTATTGACAGCAGACTACGTACCCAAGGATACAACGAAAAAAACAGTCAGGTAAAATTTTTACCAGAGTGTTTTGTACTTTACCAGACTGTTATTCTTTTTGTAGTCTTGGATACGTACTTTACTTGACTGTTTTGGTACATATCTACTATCTATATTAAAATTGGTCATGAAAGACAGATAGAAAAAACATTTTTTCGGAAATCGGCAAGAAAATGCCTACTTTCCTGACCAATTTTAGTATGGAAAGTAGGTTTTTACAAAAACAGTCAAGTAAAATACATATCCAAGACTACAACAAAAATAACAGACTGGTAAAGTACAAAACAGTCTGGTAAAGATTGTCCTGACTGTTATTTTTGTTGTAACCTTGGATACGTAGTCTGCTGTTAGTACAATTCATATCAGAAAATTTAAACATTTAGAATTATTTATGATTCAATATTGATTAAATTAAACGGTTTCAGAAAAAAATAGTATACATAATACGTTAGGAAAGTGTTTTTATTTGACACAGCGGATTACAATACTCGGCCTGCGGTCTCGTATTTCAAACAACCGCTTTGTTAAGTAAAATATCACTTTCCTAACTTATTATAAAAAATAAATAAATATAAATATATCATCACACCTTCTACCCATTACTGGGTGTGGCACTCTGTCGAAACAGATCTCGGTAGGTGATATTTTTATGCGCGTGAAGTGCGGTTACCAGTCGTCAAATCATTCAAAGATGTTAGTGGTGGGGGAGCTACAGGGTTAATTTTAATTTGGTGAAAATGTTTATCGCCTGTGAAGATCGAACTAGGGTTCTCAGTATGTGATATATTTTGCGCGTGAAGTGACTTATTATGTAATATACTATTTAACGGCCGTTGCTAATAACAATGTAAAATAAAATAGTATTGTATATAAAAGATGAACTTGGTGGACGTCAGAGCTGGGCAGTAGCTAGCTACTTTTGTAGCTTAGCTACTAGCTTAGCTACATTTACCTTAGCTGTAGCTGTAGCTTAGCTAACTGTGAAAAAATATAGCTGTAGCTTATAGCTAGCTACTTTTTCTTCTATTAGCTTAAAAATAACAACTGAAGCTACTTTTAAAGCTACTTTTTGTAGCTTAAAGCTACTTTTTAAGCAGAAGGACAACAAAGTACGCATGCGTACAAGCTAAACCCACACAAAATAATTATTTGTTGCCGGTTCTAACTGGCTCTAATACGCAAAAATACACAGTTGGTGCCAGATGGTATTTGCTATTTTTGATATTTATGTACGTTATAGTAAATTAACAGTCATTATAACAAAAGACTGATCATACGACAATGGTAAATTTAATTATTTCACAATAATTTAAAAAAGTAGCTTTAAAATTGAACAGCTACTTTAACGAAAGCTTTTAGCTGTAGCTTAGCTATATTTTACAAAATTTAGCTTATAGCTGTAGCTTAGCTACTTTTTTAAAGAATAGCTGTAGCTGTAGCTTAGCTACTTTTTTTAAGTAGCTTGCCCAGCTCTGATGGACGGAACCTCATACGTAAATATTAACTTTATTGACAATCCCGTTTACAAGACGTACAGGTAATCATGTTTTATGCTATAATATATGCTGCATTCTTTAAATTTTTACATGATGTAATTGCTTGTAGTGCCCATATCAGTTTAACAGTATTAACATGAACACATTTTTTACAATAGCATAAATTATTATAAAAAAACTGCAATTCATTCACTGCCTGGAATTTAAATAAAAAATTCTAATGTAATCATTACATTACCAATCACGTTCTAAATTGAATTTCATCTCTGATGTCATGGATTTATATTTAATTAATTTAAAACTAATTACGCAAATTGGAAAACAAATGAATGGCAAATATAATATTGTTGTAACCGAGGTAAAACAAACTAATTAGAGCACACTATAAGTAGGCGGCGAAAATTTAAAACAATATTTCATTTTATGATGTTATGCATGATTTATTATCAGACAACTTTTAGATTTATTAACAAAAGAGTTCTTGAAATATGACCAACTAATGTACGAGTATATATGTATGTCATACCAACTTAGAAATAATTGTATGCGTCGGGAAATATTGTTAATTTTATCTAATGTGTCTGAGTTTTTGCAAAAGTAAAATTGCGTCGTCGTCATTTATTGGTACTTATTAGATATTTTCTATATTAGTAGTATATTTTTAACTTGTGATCCTTCAAAAGAGACGAGCTTAGTGGTACGATGCATGTATCACTGACAAAATTAAAAAAAGAAATTCTATAGAAATTATTCGTTTTTCATTTCAACCATTTTTTTTACATGTCAAGTATGACTTGTAAATGACCGAGATATTTAAGTTGTTTATAAGTATTGCCAACTTTCGGCGAAAAAATAGTTTTTTGAATCACTAGGCCGGAAATTGGACTGTGCGAGTTCAAGCATATTTTGATAGGCCGAGAGAAAGAAAACTTGTATTCCAAGATAATAAAAGTTATGTTTTAAATAAAATAAATATATATATCATCATGCCTTCTACCCATTACTGGGTGTGGCACTCTGCCGAAGCAGACCTCAGTAAGTGATATATTTTGCGCGTAAAGTGCAGTTACCAATCGTCAAATCACGGCTCTCAAAGATGTTAGTGGTGGAGGAGCCACAGGAGTAGCTTTTTGAAATTATGAAAATTGGTTGTCGTCTGTGGGAATCGAACCAGGGTTCTCAGGATCCACAGGCCGACTTCATACCACTGAACTAGTTATGTTTTGTTTGATTTTATTTAATTTATTAATTAGAATGACGTTTATAACCTTGAAACATTGACTTTTATAAATAAATCATGAAGAACAAAAGTCATGCCTATTGCTACAATTTGATAGAAATTTTTAAATTTATTTTTCCTGTACGATTTCTTTGTTATTACATAACTATTATTGCTTCGATTACGGGTGGAAATGAGACAAATGCAGATCAAATGCGTTTCTGTAAGCAAAGAAACACTAGTGCGGAAAGTAACTCATTACGCAACTGTAAAAAAGTTGTATTGAGAGCGATTTAAAATTCGCGCCGAGCGCGTAATTCATATTTTGGCCACAGCCGCTTATGGGAGAAGAAGAAGCGGTGAGCCAGCGCTAGTAAATATGCAGTAGTATATTTTGACGTTTATAAACATAACCTTAAATTGCAGTAGGTACTGTATATTTTATAATTTACGGTATGTGGTAAATTCATCGTTTTGTTAACTTTTGATAGTTTGACAGTTTGCCGGCATTACGATGGTGTGAATAGTATTACAGAATTCGAATCCGGAGATCCTGAGTTCGAATCCCAAGTTAAATATATATGAAGTTGGTACTGTAATTGGGATTACGTTCCTGTTGTACCGAGTAGCATAAATAAATAAATTAATAGGTACATAAGTTACTTGAATCAGTTTGTATATATTTGTAAAATTAAAAATAAAATAAAGTTGGTACTTAAAGTTTCACACACTTATTTACTGAAGTAAGTAATGGACAAACTTTTGAATGTTTTCTTTTTTCTAGTTTAGTAAATTTGGCTTAGTTCAAGAAGGTTTGATGAAAAAAGTTTTAAACTTTAAACTCATCAATTTAAACCACATATTAAGTTGAATGAACTTTGAAGAAAATGCAGGACTTTTTCACTTTATATATTTTAAATATTTATAACAATAAGGGCCGGTTTTTCAATCTCCTAACAAAGTCAAACAAACAACAAATATCGGCGTCGAAATAAATAAATAAATTATAGTTCAAATTATGAAAAATTTATTTACTGTTAATTTTTGATGTGCTATTGTTTGCTTATTATATGTATCGGAGACTATAACTATTTTAAGTTGGCTATCCTATTTAGTTAGCAAGCCCTTATAGTTTTCTCAATTCGGTGTTATTGTAAATAACCATTTTTATAAATAAAGGTGAAATAAAGTTTGACAATCAGGTACACCAACATAAAACTTAAAATATGTAGGTAAAACATTTATAGTCATTCGGGATAATTGAAATAGTAGCTTCAACAGTAATAAATTTAAAGAATAAAATTGTACAAAAACAATTGTTTTGTTTTTATAAGCAGTAAATTTTGAGTTAATGGGACCACCCAGAAAATTATAATTAATCATTTGTTAGCACTTATAACTCATTACAAAAAAACAAAAAACAAAATAATGAAAAAAAAACAAATATGAAAGTGTTTAAGAAAAGGATTTAATAGTACAATAAAGTTGACATGGTTACATCAAATTAAATAACACAAACAAGAAAAACAAGACACAATAGGACCGTAACGTATAATTTAATATGAAACCGGAATTTAATAATATTCCTGTATGCTTCTTGTAACAGATCCGGATTTAATTTTTTTCTGACGTTTGTTAATGTGAAACTAATGAATTTAAAACGTGTTGAAGTGGAAGTCGCATCAAAATGTAAAGTTATTCATGAAGTATTAAACCCTCAAAGGGAAGGAAACATGAATATTTTTTGTCGTCTTCTTAAAGTCAGCGCAATTATATTAAAAGCGTCACTTTGTAAATTGTTTACAAGGGCATAAAGATTTTATTAATGGAATTAGAAAATGGTTCTTTCACGAAAATTCATTCCCATTACTGTAATTTGGTAGGTACTCAAAAAAAATTCAAATATTGTTGAGATAAATTTATTTTATTTGACATTTTTTATAATCTCTGTTTTGTGTTTTTAGTAACCTTTAATATTAAATCAAGAAAGACTAATTACATATAAATTCAAGTTTCAAAATTTAACTATAGGTCATATCAGGTGAAAAGATATTTTTTCAATATTACTTGTGAAAATGACATTTGCCTCATTCGGTTTAGTTGTGATAGTAACAATTTCTTTCACTAGTAAATATATCATAAAAAAAAATATATGATCACGCCTTCTACCCATTACTGGGTGTGACACTCTGCCGAAACAGATCTCGGTAAGTGATATATTTTGCGCGTGAAGTGCGATTACCAGTCGTCAAATTACGGCCCTCAAAGATGTTAGCGATGGAGGAGCCACAGGGGTAGTTTTTGAAATTATGAAAATTGTTTGTCGCCTGTGGGAATCGAACCAGGGTTCTCAGGATCCACAGGCCGACTTCATACCACTGAGCTAGCCACCCCATTCTAGTGATAAAAGTAATTCGCTAAGGGCCAGTTTTTCAATCACCGGTTTATTCTCGATTAATGTTAATCATGATTAAATAATAATGGAGACTATCGTTTCTACTATTATTTAATCATGATTGCCATTAATCGGTAATTAAAAAACTGGCCCTAAACTGAGTAGGGAAAAAAATTGACACATACCTTTTTATTTTTGTTTGTGGTGATCAAGGAAACTTACATGTCACTTTTAATCCCGGAGGGATAAATTTCAAATTTAGTCCCGCCAGGATTAAATTGATAGGCAAATAAGCATTATCGTAGCAACAAATATATTATAAACCTCAAAATATTTTACTTTGCCTAAGTTAAGTATAATTTGTATTATGCTGTTATTTTGAATTATATCAAGTCTATATCAGAATTAATTCAAAATATATGGTTGAAAGTGCCAGAAATAATGTATATACTAAAGTGCATTTAATTAAATTAAATTATGTACTTTAGTGCCTCCTTATATAATATAGTATTAATTATTTACATTTGAGTTCTGAAAGTTTTTTCCATAAATCCAATTGTTATTATTGTAATTATTATTGAGAAATATAAATTATAGATTTATATCACTTTTTGCTAAATGAAAGTTTATAGATTATTGACTTAAAATTTTACAGGTAGAATCATAAAGCGGATTAGCGCTAACACAATTTTTTATTTCGTTTTTAACTCTCTTTTCAATGTATGAAACAAGTTTATTTTAACTTGAGTTAAAAAGAGAGTTAATTAGCATCAAATTTAGTTTATTTCTTTAATCTGTTTTAATTTGAAACAGAGTTATAGATAATATTAAACACGGTGTTAGCGCTAATCCGTTTTGTGAATCTGCATGTATAAAATTAGACTTGTCTTGTTTTCTCGCAGGAGTGCGATATATTATTAATTTTGAATCTGTCCTTTACATTTCAAATACATTTTAAGAAAACAAAACCTAAGTGGTCCTATTCCGGACCTGCACTCTATATCGCTACTCTAATTTTAATAATATTTGGTTCTTGTTCTACGGTGTACTTGACCTTCTGATATAACACAACCTTTAATTATGACATTCATAAATGGGTTCCTATTACAGGACACATCTCTATAGATACCTGGTTATATTTTTCGTTGGTACTCAAATAGAATATTAACTAGAAACTAGATAATGCACTATATTCCGATCGGCCAGAGATTACAGCGAGGTTATATAGAAAGTATTTGAACTTGATTCTAATTCGCTGACTAAAACTTTAAAATAAAAAGAAACACTTGTAACACGCGTATTTTATTTGCCATATGAATCAGATCTAACTTACACTTATTGAACTAGGTCACTTAATGATTTGACTGTTTTACTTGATTCCTAATACTAGAATTTGAGACAAGGAAAAAACTAGATAACAATGCTTGATTTATTAAAGTAATAAACTTCATTTTATTTTAATATTTATTATTAATAAATAAGTGGCTCAGTGGTGTTGAGTCGGCCTGTGGATTCCGAGAACCCTAGTTCGATTCCCAAAGCCGACAAACATTTTTACCACATTAAAAATTACCCCTGTGGCTCTCCCGGCACGATTATCTTTGGGTGTCGTGATTTGACGACTGGTAACCGCACTTCACTCGCATAAATATATCACTTACTGAGATTTACTTCGGCAGAGTGCCACGTCCAGTGATGGGTAAAAGGCGTGATGATATATTTATTTATATTAATAAATAATAATGGAGTAGATGGTTTTGGTATCGAGTAGGCCTCTGAATTAGAGAACCCAGGTTCAATTCTTACAGCCCACAACTTCTTGTTTATCCAAAACATGTTAATTTAATAATAATAAATATTGAATACAATTGTTTATTATCAAATGCCTTTTATTTATTACACCATTTCAAATGTGTTTCGCTCTATTACTCTGGTCACAAACTTGAAGTACCTACATCTATAAATGGGTTACATTCGACTTATGATTAGTTTCGAGAAGTTAGCTGGAAGTACAGTTCAGACCTACTTGTACTTTATAAATGTCATTTTCAAGTGCTTTCTTTTGCTTTTGAATAATAG
The DNA here is from genome assembly GCA_911728475.2 of Pterostichus madidus. Lineage (NCBI taxonomy): Eukaryota > Metazoa > Arthropoda > Insecta > Coleoptera > Carabidae > Pterostichus > Pterostichus madidus. Next base: position 42,028,365 of record OU452303.1, on the reverse strand, counting down.
ATAACAGTTTAAAATGATATCAAACTAGGTTACACACTGTCATTTTAACTTGTAGTTTAATTAAAGTTATTTAGTTAACCAATATATTAATCAGAAAATAATATCTGAAGAGCTGCTTGTTTCAAACTTGAAGGTAGGTTTTGTTTTGTTTGTTTTAAAGTTCATCTAAGAGTTGTTAATTTATTATACTCTGCACTGCATTTTCTGTAACATGGAAACTGATTAAAATTGCAAAAAGAAAAGTGGATAAGTTGAAGTTCATTAATATTTCAATAAAATTAAAAAAGATTACGGCACTGATTAAAACTTGATATGAATGTTCTTCAAAAACGTCATTAAAGATTACTACCCTTAATGGCTTAATGGTTACTTTCAAATTAAAATTAATTTGCAGTTTTTCGCAACTTAAAAAGACAATTAAATTTTCTTTTCAGTCTTCTTAAATTTCGCCTAATGACTTTTAAAAGATATTGACACTTTCGGAATCGTATATTATCTATCTAAACGATGTTTACAGAGAAATTCATTCCAATTTTTTGCTTGTAGCAAAATGATTCGAGCAAACATTTACCATGTAGTTTTATCTATTGCTTATTGCGAAAAATTACAATATAAATAAATAAATATATCATCACGCCTTCTACCCATTACTAGGTGTAGCACTCTGCCGTAGCAGATCTCAATAAGAAATATATTTCGTGTGTGTCGTGCGGTTACCAGCCATCAAATCACGGCCTCCAAGGATGTTAGTGGAGGAGAAGTCACAGGGGTAATTTTAATGTGGTGAAAATTGTAGGAATCGAATCAGGGTTCTCAAATCCCCAGGCCGACTCAGACACTGAGTTCTAAAAGATTTTTCGCGGTGGTATAAATAATATTGTTACATACTTTGAGCAGGAATCAGCTATCGGCCACGTCCCACATTGTTCACTATCAAATCAGCACATTCTGGAGTCTATAAGGTCCATATAGCTAAAATTTCATACAAATATTAAAATGATCTAAAATGAAACTATTTAAAAGCATTTTTAATTTGACTCGTGTGGCAGAACTGATTTTTCATTTGCATACAATGCGCTCTTAGTGAGGGTAAATTGCTTCATGCCTTACTTTGTATTTCAACATTTTAATATTAACTATAAAATGAAATATCATAAAAATTTATGACGTATGACATGATTGATTCAGCGAGCCACCGATTTCAAATTCACTCGATTTTGTTAACTTTAAAATATTTATTTATTTTTATGGGATAGCTAGCTCAGTGGTATCAAGTCGGCCTGTGGATCCTGAGAACCCTGATTTGATTCCCACAGGCGACAAACAATTTTCACAATTTTAAAACTATCACCCCTGTGGCTCCCCCATCACTAACATCGTTGGGATCCGTGATTTTATGTATCACATACCGAGAACTGCTTCGACAGAGTGCCACATCCAGTAATGGGTAGAAGGCGTGATGTACTTCATATTTTCCCTAGATCTAAATTTTTGTCCTTATTTTATATTACATTCTGTGGAACACCTAATAAAGGGAAACTGCTGAAGACTTTATCTAAACCCCTAAAAGTAATTCATTTTGCTCGCAAAATCTCTTACAATATATTGTAGGAAATTAACCGATTATTGTGGTGAATAGCTGAACGACTAATGAATAATTGAAATATGTTTCTATTGAATATTCCTCTTATTGAACTATTGGTATTTTGACATCGTGTACATGTTTCTTCTGACCGAGTGGAGTACCTCTATATGAACTTTGTTGTGTCGTTGTTTTGTGCTCTGCAGGGGACATGGTATGTTGGTAAGACTGAAGACCGCTTTGCAAGAAGTTTGCAAGAAGTTTGCATGTTCTACCGATCAGCCTCTTCAATTTACGTTAGCATTTATATGCGTCACTTACATTCGTACTTCTCGCACACGCATAACATATTTTTGTTTTTGTTTATGTTTATTTATTCTTCTGTTTTTGCATATTAACTGACAGTTAGATAGTTTATAATCTGTCAGATCTTAGCACCTATGGTAGGTCTTTTTTGCTTCTAGAAATGATGAATAAGTAATCTGTCAGATAAGAAAAATTTGTAGTGGTGGAATTCTGTGATAAATCTATAAGTTTATAGATACATAAACAATTGTTGATAAGAATTTGTTCAAATTTACAAAACTTATTTATTTATTTATGGGGTAAGGGCTCAGTGGTATCAAGTCGGCCTGTGGATCCTGAGAACCCTGGTTCGATTCTCACAGGCGACAAACAATTTTCATAATTTCAAAAAACTACCCCTGTGGCTCCTCTCCACCACTAACATCTTTGAGGGCCGTGATTTGACGACTGGTAACCGTACTTCACGCGCAAGATATATCACTTACCGAGATCTGCTTCGGCAGAGTGCCACACCCAGTAATGGGTAGAAGGCGTAATATATTTATTTTATTTTTATATAAATAAAAATAGTAACGAAATTACGAAACTAGCAAAGTTTCCATCAAATCTAATTCTTATGTTTATTAATGAAAAACCTTTATATTCACTTTACAGTACTAGTACAGTCAAATGTATTATTACTAGAAACAAAATAGTTAAATACTTGTGATATAAGTAAGGGTAGTAGATAAATATAATAAGGAACATGGAATGTAAATAAAACATAATATCTTCAAAAGTTATTAGGATCTCGACGTCCGCTTCGCTTTATTAAAACTTCCTTGAATTTTAAGATGTACTTACATTCTTTGTAAAGTAAATAACTTCCTTTCTAAATTTTTAATAACAATCGCGCAATAAAACCATCCTTCAACATTCCCAGCCAGATTCTCAAAAAAGTTTTAACTAATCGTGAATTTTAAATAAAATATAAATAAATATATCATCACGCCTTTTACCCATTACTCGGTGTGACACTTTGCTGAAGCAGATTTCGGTAAGTGATATATTTATGCACGTAAAGTGCGGTTACAAGCCGTCAAATTACGTCCTCCAAAGATGTTAGACGAGGGGGAGCCACAGGGGTAATATTAAATAAAACAAAATATAAATATATCATCACGCCTTCTACCCATTACTGGGTGTGGCACTCTGCCGAAGCAGATCTCGGTAAGTGATATATTTTGCGCGTGAAGTGTGGTTACCAGTCGTCAAATCACGGCCCCCAAAGATGTTAGTGGTGGAGAAGCCACAGGGGTAGCTTTTGAAATTATAAAAATTGTTTGTCGCCTGTGGGAATCGAACTAGGGTTCTCAGGATCCACAGGCCGACTTCATACTACTGAGCTAGCCATCCCATAATATTATTAATAATATTAATTTGGTGAAAATGTTTTGTCGGCTGTGAGGATTGAACCAGGGTTCTCAAGATCCGCAGACCGACTTATTACCACTGAGCCATTACTTCGTAATCCTGAATTTTGAATTAGATAATCTTATGTTAGTCCAATTTAAAAAAGTTAATTCAATTCCCTTCCCGAAAACTAAACGGTAAGAAGATTAAATTAAAGCTTATTGAAGGAATACGGTTTAGCTTAATTTGACAAATCCAAAATTCAGGATTAGCCAGATACTCAGCTAAAACTCTTTTGAGAATTGGGTTGGACAAATTTACCAAATTTATACATACATACATATCTTCACGCTATATCCCATTAAATGGGGTAGCACGAACTCTAAAATCACTTATTACATTAATAAAATAATCAGTCCTCGTCAAACATTCTCATCCAAATTAGGGTCGTTGATTTCCACCGAAGTTAGAATTTCTGAACGTTCGAACATTCGAATGTTTTGAACTTCGTCAGAAAGACTTCAAAGCTTCGAATTTTAGAATTTTTTGAAGCTTCGAATTTACGAATTTTCGAATTTTTCAAATCTTCGAATTCTCGAATTTTTGTTTCTGAATTAATGTCATCTGTCATCTCCAAACATGCTCACGCATAATTCGCGAAAAGTCGGCCATGAATTAAATAATAAACTCGGCGAAGTATCCTGCAAAAACTCTGCAAAGTATCCTGCAAAAACTCTGCAAAATTCAGGATTAGCCAGATTCTAAGCTAAAACTCTTTTGAGAATTGGGCTGTACAAATTTACCAAACTTCAAAGACACCAACCACTTCTAAAATCCACATTCATGTCTCCTCAATATGAAATATGAAATTCCTCATTATCTTCCCCCTTGTTATTTATCTCTCTATTTCTCTACTAGCTCTCTTTTCCGTTCTACCCACACATGCTATCTCTTTGCTCTTGTTGCTTTAGCCTTTAGCGTGGTCGGCAGTTTGTGCTCCCGCGACTTGTACTCTAGCCGCGACGGCATCGAAACACCGAAGCAACGAAGCAACGAATGTCCCGCCGTGGTCCACGTTTCGCTGTCAGTGCGCGACCAACTCCAGTGCTGAGCGCATCCTTGGGACTCACGTCGCCACGTGACTTGTGGGTGAACGCGGGTGACGGGTGGTGCAGTGGAGCGTGATAGGTTTTGATATGTGTTAGATTGAACTTTGAACTTAGTTGAAGCGGGGATGGTAGTTGACATAGTGAAGTTTCTTACTTAGGTAGGTTGTGTTTTGTTTATATATTTGCGGGATAATAATTTAGCTACATTATACTGAGGCCCGGTTGTATAAAGTGATGTTGACTATGTTGTTAGGTAATAGCATGTTAACAGTTAACAATGTTGATATGTGCTGAATTGTTGTTGAAGTTTGAAATTAGTTGATGCAAGGATGATAATTGTCATTGTGAAATTTCTTACTTAAGAAGTTTCTGTTTCTTTATATGTTTGCGGGATAAAAATTATGCAGGATGTTTACGGCCATCTTATTATTTTTTTTATGGACGCCACTACAGGCGAAAAACATACAAGCATCTTAGTAAAAGTTTTATAATAAAAAAGATATTATATTTGAAGTTTGTATAAGAGAGCGACAAATTATTGTTAAAAAAGATTTCATTTGTTTTTGATTTTTAATTTGTTTACCTGTCAGTTGTAATTTCTAATAAATTAATCTGTGTAACAAACAAAAAATAGCACATCAAAAAATGACAGTTAATATAAGTTTTATTCCATTGTACCAAAAAGTAACTTTTTCATGTTATGATATTTGTAGGAAAAGTTAACTTTTTTAGTGACGTATTAGTGTTTGCTGTGGTTGCTAGATGGAGGTTATTTTGCCGTCCGTAAAATATTTATCGCCCGCTAAATTATTTGAATTAAAATATTTCTTAAAAATAAAAATTCCACAATAGCACATCAAAAAATGACAATTAATATAAGTTTTAATCCATTGTGTCAAAAGGTAACTTTTTCATGTTAATATTTGCAGGAAAAGTTAACTTTTTTTAGTGATGTATTGATCGAATAATAAATAATGTATGACACGCGGACGAAAAACCTTATCGTACTTAGGTGGTTGCCGAACTCGTTCGGCAATTTTCTTCATTCGTACGAAAAAACATTTTTTTTTGTCTTCGTGTCATATATATATATATATATATATATATATATATATATATATATATATATATATAATCACGCCTTCTACCCATTACTGGGTGTGGCACTCTGCCGAAGCAGATCTCGGTAAGTGATATTTTTCGCGTGAAGTGCGGTTACCAGTCGTCAAATCACGGCCCCCAAACATGTTAGTGGTGGAGGAGCCACAGGGATAGCTTTTTGAAATTATGAAAATTTGTCGCATGTGGGAATCGAACCAGGGACCTCAGGATCCACAGGCCGACTTCATACCACTGAGCTAGCCATCCCATAAAAAATATGTATACTACATAATATGTTTCATTTAATTCTTCTAATACATATAGCAGTTTAGAAGTAAATTTAACAAAAGTTTAACTTAATTGGTCTATTTATTTTGCGACTATTTCGTAAATAAAACATATTTAATTAAAACGGGCTTATTTGATGTAATTTTGAACTCTTAACTTTTTGTCTACTTAGTTACAATTTCATCTTAAAATTAATAAGACCGAAAATACCGACATATTAAAATTATTACATTATACTTCCCTAACATACAAAAGTAGACACGCGGTATTTTAATGAACTGAGATGAAATGAAATAATATTACATTTTCAAGATGATACTTTTCATCTTAATTCTAAATAAAATAAATAAAAATAAATATATTATCACGCCTTCTACCCATTACTGGGTGTGGCACTCTGCTAAAGCAGATCTCGGTAAGTGATATATTTTGCGCGTGAAGTGCGGTTACCAGTCGTCAAATCACGGCCCCCAAACATGTTAGTGGTGGAGGAGCCACAGGAATAGCTTTTTCAAATTATGAAAATTTGTCGCCTGTGGGAATCGAACAGGGACCTCCGGATCCACAGGCCGACTTCATACCACTGTGCTAGCCATCCCACATTCTACCTATTTAAAATATGACAAAATTATTCAGATTCCATTTTATTGTAAATGTTCTTAAAGATGACAATAAATTGCCAAAATTAGCAAAGCAATTTAAGATTGGCAACAGAAGCTGATGAATCCACAGGCCAAAATTTCGCTAATGTTTGAACAGATCATTTAAAGCTCAAGTTATGATTCTGTGCCAAATACATTTTTCACACAGTTTCAAAAGTAAACAAAATAAATAATATTTGACAAGTATACAAATATCTTTCAGTCCACATAAAACTAACTTATAAAGAGAATACTAAATTATAAATACTAAACTATTCTACAAAAATAAATAAATTTTTTTGTTGTACAAACAATTTGATCCAATATATTGTTTGATATATTTCAAATCACAACCTATTTTAATTTCAATTTATCTAGCCCACTTAAAAAATATAAAAATAAATCTCAAACTATAAACAAACATCATCATACTTCAAAGCAACTTACAAAGAATTAGAAAAACTTTAAATCTCGCTACAACATTCAGTAATCTGACACTGACGTGTCACAATTCCAACTTTGATATGTGAGAATATGACAATTTACCGTCGTAATCGTCCGGTAAAATATGCAAACCGCCTATTTGGTTATTACTGAATTATTCGTGCGTAGTAATTTACCAAGTTCATGACTAGACTCTGTAAGTACGCTAACCGTAATCTGTAACCGCGGTGAAAAATATGGTAGCGTTTAAAAGATATATCAGTTTGGACGATGGAATATATCAGATGTTGTCACGTGTCAGTTTGGGGAAACTAACGATAAATTTTACACGAAACTTGGACAATAGCTTCTTGGTATCTCAAGTGAACTTTATTTATTATTTACAATTACGGAAAATTGTGCGATTTTTCAGAACTACTTTAATATTTGACGTAGTATACTTTTCGTTGTTAAATGTTGATAAATTATTTATTATTATTATTAGAGAATAATGTTTCAATAAATATGTGAGATTATTATTTCATTCTCCGTATCTTATTTGACAATATTTTTATTTGAATATCTAATATTTCAGTGAATCAGTGGTATTGAGTCTAGTATTAAAACTAGCCCTGTGGCTCCCCTCCTACTAACATACTTGAGGCCGTGATTTGCGGCTAGTGACCGCACTCATGCGTAAAATCTATGACTTACAGAGATCTTCTACAGTAGAGTACCATACCCAGTAATGGGTAGAAGAAATTTTTAAAAAATTAAATCGCTTCAAATTTATTTAAATTTACAAGTCAATTTGGACACGGGGAATTCAATGCAGTTGAGCGCATCTTCTTCTTGTTTAGTTTTTAAGATATAGCGTCCAGAAAAGTTAATATTTTTCCAAATTTTACCTCTTCAGATTTTGTACTTTCTCGAGACTATAACTTAAAAACTAAACAAGATATAAAGATGCGCTCAACGGCATTGAATTTTTCGTACTTCAATAGACTTATAAACTTATGTTTATCAACTTTTAAATTTTAAAAAATTTGCTCCAAAATTTTCTCATAAAACAGTTTTTAGACAATATCTTAAAAACTAGAAGGCATACGCATTTGGGGTTTCTATCATTGGATTCAGCGGCTCAAAATGCATATGTACGTAAATTTTCATTACAATATTCGTACTAGAAAAGATTATAGAGCAAACAGTCTGAAATTGGCCTAAAATCGAAAAAATCCAAGGGGTACCCCTTAAGAAATTTTCAAAAAATTAAAATCGCTAAAAATTTGTTTATAAGTCAATTCGGACACGAGGAATTCAATACCGTTGAGCGCATATTTATATCTTGTTTAGTTTTTAAGATATAACCTCCGGAAAAGTTAAATTTTCCAGAAATATTTTACCTCATCATATTTTCGACTTTCCTGAGGTTATATCTTAAAAACTAAAGAAGATATGAAGATGCGTTCAACAGCATTGAATTTCTCGTGCTTCAATTGACTTATAAACAAATTTTCAGCATATTTTATTTTTCAAAAAGTTTTCACCAAAATTTTCTCATCGAGCAGTTTTTGAACAATATCTCAAAAACTAGAAGACATATGCACTTATGGATTTCACCATTGAATTCAGCGGGTGAAAATACATATGTATGTAAATTTTCGTTATAATATTCGTACGAGGAAGAATTTTAGAGTAAACAGTCTGAAAAAGTCCTAAAAACGAAAAAAATCCAAGGGGTACCCCTTAAGAAATTTTCAAAAAATCAAAATCGCTCAACATTTGCTTATAAGTCAATTCGGACACGAGGAATTCAATGCCGTTGAACGCATCTTCGTATCTTGTTTAGTTTTAGAGATATTGACTAAGGAAACATTTATTTTCTCCAAATTTTACTCATTTTAGATTTTGTACTTTCCCGAAACTATATCTCAAAAACTGAACGAGATGTGAAGATGTACAATAATTTTCAAGAAACTGCAAAAATTTGCTTATAAATCAGTTCGTATACGAGTCAGCAAGTCATCAGTATCGGATGTATTGGAGATCTCGACCTTATCTTCTTCAAAATCATTCTCAACCAGTAAGAAGTACTTACTGCCCTTAATACTTAAATAACTATTTCATAGATCATAAAAGCGTAAATAATACTACAAATGATTCAGTTTTATTAAATTAATTAGATATTACGTTCCTCCAAAATTGAGCATTTTGAAAAGTGACTTGACGTGTCTATATTCCAGTAAAATAAATCTATAAATGAAATAAAAAGTAACCTATATTCTTGTATTGGTGTTTGATATATTCACGATATAACTCAGCTATGGTAAAAACAGATTTCATTATTATTTTTTTACTATTTTACAATTGGAAAATGATTGAAAAATATGTTACAGACATCAATAAAAAGGTCTACTCGCTGTCTACCAAAAGTACAACTATTCGTTTGGCTGCCTCCGGATCGTGACATATAGATTTCTATTTGTGACAATAGAATAGTTGTCCTCTGTCAAGTAAAAAATATAATTTTTCTATTACCATTGCAAAAAAACATGTCATTTTTAAATACTTTCTAGTATCAAAAGGACGTTATTTTTGTACATTGCCAAAAGAAGTCATTATATAGTTGCTATGAAACAAAATTTAATTACATATCTATAATACAGTCAAAACAATTAGTGTTTTTTTTTTCTATTACGGAGCATATAAAGGAGATAAACTTCATTTCTATTGTAGAATTATTTAGAATGTAATAACAAAATTATGGCCTGCATTTATTTATTTATTTATTTATTTATTTATTTATCTGCACAACAGGGAGTAAATCCCAATTACAGTACAGGGGGGCTACAGCTTATAGTGGAATCCAAACCACTCAGTCACAATCGTATTTTTTGGATATAAGTAGAAGTCAGTGAGATTTGAACGCACGACCTCTTGCTTGCTAATTAAGAAACGCAAGTTTTACCTCGCTTTTATCCACTGAGCTACGATTGCCTACTATAGTGTACATGGCGCGGTCCGGAAGCAATGGGTTCTGAATTCCACTATAAGTTCCAATTTTCCTATACTGTAAAATTGAGATTACTTGTTTCTTGTGCAACGTAGTTAATAAATTTCACAATCTAAGGTCTTAAAATAAGCCAATTAAGTGTGATATAAAATAACATCGTTACTGGACTTAGAAAAGAGGATTATGTGGAAAATACTTTGCGGATGGACATTTGCGGATTCAAGAAAACGACTGAATTCTACTACTATATAAGAAAGGAAAAAGAATCGGTACTATCGAAGAACATCCAAAACACTTTTGTTACAAGTTCTCAGATACTAAATACAAGTAAACACCATTTGATAATTACGTACATTATTAAATTTGTTTCTAAAAACTTTTTTTAATCTTAAAAGCCGGTGTCAGATTGACAATGTTGTTTTCATGTTCGATAAAACTTGAATATGGCAAATATATAAATATGGCGTTACTTCATACAATTTAATCAAATACTATAATTTTAATTCGTCTTTTATAGTTTGCAACATGATTATAATAATTTGAATGAATATAAATATAATTTTAATCATCACGCCTTTTACCCATTACTGGGTGTGGCACTCTGCCGAAGCAGATCTCGGTAAGTGATATATTTTGCGCGTGAAGTGCGGTTACCAGTCATCAAATCACGGCCCCCAAAGATGTTAGTGGTGGAGGAGCCACAGGGGTAGCTTTTTTTGAAATTATGAAAATTGTTTTGTCGCCTGTGGGAATCGAACCAGGGTTCTCAGGATCCACAGGCCGACTTCATACCACTGAGCTAGCCACCCCATAACATAAGTTATGTTTATGTTTAACAATCTTCATTCTAGTAAATAAAATGATTGTCAGACACATTTATATAGTTTTCATCGCACATCAAATATTTAACAACTGATGAAATCAAATTGAATTATAAATAGAAAAATTGTGATATCGCCAGGATTTGAACCTAGGACCTATTCAATGGGTAAATATTCTCCTTAAATAACAGTATCACTGCAGATGACTCTCATGTCAAGTCTTACAGTTTATGAAAGAGTCATGGGATCAAGCCTGTCAATGACAAATAATTACATAGAGAGAAATACTGAAATAAAATCAGATTTAAATCCATGGCGATAGTAGCTTAATTAATTTAAAACATATTATCGGAGTTCATAGATCCCAGGTTCAAATTCTGGCGGTATCCCTATTTTTCTCTTTGTATTAAATTATGGGGTGGCTAGCTCAGTGGTATGAAGTCGGCCTGTGGATCCTGAGGACCCTGGTTCGATTTTCATAATTTCAAAAGCTACCCCTGTGGCTCCTCCACCACTAACATCTTTAGGGGCCGTGATTTGACGACTGGTAACCGCACTTCACGCGAAATATATATCACTTACCGAGATATGCTTCGGCAGAGTGCCACACCCAGTAATGGGTAGAAGGCGTGTTGATATATGGTTTATATATAATTAAATTTGATTGATACATAATTTAACAAACACAAATCAAGTTAACATTAATCGTGTGACACTGACTTTACATTTAAATTTTTTTAAAGAAAGCAGAATGTATTTCATTTATTGTTCCATTGTCATTGTTTCAAAACATGTCGTAATTTCATATGGCTTAAGCTGGTGTCACATGATCAATGTTTACTTCATTCTTGTTTATCATATTATGTATGATGACGTCATATCATTGACAGTGTGATTGTGTAACACAGGCTTTAAATTTCCGCCTTTTGTGCACTTTTGAAGTCATAGTTCATGCGTTTATAAAGTTTTTGACAGGGTGACTTACTCCGGGAATCTTTAAGGCCATAGCCATCGTCTTAATGCGTTCACCTATCTACAATCAACCCCATTAATTTGTGAACATCACCGCAATATTTCGCACAGATGCAAATCTAGTATTTTTTATCTTGGTCGTAATTTCGCATAACTTTACACGCGTGACTAATTCGGAATCTTACTCGAGATAATTTTGCATCAATCTTCCTTGTTGGCTGATAAAACAGAGTTGAACATCCTTTCTGAATAAATATATCATCACGCCTTCTACGCATTACTGGGTGTGGCACTGTGCCGAAGCAGATCTCGGCAAATGATATATTTTGCGCGTGAAGTGCGGTTACCAGTCGTCAAATCACGGGCCCCAAAGATGTTAGTGATGGAGGAGCCACGGGGTAGTTTTTGAAATTATGAAAATTGTTTGTCGCCTGTGGAAATCGAACCAGTGTTCTCAGGATCCACAGGCCGACTTCATACCACTGAGCTAGCCACCCCATATTAATATTATTAATTTTAATGTTGTGAAGATTGGATATACAAATTTTAAAAAATGCCGATCTTTAGTAGTTGTCGAATAGTTTTTATTTGCAAAACTTTTTTATCCACGTCTATTCGTACATAATAATTAAGAGGAATTTGATTGAATTCAACTTGAATGTTTCTTTATAAAAACTAGTCGCAAACGCAATTATTCTTTATAATCTTTAACCTTTTTCATTTCTTTAAAAGTAAAATAATGTCTGATATTATTTCTCTAATTATAATTAAATCATTAATAAATTAAACATTCATTCCGATTTTAATAACATCAAACAAAAGTTTAATTTCATCATCAATACCTACTACAACAAATTTTATGCCACACATTCAAATTATTTTCAATTTTGTCAATAATTTCTTATTCTTTAGTACGAAGACACGAGTTCAAGTATTCTCATTAAATTATGTCAATGTATACGATCTACCTATATATTATATCAGATATCAGTGTCGAAAATCGGAATATTAAAAATCAAGCACGTTAAGCGAATAAAATATGCAAATGCAGAAATACACACATGCATAAGAACCGCGTTCCACTTTTGATATCTACCGAACGGGAAGACACGCTCTGCATGGACAATTTTACGATAAAAAACTTGAAAACTTTGCAACGAATTACGACTAAGTTGAAATTAATATTATATATGCGATAAAATTCTGCTGTTTTGCAAAACTGTTGAACAGCGGATGATATTAGACTTGGTTTCAGTTTCAACAGTTATATTCAATTAAACGTTTGCACAGTTAAGTTTCTTTACAAAAAGTTTCAGTTTTGAGATTACGTAAAGGTACTTTAAATTAATTATCCATGATTACACACAAAATTAGGACACTTTAATTTAATTTATCTATTAGCTACTGTTAAAATGACTAGTATTTACCATATTTTTAAAAATATGTACTATTTATTATGTTCTATTTATTATAACAATAATATTCGACTGGGTCAAAGATGACGTTTTTTAGTTATATTTGTTTGAAAAATTAGTCTTTATAATCACAGGCGGACTTTGGCCTAGGCTAAAGAGGCAATAGTCCAGGGCCCAAAAATTTTAGGGCCCGGATTCAAACTTTTAGTTTTAAAAAAGAAATATATATATATATATATATATATATATATATATATATATATATATATATATATATATATATATATATATATATATATATATATACAGGATGGTGAACGCAACTCTCGAACATAGGGATTTAACATGTAAAATTACAATTTTGTAATTTCCTGCTTCCCTAATTATTTTAAACAAACAAGCTTCGAATAAAAGTTTTAGGGCATAAAATTCTGCATCTAAGCCAATAAACAAAATTTGCATGCTTCGTAACGGCACAAATTAGATCTGAAAATGACAAAAATAGCCTCAAAACTATCGATAGCCATGGAATTGGAACAAAATTAAACAAATGTTTGACGTATAATCTGTCAAAATAATTTCTTTATTTATTATATCCTTTATTTTGACAGATAAAACGACAAACATTTGTTTAATTTTGTCTTAGTTCCATGGCTATCAATAGTTTTCAGGCTATTTTCGTTATTTTCAGATCAAATTTATGGCGTTACGGAGCATGCAAAATTAATTTTGTTTATTGTAGTAGATGCAGAATTTTATTCACTAAAACTTTTATTTCAAGCTTTTTTGGTTAAAATAATTAGGGAAGCAGGAAATTACAAAATTGTGATTTTACATGTTAAATCCCTATGTTCGAGAGTTGCGTTCTGAATTCTGAATCTAATCCAATAAACAAAATTAATTTTGCATGCTTCGTAACTGCACAAATTAAATCTGAAAATAACAAAAATAGCCTCAAAACTATTGATAGTCATGGGATTAAAACAAAATTAAACAAATGTTTGACGTTTAATCTGTCAAAATAATTTCTTTATTTATTGTCATTTATTTGGACACATACAACGTTAAACAATTGTTAATTTTGTTTCAATTTCATGGCTATTTTTGTTATTTTCAGATCAAATTTGTGGTGTTACGAAGCATGTAAAAATATTTTTGTTTATTGGAATAGATGTAGAATTTTATGTGTTAAAGGGCCCGAAATAAATATTTTGCCTAGGGCCCGAAATATTTTAAATCCGCTTCTGTTTTCAATACATTATGAATGTTTTTAGTGGTTGTTAGGTAATGGTTATTTTACCGGCCGTAATATACTTTTCGGCCGCTAAAAAGTTAAAGTTATATTTGGATTTAAAAAATTCTTACAATCGAATAATAACAGCTTTATGTACTCATGCGATTGCCGAACTAGATTTTGTATTGTCCTGCAATTTCCTTCATTCGTATGAAAAACTGCATTTTTCGTCCTCGTGTCATAAATAACTATTCTCCTTCAGTGGTATCGAGTTGGACTGTAGATTTGTGAACCCAGGTTCGATTCCCACAGCCGACAAACCATTTTCACCACATTAAAACTAGCCCTGTAGTTTCTCCTCCACTAACATCTGGTAAGTGCTACTGTAGAGTGCCACACCTAGTACTGGGGAAAATGCGTGATGATATATTTTTTATTAATTTATTTTGCTTTATATATTATTAAATTTTTTATTTACAAATGATTTTAAAAGAGCTACATAAAATTAAAGGCGGTATACCTTTTTTAATTACATTCGTAGAATTTTTTATATTAACCCAAATTAATTTTAATTTAAAACAAAACTTTTGTTTTTGTCTTGTAATTTTGTTTTTAATTAAATTTAAAAACACTTCATAATATATTTATTACCTTTTTTAATTAACATTGAGTAAAAATGTACAAAAATTAAAGTTCTTTTATTCAGAATAAAGCAAATTTTCCACAAATGAAAATAAAATTGAGTTCCTTTTTTACATATTTAACCCGTTTGTTTTACAAGTTTATTATAAAAAATAAAGTACATTGTGAAAATATGTATTTCTCGCTAGCGGATAATCACGTTTGTAGCCATTTTTAGGTTAAGTATCCATCTGGATTCGAATTTAGGTCTCTTAGCAATAAAACAGTCATTTTATTTCCCTTTTTATGGTGTGGCTTGTCATCATTACAACGCTTTTAAATTCGTTCATTTTACGCAGAAATAGAACAACAAAAACCACTCAAAACTAGATAACAGTCAGAATTTGACAGGAAGTCAACAGATAAATACTTATTTCCATTAAAAAGACATTAAATTTCGCGCAAACATTGTTACAGATATGTGGATATCTAGAAGTGATACTGATGTTGTTTAAATAGGTATAAAACGTGTTGTATGACCTATTTCAGTTATTATCTACTTGGTCTTGGAACATGTTGGTTTTATTTAGACAATAAACTAGTAAAGTTGTACTGACATACGTGATCAGAGTATTTGGAAACTTTTATATTTTGTTTCCGATAGCGTATTCTCAAATAGTACCACTTTTCGGAATTATTATATATGTAATTTTATTAAGTTCAGTTTATATTTTGTTAATTTATTTTTCAAACAATGTGGGCACTTATTTATGAAAAGAAAAAGAATTTTACTATTTGCGATAGCCGTTATCGACCGCTGTTAATGTACTAAAAATATTATTTGCTGTCAATAAATTTTAAATAAGGTTTCCGTTTTCATATTTATAAATATAAGATAGAATAAAATTTGTAATAAATTTTAAAGTTTTTCATATAACTACAAAATGTACTATTTTGTGTGTCGTAATAAGATATTTTGCTGCACTAGTGTGGTTAAGTGGATATACAATATAAACATAAACTAATATCTTTGGGGGCCGTGATTTGACGATTGGTAACCGCACTTCACGCGCAAAATATATCACATACCGAGATCTCCTTCAGCAGAGTGCCACACCCAGTAATGGGTAGAAGGCGTGATGATATATTTATTTATTTTTAAGAATTCATGGCAACATTGCTTTTTGTAATTTTATTAATGTTTTTATGAAACATCCAAAAAATAGTAGCATAAATAAATAAATAAATAAATAAATTTTACTATTTTTATTTATTTAACTGCCTGAAGATTATTTAAAATTTTCTAATATAATACTCGTATTAAAATTTTGATATATTAAAATAACTTTTAATTTTTATCTTCGTAAAATCAATCTAATATCAATATGCAAAAAAAAACTCATTTGGCATTTGTGAAAAAAAGTATTTCTTCCATAATTAATTGAACCAATAACTATTATTGTACGCTGTGCGATAAACAGTCACTTTTTGTACTGATAATAAGTAAATAATGACTCACATCTTGTACGATCGTAAAAGAAAAACGTAATATGCTTCGGCTGCAAAATATATTCTGAGAATGTTGTCTGCTTCGGCTATTTGGTTAAATTATCAGTAATAATATAACAAGAGAGGGAGAATAAATTGAAAATAATTTGACAGATCTTTCGAAAACTTGTTGGCAGGCAATAGTCACGAAAGCCCGTTGGGCTTGAGTGGCTATTGCCAAATGCCAACAAGTTTGAGAAAGATACTGGAGAATTATTTTCTAATTTATCCAACTCTCGAGTTATATTTAATTAGATTATTTTTTTACTTAGCTGTTGATGTCGATTCATCCAACTTAAAAGATTTTGAACTAGATCCAATATCGAATGATTACTTATTAATGTATTATTGGAAATTGTTTCCAAAATTTGTTGGTATATTTCTGTATCTAAAATGGAATTAAATAAATTTTTCCACATATTTTACTTGACGCGTTGACAGTTTTAAATAATTATTTGACAACTACGTCACAAACAAAAACACCTACAGATATTATTCCCGGGAATAATCACAAGAGCTTTATTCTCAGTATAATAATGACAGGATTGGTTAAAACGCGGACATGTGACATTTCATTGGTTTTGAGAAACGTCGAAAAATAATCAACGAAATATTATTTTAAAAGACGCTTGTAATAATTCATTTTTCAATCGGAATTCTTGAACATTACGAAGTAATATTCAATTTTCTAAACAATATTTGTGAAAACTTGGGAACAATTTAATACTGAAGATTTAAACAGAAATATTTAATTTGTTAAATGGAGGATTATATAATTGTTCATTAACCGAAGTTTACTTTAGTAACAGTTCATGTGTAAACTAACTTTCAATTGTGTTTTATCAAATTTAAAAATCAATGAAATTTATAATGAAATTAATCTTTCTTTAGGTATTTCTTGAACATAAATTTGTAAAAATGTAAACAGCCTTATCATGATTTGTCATCAGAATATCTCTCTTTGTAAAATGAGAAACAGAAAAAGAAATCATTAAAGAAATCACAAAAATTCCTTAAGTGTAAATCACACTCCGATTCCATCCAGGCATCCAATTAATAATACTTTCATAACAAAACACGGTCAGGAGAAACCAACAACAAGAACAGTTGACTCTCAAGTCTCGATCACAAAGAAAAACAAAAAACAAACAGCACTGCATCTATATATGTATTCCGTTCATTTCATCTCACAAAAGAAATGCCAAACCAAGACGCAAACAAGTGAGCATCACGACCAAGAAACAAAACAAGAATGTCACAGCTCATTCCGTTTAAGGGTGACGCGCAGCCAGTCTGCTTTCCCTGCACCGAGAAAGAAGTTTTTTTCTCGATTTTTTCTCGATAGCACGGATGTAATCGGTGTCCGAGAATGCCATAATGTTCGAGAGAATGCACAGTGGACAGAGGCGGCTGTGGCGACGCGAGCGGCGGAAAATGGAATCTAGGTATTTTCAGGCTTTGAAATCTACGGATATATTACATATCTGGTTTATTTGATGAGGCTTTGCAAGGATTGTGATGGTTTTACATTTTTTTCTAGAAGTTTGTGAAATTGAAGTTTATGGTAAGCAATATCTGTGAGACGCAGCGAACGAAAACGTTCAGTCGCTAAAAAACGACAATCCTAAGATTGGATGTTTTTACAATGTCTGAAATAACAATTTTATTTGATTGTTTCAAAATGAAAAACAAAAATAAAATATATCCTTCTATTATTCTATTATTAAATTGGTTGACTTTCATTATACATATTTCAATGGGCAATAAAAGTAATACTTTTGAAAATTACGAATAATTTCTGACATTTAAAAATCAAATAAATGTTTTTCAAGAAATACAGTTTCAATTCAAATTAATAAGAATTTTTATAAGGCACCTAGATAATGATTAGCATAAAAGTTGCAAGTATTAAATTATTATAGGAATGATATCTATACAAACATTTTCACCAATTTAAAATTACCCCTCTGGCTCTCCCGCAACTAACATCTTTGGGGCCGTGATTTGACGACTGGTAACCGCACTTCAGGCGCATAAATATATCACTTATCGAGATCTGCTTATATATATTTATTTATATCTATACTTTATTTTAAAATAAATAAATCATCACGTCTTCTACCCATTACTGGGTGTGGCACTCTGCCGAAGCAGATCTCTTTAAGTGATATATTTATGCGCGTGAAGTGTTTATATTTGTTATATTATATTACTTATGTAGTCCTTTTGTTTGTAGCTGTCACTGAATCACAAAGCAATTTTATTTTACATTTTTTTATTTATTACCTATTTTTTACTCAATGCGAATGCAAGAATAGTCTCACAAAGCAAATATTCCAATATTCATTTATTAACTGTACAAATTAAGTGATATTGTCGTAAGCATTTTTTGTTTTTAAAATATATTTAATAAGTTCAAAAAGGTATTACTTCAGTTTACAAGTTAATAGATTGTAAGGTAAAATAAAATAAGAAAATATACAATGTTTATTTGTTCCATGTAAGTAATGAGGTTGGCAGCCTTGTCGAGCGCGTACAGTGATGGATTGTTACTCAAGAAACTGGGGTTCAATCTTAGCTTACATGAAAAACTTTTCAGTACATATAAAAACCACTTTTGTGGCCTGCAATCCATCTTCTATTAACCTCTCACTAACCAACTTTGACGATTAAAATAATAATAAATTAATGAATTATTTGCATTATTTTATTTATTTCCTTAGACATAAAATGTATAACAGTATTACAAGTATTCGATGTGCTGGGCTCCCCATGGAAACAATTTTAAATATAAATAAATAAATATATCATCACGTCTTTTACCCATTACTGAGTGTGGCGCTCTGCAGTAAAAGATCTTGGTAAGTGCATTTGAAACGTGGTTACTATCAAATCGTGGCCCCCAAAGATATTAGTGGAGACAGAGCCAATGTGGTGTGAACATAAAAAATTGAATATGAAATACGAATCCTTATTATAAACTATCTATTAGCTTATGGGGTAGGTGGCTCGATAGTACCGAGTCAGACTGTTGATCCTGAGAACCCTGGTTCGATCCCCACAGCCGACAAAACATTTTCACCAATTTAAAATTCTTCTTGTGGCTCTCTCTCCACTAACATCTTTGGAGACCGTCATTTGACGGCAGCTAACCGCATTTAACGCGCATAAATATATCACTTATCGAGATCTGCCACAGCAGAGTGCCACACCTAAGATGGATAAAAGGCGTGATGATATATTTATTTATTTATTTACTAATGAATATTTCTAGCTTTAGTTATTCATAGATAACACAAATGTTACTTTCATATGAATAATGATAGCATCTCTGAACTAACAGGTTAATTAGAATATGAAACATGCTGTATTAATTAATAAAATTATGTATCAGGTTCTACGAATATTTAATCAATCATATCTTCAGAACTGAACAACAAAAAACTAATGATGTCTATTTTTAGAACAATGGTTTTTTTTTATAGTCGTAGGTTGTAGTAGAAGTAGTAGTAACATTGTTAAGATGAATCATACACCTAATTGGATCTGAACTTGGCACCTGAACACTCATCTTTTTAAAACAAGATATTATTGTTATTGAAACAATCATATTACGTATGTATTGTAAATTTTTTTGGAGTTCAAGCATGAAAGTATTGTAAGAAATTTGAAAACTTTATATTTATGCGCGAATAAAGGAAAAAGATTTCAAAATTTTTATTTATGGTGGAATTCTATTATATATTTATAAGTTTATAGACCCGTAGATCTGTAAATAATAAACAAAATCATATCAATATTTGTTGATAAATAGAAAAATTTTTATTAAATCATAGTTTCGTAGCGATTTTGTTCATCATTTACAGATTTACGGATCTACAAAAGTATGAAATAAAACAAAATGTCTATTGTGATATGGAATTGAGTCTTAATAAATAGGAAAAAATTTTCCATCACTTGTCTCGTAATTCCACAGAGGTTTTACAGCACGTTTGCATCAACTTCTCAGGTCATCAACAAACGGCTGGTCAGTTCAGCTTTAACCATAGACGCGTTTCGTCCTTCCGGACTCATCAGTATGGTGCGATCATTTATCCAACTAGATCAACTAGGAACTAGTGGATTGTGATACCGACTTAGCTGAACTGACTGATGTTAACCTATCTACAACGGTAACATGACATGAGAGCTATGGAGCCACTCGTGGTGCCATCTACCGACAAAATCGCAAACTGCTTGACAGCTATTGAAAAAAAAAGGATTTATGCCAAATGATGCTATGGACTTTTAGTAAAACGTTTTAAAATGACAATAAAAAGGATACAAAAACGTCTTAATTAAAACGTTTTTGACAGTGTAGCGAAATTTTAAGTATATATTGAATTAATTTGGCAAGTAATAATAATTAATAATAATTACTTACGAATTAATACAAAACTCTGCACATGAGTTTATTCTGAAAATAATTCATATCATCATGCCCTGTTCACGTTAAGATCCAGATTCACAATTCGAATAATTCGAAAATTCGTAAATTCGGAATATTCCAAAATTCGAAAATTCGGAATATTTAAAAATTCGAAAGTTCGAATCTAAAGTCGAAGGTTCCATAAATCCGAACAATCGAAGTTTCAAATATTCGTAAAATCAACAACTCTATACAGAATGTCACCATTAATTTCTCAAAAATAGTTGGGAGGAAGGTAATTAGAAATTTAGTATATTTATAAATATAGTAATCTATACTTCAATAAATTCTTATTCTATTTTAACTTGTCAGTTTTGAAGAAAACAAAATTATTAAACAGTAGCAAATTTAGTTTCTATTAGAGGAATTTTGCAATTAACAATTAATTTTACAAATGGATTAATTTGTGCCAAAGTTTGAATCATTATAATTAATAATAATGTATTGGATATACAAAATTCTCGCAATATTGAAATATTAATTAATTATTACATGAGAAGAACATGCACATGATTCATAACGTAAGACCTGAAAACTAAAATAACTATTCTATTTATACTGAAATATCAATTAAAGTGAAATTTTGTAAACAATAGTCAATAGAAATGAAACAAACTCTAAGTAAATATTTAGTTATACTTTATGTAAAATTGAGTCTACCTACATAACTCTCAGTTTTAGTTATTCCATTTGGAACTTAAGTTATGGTGTATTTAATCAATAATTTTAACAGTACAAATTTTTCGATGGCTAGCACAGTGGTATGAAGTTGGCCTGTGGATCCTGAGGTCCCTGGTTCGATTCCCACAGGCGACAAATTTTCATAATTTGAAAAAGCTATCCCTGTGGCTCCTCCACCACTAACATGTTTGGGGGCCGTGATTTGACGACTGGTAACCGCACTTCACGCGCAAAATATATCACTTACCGAGATCTGCTGTAGCAGAGTGCCACCCCTAGTAATGGGTAGAAGGCGTGATGATATATATATAAATTTTTCGCAATGAGTTTTATGGACGAGTCGTTACGTCAAACAAATCATTATCAATGTCATTAAAAGTATTTAAACCTATGAGCTTATTAGAAGCATTTTAGAATTAAGTTTCTTCTAATGAGATATTAATTTTAATTTGTTCTAAATGAACAATAATTATTTTGAATAAAACATAAATAACTGCATTAAAGTATTCAAGTTTCTTAAAATGGTTAAGGAATAAAATTACCGTATAAATATACTTAATTTGCTAATCAAATAGCTAATAGCAAATTAGAAATCTATGCCTAATTGATAAACCTATAAACAAATTGTATAAATATAGAATCAAACTTTATATGGATAAAGTATTCGATTTACAAGTTTACTAGTTTGATTTTCCGGTAAAAATGCAAATCCAATTTCGTATTTCGAGTTGGGATATTACGAGTAGTTATATATGCAACAATCCCAAAACTTTAAGGGATCATGAACAACTATAATTGTTTTAGTAACTCGGGGTAAATTAGAAGTTGCTCAATTTACAGCTTTGGTAATTTAGTAACTGTACCTATTAGTTTATGTAATTTGAAAATTTTGGGAAAATTATGTTTTGTAAACGGTTGATTCTAGTTCTGTTTGTCATTAAATCAAAAAGTTTTTAATTTCACTTACTGAATAAGTAGAAGAATACAGAAACTGCACGTACCTAAAACAAAACAATGTAATTAGTATGTAATTTTAACCTAGTTTTTAAGGTAATCATAGTGCAGTGGATAAAATTAAGGTAAAACTTATGTTCACTAATTAACATGAAAGAGATCGTGCGTTTAAATCTCGTCGACTTCAACAAGAAATATGATTGTGTCTGAGTGGTTTGGATTCCACTGCAAGCTTTTGTAATTAGGATTAAGCTCTTGTTATGCAGAGTAACAAAATAAACAGTAAAATATAATAATAATAATAGAAATGTATTTAGCTCAAAGCTAGAGACATAAACATGTTATAATGTACAATAGTAATAATAAAATAAAAATAAGATATTATACAAAATGTAGAATAAGCATAACTTAAATGATTAAAAATCAGACTACAAGAAATTGAATTCCGTTGAGCGCATCTTCATATCTTTTTTGTTTGGGAATAACAGCGATTTTAGATTTTTTTAAATTACAACTTTGAAGGTCCATATCTCGAAAACTAAAAGAGATATTGAAATGCGGTTTGAACGAGTGTATTTCTCGTGCTCCAATTAACTTATACTGAAATTTTCAAAATTTTGAAAATTTTTCAATTTTTTACAAAATTTTCAATTCTCAATATTTCAAAAAGTTAAAAAGATAATAAAAATCTGTGAACACCAGTGAATTCTGCTCGTAAAAGTACATTGGTATGCAAAATTTCAAGCAAAAATTCGCAGGGATAAAGTTTTGATTACAAAAATACGAAAAATCACTGTTTTTTGAAGATTTTTGAAGGGGTACCCCTTAAGATTTTTACGAATTTAGGCCATTTTCAGTTTTTTTGCTCTAAAGGTTTTATCCGTGGAGCAAACATTCTGAAATTTTATATACCTAAGTACTTTTACGAGAGGAACTCACTGGTGTGTACAGATTTTCATTATATTTTCAAAATTTTGAAATATAACCAAAAGAAATTTTGAAAAAAAGTAGGAAAATTTTCAAAATTTTCAAAATTTCATTATAAGTCAATTGAAGCACGAGAAATACACTCGTTCAAACCGCATTTCAATATCTCTTTTAGTTTTCGAGATATAGACCTTCAAAGTTGAGATTTTAAAAAAGTCAAATATTGCTGTAACTCGAGAACTAAAAAAGATATGAAGGTGCGCTCAACGGCATTCGATTTCTCCTGATCTGATTAATATAGAACCATATTTTAAAAAATTTCGATTTTTAAACTGGTTGAACCAAAAAATTCGCTTTTTCATTAACAAAAATTTTTGCAATCATGATTCCCTTGATTAAAAAAAAAGATTTTGAGGATTAAAATATGCATACCTAAGCAGAAATATATGTGGAATCGAATGGTGAAATTTTCAGTTCCACATCTAGTGTCATATTATTTTATATTAATCCTTAAGTTGGTACTATCATAGAAGCATTTACGACAGATTTAAATAAAATTTAAATATGTTATTTTTCATGAGTTTGTACATTAGTATGCGAATGTGTTGTTTTGTTTATAACTTATACCTATACTTTTGCATAAGAATGTCATGACAGAACCACCTTAATGATACATTTTTCCTTTACTAATTTCTGAAATCGTGGTTCTATGTTTGTAATGTACATGATTAAATCAGCCTTTTACAAACTGCAATTTTGATCACATGAAAACTGAGGGGTTCATGATAGAATATATTCAGAGCTGGGCAAGCTACTTAAAAAAAGTAGCTAAGCTACAGCTACAGCTATTCTTTAAAAAAGTAGCTGAGCTACAGCTATAAGCTACATTTTGTAAAATATAGCTAAGCTACAGCTAAAAGCTTTCGTTAAAGTAGCTGTTAAATTTTAAAGCTACTTTTTTAAATTATTGTGAAATAATTAAATTTACCATTGTCATATGATCAGTCTTTTGTTATAATGACTGTTAATTTACTATAATGTACATAAATATAAAAAATAGCAAATACCATCTGGCACCTATTGTGTATTTTTGCGTATTAGAGCCAGTTAGAACCGGCAACAAATAATTATTTTGTGTGGGTTTAGCTTGTACGCATGCGTACCTTGTTGACCTTCTGCTTAAAAAGTAGCTTGAAGCTACAAAAAGTAGCTTTAAAAGTAGCTTCAGTTGTTATTTTTAAGCTAATAGAAAAATAGTAGCTAGCTACAAGCTACAGCTATATTTTTTCACAGTTAGCTAAGCTACAGCTACAGCTAAGGTAAATGTAGCTAAGCTAGTAGCTAAGCTACAAAAGTAGCTAGCTACTGCCCAGCTCTGAATATATTTATGATTTTTGCCTTCAAGGGGATCAGGCCTTTGAAAACACTGCTCTAAAGTAAACAACGAGGCTCGTTCGAAGACTTTCCTTTCTTAACAGGAGACAGATCTATAATTTGATGACGTTATTTCAGCAGTACTTGAAGTATTTTAATTACTGATGAACAAATACATAAAATACTTGTCATTAGAATATAAATGAAGCATTAAAGGCCAGATTAAACTCACAAATAAACAAAGTAATTCAATTAACTAAGAGAATCTAAGATATGTATGCGCGGATATTAAGAGTAGTATTTACGGTGATATGAAAACTCCGGTTGCAGTTTTTCTAACGCGAACAGCTATTTAGCTTAGTTGGGACATTTAAATGGTAATGGTTGGTAACCGGGCAATATTGATTGACATAATGAAAACTGTACCCACATGAAGAGGAAATTTATGCGTATGTTTGCGGGGAATTCTTGCAAAAACATCGCTGCTACTAAGCCGCAACTACTTACACCGGGTTTAATAAATCCAGGGACGGATTCTGCTCGCTTTAAAAAATTATATTAGGACTTGCTACCAGATATACCTAAAGCGTGATTTATAGTTCACATAGCATATCATAACAAAAAGGATTTTAAGGTTTTATAGTTTCAAATTATGGAGTAGGTGGCACAGTGGTTATCGTATCGGCCTGTGGATCCTGAGAACCCTGGTTCGATTCCCACGTCCGACAAAACATTTTCACCACATTAATACTACTCCTGTGGCTCTCCCTCCACTAACATCTTTGGGGGCCGTGATTTGACGACTGGTAACCGCACTTCACGCACAAAATATATCACTTACCGAGATCTGCTTCGGTAGAGTGCCACACCCAGTAATGGGTACAAGGCGTGATGATATATTTTATTTATTTATAGTTTCAAATTTTGTTGTTTTTTTTTGCATAAAAATTATTCCCAACCACATTCACAGTGTAAGATTATTGACACATTCGATGTTATTTTGACAGTTCTAATCTTGATCATGCTCAAAAATGGATGATGGCGATGTTATGATAGTAGCTGTTATTAAAAAAAATTAAGAAACAAATTAGACAAAAGAGTAAAACCCGAATACTACACCAAAATTGTTTAAATTTTTGATAAATATAAACAAACAAATAAATACTGTTATGTCTTTGTTATAATTATCTGCCTGTTAAATATACGAGAATACATATAATTTATGTTGCTGTTAGTTAATATAAGTTGAAAATAACACACACTGATATGTTATTACAGCGCACACTTCTAACATACTAGTTGTAGTTCCACTGATTGACAACAGATGGCATTACAATGAAAGAAAATAATAAAATAAATGAAATGAGTTTATATGGTTATATAATTGGAAGTTTTGATAGATTTTTCAACACATCCTAGAATCTAAAACTGCTTCTCTTGACAGGAGAAGTAAAATATTGTAATCTGTTTAATGCGGTCCTGTAAATTTGAAGATCTAGTTCGTTGGCGCAGTGCCTTCGGGAACAAAGTACAGAGAGAAGACCGAGAGAACCAAGAGAAGAAATCTTTATGCTAATTACTTGTACACACACTGTTACATCTGATGCGTAAATTATCGTGTAAATCTTGTTAAGTTCTAACTTTCTGCATATGATAGTAGTCATGAAACGTCAGATCCAGAGGGGTTCGCCAGACTGTTCAAATGATATGCTAATTTCAACTTGAACATCATGCACGAGTAGATTCATGATTTCATTTATTTGCTACATCTGTACAATAGAAAATTAATCCAAATTACAGTACAGAAGCCAACCATCTAGGTTGAAAGGTGACGTTTTTCGCTTGTTAAGCGAGAATAAAATTTTGCCGTTCGCTGAGCGGTAAAGTAAAAGTGTATCATCGTATCCATGGATATATGAAAACTGTCACCCGAATTACAAAACAGAGAAACTGTTAAAAATAATTTTAAATTCTTTTTCAAGCGTTTCTAAATGGCTGTAGAAAAAATATTATGTGCATCTCGAGCAGAAAGTGTCCTTGCCGCTCTTGCATGGTTGATGCTTTCGGCTGCGCCTCGATCAACAATCTCCATGCGCGAGCGGCAATAGACTACTTTCTGCTCTAGATACACAAAGAACAATTTTCTAAAGATATATTATGTAATATGAGTACGAATATTACAAAAATATGCAGCTACAATACATAATATGTTTCATTTATAATAAAAATAATATTTAGTTTGAAAAGATTATAATTCACATCTTTTGCTCAATTCTTATGATGCCATGGAACTGATATTTTAGGACTGAAACATTTATGTCATATAGCGTCGAGCTGTATTTGAACCCGGAACCTCTAAATCATAGACTCTCGTCTTAATAAATAAGATAATAATTCATCACTATGTACTTGAAAGTAATATAGTGAGCTAGAAAAATGTGCGGTATTTTTTATTATGTAAAATGTTGCTTTAAACTGAGAAACGAAGTGACGACATATATATTTGTTTTAAGTTCCGACGTTCCTAGTTGTCAAGTTAGTACTGAAAAGGTGTGTTTCATTTCAGCAGACTGTCAGTTGTCTCGTTTACGGCTCGAGTTATTTGCGTTTGTTTTGATTGTTAGCTATTTTTAATTCTCGCGGTTGCCTTTGCAAATTTGTATTTAATGAAGAAAAGGTTATTTATTATTCAAACACTATGTTTATACTGAATAAAAAGTTTATAATTTAAGTTTTAATTTTAGCAAATACAAATTTTATAATTAAGTAGACAGTTGCTGTATTAATTAAAGAATATAAAATAATTTTTGATAGTTTATCTGTTTGGAAATTCGTGCGCCAGTTTTCATGTACCTGTATTCAGATAGAATGATACACTCTTATGCCAATGGCACACTGGTCGAGAGCATCAATGAGCGTCGATGAAAAATAGAGGCTCCTCTATTTCCATCGAGGAGTTCCTCGATGAAACGATTGTGTCTCATTTCACACGTATTATTGTGTCTCATTTCATGTTAGCGTGGGCTGTCATTTTGGTTTTGCTTTGTGCTAATCTTTCGTGTTTGTATTTTTATCAGTCAGGGTACGTTCTGTTGTTTCATCGATGAGCTCATTGATGCTCCTCGACCATTAAGCATTACATTAGGCGTGTTTCTTTGGACTGTGATTCGTAATCAAAGTGATCAAACTTAACATGATCATGAAGAATCATGTTTCTTCGTTCGTTATTCGTTATCCCTACTCTTTCATTTTGTGATCACGAAACGACAATCCCCCTACCCTTCTGAATCATACTTTTTCTATGATTCATGTTGACTGATTCACATCGAAGGTTTAAAAATGGCGTCTGATGATAAATTTATGTGCTCTATTTGTGGAATTAAAGGAAATTGGCTGCTTCTGGAAGAATTTTTAAATGGCTTACATGGACACTCATTTATGAAATTTTAAAATAGGTTAGTTTGTGTATTTGACATTTGCAGTTATTTTAACGTTCATACTATAGGATCGCGTCGATCGGGTTGGATTTGAATCATTATTCCTGTTCGATGTTTTCGTCAGTATCATATTTAATCATGATTCAACGCAATCACGATCAAAGGAATCATGATTTAGAAAATCACAATCACAATCCAAAGAAACACGCCTATTGCCATCTGGCGGTAAAAATTAACTTTCTGCTTTCAACTAACAGTTGGAAATAGCTATTTACATAACAAGTGCTCGAAGACATACTTTGCATATGAGCTCAATTTTAAAGCACGAGCGAAGCGAGTTCTTTAATTTGCGAAAATAGTGCAAATGACGTCTTCGTGCACGAGTTTTGTGCAATGCTTTTTGTAACGAGCAAAAATTATATAATCGACAATAAGGAAATGTATTAAATTTGAAGCGTGAATTTATATTGACAGTTAAGTATGCCATGAGTTGACATTTGTTATTTGAAAACAAATTGTTTATTTTTTCTCCTAAAGTTTGTTAAAATATGTCTATTTCTTTCATAAATTCCTTAAAATGTGTGTATATAAGTACAATTAGCGTTTTAATAATAAAAATTTGGAATCATAAAAAATGGGTGTTTTTCAATTACTTTGCGCACTAGTACGCAAAATCAATCTTTCCATTGGTTTCCAAGGTAATGTAAACCATATTTTGAATTATGCGAGTACAAAAAATTAACACAACCATAGCAAAACAATGCGTCTTCGACAGTTCTGTCAAAATTTAGAATAATAAAAAATGGGTATTTTTTCAATTACTTTGCACACTAGTGCGCAAAATCAAACTTTCCATCGGTTTCCAAGTTAATGTAAACTTTATTTTTAGTGATGCAATCACAAAAAGTTCATTTTCTGCTCGTAGAAAAAAATAATCGTTATTGCACTCTGATTATTATGCATTTCAATATGAAGAATTTAATTTGATAATTATTGTAACTTTTGCTTATGATTTCGATCCAATATTTTTTCATTTATCTGACAATTAAATTATCAGGCATCCTGTTACTTTATTGGTAAACAAACCCTTAGTAAAGTAACTAAATACAATGTATTTGTAAAAAATAATTTTATTTTGAATATGTTCGTCGCAACAAAAATACCCATTTCTTTAATAAGTCACTGAAAATGCAAAACACTTCATTTTCTTCAATTTCAATTGAACAATAAAAAGACCTGATATTGAAATACCGTACAGAAATAACATCAATATCGTTTGATCTTCCTTCCGTTATTATTCAAAATTGCGTCTATATCACAATAAGGAAATTTCCATCTCGATCTATATTAGTTAGATACGTTGTACAAGCCAAACAAGTAACATTTTATTGATAAGAGAAATGCCAAACAAAACAACCCCTACATCTGCAAGAAATATGAGAACATCAGACGTGAAGTTTGCATTTAAATATCGAGTAATTGAGTGATACGGATAGCGATACTTTGCACACGTGTCAAGAGATATAATTGGCTGGGGACGCGTGTATTTTGTAATTTACTACGGTGTATTTTGTTGGATGGTACTTTCAGAGATAGTTGGAGTTGACTACAAGGAATTGAAATGATTCTTAATGTTGTTGATACACTTAATGGATTTTTCATCATTTAGGGCCGGTTTCTGAAAACAAATTTAACTGGCCAGTTAGTATAACTCTTCGATAAACTGTCAAATGGGTTTCTAAAACATCATATTGGTATTTAACTGCCCCGTTAAATTAACGCGGCAAATTGCTCCAGTTAAATTATATGACGCTTGCGCAGATGTTTCATAAATTGAAAAAAACGGCTGACAGTGACAGTGCTCATCTTTCCTAACCTTGTTTTAAAAACCAATTCGTTAAGCCGCTGTGTTAGTTTCATTTGGCTTTGTTGGTGATTGAAAAAAGGTTTAAAACAGTAATTACTAAAATCTATTATTTTGAGAACTTTAAAAATTTCTCTGAATTAAATTAAATTCAATTCTCTAGCTAAACTTTTTTTTGCGATTGCGCCATCACTTTCTTTATTTTTGAAGAACGGTTCTTTTCAAATCTCGCTACAAAAAAATAGTTCATTTTGTAGATGGCGCAGTGATCTTTGCCCGTACAGCTGTTTTTACGTCACAGAAACGTCACAGTGTCACGTGAGTGCCCGCATCCTATATACTACTTTCAGCTTTAAAGCTACATTCACAAATCGAAATTAGTTTTTGTTTTATGTTTTCCATTTATGTTTTAATAACCTTGTAGACATGTTACCTTATGCAGCCATTCACAAATCAGTATTTAGTTTTGGTTTTAACACAAAAGTTTGCAAACTCCAAACTTATGTTTTAGTTTTACGTTTTATACTTAAGAATAGACCAATAGGACGAAGCGTAGAATGATATAGTGATATATACTTGTCTCTTTCTATCATCCTTCACATTGACAATAACCTAAATTTGTTTTTATTCAAGTGTCAAAATGAATTAAAATAAAAAGATTTTAAGTGTAGTTTTGCTAGTCAAATCTTCTAAAATAGTTTAATAACAAATTAATACCTACCTTCTTATTACAATAATATTTACCTTGCTCTTCCAAAAAATACGAAAGTAAACAAACTTATGACAGCACGTGTAACTTAGCATATCTGACAGTTGCATTTACTGTATTACCGATCTTCTGAGTATAACCGATTTTTTAAAATTTATCTAAAATTTATCTGTTACCTAAAAACACACTAAAACATAAAACATAAAACAAAAACTAATTTCGATTTGTGAATGTAGCTTTAGTATACAAATAACTATGACAATATATCCCTAGCAACATCATACAAACAATGAACAGATATCCTAATAATCGTAGAAAAACTCTTTTCCCAAATCGGTACAATTTTCATAAGTCTACTTTATATTAAAAATACTAATAGTACGAACCCTTTACGTACGAATGTAGTACTAACAACAAAATGAGAATGAGCTGCACTTACACTGTTTATTGTATTCCACGCACGTCCCACGAGAAGCACGAGTGAATCCCGTGCCAACATCAACAACGAGAAGGAAACCGACCGTGGCGGGATTTTCACACCAAATCGTGAATTAATGCCATATTCGGCGGCTTTGTAACGCCATGGACATTTTAAACAGGCTTTCAGTTACGCTGATTTGCGGACATTATCATAACATAACAGAAGGCAATCACTGCGCCAACAATCTTGTTATCCCAATTAAATACAGCCGGCGTTGAATTTGTTGCCTTGTTTAAGAGTACTTTATGTTTTAAACATACATTTTGGCTTCTTTAGGTTGGCAATGAATATTTTTGAATAGATTTCTTTGGGAGAATACATTCTTCTTTCTTGTGTTTAACTAATGATTCTGATATCAGAATAAATAAATAAATCAGTAATACCTGATTTATAAAAGACAGAATAATTTTATTATATTTTATTTTATATTATATCGCATTTGTATGTGTATATGATTGGTTTTAGTCCGGTAAATGAGTTATTACGGTATCAAATACCGTAATGAAATATTACGGTATTGTATCGTGGTGTTGCTAGGTAACACACAGTTTTTCACATTTAATTATAATTATGTAAAGAAAGATTAGGATATGCAAATGTTTAATAATGAAATGCGACACAGTATAAAATAAAACGTTGTAAGTCATACGTCATTTTTAAGGTACTCATTTCAAAATAAAAAAATAATTTACCGGACTTATAATGTAAATAACTATAAATTAACAAATTCTAATCAATTTTATTTGTATAATATTACTGTCAAAAGTTCGACTATCATTTGAATGAAGAAATTTTATTTACTTTGGAAATAAATAAATTTGCCGTTATTACACCACACGACCATACGTCTATTAAACAAATCAAAATAAATGAAGGTAATATAAAGAAATATATCATCACGCCTTCTACCCATTACTGGGTGTGGCACTCTGCTAAAGCAGATCTCGGTAAGTGATATATTTTGCGCGTGAAGTGCGGTTACCAGTCGTCAAATCACGGCCCCCAAACATGTTAGTGGTGGAGGAGCCACAGGGATAGCTTTTTTCAAATTATGAAAATTTGTCGCCTGTGGAAATCGAACCAGGGACCTCAGGATCCACAGGCCGACTTCATACCACTGTGCTAGCCATCCCATAAATGAAGGTAATATAAAGAAATTATTTTGACAGTTTTGGTAGATAAAACACCAAACATTTGTTAAATTTTGTTTCAATTCCATGGTTATCGATAGTTTTGAGACAATTTTCGTCATTTTCAGATCTAAATTGTGCCGGTACAAAACATGCATTTCAAGTGCATTCCAATCTTGCTAATTTCATCTTATATTTAAAAAAAATAGTGCCTGATGATACAGACTACACTACGATATAAGCTACAGTAATTGGGATTAAGTTCCCGTTATACTTGTAACAAAGACGGATAATTCAGAATTTGGTTTTGTTTATAAATTATGATATTTCACTATCAACTCAGCTTCGAAACATACAGACTAATTAAGCGTTATCTTAGTATCTTTCTAAAGTTGACTTGACAGAATTTATTTTGTTTATCAAATTTATTAGAGCATACGTTATAACTTCAGTATTCCGTAGATCATTATTTATCAAGTTTATAGCTTTTCCGAATTGTCGCGTCTGGTTATACGGGATGTGATGACATATCTGGGTAAATTATAGTTAAACGTCTGGTCGGATAGAGTTAACCTTTGTAACTCACCCCGTCTAGGTTTTTCATGTAAACGCATATGTGGGAACCGCTATCTCGACCAACGCGACGATACCACCCTCTTACCCTTTGTCAGAACATCTCCTGGAATACAACAACGATAAGTTAGTGGTAGATTGGCTTCTGACGAGACAAGTTTGGCTCTCGTCGTCTGTGCAAGATGTAGGTCTTGCAATGTAACTTAGTAACATTAATAATTGTTTTATTCATACGTTGTTGTTGTTTCCATTGCCGGATAATTTGCTTAATTTAAATATTAGTTTATAACTTCTGTAAATTTTACCATTTCTATTTTTAGGCATTTTATTTGATGTTTTAATAAATATATATTTTTTCAAGAAGTTCGTCTTATTTCGTTTTATTTAATTGTGTATTAAATCGCGTTATATTTCGTCTTGATTATAATTTAGATCGTCTCATTTTGCAATTGTCTGTCAACGCATTACAATCGTAAATTCTCTATCTAATTACATACTGAGTAATAAATAAATAATAATAATAAAAAATACATTTACAATACCGAGGGTGTTAGTACAACTAATAATAATAATTAGTAAATAAAAACGGATTGAAAATAAGCATAAAACAAGTAGATGTAAACAATGTAAAGTTTATTTGTTCACTGATCTTTATTAGCGATTTTGATGTCTTATATCCGAACAATCACCATATAATTAATGAAGCTATAAATCTCAGAATTAACGATATATTTAATCGTAGGTTCATTGTATCGTCTCATTCATTATCCATCGTCATTTTTTCTATATCCTCTGTAAAGATTAATTCACTCGGCCGGCAAAAGTAATGAGTAATCATCAATAAAATAAATTCTCTAATTTATTTATTGATTTATCTTTCCTAGTTACTTAAACGACATTCCTTGCATTACTTCAGTTAGTTTAGATTAGATTGACATTATTTAATTAATTAGTATGGTAGGCAGCAAATCTCTAGGAATTTCCGAATTTCGAAGGATGTCCAGCGCTAATGAGACCTACTATACATGCAAATCAGGCCTGTTCGTTAAACATTCGTGGAAAACGTATCCCTTTCGTCCTTCGAAATACCTAAATTTAACTAAATCCTTGTCTTGACCGAAAACAACTACTACAATCAGCCTTCGGCACCAAAAAATCAATACACCATAAAACGTAATCAATCTCACTTCTTATTTAATCAGTTACCAAGTTTCAATTAGCGAATTAGTCGAACAAAATTATACATATAGCTATTCTAAGCAAGCTTGAACCATCGCAGAAAATAATTAAATAAATGTGACTGAATGATGTCAACTTTTTTATTTAATAATCTTGTGATTTTAAAATAAAAATATAAATATAAATATAACAACACGTCTTTTACCCATTACTGGCTGTGATATTCTTCCGAAGCAGATCTCGGTAAGTGATATATTTATGCGCATGAAGTGCGGTTGCCAGCCGTTAAATAACGACCTCCAAAGATGTTAGTAGTGGGAGAGCCACAGGAGTAATTTTAAATTGGTGAAAATGTTTTGTCGGCTGTGGGGATCGAACCAGAGTTCTTAGGATCCACAAGCCGACTTGATACCACTGAGTCTTGATAAGGTTGAAAGTATTGTAAGAAATTTGAAAACTTTATGTACGACTAGAGGAAAAAGCGGAAGCAGATCTCGGTAAGTGATATATTTTGAACGTGAAGTACGATTACCTGGCGTTAAATCACGGCCTCCAAAGATGTTAGTGGTGGAGGAGCCACAGGGGTAGTTTATGAAATTATGAAAATTGTTTGTCACCTGTGGGAATCGAACCAGGGTTCTCAGGATCCGCAGGCCGACTTTATACAACTGAGCTAGCCACTCCAAATAAATAATAAATATAAATAAATATATCATCACGCCTTTTATCCATTACTGGATGTGGCACTCTACCGTAACAGATCTTTGTGATATATTTATGCGCGTGAAGTGCGGTTACCAACCGTTAAATCACGGCCCCATATTATAAAGCCTTTTATCCATTACTGGATGTGACACTCTACCGTAACAGATCTTTGTGATATATTTATGCGAGTGAAGTGCGGTTACCAACCGTCAAATCACGGCCCCATATTATAACGCCTTTTATCCATTACAAGGTGTGACACTCTGGAGTAGCAGATCTCGGGAAGTGATATATTTATGCGCGTGAAATCCCGTTACCATATGTTAGTGGTGGAGGAGCCACAATAGTAATTTTAATGTGAAGAAAAGTTTGTCAGCTGTGATAATCGAACCCGGATTCTCTAATCCACAGGCCAATGCAGCTGCCTACCCCCATAAAAAAGTGAATAAATTGATGGAGAATTTTGCAATCTCAGGTTTCTGAAAATAACAAACCTGATTTATTTAATTTATTTATCAGTAGAACATCTGAATGCCGAAATGTTCAATTTACTGGGAGAATACCCAACACTAAGAAAAAAAGGCAGATCGCCTTAAATTCGATTAAACCAAATTGAAATCCATAAATTATCAGTTTCTCTCAAAATTAAACGACCCCATATCTCAATTACAAATCAGACGCAAATAACAAGTGAACATCAATTCTCCAACAAGCTCGCATCGCATGGCACTACACAATTTTGATCAAGCCATCATCGGCTCCAACTCTTGATCTTATTAACAAAGTAGGCGTTGTGCCCCTCTTTCCACAAGTAGCCAATTAGTCGCAGTGGTTACAGAGCCGGGCCAAGGAGGACTTTTGGGAAATGGTCAGTGCGTGTCCTGTGCTAATTGTAGCAAAGATTCATTGCTGTCATTGGAAGTAAGGTTATCAGAACATGACCCCGAGAACGGGGATAAGGGATGATAAATACTAGTTGTTAATACTCTGCTAAGCAAATTTGATCCTAGTGGATACTATGTCAGATTTAATAGATCGGTATACTACAGTTTATTTATTGGTACAATTTTTCCATAATAATTTATTCAAAAGCTGTTTCACAAATATTATAAAAATCAAATTAAATAAATAAATATATCATCACACCTTCTACCCATTACTGGGTGTGGCACTCTGCCGAAGCAGATCTCGGTAAGTGATATATTTATGCGCGTGAAGTGCGGTTACCAGCCGTTAAATCACGGCCCCTAAAGATGTTAGTGGTGGGAGAGCCACAGGGATAATTTTAAATTGGTGAAAATGTTTTGTCGGCTGCGGGGATCGAACCAGGGTTCTTTGGATCTACAGGCCGACTTGCTACTACTGTGCCATTACCTCATATAAAAATTAAACAATAATAATAAGAACGAGTTTCGAGGCCGTGTTTTGACGGCTGGTAACCGCACTACACGTGCAAAATATGTCACCTACCAAGATCTGCTAAGGTAGGCCAAACCCAGTAATGGGTAGAAGGCCTTTGACATGTGTCAATAAAGTTTATTATTATTATTATTATTATTATATTTATTTTATTTCTATTTCTACGAAATTTAGACACCCGATTTATATTTTTTGCTGCTAAACGTTATTTATTTTAGAGAAAAATGATTCTAATAAAATTGGTAGAAAATTTCATTTTTCATTTGAAGTATTTTTCTTTAACATAACTCATAAAAGTTTAACAGCTCTGCTAAATATTCCAAATATTGTGAAATAACTAGAGATTATAATTATTTTGGAATTCTTGACTTGTAGTTTAATTTTATGTGAATTTTAATGTTATTTGAAAATCATAGATAAGGAGAGCGTAGCAAGGGGAATAAGTTAGTTATTTTAGACGTTAATGGTTATATTTCGGCACGGAAGATGGCACTACCAGTGCCGAAATATAACCATTAACTTCCAAAATAACTAATTTATTCCCTTGCTACCCTCTATGTCTTTCAAATAACATTAAAATTCACATTAAAAATATAGATTATAATGTGTATAAAAAAATGTTTGTTTTATATTGAAATCTTTATAAACAAAAAGATTTAATTAAACAATTAAAATGTGCTTAGAAAGAAACATAACTATTCATTTCTTTTTTAATTTAATTTATTTTCTGTACACGTACAGTAATAACGTTTCTAGAATTCCAGAAAATTCATTAAATTTCATTTTAAAATTAATTATTCTGGACATAAAAAAATAATAATGACATTTAATTTCAAATTCCTGTGTTCCAAGCAAAAACTAAATTTACTGTATTGTTTAAAATTAAACTACAGTAAAATGTCTTTAATTTTCAACCAATTAACGCGTTATAAAATAAATTCTTTAATAAAGACATTTAATTTTAATTCTTGACTTGTAATCATGTAAAAACAAATTCACCACATTGTTCAAACTAAAAATCTGAAAAATGTTTCTGACAGTAACAGGCAAAACAAAAACAAAATAATTGATAACAGTATTTAAACAGCGACTACCGGCCATTAAAATTAATTTTAGAAAATGGCGGTTGATTTTAGCGTTTTGGGAAGCGTGTGCCCAGTTTTCTCAGAACAATAAATTTAGCATGAGTGATTGTGTTCTAATCAGAGACACGCGGCATTAATTGGACTGGCGGACCATAAATTATACGTAAATACGTGCGTATAAATAACATGTGCCCCACTCTCACTTCGGTATGCACGCCTCTGAAATGCTTCAAATTGCCGAAATTATAGCCGTACTTTAATTTCCCTTATTTTCACATTTTCGAATCTGTTAGCTTTTATGGTCTTCATAAATTTTTTCAATTGTGATTGTCTGACATTTTTTTTCGATGTTCGAGGA
The DNA here is from genome assembly GCA_911728475.2 of Pterostichus madidus. NCBI lineage: Eukaryota > Metazoa > Arthropoda > Insecta > Coleoptera > Carabidae > Pterostichus > Pterostichus madidus. The sequence goes on along the minus strand of OU452303.1, from coordinate 41,990,555 downwards.
GATAAATTACTGATATTTATTCTTTTTCGAATTAATAGCACATTTTTACTTCCTCGACCCTTATAATAGGGGAAGTACTGTGATGCTGATTTTTAAAGGTTTTTTTGTAAACGGTAGGATTTTTCAAAGAATCATTAAGAACTGAAATGATCCATAATTTGATTCCAAACAAGTTTTACTGGAAACATTTATATTTTATGTATTTATTTATTTATTTATGCTAATCTGTACAACAGGAACTTAATCCCAATTACAGTACAGGGTCTGGACACATCATTTTTTTTTCTAAGATTGCCCTGAAAAGTTTACAATTACGCTCTTATGTGTCATCATAAAGTTGATGTTTTCTGTGGAGCAATCGAAAAATTACTTTTTCTGAAACCAGCAAGAAAGTGACTACTTTCCTGATTAATTTTAGTATGGAAAGTCGATTTTTACTATAACAGTCAAATAAAGTACGTATCCAAGGTTACAATAAAAATAACAGTCTGGTAAAATACGAAACAGTCTGATATAGTTAAGGCTTGTTACGTGCAAGTGCAGAATTTAACGCACGAGGCTTGCCGAAAATATGAATTCCGCGCTCGGCGAGAAATTTAAATCGCTCTCAAAACAACTTTCATTTGACAGTTACGTAATGAAGCATTTTTCGCACTAGTGTTTCGTTGCTTACAGAAAAGCACTTGTCTGCATTCATCTACTTTCCATACGTAACCAAGGCAATAATAGTTACGTAATAACAAAGAAATCGCACAGTTGTAGGAAAAAGATTTTACCTGACTGTTTTTTTTTTGTAACCTTGGATACGTAGACTGCTGTCAGTACAATTCATATCAAAAAATTTAAATATTTTGAATTATTTATTATTAATTATTGATCAAATTAAACGGTTTCCGAAAAAGTGTTTTTACTTGACTCAGTGGATTGAAAACAATCTCTTCGTCAAGTAAAACATCACTTTCCTGAATTATTATGTTATTAACCGATTCTTAATTGTTTGTTCAAATAAATTTGATATAAAATTAATGCTCTCAAAGTGCAGAAGTGGAGTAGAAATATCAAAAATTACATTCACGTGAAAGTCAATTAATTATTTTGAAAGAAGATCAAATCTGTGTTTGGTATGAAATTAAAGCTTTGAAATTATTGTGGTTGTCTTAGGCTGGCCAGCAGTTTACTATTCTTATGGCCATTTGCACCACTAAAAGACAAGTTTTAAACTTGTTAAAATGAAGTTACATGTCATATGAAATAATTGACACTGCTGTCAAACATTTCTATTTCTTTAATTTATTTAAGTTTAAAATTTATCTCTTGGTAGTGCAACTAACCATTACAAAATAAATTATTGAACATAGTATATATTTCAAAAAGTCAACAAAAAAGTAACTTGAATTCTAATTACTCATTCTTTTATTGTCCAATTATAAATAAAACACTTAACTGGTTAAAAATCTCATTAACTCCGCTCAGTCAAACAGCGATAATCACAGAAGTGTAGAAAAGTGGGAAAAGCAAGGGCTCAAAGGGTCTAAAAAACGCCCTTCGTAAATATTGAATCTGGTGCGCAGCTGACGGGTTGAAAAATCGAACACTTGGCGAAAGGTTAAGTGGACAACATGATACGCAATGACATGTGTGATGATTCGGACCCGGATTTATGGGAATCAAATTGAGCAGGAGCATTGAGCTCTGAAGATGCTTACGAAGAGGGTTTTCAGTCATCTTCAAGTATAAATAACCCTATTTGAATTTTAAATCTGAAGTCTGTTTTTTGACGTGAAATGCGGTTTTAATGATCGCTAATAAGAACAACCATTAAAGATGACTATTTTTTTTAATAAAATAAATATAGGTAACGCATTACTGAGTGTGGCGTTTTGCACACTTAACAAAAGTTCTATTTTTACGCGTGAAGTGCAATCAACAGATGTCAAATCACGGTCCTCAATGGTGTCAGAGGAGAGGAAGGCACAGGGATAATTTTAAAGTGATGAAAATCAGTTATACTGAAAACGTTATGTAACCATTTTTAAATTGTATTGCGCGTTGATTCTTTGGAGATGACCAGATCTCATTTTTTTTGACATCGCAGATATTTTAGAGGCTTAGTACGTGTACTCTCTAATAAATTGTAAATTAATAATAAAAATTAATGACATATATACTAATTTACCTCTCGTATAGCACTTAAAGGTAAAAGTGGTCCATTATTGGTATATTCTTATTCAAAATAAATTATTAAATGAAGAATCAGCAATTGGCATTTCTTTGACAAATTTCTTCCTTTTGGTATTGTTATCGCATTTAAAAACTAATATAGGTGAAAGCGAAAGACCTTAAACAGATTTTTGAAACAATTGTTCATGAATCTGACAGATCAATGAGAACTCGATATCGACAGAAATTATAAAATATAAATAAATAAATATATCATCACGCCTTTTACCAATTACTGGGCGTGGCACTCTGCTGAAGCAGATCTCGGTATGTGATATATTTTTACGCGTGAAATGCGGTTACCAGTCGTCAAATCACGGCCTCTAAAGATGTTAGTGGTGGAGGAGCCACAGGGGTAATTTTAAATTGGTGAAAATATTTTGTCGACTGTGGGGATCGAACCAGGGTTCTTAGGATCCACAGGCCGACTCGGATACCACTAAGTCATTACCCGATGATTAACATGGCTCAGTGGTATCCGAGTCGACCTGTGGGAATCGAACCAGGGTTCTTAGGATCCACAGGCCGACTCGGATACCACTGAGCCATTATACCCCATACTGAAATTATGTGTTATCTTAACGTGCAAAATATAAAATAATTATTAAAAATTAAAAGTAATTATTTTGAAAACATGAATCGATAGTAAATATAGCTATTATTAAATATTCCTATATATGATTTGTGTTTCAATGCCATTTGTTTTTAAATTGTCATTTAATTATTGCACCAGTTTCTTATGATTTTATTAAGTTTTATCAGGACGGGTGACGTCAGTCGCTGTTTATAACGTTTTCAGTGTAGTTAATAGATAAAATAATATAAAGGGGCGTACGATAGCGGGCGTAAATTACAAGTTACTCATATTCCTTAATAGTTATTATGAATGCGTTTAAGGAAGTATTATCATAAAGTCGCATGTTGCAATTATGAATTGTAGAATTTATATAATAATGCAATTATGCAAGTCTTTGCGTGCCGACTTCAAGAATACATTTTATAACTAATAAGATGCGACATTTGAACAAAATTGTACTTCCTACGCATTTACAGGTCCGTATTATAATCATTTCAAAACAAAGGTGAAATATTCTCTTAAAGGTACTTTCTTTTTAAAAAGAAATACTTTATTAATATAAACTTTTTTAGATGTTTTTTTTTATTATGAAAGAAGTCTTGTAAATTAATGCCAATTAGTAATTGAGAATTAAGGTATAATTAGCTTAGAATTTTTACAAAGAATAAAAGCTCAGACTACTTGACCTCATATCATTTCTATGTCTCAAATTAATAAATACTTTAATAACCTGATTTTTATTATAAATTTAATCAAATCAAAACTTTTTTTATTGAAGACTTACAGAACAATGTCGAAATATTAAATATTAACTAATAAAACATAAAGGTTAAAAGTCAGAAGTTCATAATGAACATCTATAAATAAAGGAAAAGATACATCCAATTAAGATTTTAATGAACACCTTACTAATATGACAAAAAATTAATTGATTTGAAGTAAAAGAGAAACAAAAATTATATTTACTCGTTACTAGTAAAAAAAAATAAATAAATATATCATCACGCCTTCTACCCCATTACTGAGTGTGGCACTCTGTCGAAGCAGATCTCGGTAAGTGATATATTTTGCGCGTGAAGTCCGGTTGTCCGGGTTTCGATTGTGTCGCTACAGACGAAACCCGTTGTCAATTCCTGTGATACATAGGAGTCTTGGGATCGATGCTGTGTTAGACACTATGACAGATAAATTCGGTTGACGCCTATTCGTTCAGGGGAGCCGTGGCTTAGTGGTTAAAGCATCAGCCCGGCAAGCTGATGGTCCTCGGTTCGAGTCCGGGCGTCTCCCGAATTTTTCTGTCATAAACTTTAAATTTAACAATATCGTAGTCGTAGTATGAATTGCAGCATTCGTCGCCGGTTGCTATAAACTTTCATATTCGTGCAAAATAAGTACCAGTCCATAGTATAATAGAAACGTTTGATATTGAAAAATATACGTCACATATTTTTTGAAAATAACTTACTACTACTAAAAGTAGGTACTTATAAAATGAATGTGTTACGATACGCCACTGATCATATAATACCACAATTTATTCTCAAGCCATAAAATCAAAGTAGGCGATACAAACATGTACACAAATATTCTACTACAGTATTATTATCCGATACTAACACATAAGTAAGTTAGTTTCATAGTATAATATCTAATCCTGTAGTCTGATTTATACTTGTGGACGTTCCGTTCCGAACGTATTAATTTACAAGAAGATCGTTCGATAGTGAGATAAATGCACCATGACAATTAAAACGCCATTACACTATAACCTAATTGCTAATTTAATATCATGCACCTACATATAACAGATAAATAGAAGTTTTATTGTTGGGTATAAATTGTTATCTAGAATTGTTACAATTAAAGTTTTGACACCTGTAGAAAGTTTCGTTCGGCATTTTGTAATTAAAACATAAACAACACTTTGTTGAATTGTTGTTACGGTTCAATGATTTTATTATGTGTTCAGTTTAAGTAAGTTATAATAGTAATAAGGCTCAAAAAGAAATATAATATTTACGCCTTTTATCCATTGCTGGATGTGGAAATCTGCCGTAGCAGATTTCGGTAAGTGATATATTTATGCGTGTGAAGTGCGGTTACCAGCCGTCAAATCATGGCCAACAAGATGTTAATGGAGGGCGAGCCACAAGGGTAATTTTAATTTGGTGAAAATGTCGGCTGTGGGATCGAACCCGGGTTCTTAGGTTCAACAGGCCGACTCGATACCACTGTGCCATTATCCCAATATATAAAATAAATAAATATATCACCACGCCTTTTACCCATTACTGGGTGTAGGAATCTGCTGGAGCAGATCTCGGCCTCGGCCTCTAAAAATGTTAGTGGAGGCCACAGATGTAATTTTAATGTAATGAAAATTGTTTGTCACCAACATTTTTAAGGGCTGTGATTTGACGGCTTGAAACCGCATAAATATATTACTTACAGAGATCTGCTATTGCGGAGTGCCACACCATTGGGTAAAAGGTGAGATGATATTTTATCCATTGTTAAGTATTTAAAAGTATATAAATGATTCATTATTAAAAATAAAATATAAATAAATATTTCATTACCCATTACTGGGTGTGGCATTCTGCCGAAGCAGATCTTAGTGAGTGATAGATTTATGCACGTGAAGTGCGGTTACCAGCTGTTATATAACAGCCCCCAAAGATTTTAATGGAGAGGGAACCACAGGAGTAAATTTAATATAGTGAAAATTGTTTGTCAGCAGTAGGAATCGAACCCAGATTCTCAAATCCACATTCCGATCACTGAGCCACCTACCCCATGATTAATTATTGAAGAAAATCTGGTCGATACGGTATTCGAACCTGCAGTGGAATCGCGCCGTATAGAATTCTATATTAGAATTCAGGCGATAATTTTCAAATCGTCAAATTAGTATTCCATTCTAAATAATTTTATATTAGAAATGTAGTTTACATCATTTGTGCACTATCTGATACAAAAAGCACCGATTATATTATGCTATATTAGGGAAAATCATAATTTTTATTTGACAGATGATAGCGATTCTATTGTTCAAAGTAGAATTCTATATGGCGCGATCCGGGGACTGGTACTCTTTGATTCTAGCAAATCTTTTTCTTACTTAAACTATACCTACTACGTTTTTGTTATGTCAAAATTAATAATTAATTCAATTAGTTGATAAGTAATTACTTAAAACATATAATTAAATTATTGTTTATTTTAAGAAAGATTTAATTTTCTTTCTCTAATTACTAGTTTTAAATTAAAAAGAACAAAAAATAAAGAATGCATCTCAAAACATAAGACGTAATAGGAGGTCAAATACATTTGAACCTATGATTTAGATTTCAAAAGCAACCAATTTAATCTAATAGCATGTATTAACAAAATTACTAGTTCCGTCTCTTCAAAAAGTAAAAATATACCAGAAGCAAACCACGAAAGTACCATAAAAAAGAGAAAAACTAAGAAACTAAAGAATTTAATATTGTAACCACAGTTTTTTCCCATTCAAGAAACATTTTCACCACGAAAACCACGAAATTATTTTATCATTCTAAAAATGAAACGTTGAATTTCATTCGATTGAATTCTTTCTCCACTTCAATGAACCAAAACGATCAAAATGCTTTTCATTATAATGATGGAAATTTATGAATGAAGCAATAATTAATAAAGATAAATGTAAATTCGACCTTATTTAGAGATAGCGTAACAGCCAAATTTAATTCCGGTGGAACCGGTTGTGGAGGAAGTTAATTGATCACTTTTAATTGCGCTTTTGCTTCAGTTATACGTTAGCGATCCACGTAAAAACAATTAGCGTAACTGGCTGATGAATGGCTCCAAAGAGTGGAGTATCGCGTCGAATGATAATTAGCAACAGCAATTAACGGAAATGCAAAAATATATCAACAGGAAAATGATTCGATTTATATGAGAATGAAACAATTATTATAAATAAATAAAATAAATATATCATCACGCCTTCTATCCATTACTGGGTGTGGCACTCTGCCGAAGCAGATCTCAGTAAGTGATATATTTATGCGCGTGAAGTGGGGTTACCAGGCGTGGAAGATGGTTCCCAAAGATGTTAGTGGTGAGGGAGCCACAGGGGTAGTTTTTGAAATTATGAAAATTGTTTGTAGCCTGTGGAAATCGAACCAGGGTTCTCAGGATCCACAGGCCGACTTCATACCACTGTGCTAGTCACCCCATAAACAATTATTGAAGGTTTAATTTTTTCAAACATCGATTTTAACCAAGAATTGTAATTTTATTAGTATTTACCACTTGTCAAATAATGAAATTAATTAATATTCCACGTAACAATTTGGGGGTAGGTGACTCGGTGATATCGAGTCTACCTATAAATTTGAGTACCCAGTTCGATCCCCACAGCGAACCAACAATTATCACCACATTAAAATTACCCCCTGTGGCTTACCCTCTATTAACATCTTTGGGAGCCCGTGATTTGACGGCTCGTAACCGCACTTCATGCGCATAAATATATCAAATACTGAGATCTGCTAAGTGATGATATATTTATTTTGTTATTATTATATGTATATGATTGGTCTTGGGTTAAAATCCTGGCGTGAGCTGCATTTTTCTTTGTTAAATAGTGATTAAAAATTGTAATATTTGAAATATATGATGCCTTTTATAGAATTGTAAGGCGATTCACGTACAGGCAGATTCAAAAAACGGATTAGCGCTAACACTGTTTTTAATATTATCTATAACTCTGTTTCAAATTCAAACAGATTAAAGATATAAACTAAATTTGATGCTAGTTAACTCTCTTTTTAACTCAAGTTAAAATAAACTTGTTGCGTACATTGACAAGAGAGTTAAAAACGAAATAAAAAATGGTGTTAGCGCTAATCTGCTTTATGAATCTGCCTGTGTTTGGTAAAATATTTTTATAATAATCGGCGCTATAAGTTTTTCTGAGTTAGTGAGAGAAGATATTTATGGCAATATTTCCCTTGCGTTCCATTTTTCCTATTACTATAAAATATATTTCAATTTCAGATATTCAATATACGAGTAAAGAGATTTTATAGAATAAAACTTCAAATTCAAATTTTAAAATGTATAAATCAAAAATTATTACAAACTTTTTGCAGCAGTTCAGTTCTCAACTCTTTTTTGTAACATTTTTATATTCTTTATTGTTTATAGTTTAAACAAATATTGCAAAAAAAATTCAGAATTCATTATACTAGTTTCATTATATAAGACATACATATCGAATAGGTTTATGCTGCTTAGGATTTTTACAATTTTTAAACATTTTGCGCTAAAACTCTTTCTCGTTCGATTATTGTAACGAAAATTTACATACATATGTATTTCGACCCGTTGAATACAATGGTATAATCTCCATGTCTGCTGGTTTTTAAGATATTGTCCAAAAACTGTTGTGGAAAAAAAGTTTGGTGAAAATTTTTGAAAATTTAAAACATTTTTGAAAATTTGTGTACAAGTTAATTGAAACACGAGAAATTCAACGCCGTTCATATTTCATTTAGTTTTTGAGATATGGCCTCGAGAAAGTCGAAAAACTGAGGTATTGAAAATTTTGAAAGTTCAACAGTTCCTGAGGCTATATCTCAAAAACTAAACAAGATAAGAAGATGCACTCAACGGCATTGAATTTCCCGTGTCAGATTTGACTTATTAGCAAAATTTCTGCTCATTTGAAGCCATTAAATTTTTTTGATATTTTTAATTTTTTTTTAAGGGGTACCCCTTAGGTTTTTTACGATTTTCAAACAATTTGCTCTTAAACTCTTTCTCGTACGATTATTGTAATGAAAATTTACGTACATATGTATTTTGACCCGCTGAATCCAACGGTGAAACCCTCAAGTGCGTAAGCCGTCTAGTTTTTAAGATATTGTCCAAAAACTGTTTGGGAAAAATTAAATGTAGAAAATTTTTTAAAATTTTAATAACAGCTGAAAATTTGTATACTAGTTAATTGAAACACGGCAAATTCAACGCTGTTAAGCGCATCTTCATATCTCACTTAATTTTTGAGATATGGCCTCTGGTAATTCGAAAAACTGAGGTGCTGAAATTTCTTGAAAGTTCAACACTTCCGAAGGCTCTATCTCAAAAACTAAACGTGATACGAAGTTGCGCGCAACGGCGTTGAATTCCCCGGGTCCAAATTGACTTATTAGCAAAATTTCAGCTCATTTGAACCGATTTACTATTTTCAAACAATTTGCTTTAAAACTTTTTCTCGTACGATTATTGTAACAATAATTTACATATATGTATATGTATTCTGACCCGCTAAATTCAATGCTAAGATCTCCAAGTACATACGCTAGTTTTTAAGATACAGTCCAAAAACTATTTTAGAAAAAAACTGCGAATGTGAATAAACCTTAAGAACGCTCAAGTGCATCAAATGACCTATTTCTCAATTTCTTGGAAAGATTTTGAGACTTGTTAACATGTTGTAGTATTTATATTTATGGTAAATTCTTAGAACGATATGTTATCGAATCAGCGTTTACCTTTTGAGTTGACAGCGTTGAATGTTTATAAATCTTTTGTGTGGTAATTAGGTGAAGGTATTGCAATTTTTCTGCAATTTACGCGAACAAATAGCAAATACTTATTGACTGAGAAAGATTATAAACAATATACAAGCATTCTCTGTTCCTACACATATTTTAATTAGGTATTCATAGTACTATAAGTATTAGTATTTTAGTAATATTCACAATGGAGTATTAGATATTATCGCAGAACGCCAACACTCAACTGAAGATAAAGCGAAAGGTACCCTTTGTAAATATTTGTGGACAGTGGTGTAACTTAGATTATTTTACCTAAATAAATAGATATGTAACTTTGTTACATTGACGGGTTTCAACTCAATAAACATTTACTAAGATTTAGATTACTATATTTATAATGGGGTAGGTAGCTTAGTGATATTTAGTCCGGACTAATGATTACGGCCGGTATTTCAATCTTTAGTAATAAACATTGAATTGAGCTCATAGTTTAAATTATGAAATAGTTATTTGAATCACTAGGCCAGAAACTGCACAGTGTCCGGAAGTGTGAACCACAAGAATTTTCGCGCCACTTTAAATTAAAATATGGGATGGCTAGCTCAGTGGTATGAAGTCGGCCTGTGGATCCTGAGGTCCCTGGTTCGATTCCCACAGGCGACAAATTTTCATAATTTGAAAACACTATTCCTGTGGCTCCTCCACCACTAACATGTTTGGGGGCCGTGATTTGACGACTTGTAACCGCACTTCACGCGCAAAATATATCACTTACCGAGATCTGCTTCAGCAGAGTGCCACACCCAGTAATGGGTAGAAGGCGTGATGATATATTTATTTTTTATTTATTTAAAATTGACAAATTTTCATAATTTGAAAAAGCTATCCCTGTGGCTCCTCCACCACTAACATGTTTGGGGGCCGTGATTTGACGACTTGTCACCGCACTTCACGCGCAAAATATATCACTTACCGAGATCTGCTTCAGCAGAGTGCCACACCCAGTAATGGGTAGAAGGCGTGATAATATATTTATTTTTTATTTATTTAAAATTGACAAATTTTCATAATTTGAAAAAGCTATCCCTGTGGCTCCTCCACCACTAACATGTTTGGGGGTCGTGATTTGACGACTTGTTATCGCACTTCACGCGCAAAATATATCACTTACCGAGATCTGCTTCAGCAGAGTGCCACACCCAGTAATGGGTAGAAGGCGTGATGGTATATTTATTTTTTATTTATTTAAAATTGACTCTTCCAGACACTCAACGCATGAAATTAAGTCAGTCTTATAATTAAAGCTCGGATTTTAGGCAAAATGCATATTTTTTATATTTTCCATTTTTCATCCTTTTATATAAAATACAGGGTGTTCAATTTAGTTTTGCCAGCATTGCTATCTCGAGAACTATAAAAGCTACAAGGTTGGTTAAATTAGCAAACAAATACCATTTTGTATATCTATTACAAAACTAGTTACAAATTTATTTTTTGACCAGTGATTCACAAAATACGGGGTGCAACTTTCTTATTTTAAATAGGAACCTATTTTTTTTTTATTTGCGTGTTCGATTTAGTTTTTTTTTTCTAAATTCAGGTATCGGTATCCTCACATTACAAAATGTTTGACAAAAATTGACATTAATTTAATTTAAATCGCACAGGAACATAAGACTAATAAAATTTATTTATTTATTTTTTCACAAAATAGTTTTATTGACATATAATAATCAATCAAACAAATATTCTGTTTCATTCATTTGCTTCTGTCATAGCACGCTGATTCCTATGCAATTTTAATGAAATTAATGTCAATTTTGATATGCATTTTGTCAATTTTTTTTGTAATACTGAACTTTATAGTCATTGAATTCAGAAAGAATACTGAGTCGAATAAACAAATAAAAAAGTAGATTCTCATTTAAAATAAGAAAGTTGCACTTCATATTTTGAGAACCACAAATACATTGAATAAAATATAATTGTAATTTGATTACCTTTCGTTGTCAAACTTTATTGTACTTTTATTTATAAATATAACTTTTACTTCACGTAAAACGTGCTATTTTTTCAAACGCCGGAATTTACCCAATTACATTTTTTTATGTCATATAATGTAATGGCACAGTGGTAGCAAGTCGGCCTGTGGATCCAAAGAACCCTGGTTCGATCCCCGCAGCCGACAAAACATTTTCACCAATTTAAAATTACCCCTGTGGCTCCCCCGCCACTAACATCCTTGGGGGCCGTGATTTGACGGCTGGTAACCGCACTTCGCGCGCATAAATATATCACTTACCGAGATCTACTTCGGCAGAGTGCCACACCCAGTAATGGGTAAAAGGCGTGATGATATATTTATTTATTTATTATGTCATATAATTTTTCTGACACTCAGATCAAATTGTGCAAACTTTAACCTAAAAGTTAATCAAAAGATGTCATGTTGACAATGACGAGGCTTGCCAACTAAATATGATAGCCAACACAAAATTTATTGTCAATCAATTACAGTCACCCGAGAAATAAATATAGAAAAAGATTTCAGTCTACTTTATAACAAATTGGTATTTTAAACAGTCAAATACTATTTAATTGTGATTTAAAGCGTTGAAAAACATCTTTTATTTCATCACATCATAATTAACAAATAACTACAAGATTTATAACAATTTTATGCATCAAATAAAAAATAATCACTTTCTAAAACAACATCTAATTCCTAGCCAATCACAACAAATATAAATAACAATATAAACTTGTCGCTTTCATAACCGGTAATAAATTCAAATAATTATTACGGCTCGAGTGGATCGTTAAAGAAAAATGGAGCAGTGCATTAATGGGCGGACAAGCCGACAGCATAGCCTCCGTGATGCATCGTAATGAATTTATATCAAATAGCAATTAAAACAAGTTATGTTTTTGATTTATTTCCTCGAGCAAAGTTACGGAATATAAAACGCATGTTTATGGCGTTAATGACCACTATTTGATAGGAAGGTATTTTTATTCTGGTTTAATGTTTTGAAGGGTTGAACGATCTTTTATTAAAGTTGGTTGAGGCGGAAAATTGTTCTGGGTCCTCAGGGAATGCTAAAAGAAATTGCCGGAAAAATTAAGTAGTTTGTAAAACGATACATGTTTTGTTAAACTTTAGAATGTTTTCAAAGAGTCTTGATATAAAAGTATTATGTTGTTAAAACTATGAATCCTTTTATCTCCTTTATCCTTTAAGCAACAAGCTTACAAATTCATCTAGATATTGCTTTGTAATCGCTTCAATTGCGTCAGGTGCGGTTAACATGGGAAAATGGTTTTCAATACTTTTACTTTCCAGATTAAATCTAAATAAATAAATAAATATATCATCACGCCTTCTACCCATTACTGGGTGTGGCACTTTGCCGAAGCAGATCTCAGTAAGTGATATATTTTGCGCGTGAAGTGCGGTTACCAGTCGTCAAATCACAGCCTCCAAAGATGTTAGTGGTGGAGTAACCGCATTTCACACGTAAAAATATATCACATACCGAAATCTGCTTCAGCAGAGTGCCACAATCAGTAATGGGTAAAAGGCGTGATGATATATTTATTTATTTTTATTTTATAATTTTTGTTGATATCGAGTTATCATTGATCTGTCAGATTCATGAACAATTGTTTCAAAAATCTGTTTAAGGTCTTTCGCTTTCACCTACATTAGTTTTTAAATGCTATAACAATACTAAAGGTAAGATATTTGTCAAAGAAATCGAACTCGGGTTCACAAATCCACAGGCCGACTAAATATCACTGAGCCACGTGCCTCATATTTTGTGTGTGCTAATTATATTCAAAATATATAATGTCTTGTTATTTAAATTTTCGATGACATTTGACATTTTTCGAAATATATTAAGCTCTTTTACGTTATCCTTTGTCAATACAAAAGAATATTTTAAAATCTAATTAATTAAAAGGTCAAACATATTATTTAACAAACATTTTTAGATTGTCCTTGTTATTATTACAAAATTCCTACATTATTCTTATTAAAGATTCATTATTATATACAATATCCTTCGAATAATAATCCTTAGCATCTCATTAGAGATTGTATCCTATACAACAAATTGTTTCTAAGGACGACATGGTTTGGGTATTATCCTTACAGCACGTGTAATACAACAAACGTGTCTTCCTGCGACCCAACCCCCCCCCCTCCAGTTTATCATGAATAGCGTTTTCGTGTTCAATTTACATGAAATGTATACTGCGAGGAGCAATAGCAACGTCTTATTAAATATTCAGGAAGAGGAAAAAATGTCGGATGAAATAGAGTTATGAATTGTTGCGAAGTGTATTAGGGTGCTGGTGCAATACAGGGGTGAATATTGTTAAATAGGAGTTGTGTACGAGGATCTAGAAGTTATATCTTCAATTTTAATTTTAGCTGTTTGTTATTTTGTTTTGTATGTACGAGTGGATATGTTTAAAGTATTTATTTGCGTTATGAATGAAGTAATGAATTTATATTCGGTTTTTATTTACTATTGTTCTAAATTAGATTTGAAAACGACTCTACCCTAAGAGTCTTTTAAAATATGCTTTCTCTTTGTAAAAATTCACAAAAGTCTATAGATTTGAAACAAATGTTTAATGAAACATAATCACAAATCACTTGACTGATCGAAGACAACCATAACAAAAAATGTGATATGTAAACGTGCACCAGTATTGACAACCTCAATAACAGAAATTATAGTGTATATTTTTTCCAAAAATTAAAGTCAACGGCCATGGTTACACTCGTTGGAACTGATCTATGCGATAACGCGAGTTAAGTAACGTTGCGCGCGGGTAGTACTTGGATGGGTGACCGTCCAGAGAAACCCGCGTTGCTGTTGACTATGGCCGTATTTGTTTGGGAAATTTTGATCCAACCCTGAACTGACCTAGTACTAACTCGTGTTACTTCCAAATAAATGATGCATCTAGTGTCAGTTGTAAACTCTGGCGGTAAATTTAAAATCTGAATGCATGTTCGAAGCGACATCTGCTTAGTTTTGTTTGTGTGTTAAATTGCGCTTTTAATTGGATGTTTTGAGTCATCTTTATATTTTTTATATGTAGTCAAAAAGCAAATAACGTCAGGGTCTGTTTTTTTTTATAATTTTGTCATCAGCACTATCAAAATAATGAATTTCGGAGTCGCAATAATGTGTCGTAATATTATCCTCTGTGACTTATATTGCAAGAAGCACATAATGCATATTGCTCTTCCATCATCTGCATAAATAATAGTTTAGTATATTTTTTCAAAATATTATTATAAAATTACTTACGTTTTTCATAAAAATAACTCCTAACCTCTCTATACTATTACAAATCGCGATGCCGCCACGAATAACAAGGAACACAAGTTGATTAGAAAGGGATAGTAAACGTGTTGAATCTACCAACCCGCTAAAATAGCTGGGGCAGTAGAGTCAGTTTAAGGTTAGTTCCAGGTTACTTAAAGTGTGCCAAGTAACTTACCAGGTTACTTTAAAAATCCCAAATAAATACGACTTATAAGAGCTAAAACGCAGGATCAGGGCGTAATATAAAATAATTATATTTGTAGATTCGTTGTAGAAAGAAAGATGAATGAGAAGTATATAGGAGTGATTGGATGGATGTGATTGAAAGTTTGTTGGGTAATTCCGAGTGTGATGGGTAATGAGTTTATACGAAAGGAACTATGAATGTGCTTGAAGCGAGAGTGGTATGTTAGGAAGAAAATGTTTGATGATTATTTGATAAATCTGATAAGTGAATGTATTGTGAAGGATTCTTGGATTCGTGCTACCCCATTTGATGGTATATAGCATGACATTATGTAGCTCTAATACAGGAACGTCCGAAAGCAACATCATTTTTCGCGATTACAGCGTCATCTATCATGCTGACGAAAAAGTGAACTAAATAAATTCTTCTTTTTTTTAACGAGGAATCTGATTCTTTAATAAAAATAGGGATTTTCTTTTAAAAAAATTGAGTTGACCATGATTTAGCGACAACAGCGCCATCTAGGACAAAACCAATATTTCGTTATTATGGCCCCCTTTTGTACCATTGTTTTTCGTCTAGGTCATTTTTGCGTAAAATTTATAGTTTCCGAGATATTTCCTGATAACACTTTAAATGGGCCACCCTGTATATTTTTTTTTTGTTCGGAAGGGACTTTTATTCTGTATTCAACGAATATAAAATTACTCTCACATAAATTCTTTGAGAAGAATGTACATAAACTGACATTAATTTAATTCAAATCGAATAGGAATAAGCGCACTATGAAAAAACAAATGAATATCAAAATTTATTTATTTATTTTATCACAAATTAGTCGTATTGATATTTAATATTTTTTGAGTATGTGTAGGAGAAACAAATCTTTTTTGGATTTTTGTTTTTAATTATAAATTATCTCCCAAATTAGTATAATCTTCGTATAACTCATCTCAAATCCATTATAAAAAAATTATTCCAACCACATTTCGCAAATAAAATTCTAGGCACATTCGCAAATCTTCGCTAATCCTTATTAACAGCTACGAATAGCAGAACTGTGATCGCGCGCTCACCACGTTGTGAATATTTAATAATCATGGGTAGCCATGAAGATTTCCTCGCATGCAAATGTTTTTATCTATCTGCCAGCGCGTGCTTAGCGATTCCAATAGCGTTGCGATCGCCGGTTGTTATTTCTCCGCTCACTATGATTTTAAATTGTGGGTTGTAGATGCGAACTTGTTTTTGTGTTGTTTTGAACACTGTGTTTGAGATAATCACTTAATTATGGCAAGTGTGAAAGTTGGTATTATCATGATAGGTTTTTTTAAGTTGATGATGATTTATGATTATTGTTATTAAAGTGGCATGATTGCTACTATAATAGTTATTTGTATATCACGGGAAATGAGGCATCTCTTTCCGAAGATTCCGTTTCTTTTTCTGAGTTGAAGGCGAGGGATATAAAATACCTGAGGAAAGAATGACACATTCTTCACGAAGTGCACATATAATATTTTCACTACTTTATCAGAAAGAACGAAATAAGTAACAATGACTCATATCATTCCAATTATAGTATAGAGACTGATAATCTATTAAAGTTAAAGAAAATTCGGATGCCGCCCGGATTCGAACCAGGTACAGTCTAATTGCTAGTCAGACGTTATAACCGCTACACCACGGCACCGCTGGCAAGTTGAAGGCGACAACCGAACTTTCTTTAACTTAGTGTGTGTCTATGCATAGAATTTTTTGAAATATCTTCTTTTATTTATTGCCAATCTCAGTCACTCATATTTACTTTTTTTTTCAGATTTACCTCGAAAAATGTAATTATATTACTAACTACGCTTCAAAACAAAATGTAAGCATAAAAATAAACAACTGCCCATCAAAAACAATCTGCAGTGATGCCGACCGAGTCAGTGTGGCTACCAGACAGTTTAGACCAGAGTCTCTCTGTGTTCGCGGTGTACAGTGGCGTCGGTAACGGCACAGGCGATGGGGGCGGTGTCACCGAGTCTGGGGACCTGCAGGACGCTACCGTGGAAGGATCAGGAGGGAATGTGACTGAGGAGGAGATTAATTCGTTCTACTTTTATAAGGTAAGATGATATTATGTTTAGAACTGTAATGGTAATGAATTAGATTTAAAATTAACTAGATCGTAATGCTAAAGTTATAATCATAATATATATATATATATATCATCACAACGTATGTCAATGTAAAACATAGTTAGTCGAATAACTCTTATTTAAATTTATTCTTTTGTTTATAGAAGAACTATAATTTCATCTAGTAATCATATGAAATATAAATTATAAATAATACTATTTAGTTTTCTAAATATGTAGCATTACCATTTACGGAAAGATTGCAAAAATTACTAGAATTAAAATCAAATCTTTTATGATTAACTATCTATAATCTCTTTTAAAGTGCTGGCAACTCGATATTAAAAAGCAATAAATTATCTCTCGTATATATTAGCTTGACAAATAAATATTTAAATAACATCATTGAAAACTAAATTGCTTTTAATTAATGTTATTTTAGAATATTAGTTACATACAAAAAAATAAAATCATGCCAAAAACTTTGAATCTTAAGAAAATACAAACTAATATCAATTGTTATTGTTTTCGAAAAAGTATAAACAAAACTAAAAAACTTGACTTCTAATACAGCAACTTCCCCCCCCCCCAATACTGTAAATTGATCATTATCTGTTAATGATCGATAAGTTAATGACAACTTTTATTTTTCATGATTACTTTAAAGATTATCATAATTTCGGTATTCTGTTACCAAAATAATTTACCGTGGCATTTTTATGTTATTTTCCTACATTTTTCTTACTTGTATATATGGCTGTTATGAAAAAAATTAATGTAATGACAGCTCAATGACACTTTCCTAAAAAGTGTGGTTAAAAAGTAATATTTTTATATTGGCAGTATCATACAAGATCAGAATTCATAAAAGTAAAATAGAAAGAACAGAATAAATTATTTTAGCCACAGAAAATCAAATAAATATAAATAAATATATCATTACGCCTTCTACCCATTAATGGGTGTGACACTCTGCCGAAGCAGATCTTGGTAAGTGATATATTTTGCGCGTTACCAGTCGTCAAATCACGGCCCCCAAAGATGTTAGTGGTGGAGGAGCCACAGGGGTAGCTTTTGAAATTATGAAAATTGTTTGTCGCCTGTGGGAATCGAATCTAGGGTACCAGGGTTCTCAGGATCCACAGGCCGACTGAGCTAGCCACCCCATCCACAGAAAAGTGGTAATAATGAAAAATATGGGTTGTCATTAACTTATCGATCAATAATAGATACTGATTCAGTTACAAAATAAAGGGGTTTATTGCCGAAATATTAAATCCAAGTTCAACTTTAAGTAATATCCGTTTAAATTAATTTCTTAAATTTCTTGAATCCAGCCCTGTTGAAAATTACCGTCTAACCGCAAATTGGCGCAGTGTCTTTATATTCCGGAAACAATATTCAGTTGTTTATAAATTTACGTCAAAAATAATTTTACTCTTAATTTACACCTGTTCTCTTTTATTACTATGTTCATTCTGAACGTTTTCTTGTGTATTGTTTGGCAAGTTTCAGAAAACAGTCAACTTTTATGAGGTTACGTTGTTCGAGAATTATTTGCATAAACATTTACCCAAACGAAACATGTTTCTGTCTTTTGGAATCGTGTTTTGCGCATTTTAATGTCTCTGTTACTTATACAGGACATTCTTATCCAGTTGAATGTTTTTAAAGCCGAAATGTTTGTAGCGATGGCTTTTAGAATAAAATTTTGTTGAAATAAAATCATCGGTTATTATTGTTAAAATGAAAATTATAGGCGGCGCAAGGATATTTCAGAGAGGACTACGAGTAATAATATTGAATATTATTTGTACGAAATATAAAATAAGTAAATAAATATATCATCACGTCTCTTACCTATTACTGGCTGTGGCACTCTGCAGAAGCAGATTTTGGTAAGTATATATGCGCGTGAAGTGCGATTATTAGGCGTCAATTCACGGCCCCCAAAGATGTTAGTGGAGGGGGAACCACAGGGGTAATTAAATATAATAGTATATTATATACCAAAGGACTACAGTACCATTAAACTATCAACCCCATATTTAATAAAATAAAAATAAAATAAATAAATATATCATCACGCCTTCTACCCATTACTGGGTGTGGCACTCTGCCGAAGCAGATCTCGGTAAGGGATATATTTTGCGCGTGAAGTGCGTTTACCAGTCGTCAAATCACGGCCCCCAAAGATGTTAGTAGTTGAGGAGCCACAGGGGTAGTTTTTGAAATTATGAAAATTGTTTGTCGCCTGTGGGAAACGAACCAGGATTCTCAGGATCCACAGGCCGACTTCATACCGCTGAGCTAATATAATTTTTATACCATTTGATTTTTGGAAAGAGATTTGAATTAACTTTTTTAAATCGGCCGAGAATAAGATTAGAATAAAAATAAAATAAATAAATATATCATCACGCCTTTTATCTATTACTGACTGTGGCACTCTACAGAAGCAGATTTTGGTAAGTGATATATTTATGCGCGTGAAGTGAGATTACCAGCCGTCGTATCACGGCTCCCAAAGATGTTAGTGGTGGGAAGCCGCAGGGGTAATTGTAATGTGGTGAAAATGTTTACCGGCTGTGGGACTTGAACCAGGGTTCTCAGGAGCCACAGGCCGACTCGATACTACTGAGACACCTACTCCACAATAAGATTAGTTAATCCAAAACTCAAGATTAGCTAAAACTTCTTTAAGAATTGGGCTGTAAATGTTTTAAAACACATTACCAAATTGTACACCATGTTTATTTGGACGACAATATAAGACTGTCTTCATTTTGACATTTTGGTGAGCCAATCAGAATCAGAATCAGAATCAGAATAAAATATGTCCTATGCAGCAACATTGTAATCTCTCACTAAACACACTTCAATATATTTACCGACACAAAATTTTTGTTGGACCGAAAAAGAAACGTATTTCATACTAAGTATGTTGCTAATTACCATGAGAAAATTAGCATATAATAAACGTGAAATGTCAGTACCATAGGAGGATGTTAATTTAATTGATTTTGAAATTACTAAGCGGTTATTAACACAAAAATTAACACAGCATTAATTCTGCTCATCATCATAAATAAGCACGTGAATGTAAAATCTAAGCAGGCTTAGCACAGACCGCCGACTGTCATTTGTCTTCTTGAACTTTCAGCGAAGCCGTGTCCAATGCAAGGATAGATGGCAAACATTTGAACATCGGACATGATATCATGGATATTGGGATTAAAACAATTGAACAGTGTAATTGATACTAAATTTAGCTGGAATAATTGGCTGAATTGATTTTAGTGGTTAATTTGTGGAGATAGTGATTGATCTCCATGTATGTGTAATTATCTAAATTAATAGGAGATTATCAAGTCAATATTTCTAGTAATTTTCTAGATATACAATTATTACTAGAAAAAAAAAATATATATCATCATGCCTTTTACCCATTATTGAGTGTGGCACTCTGCCGCAGCAGATCTCGGTAAGCGATATATTTTGCGCGTGAAGTACGGTTACCAGTCGTCAAATCACGGCCTTCAAAGATGTTAATGGTGAATGAGCCACAGGGGTAGCTTTTGAAATTATGAAAATTGTCGCCTGTGGGAATCGAACCAGGGTTCTCAGGATCCACAGGTCGACTTCATACTACTGAGCTAGAATATAACATAATGTGTCCTAAATAAAGACACATGCCTCTAACATAAAACATATTTTTTTACTCACAAGAATCCCAAAAACATACATTGAAAATATATTCATTAGAGCAGACAGCAGAAAGTTATATAGGTAACCATGGGACTGTGTTTATAGTTAGACTTCCACCTAAGGAATGGCGCTAATAGTCTTTATGTGAGGACAACCATTTTAGGTAACTACAATATCGGCAATCATTGGTTACTAGATTGTTCCTGTAGTTGTCATTTGTATATATTTCAAATTTTTTAATGTCAAAATATCCAATTAATTTTTATTTGCGAAATAGTTTCACATAAATAATGTCTTCAACTAATATCAATTGTTCTGTCAAAAACTGCACTGCTACTGGTAAGTAAGTGATCATACAATAAATAAAACTTAGATGAGGAAGTCATAATATATTTTCAAGTTCACAAGGATTGGATAAAACTGCGATTGAAACTGGTCAAATTATAAATAAATTGTATACACCAATATATTTTAATAAATGTGTATATTGTATTAATGAATTTTTATTTTATGTAGTTTAAATAAATATAAAATATACATAAATAAATAAATATATCATCACACCTTCTACCCATTACTGGGTGCGGCACTCTGCCGAAGCATATCTTGGTAAGTGATATATTTTGCGCGTGAAGTGCGGTTACCAGTCATCAAATCACGGCCCCCCCAAAGATGTTAGTGGTGGAGGAACCACAGGGATAGCTTTTGAAATTATGAAAATTGTTAGTCGCCTGTGGGAATCGAACCAGGGTTCTCAGGATCCACAGGCCGACTTCATACCACTGAGCTAGCCACCCCATAAATAGAAAATAATAATAAAAATTACAAGCTGCCTAAATATACATATCGGGTTGTCTATATACATTAATTTAGTTAGACTTCCAGTACTCAGATGGCGCAAAATACAGTCCCAGTGCGTAACATGGCAGTTTCTCATCTATAGTAGTATAATATGATCTGTGCATTACAGTCATATTTTTCTTTTTCTTCTATTTGTGCAGGTATTGTAAAAAATAGCTTACTAATCTCGAACTGTAAGTGATTTCCTAAATATTCGCGACATTCTTGACCTAAAAACTGTCACTTACAGTTCATGGTACGTAATATACTATTATCAATACACGAGAGATTTTCAGATAATATCATTGCATCTTTTATCCATTACTGGGGGTGGCACTCTGCCGTAGAAGATCTTGATAAGTGATATATTTATGCTCGTGAAATGCGGTTACCAGCCGTTAAATTACAACTCCCTCAAAGATATTAGCGGAGGGAGGGTCACATGAGTAATGTTTAATGTGGTGAAAATTGGCTGTGGGAATCAAACTCGGGTTCTCAAATCCACAGGCCGTCTCGATACCACTGAATCACCTACCCCATAGTCTAAGCATATTTATAAAAAATAATTTAGAAAGCATTTTTCTTAAATACCGCTTTCTCAGTAAACTAAAAACAACTTAAAAACACGATTGAAAAAAGTTGCATTTAGTGAAGCTACTAGTCAGTTTTTTCCACCAACTAAAAAAAAAAACATAAAACCTATTCATCTTTTGAAAGGTCCACTATTCACTATTTACTGTTTCAATATCGTGCCTTTCCCGGGTGCATTCAGACTTCAGCCGTCTTTAGGTTTCGTTCTGCGCGCATCAGTTCAGCCTCATAGCGCTGCCGAGTGTTCGCAGCCCTACTGGACTGTGGACTCATGGACTTCGCGTGGACTGGCGCAAGGGAATGACCTTATTATGTCACTGGAATCTGCGAAGAAGGAAAAGTTGTCGGGAGAATGGGAACTGATGTGGTTTGGTATTTGCTCTTTTTTTCTGTGTTTAGAAGGATTATTGATTCGTTTGCTGGGAATTCTTATTTAGTTTTATTTGTTAACGGAAATAAGTAAACAATATATTCTAACAAATGTTGTTGTATATTATTATTAAATTGGCGAATAAATAAGCATTGCCTTAGCAACAAATACCAATATAAAATAAAAATAAATAAATAAATATAGCATCATGCCTTTTACTCATTATTGGGTGTAACACTCTGCCGAAGCAGATCTCGGTAAGTGATATATTTATGCGCGTGAAGTGCGGTTACCAGCCGTTACATCACGGCCACCAAAGATGTTAGTGGTGGGGGGAGCCACAGGGATAATTTTAATTTGGTGAAAATTGTTTGTCGGCTGTGGGAATCGAACCGAGGTTCTTAGGATCCACAGGTCGACTAGATACCACTGAGCCATTAGGGGTACTTACGGGGGTAAGTAGGTACCAATATTATAAACATAAAAATATTTTTTTTTATAATGCTGTCATTGTGAATTATATGTCAAGTCAATATCAAAATTAATCATTAATTCAAAATGTATGGCCGGAAGTGCGAAAAATAGTGTATATATTATGGGGTGGCTAGCTCGGTGGTATGAAGTCGGTATGTGGATCCTGAGAACTCTGGTTCGATTCCCACAGGCGACAAACAATTTTCATAATTACAAAAACTACCCCTGTGGCTTCTCCACCAGTAACATCTTTGGGGGCAGTGATTTGACGACTGGTAACCGCACTTCACGCGCAAAATATATCACTAACCGAGATTTGCTTCGGCAGAGTGCCACACCCAGTAATGGGTAGAAGGCGTAATGATATATTTATTTATTTATTTTATATGACAGGACTGAAGTGCATTTAATCTTTCAAGTGATTATTTTACGAGACGAAGACGAAGAAAATAAACTTCATCTTACACTCATTTAATTGATATATTTTCATTACCAGTTGCACAAATCACTATTTCGTTTCGAAAATTTTAAGTTTGAAGTTAATTTATTTACAAAACTAAAGAATGCTTTTCGGTATTTGACCGACTAGTACACAACTATCTTAAACATATTAAATCAAAAATGAATTTTTACCCAACACTCGTTTATTTTTCTCATTCCGAATAATTCGCCAAAAACAAACGATTAATCATACTTATTTGAAATGTGCTAATAAATGCCAAAAATACTAAATGGTTTAGTAATTACTTTAAATCTCAGCACTAGTACATTAATTTACTATTCTCTTACTACGTTATTCGAAGAATTTGGTTTTTTAGTTCATAATAATAAATTAGCAAAATCTAAAAATACAAAAGAATTCCGTAAATTTGGTAGGTGTCAAATTAACAAAAATACGCAATAAATTTATCCCGGAAAAGAAATGTCTTATTACAAAAAAGAGTAAGAAAGAGAAGGAAAATAGAATTTGATGACGTCTTAAGTGGATTGGACTCGTGCCACAGAGGCGAATAGACACCAGCGGAGAAAAAACAAGGTTAATATTTTTAGCGTAAACAAATTTTTTCCGATAAATTTTTCATCAACTTTCATAGCTGCATCGAAACTTTTTCTAGACACATTCAACAGTCTATCTGAGGTTTTTGACCCAAAATAAGTAGTACATCTTTCAACGAAGAAAAGAATTTGCTCTATATGCAAATATCTTGCAGAAGGTACCCAAAACTACACAAGAAAAAAGTCTTTAAAAAATTTTATATATAGGTACATATTTTCAAGTTTTACTTTTTCAAAATAATCTTCATACGGCATTCGTATCATATCAGTTAGACTGCCATATCAGACTGTCTATTTGAAAACTCAGGTTCGTTTCCTAACTAGACCATAATAAAAAAAAAATACCCTTTTGGTACTAACATTTTACATCTTTGGAGACCGTGATTTGACGAAATCTGATATGGCAGAGTGCTATACCCAATAATGGGTGAAAGGTGGGACGATTATTATATAAAAATAATTATGAATAAATAATATAAAATAAATAAATATATCATCACGCTTTTTACCCATTACTGGGTGTGGCACTCGAAGCGAAGCAGATCTCGGTAAGTGATATATTTATGCCCGTGAATTGCGGTTACCAGACGTAAAATCACGGCCCCCAAAGATGTTAGTGGTAGGGGAGCTATAGGGGTAATTTTAAATTGGTGAAAATTGTTTGTCGGCTGTGGGGATCGAACCAGGGTTCTTAGGATCCACAGGACGACTTGATACCACTGAGCTAGCTACCCTATAAATAATATAAAATAAGAAAATAAATATTGTGGCACATCACATTTGTTTCATCTACATTCATATTTTTTTTCATATAAGCTCGTTTATTATGCCCATATTTATTTCTAAAACTTATTTACAAAGAATGAACTCGTTTACTAACGCAATTATCTAAATTGAAACTAAAGTAAGAAATCCGAAGGCACGGTGAAATAATAATAAATCATTATATAATTACTTTGATTCGTTATAATAAAAAGAAATGACAAAAAGAAAGACGAGATTTACTAAAAAAATTGATGAGTTGAAATAAAAGTTTTACGCAACTCTATTAAGGTGAATTATACTCCTAATTGGGCCTACAGTGGAAATCCGAACACTAATTATTTGAAATAAGGTATTGTTAGTATAAATAAAATATATTATGTATTATACATATTTTTTATTATATATTTTATTATACCTAGCCACTTCTTTTATCTATTACTGGCTGTGATACTCTGCCGTAGCAAATCTCGGGTATGGGGATCGAATTCGAATTCTCCAATCCACAATCCGACGCCATTATTTTAGTCATCAGGTTGTATTTGTTTTCCAGCTTCCATCTAATGAAAATAGCTATAGTAGCGTATTAGCTCAATCAAATTAACGTCTTTTTCTTCGTTTCTATTTTAGCTAAATGTTTAATGTTCCAATCACATTAAATCTAAAACTAAGTTTTATATCCTAGTGTTGAACGGAATTGAACTATCTTCCATGCAAACAATGCATCCGCGTTTCGTTGTTGCAATTCAAATATTCGTAGAATGCTCTTCCAATCAATGTTTATTGTACTAAGTTTAGCTGAAGTGATACTGTCTTCGTTCAAGTACGTAAATGTTCATTTACTAGAACCATTACAGACATACAGACATACTAGAATATTCGATTCACTTGGATCTTGGAATTCGTATTAGGAATTGGAATTGCAGATTGTGTACATGCCATTTCATTTTAATTAGACATACTAGTAAATGAAAATAGAATTGAAATATAAAGTAAATAAATATATCATCACGACTTTTATCCATTACTGGGTGTGGCACTCTGCCGAAGCAGATCTCTGTAAGTGATATATTTATGCGCATGAAGTGCGGTTACCAGTCTTCAAATCACGGCCCCCAAAAGATGTTAGTGGAGGGGGAGCCACAGGAGTAGTATTAATATGGTGAAAATGTTTATCGGCAGTGGGAATCGAACCAGAGTTCTCAGAATCCACAGGCCGATACGATACCACTGTGCCACCTATTCCATTAAAAGCCACAGGGATAATTTTGAATTTGATGAAGATTGTTTGTCGGCTGTGGGAATCGAATCGGGTTTCTCAGGATCCACAGGCCGATTCGATACCACTGAGCCATTACCCCATAATTATCTGTATTTCAAATTTCTCAATAAAAGTGAAAAATTGTGAAGTGAGATGAGTATGAGGTGAAATTTTGTATCATATAGTTAAATAAATTATCATATTTCAAGATTCGGTATTCAGGTTTCAAAATTCATGGAAAACATCTATAAATATCTTGATGTTATTTAAGATAATAACGCAATGTTTCTTCTTAAATACTACAGGGTAATCAAAAGTAATTGTTATAGTTGGCAATACAATTCCAGAGATCTTTTTACTCCACAGTTGGCACAACGCCAGGTAGAGGCGGAAATGCTATTTGACATTTCTAATAAATACAAATAGGTTATGTCAGGAGTCTGACAGCTAATAGAATTTTCACTTTTTAAGTAATAGAAATACTTTAGAAATAAATGTAATAATAAATGTGTCAACGGCCATGGCTGCGCTCGTTGGTACTGATCTAAGCGATAACGCGAGTTAAGTAACGTTGCGCGCGGGTAGTATTTGGATGGGTGACCGTCCAGAGAAAACTCGCGTTGCTGTTGACCATAACACCTAAAACGCAGATCAGGGCGTAATGGCGGCATATGACTTTGGTAGTTGGTCCACCAAAGAAGCCAAAAAAAAAAATGTACTCAAATTTAAATTTTAAATGTCACTGTCAACAACAGGAAATGAATTTATGTATCAGGCTTACCAATTTCAAGTAGTTTTTTTTATTGCCAACTGTAAAAATTCCTTTTGATCACTCTGTATAAGACAAAATAATTATAGTACGATATACCTCTACAATTTTCGGTAATTTCAAGTTAATTATGTGAGTATGATAACTAATACAGAAGAAACAAATATTTACTGTTTGTGTTAAAAACATACCTAATATAATTAATTTGTATGTACAGTTGCACAGTAATAATTACTTTATTTAATTATAAAATAATAAAAAACATTAACAAAATGTTACTGAAACAGCATAATAATAGAGATATTCGTATTTCCTTTCAACTAAAATGCACAATTTTATAAGATAAATATAAATTTTAGTTTCGAACGAAAACTTGTATTTTTACATCCGATTATTTATTTATTTATTTATGCTACTCTGTACAAAGTTAATTCCAATTACAGAATCCAGACGCACCGAGCCACAGTGTGGTAGTTCATATATTTATAGTTTGAGTGGGATCTTCGGATTTAAGGTAGTACTAGCGTGAAAAAGAATTTTGCAGATCTGAATGAAATTTGGCGCACGTAAACATTGGATAGTCATACGCATCCTGTTAAAATATGAAACACATTCATCGTCTGTGAACAAATATATTCGCTTGTAAAGTTGAGTTCTTATACACGGGGCTTATGGCGATCATCACTCAGAATCGCACATATTTGGTTTGTGTACCTCTAAAATTTTGTAGTTTCATTTGAAAAACTAGTATGATGTTCTAGAACTATCCATGTATATGGTATCAGAAGGAAAAAGTTATTTATCGTTTAGTAATGGATATATAGCCATGCAAAGCTTTGTTTTTAACGAAAAATTAGGAATCCCAATTTATAATGGCACCACACGGTGGTATGGTATTTGAAAATACACTAGACCAAAAACCTGTTAACAATTCATGATATTCAAATCGTAATAGGTATAAAACACTTATTTTATTCAATTTTTATATTTTTTGAGCGTCAGTTTCGCCACTCGATAACCGATGGCGCCACCGTCACACTAGTACTACCTTTAATACCGTAACGCTAACCAAAATGCAATGATTATTATATGCGAACTTTCGGTACAGAAATTTGGTATTTATTTATTTATTTATGCTACTCTGTACAACAGGAACTTAATCACAATTACAGTTCAGAGTCCGTACTCACTGAAACGCAGTGTGCTAGTTCATATAATTTTAGCTTGAGTGAGATTCGAACTCGGAATCTCCGGATTCTAATGCAATAACGCTACCCACACTAGCGTATTACAGATAAAATAAATCTAGATATCAATATTACATTAAAGAATACAAACTCCTGTTCATATTTCGTTTTTCTATCAAACCGCAAAAAAGCCCTATAAACACATAACCAATATCTCATTTATCAACTTTTTTTAAATAAAAAAAACCTATATCCAATTTCCAACAGAAACATCACAAGGCATACAAATCAAAACAGCGACTGTAGTAACTCCATCAGACGCATACAGATGTCACTAGTTGTCACGGCAGTGATACGTCAGCGACAGGGGAATGCGCACGCGTGTAGAATAACGCAAAGACGTAACACTAAGGTAACGTGAAATGGTGGCAGCGCAGGGAAATATATTAAACATGCGCACTGTGGGATTTCAGGACACCTGAGGCTGTAGCCACTGTTTTGTTTGGTTGTTATGGCAACGAATGGAGTGGTGTGATCAACAGGTGCACACGCGGATAAATATGTGGGTGGGTAAAAGGTGGTTTCTTTCATGTTTTTATTGCATAATGGAACTGGAAATAGAAATCTGTTTGATTTGAGTTAAAAATAAATATGGGAATTTATTGTGTTTGATATACCTACTTTCAATATTTAAATAAAAGAAATATATAACGAGTATATACTGTATTGTGAGTGTGATTGCTCTGAGAGAATTGTATTTGCAATTTTAGGGTCGTGAAAGGTGATATCAGAATTATAAAACACTGAAATATATTACGTAAAATCACAGGCGACAAACATTTTCACCATATTAAAATTACCCCTGTGGCTCCTCCACTACTAACATCTTTGGAGGCCGTGATTTGACGGTTAGTAACAGCACTTACCCAGATCTGCTTCGGCAGGGTGCCACACTCAATAATGGATAAAAGGCGTGATGCTATATTTATTTACTTATTTTTTGGATCCTGAGAACCCTGGTTCGATTCCCACAGACGACAAAACAATTTTCATAATTTCAAAAAGCTACCCCTGTGGCTCCTCCACCACTAACATCTTTGGGGGCCGTGATTTGACGACTGGTAACCGCACTTCACGCGTAAAAATATATCACTTACCGTGATCTGCTTCGGCAGAGTGCCACACCCAGTAAAGGGTAGAAGGCGTGATGATATATTTATATTTTATTTGAAATTTCGCATTTTCCAATTATTTAAAAAATCGCGAAAAGAAAAGTAAAAATTGTGAAAAATAGTAAATACTACATTCTAAAATAAATTTATCATTTATCATATCAAAATATCTATCAAACAATTTTCTCCACATTAAAAACTACCTCTGTGGCTTTCCCTCCACTAACATCTTTGGGGGCCGTGATTTGACGACTGGTAACCGCACTTCACGCGCAAAATATATCACTTACCGAGATCTGCTACGGTAGAGTGCCACATCCTGTAATGGGTAGAAGGCGTTTTCCGTTTTATAACAAATATGATACATTAATTGAATCTATTCAGAGGAAGTTTCTTAAGTATTTATTTTATAAGCAATTCAAAACTTACCCGCCCTACAATTATTCTTATGACAGTCTACTGGAGTCTTTTAATTTTACCAAACTTTCGCTTAGATGACAAGCTTCACAGATAAACTTTTTGTATAAGTTACTGAATAATCTGATTGATGATTCTGAATCACTATCCCTTCTTTCCTTTCACCTCCCAGCTACCAGAACCAGACACACTAAATACTTCTACTTGCCAAAAGCATCATCTAATTTATTAGTAAGGTCTCCGCTTTTTTCTATGTGCATGCTGTTTAACTCTCTGCACAATGTTGTCGATATTTTTAATGATACTTTTTATGTATTTCGTAGACAGATTTTAATATTTCTAGCTGATTCACTAAATTCACAGTTGTTAGATTAATCTATTACTTTTATGTTTACTTTCATATTATAATTAATGATGTATTATTTTGTTAGTTTATGGCTTTATTCTAGTAAGTAAATGAATTATGATCTGTAATTGGGTCCTTGGACCTGTTGATCTTTGTTAAATAAATAAATAAATAAATAAATAAATAAATAAATAAATAAATAAATAAATAAATAAATAAATAATATATTTATTTATTTTTTAATTTTATACCAAAATAGTTTATAATAGATTTTAATAGTTTTTAATAGATTATGGGGTGGCTAGTTCAGTGGTATGAAGTCGGCCTTTGGATCCTGAGAACTCTGGTTCGATTCCCACAGGCGACAAACATCTTTGGAGACCGTGATTTGACGACTGGTAACCGCACTTCACGCGCAAAATATATCACTTACCGAGATCTGCTGCGACAGAGTGCCACATCCAGTAATGGGTAAGGCGTGATGATATATATTTTTTTTTTAGTTTTTGACCTGCATCTTCGTAAAATAAATGAAATATCATTATGCAAAAAAGAGTTCAACACGTAATCAAAGCAATTTTTTTGTCAATCATTTTATTGATACATTTCGGCTTGGCAGCATTCATGAAAAATATTGCTTTCATTACTAGCTGTACAAATATTCTATTTTTATTATCAATGAATAACTAATCCAAAACTTTTCATTTGATTTCAGTAATAAAACTGCATTTTATCGATATCCTCTTCCACGCAAATTTAAAAATCAAATTCCGTCAACGACTAGCGGCTGGAGTTGCAATATCGGCTTTGAAATTCAAATAGCAGGGGGCAGTTTTTCTGGGTCATAATGTTTTGAAAATCCGAGAATAGCTTGTCTGGCGACAGTCCGTCGAAGGGAGAAAAAAGCACGACGGTTTAATATTCTACGCGGTCCGTCAAAACGCATCGCGCTATTTTCATTCGGAATTCACTATTCACGGGAGGTAGGAGACGTCAGCTGATGCTTGACTGCATATTCTATTTACTGGAACTGAAAATGTGGAAATTTGGAGATGTGGAGATGTGTCATTGTGTGACACGACAACGGACGAACTTGTTCCAATATTTATGTATATTTTTAGAGTTTTTGTAGGGCTGTAGAATGTGCATAGAATTGTTATTTGTTCACTGGAAAGTTTCGAAGTATTTGGTTATGGGTGAAAGTTTTTGAAATGGAAGGGAATGAAAAATATTTCTGTTTATACTAGTTTTTTAGGTAAAAAAATATAAACTATATTGGTATAAAATTATTGTAAATGTGGCAACATTGTTAACAAATGTAAACAAATAATAGTAAATCAAAACTTTGAGTTAGGTGCAACATGTACATAAATAGGTTTGAAGTTAGCTCCTGAACATTGGTCTTTTGAAATAAAATAAAATAAAATAAATAAATATATCATCATGCCTTCTACCCATTACTGGGTGTGACACTCTGCCGAAGCAGATCTCGGTAAGTGATATATTTTGCGCGTGAACTACGGTTAGTAGTCAAATCATGGTCCCCAAAGATGTTAGTGAAGGAGGAGCCACAGGGATAGTTTTTGAAATTATGAAAATGGTTTGTCGCCTGTGAGAATCGAACCAGGGTTCTCAGGATTCACAGGCCGACTTCATACCACTGAGCTAGCCACCCCACAAAATAAAATATTTGTGTTGAAAAATAAAAATATATATATCATCACGCCTGAGTGTGGTACTCTGCCAAAGCAGATCTCGGTAACTGATATATTTTGCGCGTGAAGTGCGGTTACCAGTCGTCAAATCACGCTCCCCCCCAAGATGTTAGTGTGAGGGAGCCACAGAGGTAGAATTTTTTTTTTAATTTATGAAAATTGTTTATCGCATGTGGAATTGAACCAGGGTTCTCAGGATCCAAGATCTCGATAAATGATATATTTATGTGCATAAAGTGAGGTTACCAGCCGTCAAATCACGGTCTTAAAAGAAGTTAGAAGAGGGACAGACACACGGGTAATTTTAATGTAGTGAAAAATTGTTCGTCGGCTGTAGGAATCGAATTCGGATTCTCAAATCAACAGGCCGACTAGATTTCACTACTCTATATAATTTTCATTTAATTTCTTAAAAACGGTTGACAAGAAATAAATTTACAATATAGAATTAATGAAGTGTAAATGAACTTCCTATACTTTTTTTTGTGGCAATAAGGCAAATATAATTACAAATTTTGCAGCATTTATAGAATGCGTAGAAAAAGACTTAAATTTAAATTCTTGGGTCTGTAATTTTTTTTACACTTTCATAAACGTTTTCCTCGCATATATCCTGAAATTTTTCAGTATGTGACCACTTGATAACGTATATCTTCTCTTTCAAAACGCTTCTAAATTATTTCAGAAATTCAGAGAAAATTGGTTCACTGTTAATTTTTTTTTACAAACGACAGACATTACACCTCAAATGATCAAAATAATTTGAAAATACTAGTGTAATGCTGTATCGTAAAAAAAATATGTTAATTTACCAGCCCATATTTTTACCCACAAATAGAGCAAATAGAAACTATGATTTATTTATGTATAAACACCCTTCAAAAATGTTCTACATACATATATCAACAAGATCATTTAAAATTTAAAGCTACTTCTCTTGAATCTCGAAAAAATTCATCTAAAAATTATACAATATTTAGAATTGCAAAGGGAATAAATAAAACATGTTTAGAAGCGCTGACATGTAACTTTCAGGGTTCAATCTCCACATATCGAACTCTTGCAAATTACCCCCCGATATCAATGAAGCCGCCGGCCTCTCCGTTTCCGTTTTGGCGGGAAATTCAAACGCACATCAAGGCGGCCCGGGCCAAGGGTGGGGTGTTATGATACTCATGCCAACTCGATCAGAATTCGTACGTTTGTTTGTTTGTTCGGTGTAGCTATTCGTTTTTATTCCCTGGATGTTTGCGCTGCTGTTTGAATATTGTTGTTGGGGTTTCCAGAGAAAATTATGAAGATTTATTTAATACAAAGGATCGTATTTGAATTACAGGATAAATATATGAGTTTGTATTTATTATTTGATGAATCTGGTGCACGAGTTTTGTTTGTAAAAACAGTAGCAAGATTGTAATAATTTATTATTTATTTTTTGTACTCTCATCATTTAAAATAAGGTTTACATTACCTTGGAAACCGATGGAAAGTTTTATTTTGCGCACTAGTGCGCAAAGTAATTAAAAAACACCCATTTTTATGGTTCTAAATTTAGACTATTAAAACGCTAATTGTACTTATATAAGTACGCACATTTTAAGGAATTTGTAAAAGAATTAGAGACATTAGCTTATAACGCCGTCAAACAGACATATTTTTTAAAAACTTTACAAGAAAAATCTGGTGTGGTCACCACACGACTTTCTTATACACAGCAAATTTAATATCAAAAACGCTGAATTGAACACTTATGACTTGCTCCTTGCGTTTGACAATTATTATTTGACATATAAATGTTAAACATGTTTTTGTTTTTTGTTTCTATTGCTACTATGATTATTCGAATATATTATTAAATTTAAAAATTAGCTTTTCTCAAAATTAGACGCATATACAGGAAAATTGCAAAAAACATTTTATGTTCCAAATATTTTTGCTAACATCTTTTGTTTGAAACTTTTTTTCGTAACTGATTACATTTTTGAAATAAATGGAATTTATTGTTTTGTGTGTCCAATAAACTTCCTCTTCCGGTTTTTCAATTTCATTCAAAATCAACTCAGCTGTTCGTATTTTCATGAAACTTATAATTACCAAGTTTCGTTAACAAATCTTATCTCGTTCATGAGATATTGCACAATCGGACACACATCCATCCATCCATCCATCCATCCATCCACACATACATACACACACAGACATTATTGAGAAAATGATCAAAACGGATTCAGTGGACCTCAAAACACGCATTTCCGCGAAAATCTCGTCAACGATTTTTTTCATGATTCCAATACTTCCTTATACTGCGTATAAGAAAGTAAAAAATGAACAATTTGTTTTCAAATAACAAATGTCAATTCATGGCATACTTAACTGTCAATATAAATTCAAGCTTCAAATTTAATAAATTTCCTCATGGTCCATTATATAATTGTTGCGCATTACAAAAAGCATTGTACAAAACTCGTGCACGAAGACGCCATTTGCACCATTCGCGCACTTGTTATGTAAATAGCTATTTTACTTACATGATTAAATATAACCCCCGAATCTCATTACTTAGCAAATAATTCTTTTTTCGTTAAAAATTTAAATAATACTAAAAACGTAAACATCTTACATTTATTAAATTCTAAATTTAACAGTAAATACACCTTATATACAAAATGTATAACAGTATTACAAGTGATGCTGAGATCCCCACAGAAGTAATATTAAATATAAATAAATATATCATCACACGTCTTTTACCCATTACTGGGTGTAGCACTCTTCCATAGCGGATTTTGGTAGGTGATATATTTATGAGCGTGAAGTGCGGTTACTAGCCGTTAAATTACGGCTCCTAAAGATGTTAATGGAGGGGAGTTATAGGGGTAATTTTAATTTAGTTTTAAATTTGTAAGATAATGCTTTATTTTCAAATAATAAAACTTTATTTTGGACTTCCATTATCTTTTTATTTTGTATAGAATTGATATTCTATACAAAATAAAAAGATAATGGAAGTCCAAAATAAAGTTTTATTATTTGAAGGTAATTTTAATGTTGTGAAAATTATTTGTCGGCTGTGGGAATCGAACCGAGGTTCTCAAATCCATAGGCCGACTCGATATCACTGAGCCACCAATTCCATAAATTAATTTGAATATGGTGATAATTAGTTTTTATGCCTGTAGGAATCGAACCCAGGTTTTAAAATTCACAGTTCGATACGTTACCACCGAGCTATCTACTGTCAACTATAAATAAATAAATATATCGTCACGCCTTTTTCCCATAA
The DNA here is from genome assembly GCA_911728475.2 of Pterostichus madidus. NCBI lineage: Eukaryota > Metazoa > Arthropoda > Insecta > Coleoptera > Carabidae > Pterostichus > Pterostichus madidus. Next base: position 41,955,598 of record OU452303.1, on the reverse strand, counting down.
CCGAATGTAGTACTCTGCCGTAATAGATCTCGGTAAGTGATATATTTATGAGCGTCAAGTACGGTTACCAGTCATCAAATCACGGCCTCCAAAGACGTTAGTGGTCTGGGAGCCACATGGGTAATTTTATTGTGGTAAAAATGTTTGTCAGCTGTGGGAATCGAATCAGGGATTTCAGGATTCACAGGCTGACTCGATATCACTGACTAAACTAACTAAAATATATTTCCATTAGATGGAGAGCCACAGGAATCAATTTTATGTAGTGAAAACCGATTCGATATTACTAAGCCACCTACTTCACAGTGCTTAGAAGTTTGCAATAAATTGCAAAAGTTCAATTAAAATTCTAGAACAAAACGACAATTAATTTTGCAGCCCCTTAGGCAAGAGAATTATAACAGAAAATAGTTTTTTTGTTTCCGTTAAATATTTCTAAAGTTTTGAATAAAAAGTTGATACAAAGCCTTCGGCAATTATTATTATTAATCAATCATAACATTAGCATGACTTAACTCGCTAATTAATAATTAATTAATACAACAAGCTTAATTGATTTCTTACTGTTCAACTAATAAAAAAAAAACTTGAACACGATATTATATGATCTATTTCTGTCTTATCGCAGTCTCTCTAAAATCATAAATTAGGTTTTTTTTGTTTGTAATGGCGGATCTTGGATCTTACGGTGGTGTCTAGTGAAATCTTTTAATTCATTAGGAGTATAATTTAGAACGCTAGCTGTTGTTTGCGAGAATGATTAATCGTTTTGCGGATTTTTGCGGCAACAAAACCAAGATATCTGTTTCTGACTTCGTAAGCTAACTACTGCTGCGTTTCTCAAAGTGAGGTTCTTGAATTTGTTGAATATTTGTTTCTTAATACCTGGAATCCAATTATTATTGAAAAAATTCTATAAAACACCTTTGTCGGCTTAAGGTAGTACTAGCGTGACAAAAATTTTTGCAGATCTGAATGTAAACATTGGATAGTCATACACATCCTGTTAAAATATGAAACACATTCATCGCCTGTGAACAAATATATTCACTTGTAAAGTTGAGTTCTTATACACGGGGCTTAGGGCGATCATTACACAGAATCGCACATATTTGGTTTGTGTACCTCTAAAATTTTGCAGTTTCATTTGAAAAACTAGTATGATGTTCTAGAACTATCCATGTATATTGTATCAGAAGGAGAAAGTTTTTTATCGTTTAGTAATGGATATATAGCCATGCAAAGCCTTGTTTTTAACGAAAAATTAAGAATCCCAATTTATAATGGCAACACCACACGGTGGTATGGTATTTGAAAATTCACTAGACCAACAACCTATTAACAATTCATGATATTCAAATCATAATAGGTATAAAACACTTATTTTATTTTATTTTTATATTTTTTTGAGCGTCAGTTTCGCCACTCGGTAACCAATGGCGCCACCGTCACACTAGTACTACCTTAATTAAATCTATTTCATTTGTTTATTTGATAATTATGTTAAGGTGATGAATCTTCCTCTAGATATCTGGTAAGCTACATCACTCAAAAATAGGTAGTAGGCTCGGGACACGTGTCAGTCCGTCAAAGGGACAATATCCTTGAGGTTATGTCATTACGCATAATTGGAACATCAATAGAAATTATATTCTGTGAATTGGTTCTGATGCATTTATGGTAATCAGAAATGTAGGGAATTGTGAACTAATAAGCAATTATATGTTTCGACACAATGATAGGACAGCAGCTGGACTGCTAGAATCCTGTCATCTGCTAGTGAGTGATGAACCTTGGTGGCCGTCGAAAAGATTGTTCAAATTATAATAATAATAATCATTTATCATAACAAATTGCAAAACAATGAATTTTCATAGTAACGTATACAACTAATGCTAATCTATTTCTATGTGAACTATATTACGTCAAAACACACGTCGTAAACAGTAATGTAACAAAATAAAATTTTACTAAAATTATATTTTGAAACAATAACACAAAAATAAAATTTGATTACCTATTTTAAAAGAAAAATAATTTTCAGTAACACTGGAATACTAATTACTTACTCCAAAGGAAGCATTATCAGCTAAATAATTAGTCCCTAAAATATCTAAATTAAATCTACGTTTTCATTAGAAAATTGTATAAGTATAATTAGAATAAACAATCCTATTTTGTAAACAAAGAAAAATATAAAATAAATAAAATTGTACCAAAGTTTATATTCAAGTTAAGATTTGATCAACTGAGGACCAGTTTTTCAATCGCTGGTTTACTCTCGATTAGTGTTAATCATGATTAAATAATAATGGAAACCATAGTTACCATTATTATTCAATTATGATTAATATTAATCGGTGATTGAAAAACTGGCCCTTAATCAATCAATTTTATAATAAACTCTATTCCACGTAACTATGCAGTTAATTGAAATGTATTATTGAATATATACGTGAATGTTGTCAATTTTAATTAGCTACTAAACCGTTAAAATGATGGATTTCTCTAAAAGTGACACCGTGACAAGTACTTCTCTGCTGCATTCATAGATGGAACAAGATATAGTTGTAATAAATGGTATTATTCTCAAAGTTCAAATTAGAAAATTAAATTTTAACCTTTTGTTAAAACAGTGCCATTCCATTATATCTATTATTAAATGAATTCTTTTTAGAAGAGAATTGAAGCAATTTCAATCTTTGTAGAGACATTAGAAAAACTGTCAAGTTATTCTTCGCTATGTCATCATTTTTCCAGAATGTCTTTTGTAATAAAAAAGCAATTAAATTCTTCTGCATCATAAACCCGTTTTATTAAATTTTTCTGATTTACATTCAATGAATTTCAAATTTGAGTTTGGTGAAGAATTTGCGCAAACACAATTATAAAAATTCTTCTCAAGAGAACTTAACGTGGTTATAATGAAAAGTGGCTTGAAATAATGTGGATCAACTGTACTATTAAATTAATTTGAGAGTTTAATCTCGTTTTTATATTTTATGTCTACTTTATTCCATTTTATAATCAAATTCGTCAAGGTGAAAATCGTAATAAAAGCTTTATTAAGATTAATCTGTTACTAATTTTTTCACAAGGATACACATTATAAAATAAACAATAGATAATGATGAAATTTGATAGGAGTATAATACAAACGAAGCACAAACGAGGGTTGTGACGCTTCACTAAAATTCAAATGATTAACAACATGTGATGTACAAATGTGATTAATTTAACTTGACGTCTAATTAGGAGACAAGAAATAGATATATCATCACCAGAGCTGGGCAGTAGCTAGCTACTTTTGTAGCTTAGCTACTAGCTTAGCTACACTTACCTTAGCTGCAGCTGTAGATTAGCTAACTGTGAAAAAATATAGCTGTAGCTTGTAGCTAGCTACTTTTTTTTCTAGTAGCTTAAAAATAACAACTGAAGCTACTTTTAAAGCTACTTTTTGTAGCTTAAAGCTACTTTTTAAGCAGAAGGTCAACAATGTACGCATGCGTACAAGCTAAACCCACACAAAATAATTATTTGTTGCCGGTTGTAACTGGCTCTAATACGCAAAAATACACAGTAGGTGCCAGATGGTATTTGCTATTTTTGATATGTATGTATAGAATAGTAAATTAACAGTCATTATAACAAAAGACTGATCATATGACAATGGCAAATTTAATTATTTCACAATAATTTTAATAAGAAACTTTAAAATTTAACAGCTACTTTAACGAAAGTTTTTAGCTGTAGCTCAGCTATATTTTACAAAATATAGCTTACAGCTGTAGCTTAGCTACTTTTTTAAAGAATAGCTGTAGCTGTAGCTTAGCTACTTTTTTAAGTAGCTTGTCCAGCTCTGATCATCACGCCTTTTACCCATTACTGGATGTGGTACTCTGCCGTAGCAAATCTCAGAAAGTGATATATTTATGCGTGTGAAGTGCAGTTATCAGCCGTCAAATCACGGCCCTCAAAGATGATAATGGATGGGTAGCCACATAGATTATTTTAATCTGGTTAACATTGTTTGTCGACTGTGGGAATCGAACCAAGGTTCTCAAATCCACCGGTCGACTTGATACCTCTGAGCCACCTATCCCATAAATAATAAATAAATAAAATAAATAAATATATCATCACGCCTTCTACCAATTACTGGGTGTGGTACTCTGCCGAAGCAGATCTCGGTAAGTGATATATTTTGCGCGTGAAGTGTGGTTACCAGTCGTCAAATCACGGCCTCCAAAGATGTTAGTGATGGGAGAGCCACAGGGGTAGTTTTTGAAATTATGAAAATTGTCGCCTGTGGGAATCGAATCAGGGTTCTCAGGATCCACAGACCGACTTCATACCACTGAGCTAGCCACCCCATATAAATAATAAATAAATAAATATATCACCAGGCCTTTTACCCATTACTGGATGTGGCACTCTGCTGTAGAAGATTTTGGAAAGTGACATATTTATGTTCATGATATGCTGTTACCAGCCGTCAATTCACGGTTCCCAAAGTGGAAGTGAAACCACATGCGTAATTTTAATGTAGTGAATATTGTTTGTTAGCTGTGGGAATCGAACCGAAGTTCTCAAATCCACAAGCCGACTTAATACCACTGAGCCATCTACTCCTTTAATAACAATGGAAAATTATATTTTTATTTCCTTAAAACTTGACAATTTTAAAGAAAAAGATAAAATATTTGCATAAAAAACTAAGTGGGCATAGAAAATATATCTCTCCATTTTTCTCAAATATATATTTCAGTTATATTGTACCAGTATAATGAGTTGGCTTACAGGTAGATTAAAATTTCATATAATGATAAGTATACCATTAAATTATTTTAAGTACCTCCATACTTACAAAATTACAATTATCCTTCAGAATCTCTAATTACGCGTCTGGAATATTGACATTCCGAAAGCATTTCACTTTCAAGCCTTAAGATCCCGCCATTATTTCTATTATATTTCCATTGTGAACTTTCCTTTCAATTGAACATGAATCAAACCAAAATAAAACAATTTTTTTTATCTTCCATTTCTTGAACAAAAGTCACGTGTTCCCTGCAAAATATAAAAGAGAAAGTAGGAAAACTCGTTGCATACAAGAAGCGCAATTGTCAGAGGAAGATCTCGAATTACATAATTCTTCTGTTGCACAGCTAGTGAAAAAGAAGAAGAACGATATTAAATCGAAGTGTGCTTTGTGTGTTTAGTTGTGCTTTGAAGAAGGCTGTGGTATCCGATAATAAACAGTGGATTTGTCAGAAAAAATCCTTTTATAGTTTTATTTATTGCATTTGAAGTTGGAGAGGTGAAGAATAGGCCAAGAGAAGAGAAATCTGAAATCTTATTTGGGTGTGGATTATTCTTACGATATATAGTTTTGGTTTTTACTTTTTATAATGATTTATACGATTGCATGTATCTGATTAATGTGCAGAATTTGAATGATACAAAGAAGTTAAATATTTCTGTTAAGAGTTCTTTAGCTATAAACTTGTAATCATAAAGAGCGTAATGTCAACCATTACGGTACTAGTCGTGACGACGTGTACCATAATGGTTGATAATGATTGATTACCTCGGAAAAGAGTTTTTAAATAATATCTCAAAAACTAGAAGACATATGCACTTGGAGATTTTACCATTGGATTCAGCAAATGAAAATATATATGCATGTAAATTTTCGTTACAATATTCATTCGAGAAAGTATCTTAGAGCAAACAGTTTGAAATTGACCTGAAATCGAGAAAAACCCATAAGAAATTTTGAAAAAGTTAAATCGCTTTAAATTTAATCAAAATTTGCTTACAAGTCAATACTGAAACGAGGAATTCAATGCCGTTACGCGCATTTTCATATCTTGTTTAGTTTTTGAAATATAGATTCCGAAAAAGTGGGTTTTTTCGAACTAGAATAAGATTACCTAATCCAAAATTCAGGGTTAGCTACAACTTTTTGAGAATTGGGCTATACATGATTAATTCCTGCATATTACGTCATATCTCCAAGACTTTCTCTGACATTCTCCTCATAATTTTCGTCCTTTTGAAAGTCCAGCCACCTCCTAACATCCAGTTCCCACTAAGCATAACATACCAGCATTTCAAGAATCCCCACACACACACACACATACATTCACACACTCTCACCACCCGTCATTCAGCATTTAACCGCTCATTTGGCGTCCTCCTTTATCCTTGTCCCTTACTCTATCCCTCTCCGCCTCTCCGCCTCTCTGCCTATCCCTACTCTTACAGGATGTGTGGAAATTAATTACTGAGACGCGTCAACGTGGAATGCCTCATTGTTGGGACTCCAACGAAATGGTTTTAATTATTAATCCCGGGGTGAACAGCTAACGTTTAGCGCTAATACAAGCGAATAATGACGGACGGTGAAGTTGGATGCTTGTTGCGCGTTTAGATTGTATTTGGTGTTGTAATGTTGGTAGGAGTGTTTGGTTTACAGGACTGTTTTGTTACATTTTGAGGGAACAGTTATTGACAGGTCTCAAGTTTCGATACAAAAAGAACATTTAATTTTTAATAGGTACTAATAAAATTACTTTGAATATTTGCAATCGTATAATATCGTTTTATCGTATATTTTTGAATAACTTTAGACAAAAGTACTTCAAATAAACTTTCGCTGCATATAAAATATGCTATTTTTTGTTCAAACACAAGAAAATATACCCAATTAAACTTTCTTTTTTTTATCTACTTGAATATGAAACCATTATTTCAATGATGATTATTAGCACGAGGCACAAAACGCCGAGGGCTAATAACATGCTCAGGGCCAGAAACGTTAATTTGACCCGTGGTACATACAATATTTTATGCACAACAAAATAACATTTAATTATATGTCCAAAAGATTAAAATATGTACATTGGGGTTATATGCCAAAATGACATTTTGTAAAATCAAGTATTCACAATAAACAAAAATTGTTATTTTATTAATGTATCTATAGGAATTATTTTTTTATGGCTCTAGGGCCAAAAAGAAGTGTTTAAGCCCGCTTTTTAGGGCTAAAACATATGAATTTCGGCCCGGTAGTGCATAAAGTAAATTTTTCTTCCCTAGAGAAGGAAAGTAAAGTCCACAGGCGGACTTTGGCCTAGGCTAAAGAGGCAATAGCCTAGGGCCCAAAAATGTTAGGGCCCGGATTCAAGCTTTTAGTTTAGATAATAGAAATATATATGGTGGTGACCGCGACTCTCGAACATGGGTATTTAACATGTAAAATCATAATTTTATAATTTTCTGTTTCCCTAATTATTTTAAACAAGACAGCTTCAAATAAAAGTTTTAGGACAAAATCCTGCATCTAATGCAATAAACAAAATTAATTTTGCATGCTTCGTAAAGGCATAAATTAGATCTGAAAATAACGAAAAAAGCCTCAAAACTATCGATAGTCATGGAATTGAAACAAAATTAAACAAATGTTTGACGTTTAATCTGTCAAAATAATTTCCTTATTTATTATGTCATTTATTTTGACACATAAAACGTTAAACATTTGTTAATTTTGTTTCAATTTAAGGTACGAACCTTAACAATCTCCAAGTTAAGCGATATGCAAGGTGGTTTTTTGCCTGAGAGAGGATGTGTGGATCAATTGTTTTCTCTTCGTATGATTGTTGAAAAGTCACTTGCTAAGAACAAGAAGGTGTTCTGTGGCTTTCTCGATCTTAAAAAAGCATATGATAGTGTTCATCGTGAGACATTATGGAATGTACTGTTACAGTACGGTATAAATGGTAATTTGTTGGGGGCAATTCGTGCGCTGTATGAAGGTAGTGAGGCTGCGGTGAGAGTTAATGGTAGATTGAGTGATTGGTTTTGTATAGACATTGGCGTGAAACAAGGTTGTGGGATGTCTCCGTGGCTCTTTAATTTGTACATGGATCTATTGTTACGAACGGCGTTGAATGGGGTGGATGGTGTACATATTGGTGGTAATGTTGTGCCTGCGTTAGCATATGCGGATGATGTGGTTGTTATGGGTGAATCTGAAGAGCAATTGAGACGAATGATTCTAAATATAAATGAAGTAGGAAAAGATTTAAATTTATTATTAAATGTCGATAAATGTAAAGTGTTAGTGTTTGAAAAGAGCGATTTGGTGACTGATTGTAATGTTTCGGTGAATGGTGTGAGATTGGGTCAAGTGAATGAGTTTTTATATTTGGGTAGTATGTTTTCAAGGGATGGACGTATTGATTGTGAGATTGAAAGAAGAGTATCTGCGGGACGCAAGGTATTGGGTGCTCTGGGAACCTTTGCTCGAAATGTGAATGTATCCAGAGATGCTCGATTGAGTGTGTATAATGGTGTTTTAGTGCCTACATTGATGTATGGTAGTGAATGTTGGGTGTGGATGAAGAAACAAGAACGTCGTATAACTGCTGTGGAAATGAGGTATTTGCGGGGTGTGTGTGGTTATACTAGAAGAGATCGTGTCCGGAATACATTGGTGTATGATGAGTGTGAAATTGAGAAGAATGTAGTTAGAAAAGTAGGTATAAGTCAGTTGAGATGGTTTGGGCATGTTGAACGTATGTCGAATGAGAGATTAGTGAAACAGGTATATGTTGGTGAAATTGAGGGTGAAAGATTGCGTGGGCGACCTATGAATAAATGGATGAATATGATAGAAGGATTGTTGCGTGAACGAAAGTTTCCGAGTACGAGGAACAAACGTGCTTGTATGAAAGGAATTATGAATGTGGATGAAGCAAAAGTGGTGTGTCAGGATAGGAACGTTTGGCGAAGATTAATTGCGGAATGAATCTGATGATTTCAGAAAAGCGCAGGGTTTTAGATTTTTAGTTTCGTTGTTTAGTAATTTCATTAGAGTGTTTACCTGTAATTGTGTGAAATTCACTTTCAAAAACAAGCGCAGGGACGACACTCCCTTCGTTTCTTATCTTTTTTATTCTTTTCTGATCTTACATTGAGTGTTTAACTGCAATTGTGTGGAATTTACTTCCAAAAACAAGCGTAGAGCGACACTCCCTTCCTTTCTTATCTTTTAATTCGTTTTCAGTTATTACGTAGTGTTTAACTGCAATTGTGTGAAATTCACTTTCAAAACAAGCGCAGGGCGACGCTCCCTCCCTTTCTTATCTTTTTGTTTCATTTTCAGATACTGCATTGTGTGGTCTTTTCTTTCATATATAAGTGCAGACTATCGCTTTCATCTTTTCTAATCTTGTAGATTCGTTGTTAGTTTCGTTATTAGATTCGTTGTTAGGAGTAAACGTGAGTAATTTGAGATTTTTTTTTTTTATTTTATGCATATGTTATGTACGTTGATGAAAGAAAATGAATGGTAAGTGAAAATGAATGGTAAGTGAAAAGGAATGATGTGATTGAAGGTTTGTTGTGTGATAATAATTTCGAGTGTAATAAATGTATGAGTTTATATGGAGTGATCTATGAAAGTGGTTGAAGTGAGGGTGGTATGTTTGGATGAAAATGTTTGACGATGACTGGTTATTTGATGGGTGTGATGAGTGAATGTTTTATGAGCGATTTTAGGGTTCGTGCTACCCCATTTGTTGGGATATAGCGTGAAGATATGTATGTATGTATGTATATATATATATATATCATCACGCCTTCTACCCATTACTGGGTGTGGCACTCTGCCGAAGCAGATCTCGGTAACTGATATATTTTTGCGCGTGAAGTGCGTTTACCAGCCGTCAAATCACGGCCCCCAAACATGTTAGTGGTGGGGGTGCCACAGGGGTAGCTTTTTGAAATTATGAAAATTGTTTGTCGCCTGTGGGAATCGAACTAGGGTTCTCAGGATCCACAGGCCGACTTCATACCACTGAGCTAGCCACCCCATACCGTACACAAATGATAATTTTCAGCAATATGTCACATACCCTAAATATCAGAAGTTATGAACCTACTGCTGCTGTCAGTCCCCAAAGTGTTTTCAGGATTTCAGGAAAGTGTTGAACATGTTAACTTTGCAACTCTTGAACACAGATGCGGTAGACAACATCACAAACAAAACACAATCTCAGTTTTCAGTGTCGCATGCAAATAAAGTGCGACAAGTTTGCCATCTGTGTATTGTTGCACTAATTACGCAGAATATTTCACATAGTTGATAGTTCAAGCGTTCCTGACGAGAATATCTTGAATAATTTCGAACAGTCTGTGCGTCGCAAATGTTAGCTCATTATTTATAGTTAGAAAACATATAAGTTTTTGTTTTTTAGTTTGAAATAAATGAGAGTTGGTTGGAGTTAGCTTTTCAGTTATATGTGGTTTATAATTTAATTTAAAACAGTACAAGAAATATAATATATTAGGTCAAATTGAAAGGTAATTACGTCAGGCTTCTCCATAATTGAAATATATAAACTTACTGATAAAAACATAATAGTTATTTGTTTGACTAGGTAAAAAAGTAGCATATTTACTACCGCGGTTAGAGTTTCATAGCCGAGACAGTAAATCTATTTTTTGTTGTAGTTAAACTGTTTCTCTCTTAGCTAATATATCACATTACACAAATAAATAAATATATCATCACGCCTTCTACCTATTACTGGGTGTGGCACTCTGCCGAAGCAGATCTCGGTTGTCTCACTGTTGACACGTAAGTGCAGAAAATAATCACTTTCTGCACGCAAAAGAGTACGAAAAATGAGTACTTTCCACACTGTCATAGGTAAAAAATATTTTTCATATTTCTGCGACTCAAACAAGAGACAAAATTAAATATATCACAATCAAACAACACCATTTTTACTTTCTTATACGTAGTATAAGGAAGTATTGGAATCGTGAAAAAAATCGTTGACGAGATTTTCGCGGAAATACATGTTTTGAGGTCCACTGAATCTGTTTTGATCTCAATGATGTCTGTGTGTGTGGATGGATGGATGGATGGGTGTGTGTCCGAGTGTGCAATATCTCATGAACGAGATAAGATTTGTTAACGAAACTTGGTAATTATAAGTTTCATGAAAATACGAAGAGCTGAGTTGATTTTGAATGAAATTGAAAAACATGAAGAGGAAGTTTACTGGACACACAAAACAATAAATTCCATTTATTTCAAAAATGGAATCAGTTACGAAAAAAAGTTTCAAATAAAAGATGTTAGCAAAAATATTTGGAACATAAAATGTTATTTGCAATTTTCCTGTATATGCGTCTAATTTTGAGAAAAACTAATTTATATATTTAATAATATATTTCAATAATCATAGTAGCAATAGAAACAAAAAACAAAAACATGTTTAACATTTATATGTCAAATAATAATTGTCAAACGCAAGGAGCAAGTCATAAGTGTTCAATTCAGCGTTTTTAATATGAAATATGCTGTGTATAAGAAAGTCGTGTGGTGGCCACACCAGATTTTTTTTTATTGTTCTGCCAATGTTTAAATACTGACAGTCTTCCTATTTAAGCATTTATAAATAAACCATCGCCATTTTGTGAACACACTGTATATATTTTAAAGTTAGACATAGGATATTAAACGGTGGATCATAAATAAATCTATGACTTCCGGAATAAAATCAAATTTTATGCGTGTACCAACAGCATAAACACTCTCTTGAAAAATAATATCAGTAAAGTGATGAACGATCACAGAACAAATTTAAGTGCTTTGTAAACGCTGTTTAATTGTGCTATAAATTCACAATACAGAGAATAACAGTCAGATACATGTGCCGCTCACCATGTGTGGTGGTTTCAACTGCCAATTTACGATACACAAGCTTGATATAATTGTCAGTTAACAATAATAAATTTTATAATTTACGCTAGCATTTTTCAGTAAAGAAATCAAAAATAATTTAAACGCTCTATTTTAGTTTCGGTTCATCTGTTGCTTTGATGTTTGATACAAATTTATAACTTACATTTCAAGTTGATCGACCATTGTTTTTTCAGTTGCCATCGCCTCCTGAAAAAACAATTAAAAAATCAGCACCAGCTATAAAAATGTTATTTATTATAAATAATGATTTTTTTCTGAAACAGGCTAGAAAGTGTCTACTTTCCTGACCAATTTTAGTATGGAAAGTAGATTTTTACAAAAACAGTCGAGTAAAATACGTATCCAAGGCTACAACAAAAATTATTTTACCTGATTGTTTTGTATATTACTTGACTGTTTTTTGTTGTTGTAACCTTGGATACATAGTCTACTATGAATACTATTCATAGCTATATTCCATTTGCCACTTGTTTCATTTAAACCAGTTCAGATAAATTAGACAACATGACTAAATGAACTCAATTAGGCAAACTTATCCACTTATTGGGGTGAATTACTTCGAAATAAATTATAATAAGTAATTCTAGTACTGGAAATAAAGTCAGCAAAGTAATCCAGCGAAATAAATAAGTAATCTGGATCAGTAAATGTAAGTTAGATCTGATCCAAATGGCAAATGGAATGCGCCTCATATCAAGAAATAAAAAATTAATAAAGTTGTCATTTTACTGCTTAAAATTAATCATGAATTTTTTTTAGTTTTTTGCAAATAGCTTACGACCTGTAAAAAATATCCAAAACTTTTTGATAGATTAGTTATAAGAAATGAAATGTTCTACAAAAATTCTACGGAAAATTAGAAAAATGTAAAAAATTAATATCAATCTAACTCTATCGTTAAATAACTTTTGAAGAAATAAATATATCAAATAATTGTAAGAGACCTTTTTTGTAGAGCGTTAAATTTTCTACAAGAGTATGTTTTGATCATTTCAAAATAATTTTCCTAACGTGAGTTACAAAATTCCAAAGTTCAAGATAACGTTGTTCCCGTGTTATTTAAATGGGAAATTGAAATTTACGATGCGGCACCTCTTAATATTAATATTAAGAGCTCTAACTTTCACAGGATTTTTTTTTACCATTTCCAACAACATTTTCAATATAATTAAGAAAAACATTAATTATCGATTTTTTTGAAACAGTCTAAATGCATATATAACATCACACTACATCCTATCAAATGGGGTAGCACAGACCATAAAATCATTTATAAAACATTTACCCATCTGTTTAAGCAAATAATCAGTCCTCGTCAAACATTCTCATCCTGACACACCACCCTCACTTCAACCATATTCATAGATCCCTCCATATATGCTCATTTACTCATTATCGTAAATTCGAAATTATTCATCACACAACAAACTTTCAATGATATCCATCCAATCACTCCTATTCACTTTTCATTTATCTTTCTTTGACGTACGTTATATATGCTATAATTTTTTTCTGTATAAATAATCCATGTATAAATTTGAAATCGCAATCTTTTGGAAATTTCCGCATGACAAGTATTTTTAAGATATTTTTGCAGACAGAATAACAAACATCTTTATATAAAAAAGGAATATCTGGAAAAGCCAAAGTTCTTTCTATTTTTTATTCATTGTATGTTTTTTTTTTGCGGGTAAGGAAAAACTCGAATTCCAATGAAAACGATGAGAAAATGGGATAGGCGATCGTCAGACGTCTTGATTGTTTGTGTGGACACGCTCACTTGATCTGTTTGTTATTTTTCAACAGTTGAACGTCTACATGTGAAATAGTTCGTAAATGAAATTGAATTTTGAGATTGATTAATCGCGTATTTTTGTCAGAGGAAAGCTATTAGATTAAAAGCAAAGTTAAAATGGAATTGCTGCGAGTGAAATATTTTAAATGCGTAATTATCGCTAATACAGTTCCAAGTTTTGATAGTAATTTCCAATAAATTATTTGCCATTGTTTTAAATTTATTAAGAAATGAACTTTATGTTTTTGATTGATATTTTTTTTGTAATAAGTGAATTATTTTATGTTTTTATTTATTCTGTTATTGAATTGTACAATTTTGTAGGTGTATTGATAATCAGATCTGGGCAATCTACTTAAAAAAAGTAGCTAAGCTACACCTATTCTTTAAAAAAGTAGCTAAGCTACAGCTATAAGCTATATTTTGTAAAATATAGCTAAGCTACAGCTAAAAGCTTTCATTAAAGTAGTTGTTAAATTTTGATGCTACTTTTTTAAATTATTGTGAAATAATTAAATTTACCATTGTCATATGATCAGTCTTTTGTTATAATGACAGTTAATTTACTATTATGTACATAAATATCAAAAATAGCAAATACCATCTGGCACCTACTGTGTATTCTTGCGTATTAGAGCCAGTTAGAACCGGCAACAAATAATTATTTTGTGTGGGTTTAGTTTGTACGCATGCGTACTTTGTCGACCTTCTGCTTAAAAAGTAGCTTTAAACTACAAAAAGTAGCTTTAAAAGTAGCTTCAGTTGTTATTTTTAAGCTAATAGAAAAAAAAGTAGCTAGCTACAAGCTACAGCTATATTTTTTCACAGTTAGCTAAGCTACAGCTACAGCTAAGGTAAATGTAGCTAAGGTAGTAACTAAGCTACAAAAGTAGCTAGCTACTGCCCAGCTCTGTTGATAATGAAGATAATCACCTTCAAAACATCTGCCATTATTGATTAAATATTAAAAATCTTACACGAAACCAGTCTTCTAATTATTTTTTAACCTATAATCTCGGTGTAGCTTAATTAACCTAACTGTTATAATAAATACATAAAGCTAGTCATATTACATTAGTATAATATGAAATTTCATATTTTACGGTCTAATTCCAACCAATAGCAATAAAGTATTTTCTTATATTTCAAGCACATGATTCATGTTTGTTGATCTTATTTTTATTTTCATTTGAAGTACAAGTAACCTAAAAATCTTCAATCACCAATTTACTCTCGATTTATGTTAATCATGATTAAATAATAATGGTAACTATGGTTACTTATTATTGATTAGATTAATTGAGAATAAACAGGTGATTGTAAAACTGGCCCGAAATTAATTTAATTGGAATGTTTCTTGAAAACTATTAAAACTTATTTTGAATGAATTTAGTATTTAATTTTATTCATTTAATGAAAACAAATTGACGTATATACTTTGAACTTCGAATACTTGAAGTTGTCATAGAATAAATAAAACTTTTTTATAACCAGCTCAAAACTGCCTTCAATAAATGTAAATAATAACTTTAATTTTCTTTTTAGCGTAAATTTATTTTGTTCTAATTTGTTTATTTCTTTGTTTCAGACTGAACAATTTACAATATTATGGATCTTATTTATAATGATAGTACTTGGAAATTCTGCTGTACTTCTGACTCTAAGTATCAACAAAAGAAGAAAATCGAGAATGAATTTCTTCATCAAACAATTGGCCATTGCAGGTAAAAGATTTTCTTTTTTATTACAAAATATAATAAAGTACATATTACAAGTCAAATTAAAATATTAAAAGAACTCTCATATCCTCTACCCTACTCTGTAACTTGATTATTATATATATATATATATATATATATATATATATATATATATATATATATATATATATATATATATATATATATATATATATATATATAACATTCGTGTCCTAAAAAATCACTTACAGTTCGAGGTTAGTAAACTATTTTTTACAATATTTAATAGAAGGAAAAGAAAAATAGGGTTCAAAATTAACAGCTGTCAAAATAAACAGGACCTTGCTCTATAATATTTACTTACTATCCACGGTGGATAGTAAGTAAATGTAAAAGACGTGATCTAACCATGGAAATCACTGTGTAATAAAAGTACCATTTACTGAGTTTAAATTTTGTCATTAATAGGTAACTTACAGTACAAGTGTTGTAAAACTAATATTTCCTCTTGTTTAAAAATGATTTGAAAATCTTATCATACGTTTTTAGATTGTCGTATTAAAAATATTGTGTAGAAAGTGTCCTTGTCGCTCTTCCATGATTGTTAATCAAGGAGTAGCGGTAATAGACTACTTTCTGCTCTAGGAACATAAAGTAATAAAAATTTGTTACGAAATACTACAAAATATTTCTAAATACGTGCCTGATTATCTAAAGAACAAAAACGTGTTCAACAAAAAATAGTTTTACATTTTATTTCAATTACTTTTTGTAGATAAGTTAACGAGGTGTAAATAAATTTAAGTTAATTACGAATATGCAAATGCGACTTCTATTAAAACTACAGCATGTAAATGAATTTCGCTTTATTCGAATTCATGTTAATTGTGCAATAACGTTTAATTCCCGCTTGCGCTTCTTTTTGCTTTTTGTCTCCCGTTCTAAAGCTCATTATGGTGTTTCAGTGTTTTATTTGATACTCCACAAAACTAATTGCACATTTTTGTAATTCTTTTTCGTAAATTATCGTGTCAATTACAATTATATTCGCTAACTTCAACCACAGACAAAATATATACGTATAACTAAATATGTTAAAATGGCAGTTTTTTATCAATGAAATATGTAGTTCTAGACGAGTTTATGTCAGCCCTAAAGTCGATTTCGTTCATGGACATTGAATTAGGACAGTACTAGTTAAGGAATTATGGGGTGGCTAGCTCAGTGGTATGAAGTCGGCCTGTGGATCCTAAGAAGCCTGATTCGATTCCCACAGGCGACAAACAATTTTCATATTTTCAAAAACTACCCCTGTGGCTCCTCCACCACTAACATCTTTGGGGAACGTGATTTGACGACTGGTAACTGCACTTCACACGCAAAATATATCACTCACCGAAATCTGCTTCGGCAGAGTGCCACACCCAGTAATGGGTAGAAGGTGTGATGATTTATTTATATTTATTTATTTTATTTTTTTACATATTTTTCAAGATCTGATATGAATATTAAATTTATGCTACATTTTTTTATATCTGGTTATATTTTTATTGTATATAATTGTTGGTATTAAGAAATACTTCTTTAAGTAAAGTTAAGTATAACTTTATGGGATGGCTAGCTCAGTGGTATGAAGTCGGCCTGTGGATCCTGAGGTCCCTGGTTCGATTCCCACAGGCGACAAACAATTTTCATATTTTCAAAAACTACCCCTGTGGCCCCTCCACCACTAACATCTTTGGGGGCCGTGATTTGACGACTGGCAACCGCACTTCACGCGCAAAATATATCACTCACCGAGATCTGCTTCAGCAGGGTGCCACACCCAGTAATGGATAGAAGGCGTGATGATATATTTATTTATTTTATTTAAGTATAACTTTCGAGTACTTTAAAGATGATAGCTACATCTAAATGAAATAATTTAATTAGTCAGTTTCTTCTTTAATGTTCATTATTTTGATTTATACTTATGGTACCTAATAAGTTAAATTTTCCAACTCTAAGTACAACTCTGTGCGAGTTTTAAAGGGGATATAAAACATTTCAAATGATCTCTATTAAATTTTCGCTTTCATTTATTTTTTGTCCGTATTATTTTTCGATAAATGAACTGTTTAATAAACGACAAAATGACAAAAACGACACGACACAGAAGCCAATGTAAATAATAAGTTCGCTGTCTACATCTGTATACGAAACGAATCTTTGAAATAATTTTCTTATAAACCTGAACAAAAACATATTATTATTGTTCATATCGTCATTAAAGACAAAAACTGGTATCGTTTGAGAAAAACGAATTTTATTTATATGAGACTGTTTTAAAGATATTGGGCCTGGGAAATTTAATATCAAAATAAAGAGTCTACAAAATATGTATATCATTAAAAAGGTATTTTCATAAAAATTCATATTTTGTTTAGTACCTACGTAGATTGTTTATTAAAGTTCACAAAAACTTATCAATATAAACATCATGTAAAGTAAATTTAAAATAAAACAATTTTTGTTTTCATTATATTAAGGATAAAATTGTGTAATATTTGTTTTGTTCAAGATATCAAAATGAATATATGTAAATATATATTTTTTTTCCTCCTCTTCAATATAGTGCTATTATTTTAATTTTTCAATAGTAAAATAACTCAATTTCAGGAATGTTTATGTTGCCATGTATACGTCATCGTTTAAAAGTCTTAGGACAAAAAATAACATTTTTACTACAGTTTTTATGGTGGAAAAGAATAATTTTGTCAATTTGTTTCATTTGAATAAATCTGCGAAGTTTTCTAAATAAAAAATATAATTAAATATAAATAAATATAAATAAATATAAAAAATATAAATAAATATAAATAAATATAAAAAATATAAATAAAAAATATATATATATATCATCACGCCTTCTACCCATTACTGGGTGTGGCACTCTGCTGAAGCAGATCTCGGTAAGTGATATATTTTGCGCGTGAAGTGCGGTTACCAGTCGTCAAATCACGGCCCCCAAACATGTTAGTGGTGGAGGAGCCACAGGGATAGCTTTTTCAAATTATGAAAATTTGTCGCCTGTGGGAATCGAACCAGGGACCTCAGGATCCACAGGCCGACTTCATACCACTGAGCTAGCCATCCCATAAATAAATATAAGTAAATATAAATAAATATAAATAAATATATAATCACGCCTTTTACCCATGACTAGGTGTGGCACTCTGCCAGAGCAGATCTCGGTAAGCGATATATTTATGCGCATAAAGTGCCAGCCGTCAAATCACGGCTCCAAAAAATAAAGAGCTCTTTAGTTAAAGAATTGTTTATCTAGCAACAGTATCAATTTCGATTTTCTGAAATTTATTGAACCGTTAGTTGCTAATGAACCGATGAAACTTTCATGCAACCCAGCGTAAGTGTGATACTCTGTTGTAGCAGATCTCGGTGACATATTTTGCGCGTAAAGTTACCAGCAGTCAAATCACGGCCTCTAAAATGTTAGTGGAAGCCACAGGCGTTGTTTTAACGTGATGAAAATTGTTTGTCGGCTATGGAAATTTAACCAGGGTCAAATACACAAGCCGGCTCGATACCACTAAATCACCTACAGCTAAATAAATAGGCAAAAAATAAATATAATATAATATATTTCAATCGAATAAAAATACTATTTCGAGTCGTGTAATACCGTCATTACTCGATCCGAAAACTTGTATTTTTAGTCCTAATGAAACAAACAACTATTTCTGTCAAGTAAATGTGTTGGAAGTTTTACATTTTTAAGAAGTGTGAGAAGAGTAGCGTGAATTGTGAATTACACACAGACGTTGAAAGTTGGCAAAAGCTTGCACCAAATCAAAACTTTTTTAAGTTAAGAGTTTCTGAGAACCGCATGAGTTTTTAAATAACTTTCTGATCAATATTAATAAAGAAAAAGTATATAAGGCACTTTTGCGTACGACAAGAAAATATTTCATAGTTGTTTTAAAATATGGGAAGGAGTACAAAATAAAAACTTGAAGTTTTACATCAGCTGTATTCTACCGGGTATCTACTTTTTTTGTTATATAGGGAATAAAATATTCAATTGGCGATAGATATTCCTTTATTAATTTTAGAAAGTAGAGTTAATATTTCCTCAGTCCGATGCGTTACCAGCTATTACAATTAATTAACAAACAAACTTTCTATATGCTATTTATTTATTTATTTTACTCTGTACAACAGGACTTAAGTTAGTACTAGTGTGACGGTGGCGCCATAGGTTGTCGACTGGCGAAACTGACGCTCAAAAAAATATAAAAATTGAATAAAATAAGGGTTTTATACCTATTATGATTTGAATATCATGAATTGTTAGCAGGTTGTAGGTCTAGTGAATTTTCAAATACCATACCACCGTGTGGTGTTGCCATTATAAATTGGGATTCTTAATTTTTCGTTAAAAACAACGCTTTGCATGACTATATATCCATTACTAAACGATAAAAAACTTTCTCCTTCTGATACAATATACATGGATAGTTCTAGAACATCATACTAGTTTTTCAAATGAAACTGCAAAATTTTAGAGGTACACAAACCAAATATGTTCGATTCTGAGTGATGATCGCCATAAGCCCCGTGTATAAGAACTCAACTTTACAAGTGAATATATTTGTTCACAGACGATGAATGTGTTTCATATTTTAACAGGGTGCGTATGACTATCCAATGTTTACGTGCGCCAAATTTCAATCAGATCTGCAAACATTTTTTTCACGTACTACCTTAATCCCAATTACAGTACACGATTCGAACTCACTGAGCCGCAGTGTGGTAGTTCATATACTTTTAGCTTAAGTGGAATTCAAACTCTGGATATCCGGATTCGAATGCCGTAACGCTATCCACAAGGCCGTATTGGCGTACATAATAACTATTTCTTTTTGTTTCAGATCTGACGGTGGGACTGATAAGCGTGTTGACAGACATAATCTGGCGCATGACAGTGGCGTGGTACGCAGGTAACGTAGCCTGCAAGGTTATTCGCTTCCTGCAGGCCACTGTCACCTACTCCAGCACGTACGTGCTTGTCGCGTTGTCCATCGACCGATACGACGCCATCACGCATCCCATGAATTTCACCGGCAGCTGTAAGTATACCTAGATATCGTCTCCATAGCTCAGTTGTTGTCAACTGCGAGTAGACATTCCATTAGGGGTACGACGGGCAGTGCTAAGGGGTAAGCCTGGCGTTTTATATAAAATGGAGGATTTTATTAGACACAACGATTTTCCCATTAAACTTAGTATTCTTTACATACCTTCTTAGATTTTATTTATCAAAAATATAAATACTAAGTATTCATTTGCTCGATTTCTGGTCAAAAGATAGAACTCGACAAACCAAAGTAAAACCGTGGCTGGAATGCTCATTAACTCCACCCATTCAGGTATATAACGAATGGCGTGGCTCTACTTTGGCGCGAAAATGAAAATATACAGTCTGAGTGAAAACACACCATCTACAATATGAGTATTTATGCAAATTTATTACTAAATTAATATAAATATATCATCACGCCTTCTACCCATTATTGGGTGTGGCACTCTGCCGAAGCAGATCTCGGTACGTGATATATTTTGCGTGGCTACCAGTCGTCCAATCACGGCCCCCAAAGATGTTAGTAATGGATGAGCGCCATAGGGGTAGCTTTTTGAAATTATGAAAATTGTTTTGTCGCCTGTGGGAATCGAACCAGGGTTCTCAGGCCGACTTCATACCACTGAACTAGCCACCCCAAAAATTTATGACTGATATATTTATTTATTATTAATCTATCACAATTATTGTCCTTTTCACACACTATTTTTATAAATGGAAAGAATTACACGCCATCTTATTTCATAAATTTAAATTTTGACACTGAATGTACCGACGATAGTAGCGACCTCCGAAGACACTACTCTCAGGGTTTTTCTTTGGTTTGTCGAGCTCTACTTGAGAAACAGTAAACTTGCTTGGGGGTACGCCAATAGATTGAGAACCACTGTATAACTTATAGTTATTTCCAAAACAAATACATTAATGGTTGATAAGATTCTGAATTTTATATTTAAAGTAATATTTAGCAAATTAGGATTATATACAAACAAATTTAAAATTAAACTGTTAATAATAATTTTGTAATGCGGAAATTTTGTTTATTTGCATATATTTCGTTTGCATATGTACGGAATGATAATGAGTATACTCCATTCCCTGTATGAAAACGATGACGTCATATGTGGACGCGGTTATCATAGATACGATGAAATATAGCTATCTTTTTTTAATCATATTATTCGTACCTATGCGAACTACATAACGTATGTCTTAATAAGTTAAGACACACGTTTCATGTTTTTTCACGTTCTATCATAGTTTAATAAAAACGTATGACAGTTCTTACTAATACGAAAATTTATATTTACTTTGTTCACATTTGTTTATAAAATAAAAATAGAGACCTTTGGTCAAGATTTTCTTATTTTCTCGCCTGTCATTTCTAAGTTTGTGACATTTTTTATACATAAATACAGACTGAGAAATGAGAAATGACTAGAAAAATTTTGGGTAATCAAATGCAGAAATGCGTTTGTCATCTTCATGATTATTTTGCGCTGGAGTTAGAGAATCGAGGATCTTTAATTAATTTAACTGTAGTACAAGAGGTAATGTGCATTGTATTTTGTATTTTCAAATAGTATTTATTTATAAATAATAATACAAATAAAAATGTATATTCCTTTGAGTTTTATTTTACAAAACTACATATTTCAATAAGGTAGGTGATATTTTTCGTGCATTAAGATAAATTCATATTTGATTTTATTTAGTATATGCAGAATTTGGTTTCATTATAAACTAATTAAATTTTATAAAGTAATAAATATTTTAATCTGACATTTAAATTTTAGGTTATGTTTTAAAAATGTCAATCCAATACCAATGTAAACGTTTTCAGTACAAAATCTTGACTCACATACCGAATGTGACGTCATCGTTTTCATACAGGGAATGGAGTATAGCATATTATTCAAAACTAGTGAAAAATGAATCCACATTGTTAATAATGAAAAAGTAGTTTAATTCAGTAATTTTTAATTAGCACAAATTTGTATATACCATGTGTTTATTTTAACGTGAAATATGGGATTTGCCATATCCATAATTACTAATTTGACAGCAATGTATCAGAGCGTTCATTTTAAAATGAAAAATAGGTTGTTGTCAACTTACCATTCGTATTAATTAGTATCACATTGTAATTCATGATTTGCCACCTGTAAATAATATATGCAGTTGGAGAAAATGATCAAATATTTCATTTTTTTTTTAAATCGAATGATGGAGAGATATAATGGATTACTAGGTCTTCTGGTCTAGCAGCATTGGATTTTATTTTTAATGGGGATTTTAAAAATGCAAAGTATACACTGGAAACAATTTAAATTTAGAATTAAAAATTCAGATTCAAACTGTGTCTGGGAGTATTACAGCTGCCTAAATATTTAATATTACGAATTAGATTTATAATTGACTAGGGCGGTGTTTGGCAACGAATGGAGGGATTTTAGAAAATGTATTTTTCCTGAAACCGGCAAGAACGTGCCTACTTTGCTGACCCATTTTCATTTCAGTAGATCATTAACAAAACAGTCAGGTAAAGCATTTACCTGACTAGTTAGAAAAGTACTTTATCTGGCTCAAATAAATAATTACAAAATTAAATTTCTATATCGCATTTACAATGTGAATTTTGTACACCTGTTTTTATCAAAAACAGTGCTATAAAATTCAACTTTCTGCAACTGTTTTTGGGGATATTTTTGTCAAGTTGTTGAGATGTCTAGTTGTTAAAATGACAAACATAAATCTATCACTTTAGCTGTCATTGCTATGCTCATGTAAAATTATTGTAATAATTATTTTTTTGTTTTTAATGGGGTGGCTAGCTCAGTGGTATGAAATCGGCCTGTGGATCCTGAGAACCCTGGTTCGATTCCCACAGGCGACAAACAATTTTCATAATTTCAAAAAGCTATCCCTGTGGCTCCTCCACCACTAACATCTTTGGGGGCCATGATTTGACTATTGGTAACCGCACTTCACGCGCAAAATATATCACTTACCGAGATCTGCTTCGGCAGAGTGCCACACCCAGTAATGGGTAGAAGGCGTGATGATATATTTTATTGATTTTATATAAAATAATTACATTAAACTGCTAAACATTCTTTATTAAAAAAAGAAGGTATTTTGTTTTATAACATAACCTAGATAATTATGAATTTGAACTCTAGCTAACTAACAAATGTCAAATAAATTAAATTTGAAATGTTTATTGAGTATATATTTGTATGCCTTATAAGCATAAGTGGCTTAGTGGTATCGAATCGGTTTGTGGATTTGAGAACCCGGGTTCGATTTCCACAGCAAACAAACAATTTTCATCATATTAAAATTACCTCTGTGGCTTCCCGTCCACTAACTAACTTTGAGACTCGTGATATGACGCCTGGCAACCGCAC
Source organism: Pterostichus madidus (assembly GCA_911728475.2). Classification (NCBI taxonomy): domain Eukaryota; kingdom Metazoa; phylum Arthropoda; class Insecta; order Coleoptera; family Carabidae; genus Pterostichus; species Pterostichus madidus. The sequence continues at coordinate 41,931,768 of OU452303.1, read as the reverse complement.
TTCGCGTGCATAAATATATCACTTACCGAGATCTGCTACGGCAGAGTGCCACACCCAGTAATGAATAAAAGACGTGATGATGTATCTATTTATGGGGTAGCTAGCTCAGTGGTATGAAGTCGGCCTATGGATCCTGAGAACCCTGGTTCGATTCCCACAGACGACAAACAATTTTTATAATTTCAAAAGCTACCCCTGTGGCTCCTCCACCACTAACATCTTTGGGGGCCGTGATTTGACGACTGGTAACCGCACTTCACGCGCAAAATATATCACTTACCGAGATCTGCTTCAGCAGAGTGCCACACCCAGTAAAAAAGAAAATATGTTGCTTCCTTTATTTCATTTTAAAATGAACGTTCTGATACATTGCTCTGAAATTCGTAACCATGGATATGGCAAGTCTCATGTTTCATGTTAAAATAAACAAGTGATACGTTTCATATGAGTAATAATAATTATTTATTTCAACTCTGAAACATATTATATTTGTTTGTGACACACTTTATGTGGGTTCATAACTTGATAAATTTAATTAAAAGCATAATATTGTAGAAACTATATGCGTGATATTTGTTTTCAGGGAGACGAGCACGAGTTTTGGTGATATCGGCCTGGTTAATCAGTATTTTGTTTTCTATTCCCGAAATATTTCTTTTCGAAGAGAAACCAATCGAAGGTAAGTTAAAACTCCGCTACAATTTTTAATAGTTATTTGTATATCAAGGGAAGAAAGTGAAACATTTCTTCCCGAAGGTGCTGCTTCATTACCCGAACTGAAAGCGAGGGATATAAAGCACCTGAGGGAAGAATTACACTTTCTTTACAAGATATACGTTTTTTTGCACGTTGCTATTTGTTACGTGCAGAAAAAATATAATTAAATAGGTGCTATGAGGCTAGGCATTGTGATACCAACTTACTAATCGTAAAGTCAAAATGTAGAATAATGTAGAAATATTAGTAAATAAGTAATTATTTATTTAAAAAAATAAGATTTATTTGTGCAAATGTGTTGAAAAATCTGTTAAAACTTCAATTCATTAATAATACAAATTCTTTTCATTTATTTTATTATTTTCATCTGTTGTCAATTAGTTGAACTTCACCTGATATGTTAGAAGTATACGTTATACTAACATACGAGGTGTATGTTATGTTCAACTTTCCGTAGTAGTTTATGATGTTGTTATACAGGGTGATCAAAAGGAATTGTTATAGTTGGCAATACAATTCCAGAGATCTTTTTATTCCACAGTTGGCACAACGTCAGATAAAGGCGGAAATGCTATTTGACATTTCTAATAAATACAAATAGGTTATATCAGGAGTCTAACAGCTAATAGAATTTTGACTTTTTAAGTAATGGAAATACTTTAGAAATAAATGTAATAATAAATGTACTCAAATTTAAATTTTAAATGTCACTGTCAACAACAGGAAATGAATTTATGTATCAGGCTTACCAATTTCAAATAGTTTTTTTTATTGCCAACTGTAACAATTCCTTTTGATCACTCTGTAGTTACTTTTATAAGTGGTCGTCTGAAAAATATTTTTACATCGCTATAGATACGTGAAAAAGTGTTTATTTTTTTCATTGAAATGAAAAATTTCATCATCTTTGACACTTTAAAAAAAAATATTTATCATACATTTTCTCATTTCCTTGATTACAACACATCAAATTTATATTATTTTACAGGCAGATTTCATAAAACGGATTAGCGTTAAGACCGTTTTTAATATTATCTATAACTCTGTATTAAATTAAAACAGATTCATGAAATAAATTAAATTTGATGCTAATTAACTCTCTTTTTAACTTAAGTTAAAATAAACTTGATTCATGCATTCAAAACAGAGTTAAAACGAAATAAAAAATGGTATTAGCGCTAACCCGTTTTATAAATCTGCCTGTTAGATATTTTTCTTTCAATTTACTTAAGTAAATCAATAATTATTGTATTTTTTTTTTTACGGTTGTCAAAAAAAAAATTGTTTGTATTTCGTGACGAAAATCGTGTTTTTTTGCGCGTTCGAATAACTTTTTTGTTACGACCTCACGGTATCCACCAAGAGACATTCTCACGCGCAACAAAAAAAAAATATTTTGACATTTAAAATGTTCTTAATTAATTAGTTAAAATTCGATCGTAGAAAAAATTACACATTCAATTCGCGCAATAAAGTGACATTTTTAACAAAATTGTTTTTTGTTTATGGCTTACTTTATATTGAAATAAAATCATCTCTAAAATAATTTAAAAACGTTTGATAGTTAGTTGTTAATGAACAAAGATAATTTGTAATTAGTATACTTAAAAGTTTCTATGGGATGGCTAGCACAGTGGTATGAAGTCGGCCTATGGATCCTGAGGTCCCTGGTTCGATTCCCACAGGCGACAAATTTTCATAATTTGAAAAAGCTACCCCTGTGGCTCCTCCACCACTAACATGTTTGGGGGCCGTGATTTGACGACTGGTAACCGCACTTCACGCGCAAAATATATCACTTACCGAAATCTGCTTTAGCAGAGTGCCACACCCAGTAATGGGTAGAAGGCGTGATGATATATTTATTTATTTTATTTTATTTTAAAAGTTTCTTACATCTAAATACTTCATCTACTAAATTGTAAAACTAATTGCAATTTATTCTAAATCTTTAATTAATTGTACTACGTAATTAATTATTCTTCTAAACCCTTTCCAAAAAAACATTCCATTTACAATCTATTAATCCTTTGATCCCATATTTCCTTTCTCTGCACTATGTAGGTATGTTTGTTACTCAGAGTAAATTAAATTTTTTGTTAATCATTTCAGTATTTTTTTGCTGTTGCTAATCATGTAATTACCCGAGAACAAGTATTTAATGAATTTGCATGCAAACAACGATAATTATATAGGTTCGAGATAGTTATCAGGTAAATTATATCATCTAGTGGTGTTCTCATTTACACCGCCAAAATTATTTATTAATCACGTGATAATTACAGGTTTAATTTCAGCGATATTTAATTAACACCTACGGAAAGATAATTGTCAATATTAATTATTATTTATTAATAGAACAGTTACGATCGATATCAAGTAATAATAGACATACGTTTCAGATTTTAAAGAGTTCATAAAATATGTGGCAATTTTTTTTATGGGATTTGAAAGATTGTTTCACAATGGAAAAATAAAGTATAATTTTCTATAAATTAATTAATAATATCTTACCTTATTCTGAATTAAAGTTCTGCAATTGATGATCTGCATACTCTTTTTAAGACTAGAATTCTGAAACATGAGAAAAATTTGTTGTAATGAATTCTTAAATGCAGGCGCGATGGCCGAGCGTGTTAATGCACATCTCTTAACATGCTGTGACGTCATCCGAACCAAGGTTCGTCAGTTCGAATCCGCCTGTCGACAAAGTATGATTTGTCGTTAAAATAAAAAATATAGTTACTTGTATTAATCATACTCGGGCGCTACAAGCTAGTTACTTATACATATGCCTTAAAGTAACATCGACTCAGAAAACCGGCAGTACGGCAGCGTAAAAACTGCGGCTCGGTGTGCCCGGTAGGCCCAGGCCCGATTTGGGCTGTAGCGCCATTAAAGAAGAAGAATTCTTAAATAAATGATGGCGACCGTAGCTCAATCGGGACTTACAATTTTGACGTCACATGCAGCAGACCCCCCTCCACACAATTTTATGTGAAACAACAAATTTGTAGAAAGAGCGAGGTGACACCTTCTCCTTTCAGAACTACTCCCCGCATGTACCCACATTTGTTTAACGTTTCACGTTTAGATCACGTGATAAACGTCAAACTGTAAAACTACCATGTTCGCTACATAACAAAGCATTAAATTCTGTTTTACTCACTAGATGGCAACCGAAAAATTTGAATTGTATAAGTCCCCATTGGTTTAGAAAATATTATCAGAGTTCATAGGTTCCAAGTTCAAATACTCGCGGTATAACAATTTTTATCTTTACATTTCAATTTGAAAGTAAATAGTGTAACAGCAATATTATTTAGTATCATGAAATTTATTGGCGTTGTTAGGCATTATATTTTACTTAGAAAGAAAATTGTTTCTATTATCGAAACTGGAGAACGTAAGGCTGTAAATAAAATGAGAAAGACGTATATAAAAATAAATGTTGAAATTTACTTCTTAAAACTATAACAATATGTCTTGTACTCTACAAATGGCGCTCTTGCATATTGCTGAACTAAGCTTGCGGACAAGAAAATAAAATATCATGTAGTATATGCATATATCTTGTCAGTTGGAATAAAACGTGAATCTTCATATCGTACTCCAGAAGTGCATGTAATATGTATGTATGTATGTATGTATGTTTATACGTCAACGTCTGTTCATTTGTTTGTTCACTCAAGAAGTTTACATGTTGACTTTTATGAAATCGCTTGTAAACTATTATAAATTGAAAAATAATCCATGCTGAACAAAACAATATCGTTGTCTAACCCACAAATAACAATATTCATAAAAATTATTAAATTTTGAGTTAACTAGTTCTACTTTTATTCTGAATTGAAATTATTGGCATTACTAAAAATATGGCGAATATGGGGTAGGTAGTTCAGTGGTATCGAGTTGGCCTGTGGATCCTGAGAACCCTGATTCGATTCCCACAAAAGACAAACATTATCACCACATTAAAATTACCCCTGTGGCTTCCCCAATACTAACATCTTTGCAGGTCGTGATTTGACGGCTGATAACCGCACTTCATGCGCAAAAATATATCACTTACCAAGATCTGCTTCGGCAGAGTGCCACATCCAGTAATTGATAGAAGGCGTGATGATATATTTATTTATTTTATTTACTTTTATTCTGAATTGAAATTATTGGCAACTAAGTATTTATAAAAAAAAGGATTAGAATGTTTTACAAAGACTGATTCTTTGATGAATCTGATAAATTGATGTTCTGTGAATGTTTCATGCCTACCGCATTTGATTAATTAATTAATCTTAATTTCCAAACATGGAAAAAATGTTGTGTACACCTCTGGTTGAAAGTATCTTTAGTCACGGTCTGCAAACAATTACTTCCAATCCTTGATAAACAAATAAATATTATGTCCTTCTGTTTCCTAGAATTTTATCTAAATAAGAACTGTGCAGTAAAACTCAATATCAGCACGTTTTGTTGATACATATGTTTATCAAATGAATAATAACCCATCGCAAAATAAATAAAATAAATAAATAAATATATCATCATGCCTTATACCCATTACTGAATGTGGCACTCTGCTTTAGCAGATCTCGGTAAGTGATATATTTTGTGCGTGAATCACGGTTATCAGTAGTCAAATCACAGTCCCCAAAACTGTTAGTGAAGGAAGAGGGATAGTTTTAATATCATGAAAATTGTTTCTCGGCTGTGGAAATCGAACCCGAGTTCTCAAATTCACAGGCCGACTCGATACCACTGAACCATCTACTCTATCAAGTTAATTATAAAGAGGATTCGAATCTGGGATCTATGAATTCCGTTCATATGTTTTATACCATCTCGGTAAAAGATATATTTATGCGCGTGAAATGCGATTACCAGACGTCAAATCACGGCCTCCAAAGATGTTAGTGGAGGGACAGTCATAGAGGTAATTTTAATGTGGTGAAAGTTGTCTGTCGGCTGTGGGAATCGAACCCGGGTTTTGCAATCCACATGCCATCGAGTTTCCACTGAGCTATTTATCACGTCTTTTTCCCTATAGGATGTTGCACTCTGCCGTAACAGATCATAGTAAATTAATATTTATGCGCGTGAAGTGCATTAAATCATGGCTCATAATATTAGTAGAGGGGGAGCCACAGGGGTAGTTTCAAATAAATAAATAAATACATCATCACGCCTTTTACCTATTACTGGGTGTGGCACTCTGCCGAAGCAGATATATTTATGCGCGTGAAGTTCGGTTACCAATCGTCAAATCACGGCCCCCTAAAGATGTTAGTGGTGGGACAGCCATAGGGGTAATTTTAATTTGGTGAAAATGTTTATCGGCTGTGGGAACTGAACTAGGGTTCTCAGGATCCACAGGCCGACTCGATATCACTGAGCCATTACACCATAGTGGTAGTTTTGCGATGAAAATTATTTTGTCGGCTGTGGAAATCGAACCCGAGTTCTCAAATCTACAGGCCGACTCGATACCACTGAACCATCTACCCCATCATCGCAGATTAACAAAAATCAATTAATTAAATTTGAAAAAATCTACTTGCCTCCGCCAGGATTTGAACCCGGACCTTCCACTTGGGTTTTTAGCATTTAGACACACCTCTGTGGTCTAAGTGGTAGGACGTTCGCGGCCCAAGTGGAAGGTCCGAGTTCAAATCCTGGCGGAGGCAAATTGATTTTTCAAATTTAATTAACATTCACCTGACTTTAAGTCATTTACAATTATATAAAAAAAAAATCAATTAAATTCAGTAGTTCAAACACTGTATTCATTTGTTTTTATCTCGTAATACACACCAAAGTTTAATATCTCTAAAAATACTACAACAGTTCACACCATAAATAATGAAATAGTTTTTTACGATATTTCATTTCATTTCTAAGTACAAGAACGTAATATCATATCGAGTTCTTTTGAAGCACGAACCATGCACAAGTAACAAATAGGTCAATTTAAAAATGTCAGAATCAGAGGCCAAACCTTAGACGACGCAATTTTTTGTACCTTTGATATAGCTAACACTTCTTATCTGCAAGGATGTGTGAACGACGAAAACTGTTCTATATATGACAACGAAGTGCAGTACAATTAGAGCGGAACAGATAATTACATCTGGAGTCCTATCAGAGAACAGAGATGGCCTGCAGCGTGTTACTTCTACGATCAGCCGAGAATTCAATGTAAAAGAAATTCCAATATCGCAGAGGGAATCGAGAAATATTAAATGTTTTTTTTTAACTTCTCTTTTGCTCGTTCTACTTTTAAGAAAGGGTTCAATTATCTTTTACTGACTTATTTGTTAATTACTTCTGCTTGAAATTGAACTATGTTCATTCGAAAGTATAAAGCAAGCTTTGCAGTTATTGAAACTTGAAACAATTTGCTATACTCCATTCCCTGTATGAAAACGATGACGTCATATGTGGACGATGTTATCATAGATACGTTAAAATATAGCTATCTTTTTTTAATAATATTATTCGTACCTATGCGAATGACACAACGTATGTCTTAATAAGTTAAGACACACGTTTCCTGTTTTTTTACGTTCTATCACATTTATTATTTTAATGAAAACGTATGACAGTTCTTACTAATACGAAAATTTACATTTACTTTGTTCAAGATGGTCAAGATTTTGTTATTTTCTCACCTGTCATTTCTAAGTTTGTCACATTTTTTATACATAAATACAGACTGAGAAAAAAGAAATGGCTTCAAAAATTTTGGGTAATCAAATGCAGAAATGCGTTTGTCATCTTCATGATTATTTTGCGCTGGAGTTAGAGAATCGAGGACCTTTAATTAATTTAACTGTAGTACAAGAGGTAAAGTGCATTGTATTTTGTATTTTAAAATTTTATTTATTTATATATAATAATAATACATATAAAAATTGCATATTCCTTTGAGTTTTATTTTACAAAATTACATATTATAATAAGGTAGGTGATATTTTTCGTGCGTTAAGATAAATTTATATTTGATTTTTATTTAATATATGTAGAATTTGGTTTCATTATAAATTAATAAAATTTTGTAAAGTAATAAATATTTTAATTTGACATTTAAATTTTGGGTTATGTTTTAAAAATGTCAATCCAATACCAATGTAAACGTTTTCAGTACAAAATCTTGAACCACATGGATACCGAATGTGACGTCATCGTTTTCATACAGGGAATGGAGTAGATATTAGGCGTATTCCATTTGCCATTTGGATCAGATCTAACTTACATTTACTGTACCAGATCACTTATTTATTTCCCTGGATTACTTCGCTGACTTTATTTCCAGTACTAGAATTACTAATTCTAATTTACTTTAAAGTAATTCACTCCTATTATTGCATTAGTTTTCCTAATTCAGTTCATTTCGTCATGTTGTCTAATTTATCTGAACTGATTTAAGTGAACCAAGTGGTAAATGGAATACAGCTCAAATCAAATACTCGTATTTCTAAGAATCAGAATCGCATAATTTACATCTCAGGCAATAAAGTTTATTCAATTCCCTGTAAAGGATGCAAAGAATGAAGTGCCTACGATGATTTGGTACAGAGTTATGTGTGTTTGAAGTTGACTTTTCAACAATATTGGACGATTATTTCAGAAAAAAAAATTGTTTTGTCTTTACTTTAAGGCGCTGTACGCGAAATTAGGATTATCCCCTTTTTGCACCCTTCAACCTCCCACTCCCCAACAAATAACACATTTTTAGGCCAAACCCCCACAAATGTACATTCAACTTCAAACACGCATAACTATTTTCAAATTTTCTTGTACCAACCAATCTGTATTTTTTCCATCCAACTCATTAACATTAGTTATGCACATAAAAACACGCTACATCAAAAGTTTCCCCTACTTTCATTAAAATCCAGCATAATTATTTTTAACAACTCCGGCTTTAACATATTACCAGTAAGTCATCCCTGCCCTAGGGTGAATCAGAGCACATTGGCCCACGCATCCCGCGTATCGACCGACAGAAATAACCCTTGAACCCTTAAAGACCGCGGAGCTCTCAAGGGCAGAGAGTGGAGAGGGTAATTACAGCCCTACGACAATCCGGAATTAAATGATACAGACGCAAAGAGAGATGGAATGATACGAATAAGAGGTTATTGTTTATGTAACGTAGTGCCTCTAATTATTTAGTAATTGTGGTGAAAATGAGACGGTTTGATTTTAGAGTTGTGGCTTGTAAGATATTATGTAGCAGTGGATTTATTTGTACGCAAGAAGATTGTAAATTCTATTTTGTGCTTATTAGTGCTGCGTACCAAAAGACGAGGAGCTACAGGAGTAGTATTTAATTTGGTGAAAATGTTTGTAGGCAGGTACTCCATAGGGATAATTTTAAATAAATAAATAAATATATCATCACGCCTTCTACCCATTACTGGATGTGGCACTCTGCCGAAGCAGATCTTGGTAAGTGATATATTTTTGCGCGTGAAGTGCGGTTATCAGCCGTCAAATCACGACTTTCAAAGATGTTAGTATTGGGGAAGCCACAGGAGTAATTTTAATGTGATGAAAATGTTTGTCGACAGTGGGAATCAAATCAGGGTTCTCAGGATCCACAGGCCGACTTCATACCACTGAGCCAATTACCCTAAAAATAATAGATATTTAATTTCCTCTTAGAATAAGTATGGGGTGGCTAGCTCATGGTATGAAGTCGGCCTGTGTATCCTAAGAACCCTGGTTCGATTCTCACAGTCGACAAGGAATTTTAATAATTTCAAAAGCTATCCCTGTGGCTCCTCCACCACTAACATCTTTGGAGGGCCGTGATTTGACGACTGGTAACCGCACTTCACGCGCAAAATATATCACTTACCGAGATCTGCTTCGGCAGAGTGCCACAGCCAGTAATGGGTACAAGGCGTGATGATATATTTATTTTTAGAATAAGTTTGTAAAATGAAGACCGTAAAACAATATTACACATTTTTAAGTCTTTAAATACATAAATTACAAATATAAAATTGACAGGTATTATGATTGAAAATATTAAGACAGCTTTATTTCCTGGGCTTAAAAGTTTCAAAGTCCTAAGTGTGGATCGCTTTCTTTTACGATACACTTTGTATGTAAATGGTATTTCTAAAACGTAATACTCTTTTAAGAATACATTTTCGTGGTTGGTATGACAATGTGGATCTTGAAGAAGGTTCATGGCTGCCGAGCCGAACAAATACGATGCTAAACGCCAAAATGAAATTTTATACCCCATTTAAAACGAAATCACTGCGTCAGTTACGTTGGCAAGATACGCATTGCTACCAATGCTTTCTGATTTTTACTTTAACTTTAAATTAATGAATATTGTTTATATACAGTTTGTGTTCTTAATATTCATTTATTTGTTACTCTGCACAACAGGAAGTAAATCTCAATTACAGTACAGGGGACCTACAGCTTATAGTGGAATCCGAACCACTCAGACACAATCGTATTTTTTTGGATATAAGTAGAAGTCAGTGAGATTTGAACGCACGGCCTCTTGCTAATTAAGAAACGCAAGTTTTATCTCGCTTTTATCCACTGAGCTACGATTGCCCGTAAAGTTGTAAAAATAAAAAAATAAGGGTGGTTTTAGTTCAATGGATACATCTTATAATGTATAAGTAAGAGCTGATGACTTTAAACCTCTCTGTCTTCAACTTATATTAAAAGAAGATTGCTATGTTCTTCTATAAGCTGTAGACCTCTTGTACTGTAATTGGGATAGGGTTCCTGGTGTGCAGAATACTTGAGTAAATAAATACTTTTATATATAACTGATAAATAATGTTGACTTTATTCTTATCAAAATCATTATTTAATGGATGCTTAATGCTTCATTATTTACTGAGTGAAACAAAAATGACAAGTATTCGCTAGGGAAATAAAATGATCCAAGCACATGAGCAGTGCCACCTTAAAATGATTTTTTTTTGTAGTATTCACTAGACCTTCTTCATTGCTCTTGTGCGCATGTCAGCGAAAGATCTTTTTTGTGAAATTATTTACATGATTATTTTTTGACATTTCTCAAAACCAATAAACGCTTCATTGTATGTCACGAGTCTGCATTTTAACTAATCCTGTCATTATTATACTGAGAATAAAGCTCTTGTGATTATTCCCGGGAATAATCTCTGTAGGTGCTTTTTTGTTTGTGACAAATGATAGGTAGTTGTCAAATAATGATTTAAAACTGTCAACGCTTCTAGTAAAATGTGTGAAAAAATCGATTTAGTTCCATTTCAAATATAGAAATACACCAACAAATTTTGGAAACAACTTCCAGAATACATTAATAAGTATTCAATGTATATGGACCCAGTTCAAAATCTTTTAAGTTGAATGAATCGACCTTAACAGCTAAGTCAAAAAATAATCTAATTAAATATAACTCGAGAGTTCGATAAATTAGAAAATAATTCTCCAGTATCTTTCTCAAACTTGTTGCCATTTGGCAATAGCCACCCAAGCCCTACGGTCTTTCGTGACTATTGCCTGGCAACAAGTTTTCGAAAGATCTGTCAAATTATTTTCAATTTATTTCTCACTCTCTTGTTATATTATTACTGAAGATTTTTTTTAAATATAAAAAAAATTGCGAAAATTTGTTTATAAGCTAATTGAAGCACGAAAAACCGATCGTTTATACATTCTTCTTCTTCTTCAATGGCGCTACAGCCCGAATCGGGTCTGAGGCTACCGGGCACACCAAGCCGCAGTTTTTACGCTGCCGTACTGCCGGTTTATAAATTACTGTTGACAATTATAACATTTTATTTATGATTTCTTTCTTCTGTTCGTCTGCTCATCGCCATGTCTCTGATACCATCCTCCAGGTCAACTACAGTGCTGGATCGAGCTTCAACCCTGGCAGTGGCGAGTATATATGACGCTCATCACCGTGGCGCTGCTGATAGCACCGGCACTCATCATCAGCGCGTGCTACACAGTCATCGTGCGCACCATCTGGTCCAAGAGCAAGCAGATGGTAGCGCCTCCACCTCCCCTGTCCGTCCCGACGCCGCTGTCACACAATGAGCAAGGAAGACGACGAAGTTGTGAGTAATAAAGTTATCAAAATATCGAACATTGTGAAGAATCTTTCAGAACTTCGTTATAGAAAATACAACTTCGCTTTTATTTGATTAAAATATTGACGTTTCACTGTAACTTCACCAGGATGAGTGAAATAAATCGTAAACAAGTGACTGTGATTCGTTCGGTGAGAGATTAGAGTTTATTTTGTTTCTGATTGCCTGAAAAAAACGTTTAAATGAAGTAAAGAAAATCAAACACACACTTGGTTTGTCCACTAAAATATTTATTTATAACTTGTTACGTACGTTTCGTCCTTTCGGACATGATCAGACACTTAAAATTAAATTACAAACATGGTCCTTAATAGTACACAAATTTAAGAGGGGAGAGTTAGATACATCTACCTGTTCATTAACGATGCATTTTCCAGAATTTACTGCTTTCCTAATTTCTAAATTTCTTAAATAGTTCATCCTTAATCCCTTTTCGGCTATATGCAGAATTTCAAAGTTACCGTTATAATTATGTTTGGAATCAAAACAATGGTCAGAAAACCCCGTGCGATTTGTTTGTTTATGAATAGAATTTAAATGTTCTTTCATGCGATGTTTAAAATTCCTACCGCTCTGTCCTATATAAATAGCGGTACAGTCAATACATTGTATTGTAGACATTTGTTATTTGAAAACAAATTGTTTATTTTTTCTCGTAAAGTTTGTTAAAATATGTCTGATTGAAGGTGTTATAAGCTAATGTCTCTATTTCTTTTATAAATTCCTTAAAATGTGTATATATAAATACAATTTGGGTTTTAATAGTAAAAATTTAGATCCATAAAAATGAGTGTTTTTTTAATTACTTTGCCCACAAGTGCGCAAAATATAACTTTCCGTCCGATTCCAAGGTAGTGTAAACCTTATTTTGAATGATGTGAGTACACAAAATCATTGTCACAAATTTTTTTATTATATGTAAAGATGGCATCTTTTTGACATCTTGGTTAGTCAATCAAAATTAGAATTAAATACGTCCAATACAACCATACTGTAATCTCTTACCAAATGGGGTTTATAGTTATTTACTTTTCAAGACAGGGAGATTCGTCTTTTTTATGATAAATATGGAAATTGTTTGTCGAAGTGTAGCCGAGGCAAATAACCATAATGAGGCATGAAAAGGAATCTCAATGCTATGTTCTTGCTTGGAATAGGGTATAGATTATTTTCTAATCTGCTGGAAGAGAATATGCATCTTGAAACTTCAATTTATTTTATTTTTGAAAGCTTGTACAGATTTGTAAAATGCCATAAGCGGTAACAGTTCAGGTCAGTAGTTGTATTCTGTACTCGAGGAATTCTTTTATTTTGTTTGTCCGCCAGAGGCTTACAATTCCATTTAGTTTAAAGTCACTATTTACTACTGATGTTTCTTATCTACGTACATAAATATGAGACACGTTTTTCTTTTTTTTTAACAGTAAACTATCCAGTAAGTTTGGAACTATTTTCTCTTGAGCTGTGCCAACAAAGTAAATTGTTTTTCCTCTAATATTTATCCTTTCTCAATTTTAAATTTTAAGAACTATAATAAAGCCTGGCGCTTGTTTACATATTTATTTTATTATTCTTCAGTTGTTTCTCATATGATCACCTACAACCATCGCAAATTCTATCTGTTGCGACGATAATATAAACGCATAGATATTAATATAGCTTCCATTCTTTCAAAAATTATATAAATTATCTAACAAGTCTTGTTAATTTGAAGTTGAAATATTACTTCTAAAACCTAAAATCTTTTTGTCAAAATATAACTCAGAAAACTATCTAAGACCGGATCTGTACTGTAATTGGGATTAAGTTCATGTTGTACAAAGTAGCATAAATAAACAAATAAATAAATAAATAACTCGGTGGAACTGATCTAAGCGATAACGCGAGTTAAGTAACGTTGCGCGCGGGTAGTATTTGGATGGGTGACCGTCCAGAGCAAACCCGCGTTGCTGTTGAGCATAATACCTAAAACACAGATCAGGGCGTAATGGCGGCATATGACCTAAGTAGTTGGTCCGCCAAAGAAGCTACAGAAAAAAAAAGTGGTATACCAGTTTAGAAATGTTTGACTATGATAATAAATAAATTACAGCATGAATCAATAAATAAATGTTATAAGGGTTCGTGCTATATTATTTAATGGAACATGGTGTTTATGTAGGTATGCAATAAAATTGAAAAGCATGAATTTTAAATTGTTATTTTACAATACATGTACTGTAAGTTACCTACTAATGATAAAATGTAAACTCGGTAAGTGGAACTTTTATTGGATAGTTGGTTTTCATCAAGAGTATAATATTTACTTACTCTACCGTAGACAGTAAGTAAATATTATGGATCACGGTTCTGTTTATTTTGACAACAATTTGATAGCTGTTAATTTTGAAACCTGTTTTTCTTTTCCTTCTATTTGTGCAGGTATTGTAAAAAATAGTTTAGCAACCTTGAAATGTAAGTGACATTTTAGGTCGCGAATGTTTAGGAAATCTTGACCTTACGAGCCTCGATTTTCCAAACTACATCCTTGACCTAAAAACTGTCACTTACAGTTTATGGTACGTAATATACTATTACAAGTTAGTAACGGTAAAGATTCACTTACCTAGTTACCAAACAGTTTGAATTAATGACGTTTTTATAACACTTGTACTGTAAGTTACCTATTAAGAACAAAATTTAAACACAGTTAAGTTGAAATTTTATTGCACAGTGGTTTCTATGGTTATATCAGGACTTTAATATTTACTTACTGTCCACCGTGAACAGTAAGTAAATATTACATATCAAAGACCTGTTTATTTTGACAATTTGACAGCTGTCAATTTTGTAACCTGCTTTTCTTTTCCTTCTATTTGTGTAAGTATTGTAAAAAATAGCTTAAAAACCGCGAACTGTAAGATATTTTTTAGGTCACGAATGTTTAAGAAATTTTGACCCTATGGGCCTTGATTTTACAAACTATATTCTTGACCTAAAAACTGTCACTTACAGTTTATGGTACGTAATATACTATATTACAAGTTAGTAACGGTAAAGATTCATTTACCTAGTTACCAGTGTGAATAAATGACAATTACAAGTTCGTTACAATTTCGGTGTTAAAATATAAATAAAAAATAAATATATCATCACGCCTTTTACCCATTACTAGGTGTGGACCCTCTGCTAAAGCAGATCTCGGTAAGTGATATATTTATGCACGTGAAGTGCGGTTACCAGCCATCAAATAACGGCCCCAAAAGTTGTTAGTGGTGGGGAACCACAGAGGTATTCAATGTGGTGAAAATGTTTGTCGGTTGTGGGAATCGAACCAGGGTTCTCAGGATCCACAGATCGACTCGATACCACTGAGCCACCTGCCCCTTAAAAATGTAACTGATAAACGGCTGTATCATGTAACACATCGTTAATAATAAGCGACATCGATAACTTTTTTTAGCTTTCGTTTTGACGTTTGTCAAATTTTTATTCATATAAATACAAATTTCACAAACGTCAAGACAAAACCGGTGATGCCAAAGCTTGTAAAATTTATCGACATCGCTTATTATTAAAGATATGTTACATGATACAGCCTAAATTAAGATAATTTGTTCTGTAGGTTATAAAAAGCGTTTATGAAGTTCTACAAATCGTAAACCGTTATTGGGGATAAAGATACAGCATTATAACAGTAGCAATATGGCTAATTATCTCTGAACGTTATGGACAAGAATATGAGGCATAATTTTTAATGGTTATTGGCAAAATGAAACCTTAATGACGACGTTGATGACACCGCTGGATATGAATCGTTGCACTTACAGACGCGAACATCACATCTCGCTATGAAAACAGCCGTTCCAATTTTAACGACATTGATCAGTCTGGCTCGGCGCCAAAACAAACCTTTCAATTTTACCGATTCATTAGTATTAAAGAAAATAAGCTATTTGAAAAAGGTTAGGTATTTTTTATAGGTAGAACATTTTCAATTAAGTAATTGACAAGGGTTAATTGTTTTTCCAAATATTGACTCAAAACTTTTTGAGTACGATGTGAATATTAATTTAGGGAGAATAAAGCTTCACTCACAGTTGCCCAATCAATAATTACAATTTGAAATTACCATTTTCCTTTAGTGGAAACAAAACTTTACGATCCAAATTATAAATAATAGAATTTGTGCGAAATAATGTATGTAGAGACCTTTGGAAAGGAACATAAACAAAATAAATCATCTAAAAATGGGCTAATACAGGTCTGAGCCTTTTTCGTTGAACTTTTTAAATTATTATTTTTATTATTATTATTATTTTATTTATACTACTCTGTACAACAGGAACTTAATCCCAATTACAGCCCAGGGCCCAGAGGCACCGAGCTGCACTGTGGTAGTACATATATTTTTAGCTTAAGTGGGATTCGAATTCGGGCTCTTCAGATTCGAATTCCGTAACGCTATCCACACCACCGTACTGCCGGACATCTCCCTATTATCTGTATACTGTAGTTTTATAACATTTTAAATTAAATAAATATAAATATATCATCATGTCTTCTACCCTTTAGCGGGTGTGGCACTCTGCCATAGAAGATCTCGGTAAGTGATATATTTATACGCGTGAAGTACAGTTACCAGTCCTCAAATCACAGCCCCTAAAGACTTAAGTGGAAGGGGAGCCACAGGGGTAATTTTAATGTGGTGAAAATTGTTTGTCGGTTTTGGAATTCGAACCGAGGTTTACAAATTCATAGTTTGACTTGATACCACTGGAGCCATATATGAGTATCTAACACATTTTTGGTAATTGAAAAGTTTAAGTTTGCGAATATTCCAATTATGATACAATATAATGTTTAATTTACTTATTTTATTATTTATTTCTTAAGGCCAGTTTTTCAATCACCGATTAATATTAATCATGATTAAATAATAATGGAAACTATGGTTACCATTATTATTTAATCATGATTAACATTTATCGAGAGTAAACCGGCGATTGAAACACTGGCCCTAAGTCTTTTAATTCGACTATGGCCACGATATACTCCTTCACCAGAAGTGAACGATTTCAATTATTTTTTTTTAAGTTACTCGATTTAAAAATCACAAATGTTGTATCAGATACAGTATACAGAAAATCAAAGATAAAAGTTCAACAAAAGTCACAAAAAATCCATCTACACAATTCTCAAGTACATCTCGAAAAGCACCCTTTCTCTTGCAGCAAACTTCATGCGTCTGGCTTCATCTCAACGTACCGTGGTTCACCGCTACGAGGATCACGACACACGTCGCGCAAGCAGCCGAGGAATCATCCCCAAAGCAAAGATCAAGACAGTGAAGATGACATTCGTGATCGTGTTCGTATTCGTGCTGTGCTGGAGTCCGTACATCGTGTTCGACCTGCTGCAGGTATACGGACACATCCCGCGGACACAGACCAGCACCGCCGTCGCGACGCTTATCCAGAGTCTAGCGCCGCTTAACTCCGCGGCGAATCCGCTCATCTACTGTCTTTTCTCTACCAGGACGTGCAGGACGCTCAGGTTAGTGGATGATGTTGTTTTGGAAAATATTCCAATTTTGTGTGAGAACTTTTATTTTCTATTTTGACCATCCTGTATATCAAATAAAATAGAGCATACAAGATTTAATTCAAACCCCAACAAAATAATAATACTCGTAGCAATGTTTGATTAATAAAAAAATTGTTTTCAGTTTATGTACAATAGAAATATGAACAGATTTAATTTCAATAAAAAATCAATGGTTCAAATGAAATGAAAAATATTGCATTCATTATAAAACGTTTATTAAAATAGTTCGCATGACAAATATTTCATAGTTTTAAGGATACCTTTAAATTTAATTGTTCTAATTTTGAATTGTTTAGTACTTGTTCAAAATTTATTGACCTAGATCATAATAATTAAACTTTAACAAAACTAATAGTAATTCCACATCACAAAGTTTGAAATTTAATTAATTCAAAACACAAACAAGATATTGCAAAACAATAAGCAATCAAAATTTATTTACACCAAATTAAAGATTCTAATTATGATTACCATTAGTGGAAATTATGTCACAATTAGTGTTACCGCTTTTTCCACTGAAATTAGTATTTACAGAATTTAATCTCGATGGACTTTGAGAATTGAATTCTAGTTTTCAGTTAGTTACCAGCCGTCAAATTACGACTTCCAAAAAATGTTAGGGGAAGGGAAGCCGCAGGAGTAATTTTAATGTGGAGTAAAGCAGAGCTAGACAAGCTACCCAAAAAAAAGATGCGAAGCTATAGATATTAGCTATATTTTGTAAAAAAAAATATGGAAGCTACAACTAAAAACTAATGTTAAGGTGAAAAAAATTTTTGCTGATCTCAATGAAATTTGGCGCACATAAACATTGGATAGTCATACGCATCCTGTTAAAATATGAAACACATTCATCGTCTGTGAACAAATATATTCGCTTATAAAGTTGAGTTCTTATACACGGGGCTTATGGCGATCATCACTCAGAATCAAACATATTTGGTTTGTGTACATCTAAAATTTTGCAGTTTCATTTGAAAAACTAGTATGATGTTCTAGAACTATCCATGTATATTGTATCAGAAGGAGAAAGTTTTTCATCGTTTAGTAATGGCTATATAGCCATGTAAAGCCTTGTTTTTAACGAAAAATTAAGAATCCCAATTTATAATGGCAACACCACACGGTGGTATGGTATTTGAAAATTCACTAGACCAACAACCTGTTAACAATTCATGATATTCAAATCAGAATAGGTATAAAACATTTATTTTATTCAATTTTTTATTTTTTTGAGCGTCAGTATCGCCACTCGACATCTGATGGCGCGACCGTCACACTAGTACTACCTTAAAGTAGATGTTAAATTATGAAGCTACTTTTTAAGTGAATACTGCCGAACCTGCTACACAATTATTTTTTCTGTGGTCGTGTTGAAAAGTAATCATACCAATATTCAAAATGAGTTATCTGCCCCATAAGGTGTTTATTGAAATTTTCCATTGCAGAAAACTGTTCCCTCTAAAATGGCTTAGCGGGTGTCCGGGATTCGAATCCGGTTCCTCCCATTGTCTGGGAGGCAGTGACACCTCCTCGAGGACTATCACCACGTCCCTCACTCAAAATTCCTCCAGGAGATCAACCTCAGCCACCACGATACGAATTCAGACAAATAATACAACGGCGAATCCAAGAAATTGCAAGGTTGCCATTTCAGTTGTGTGAATCCTCTTATGTGTTCTTTGTTTCTTACTAGTGATATCAAGTGACCATGTTCGACTGAAGATGTCTTTTTGTTTTTGTTTCTTTTTTCGTAATGTCATTTGCCAAGTTTTAGCGGGATTTTGTCTAGACATCAAGTTCATTACTGCATGATTATCTTTCAAGATTCCACGAAAGAAATCGTGAAAGAAAGTTACAATATTAAAAATTTACAGAATATCTCAAAGATATACAGGGAAATCAGTTTTTCCTGTTTCAAAATAATTCCGATCAATAGTTATTTAAATATAAAATAAATATAAATATGTCATCACGTTTTTTGCCCATTACTGGGTGTGGCACTCTGCCGTAGCAGATCTCGATAAACTAGTAATGCACAAAAAAATTATATTTTAACAATTTTGACAGCTGCGTAAAAAATCTGGTGTGGTCACCACACGACTTTCTTATACACAGCATATATAATATTTAGAATATATGAATGTTATATAATATTATTAAACATGTAATTTAGTTTTTCAGTAATTCAGCATTTATTTGTTTGAAACATATAAAATATGAAATTGGTTTATGTATAATTTTTTTGTAATGTTGACTACTTTATGTCTAACTTTACTGATGAGGCATATACAGAATGTCCGTTTTTCGAGCCTAACCCTTGGTATCTCAAGAACCGTGAGATACGAAAACGATTAAATTGAGGCAAAGTTGCCAAATTAGTTGACCATTTTAATGATGTATTTGTTTTTCCGAAAAAAGACATAGATAACTAGATAAAGCGGAAATTAAAATTTATGTTTTTTGTTTCTGTTGCTACTATGATTATTGAAATATATTATTAAATATAAAAATTAGTTTTTCTCAAAATTAGACGCATATACAGGAAAATTGCAAATTATATTATATGTTCCAAATATCTGCCAACATCTTTTATTTGAAACTTTTTTTCGTAACTGATTCCATTTTTGAAATAAATGGAATTTATTGTTTTGTGTGTCGAGTAAACTTCCGCTTCCGGTTTTTCAAATTCATTCAAAATCAACTCAGCCTTTCGTATTTTCATGAAACTTATAATTACCAAGTTTCGGTAACAAATCTTATCTCGTTCATGAGATATTGCCCACTCGGACACACATCCATCCATCCATCCATCCACACACACACACAGACATCATTGAGAAAATGATCAAAACGGATTCAGTGGACCTCAAAACACGTATTTCCGCGAAAATCTCGTCAATGATTTTTTTCATGATTCCAATACTTCCTTATACTGTGTATAAGAAAGTAAAAATAAAGTATTTACAAAAGATTTTCACACTTTATTATTACTTCTCAAACAGCTATTTTAAATAATTATTATTGACAACAGGTAATAATCGATTTTTAATTCAATTCATATAATGTTCTAGATGTCTAACAAAATATCAAAAAACTTTTTAATTTAATTTTGTATTAGACTGAATCTGAATAAATGTGTTTAATAATCATACATGTCATTTTTGAAATATAAATGTGTTTTTGAATATTTGGACCAATGTCTTCATTATTAACAGATAAAATAAAAATTATTCTAAAGTTTTATTTATATCTGTGTCAAACAAAAATACGAGTAAAATGATAACGAGATAATAAGATGTATACTGTATTATTAGGATAGAAATTATATTTAAATTATTTTAGACTATAAGAAATAAATGAATGGCTAATTTTATACAGTGTGTTTGTAAATGTAAAATTGATTTAATTTTTATATTGAAAAAAGAAGTACTTATTATTTTATTCATAATTTATAAGTCAATACTTATCAATTGATAATATAAAATCTGGGGTCGTCAGAATTGTCTCTTGAAATAAATTTACGGATTTATTATTGTTTAACCTCAAATTGAAGATTATATAAACTCCGATTTATTAAATGTTATAAGTAATATATGTATATGTGGCAAATTATAAATATCACACCTGTATTACAAATATGTTTTGTGTAAATATTAATAAGTATTTAATAAACGTGAACCATCAAAACAAATTTATAAATATTTTCAGGATTTTCAAAACTGCCGTTTGTCTTCTAAAGTAAGTATTTTTGACTTTATTATGACTTTTGCGTTAAAATATTTGACAGTTAAATTTTCTGTAGCACAATCCATGGCTTTATGATGTTCGGGTATTCATATTATAAAGGATTTTCAAAATATCTTCATATCTTCGGCATCAGAAATGTTTATTCCGAAAATATTTATTTTTAAAACCAATAATGAAAACAAATCTTTTCTTGAAATTATTTATTACTTAAAAATTATATAATATTGAATGATAACAGAACTAATATTTACAATAAATAAATATATCATCACGCCTTTTGCCCATTACTGACTGTAGCACTTTGCCGCAGCAGATCTCGGTAAGTAAAGTGCGTTTACCAGCCGGAAAATCACGGCCCCCAAAGATGTTAGTGGAAGGGGAGCAACAGTGGTATTTATAATGTGGTAAAAATTGTTTGTCGGCTGTGAGAATCGAACCCAGGTCCTCAAATCCACAGTCCGACTCAATCAAATATAGATCATTTGCTTTTTATGCATTTTTATTCCAGGAACCTTATACTGACAGTATCAGAATGATAGAAAAACATTCGAACTAAAAATCTAATTCCAGAAGTTTTATAAATAAGATTTATTTTAGTTTTAAAATTATTTAAATAATGACCAGTTGTACGAACGAAACTTAAATTTTAAATTTGGTTTAAATTAATAAAAGCAAATTTAAGTTACATGTTATATGGAATAATTGATATTGCTGTAAAACATTTATTTATTTTAAGTTTAAAATTTAAGTTTTATAGATGCAACTGGTCAAAAGAATAGATATTTACAATATGACTTAAATTAAATTTCCAAAAGTAATGCGACAAAAAATTTCCAGGAATCTTTTGCATTGAATGCTTGGCTATCAATACAAGAATACAATGAATACTTCCTGGAAGGAATTTCTCTCAATAACGGTATTGCAAATGCATTTCCGTACCTACTTTTTTTCTCTGTGATTTCAACGAATTGCATCTTTAAGTGCAAGTAATTAAGATTAAAAAGACATTTTTCATTACATTAATAGTCCTATTGTAAAATTGTAAAAGGTATATTTAGCTCATTGAAAGTCTAATAATGTTCTGTAAGTGTGGGATGTAAAATAAATAATTCAGTGTAATTGAACGTATAATTCTGTTGAATAAACAGATTATGTTTTTACAGATGTGTGCATGCTGTCGTTTTGATTTTTGTTTTGTCTTGTGAAATTCGATTACTAACATGAAAAGAAAGAATTTTTAAAGGTTTCTGCTATTAATACTGTCTTTAAGAATATACTAAGATTTAGATAATTCTAGCTAATAATAGTTTAAAGTTCATTAATCTTCTTTACATCGTTTGTCGAAATTGAATGGAGATGCTGTCAAATAAGTGAAATGTCACTGTTGGTATAAATTCCTATTTGTTTATGGGTGTCATGGATTTAAAAATGTTAATTACAGTTGAATAATTGCGAATTTTAGACACTGAAAATGATTGTATAATGTACATCAAGAATTGTGACTGCAAGATAAATAAAAAATTAGTTTTTACCGTGTTATCTGCATTTTGTTTTTCTTCAAAATTTACTATTTATTTAGAACCAAATTCTCAAAAGGGATTTAGTTAATCCAGAATTTTGGATTAATCAAATTAAACTCAATCATATTCTCATAAATGTTTATTTAAACTATAATAAATAATCTTATTATCATTTGGTTATCGGAAATTGATTTGGATTAACATTTTAAATTCGGATCAAAATAAGATTAGCTAATCTAAAATTTAGGATTAGCTTAAACTTTTTTGAGAATTGGACTGCATATTTATATAATTACAAAGACAAAATATCAATTGCGATGTGGATCTGTTTGCAAAAAAAATTATTGTTTTTCCCTTTTATTTTCTTATTTTGTATATTTATAATTATACTAATTTGTTAATATCTTCCTCCCAACCGTTATTAAGAAATTAAATCAAAATTTTGAAATCAATTTCCATAATTAAAAAATATGTATAATACAGAATATAAAATAAATAAATATATCATCATGCCTTTTACCCATTGCTGGATGTGGCACTCTGCCGAAGCAGATCTCGGTAAGTGATATGAAGTGCCATCAAATCGCGGTTCCCAAAGATGTTAGTGGTGAGGAAGCCACAGGGGTAATTTTAATGTTGTGAAAATGTTTGCCGGCTTTGAAAATCGAATCAGGGTTCTCAGAATCCACAGGCCGACTCAATAATAATAATAATATAAGTAATATGTTTCACAAAAAATAATAATAATAATGGCTCAGTGGTATCGAGTCGCCCTGTGGATCCTGAGAACCCTGGTTCGATCCCTAAAGCACACACAAACATTTTCACCACATTAAAATTACCCCTGTGGCTCCCCCACCACTAACAACTTTGGGGGCAGTGATTTGACGGTTGATAACCGCATTTCACGCGCATAAATATATCACTTACCGAGATCTCTATTTGCAGAGTTCCACACACAATAATGGGTTTATTTATTTAAAATAACAATAATATCTTCCTTCAAAAAGTTCAGTGTTAATGTGCAAATTTTAAACCCAAGTATTTAACTTTAATAAAATTATTAGTTTCCAGGAATTTTAAAACAACTCCCTCCGAAGGCAGAATAAGTGTACATCATTTATTACAAACTTTGATCTAAGAGCCCAATATTTCACAGCAATAAAACAATGTAATATCTCTCCGTGTGCTATTTAACCACCCCGCAAGATATATCACAAAGGCGAACAAACAGGGTGCGTCTAAAATATGAGCTTGCAATTTTCGAAGAGTCATAACTTATGAATCGTAGTTGGCTGCTTTAAACAACAGACTGGCGCTGAGAAAAACAAAAGACGAAGGGAAACCAGGCGCTAAATGTCTAACCGGAAGTAAGCAGCATCCCTTTTACGATGCACAGTTTCGACAGTTTAATAGAAGCAACTGATAAATCTTTCTGAATTTTGTTTATGCTATAAGTCTGTTTTTATTACACGTTCGAGGCGATATTTTTTATTTCATTTAAGAGATTTGGTCAAACGTCATAACATGACAGTTTAGTATAACAACGGTTTGCTTTTCTCGAATATCATCGAGGAAAACGTTTATATTTTCAGAAATACGACGCTAAAGATTGAAAAACGGTCGTCGAATCACACCGAAGTGGTTGTAATTTTTTATATGGCCATAAATTCTTTTATTTCTTATACTGTATCGTGTTTATATAGAGAAAATATATATTTTTTTATAGTGGATTAGGTTTTCAATAAATTATCAAATTATACAGTAGCTATTTGATAAAGATGATTATTGATCAATGTTTTGAAATAAAATAAAAATAAATATATCATCACGCCTTCTACCCATTACTGGGTGTGGCACTCTGCCGAAGCAGATCTCGGTAAGTGATATATTTAGCGCGTGAAGTGCGGTTACCAGTCGTCAAATCACTGCCCCCAAAGACGTTAGTGGTGGAGAAGCCACAGGGGTAGCTTTTAAAATTACGAAAATGGTTTGTCGCCTGTGGGAATCGAACCAGGGTTCTCAGGATCCACAGGCCGACTTCATACCACTGAGCTAGCCACCCCATAAATTGATTAATATTATTATATTATATTATTGATGAATATTAATTAAGATACTTGAGTAAAAAACAAATTAAACTGAAATTAGGCAACTAATCAAAAATTACCCATTATGTGCAACACAATACTCAGGACGGAAATATTTCGTTTCCTTTTGTTGCTATTGGCCCTATTTCCGTTTGTCGTTTGGGTCGCGAAAATATTGGAGGGTGATCAACGAATGCGTTTTACAAATTTTAAAATACATGTTTCCAAAGATCTTGTTGCAATCTTTTCTTTAAATTTTAAGAAATAATAAAGTGAAAAATATAATATATACTATTTATTTAGATGTTTATATTCACGTTTGTTTCTGTTTATGGTTAATTTAAAGAAATATGAAACTAGGTATGAAATTGGGAATTTCACAATTTAATTCCTCATATATTTTTACATAATTATGCATATTTTAATCCTCAATATATATTTTTTTTAATTGTCGGAGTCGTGATCGCAGCAATGTCTGTTAATGAAAATACCAATTTTTTGGTTGAACCAGTTTATAAACTGAAAATTTTTAAAATATGGTAGTATATAATTTAGACTGCGAGAAATTGAATCCCGTTAAGCACACTTCTTATCTTTTTTAGTTTTAATACAACGATTTTTGACTATTTGAAACGTTCAAATTTGAAGACCCATATCTCGAAAACTAAAAGAGATATTGAAATGCGGTTTGAACGAGTGTACCTAATTAACTTATACCGAAATTTTAAAAATTTTGAAAATTTTATAATTTTTTTAAAATTTTAATATCTCAATATTTCAAAAAAATTAAAAGATAATGAAAATCTGTGAACACCACTGAATTCCTCTAGTAAAATTACATAGGTATACAAATTTTCAGATAAAAATTCGCACAGATATAGATTTTATTGCAAAAAAACGAAAAATCACTGTTTTTTGAAGATTTTTGTAGGGGTAGGTACCCTTAAGATTTTGACGAATTTAGGCCATTTTCAGTTTTTTTGCTCTAAAAGTTTTATCCATGGAGCAAAAATTCTGAAATTTTACATACCTAAGTACTTTTACGAGAGGAATTCACCGGAGTTTACAGATTTTCATTATCTTTTCAAAATTTTGAAATAGGAGCAAAAGAAAATTTTGAAAAAAATATAAAATTTTCAAAATTTTTAAAATTGCAGTATAAGTTAATTAGAGTACGAGAAATACACTCGTTCAAATCGCATTTCAATATCTCATTTAGTTTTCGAGATATGGGCCTTCAAATTTGAGATTTTTAAAAAGTCAAAAATTGTAGTAACTCCAATACTAAAAAGACATGAAGATGCGCTCAACGTAATCTGAATGATATAGAACTATATTTTAAAATATATGGATTTTCAACTGGTTCAAAAAAAAAAATTCGCATTTTCATTGAACGAATTTTTGAAATCATGAATCCAGCGATTAAAGAATGAGAATGGAAATATGTATATCTACGCCGGAAAACTTATTCCCATACTATTTATTATTTCTTATTACAACGACTATAGCGTACTGAAATCATGAATTTTACAGCTCGAAAAACCCATAGGAAAAGTGTATTTTCCATTTAATCCAATAAAAAATCAAAAAATACGATTTATACGAAAATTAGCAAGCACTAAAGATTTACTGATTAACTTTCTCAATAAGTAATTTATAGTTTTCAAAGGTTAATATTTCCACGGAATTAGTTGTTTGTCTACAGCTTTGATCTGTGATGAATCGAATAACAAGACAATAAAATCCGAGAAGGGATCTCATGACCTTGAGCGTTGAAGTTATTCACTTTTGTTAACGTTGATTTAATGGTAAGTTCTGGAAAGTTAAACTTTGGTTTTAGTTTTCGTGGAACTTTGTCGTCATCAGGATGTGTACGTGACGTCACAAGGGTCATGTTGACCTTTTACCAGCATCCTTAATAAGGTTCTTCAGCGTACATTACCGTACGGAAAGGGAAGTACTATAATTTATTCTAACTAATTTAATATTCATATCTGTAGAAACTACATAATTTTAATCAAAATTAGATTAATTTTTTTTAAATATAAATGAATATAATTATATTATCACGCCTTTTACCCATTACTGGGTGTGGTATTCTGCCGCCAAATCACGGACCTTAAAGACGTTAGTGGTGGGAAAGTCACAGGGGTAATTTGTGGTAAAAACTGTTTTGTCGGTTGTGGGAATCGAATCAGGGTAAAAATATATAAAATAAAAAATAAATATATAATCACGCCTTCTACCCATTACTGAATGTGGCACTCTGCTGAAGCAGATTTCGGTAAGTGATTTATTTTGCGCGTGAAGTGCGGTTATCAGTCGTCAAATCACGGCCCCCAAAGATGTTAGTGGTAGAGGAGCCACAGGGGTAGTTTTTGAAATTATGAAAATGGTTTGTCGCCTGTGGGAATCGAACCAGGGTTCTCAGGATCCACAGACCGACTTCATACCACTGAGCTAGCCACCCCGTATAAATAAATATAAATATATCATCACGCCTTTTACCCACTACTGGGAGTGGCACTCTGCCGTAGCAGATCTCGGTAAGTGATATATTTATGTGCGTGAAGTGAGATTACCAGCCAGCAAATCACGCCCCCTAAATATATTAGTGGGGGAAAACCGCAGGGGTACTTTTAATATGGTGAAAATTGTTTGTCAGTTATGGCCAATGGTATCGAGTTGGCCTGTGAATGTTGAGAACCTCAGCCGACAAACAATTTTCACCACATTAAAACACTACCCTTGTGGCTCCCTCTACTAATGTCATTGAAAGCTGTGACTTGACGACTGGTAACCGCATTTCACGCGCAAAATATATCACTTACCGAGATCTGCTACGGCAGAGTGCCACACCCAGTAATGGATAGAAGGCATGATGATATATTTTATATTTTATTTAATACTTAAATAATATATTATGTAGTACTAATAATATTTTTGAAAGAAGGAACAGTTCTTGTTCAATTCATGCTACATAAATATTTTTAATTTATGTTCTTCCTCATTTATAGTTAATTAATGAGCGTGTAAATTTGAATTTTGAATGTTGTGTGTCTATTTAGAAACTGTTTTTCTTTCATCTCGACTCGTACTAAATCTGATGTAACGTATGTCACTTTCTTTGATCTTCACACTTTATTATATTTACTTATTTCTCTGAGAACTGTGGATTGAACACTAATTTTAAGTTAATTATCTTAAGCTACGTTTCCACCTTTTAATATAGTGATAGTTTCTTCTTTTTACTTTTACTTACTACTATGAATGAGAGCCGTGGCTAGAGCATTTAACATAAGGGGAAATCTTAAATACACAGTATGTCCCAAAAATAATGAAACTTTTAATTTAAATCATAGAACACGTAGCGCAATCTATTGAACATGCACATTATTAGAAAGATACATCTTTCCTCTTTCGAAAGCACACAACTTCATGCAATCAGGTGACAGTTTAAAAATTTACGCGCATTTTAATGACAGTAATTTTTGTGTTTATGTTGTAAAAATACAATGGAACAACGAGCAAATATTAAATTTAGTGTTAAAGTTGGAAAAAAATTTGATAAGACATACGAATTGATGAAAAAAATTTATGGTGATGATTGTTTACCTCGTTCACAAGTTTAAAAGTGGTTTGCAAAATTTAAAAATGGTCGTGAAGATTTAAATGATAATGAAATATCTGGACGTCCAAAAGCCGGAAATTGTGCTGAATTAGTCGAAAAAGTGCGTGAAATCATTGCTGTCGATGCGAATTTTACTGTTAGAATGTTGAGTGAAAAATTAATTTCAAGTAAAAATATTATTTGGAGAATTCTAACTGAAGATTTGGGTAAAAGAAAGGTTTGTTCACATTTTGTTCCACATCAATTAAATAAAGACCAAAAAGTCATTAAAAATTCAACAAATTATTGATGAAAAAACATATTTGTGTCATCGAGCACCCTCCATATTCGCCTGATCTATCACCATGTGACTATTATCTTTTCCCAAAACTGAAAATTGCCATGAAAGGAGCGTTTTATGATGATATTCCAGCCATTCAAGCATCCGTGACACAGGTATTAAGAAACGTTCCTTTAGATGGCATAAAAAATCTATGCATGCTCTAGTTGATCGTTCTAAAAAGTGTATTGGTTCAAATGGAACCTATTATAAATAAATATTAAGTTTCAAACATAATACAATGCGTGTTTTATTCTATATCTAAAGAGTTTCGTTATTTTACTTACTGTGTATACGAGTACTTATAACATACGATGCAGATTAAATGGCACATTAAAAATATGCTCTAGTTGATCATGGTCTGTCAACTAGCTCTCTCACTAATACGAGATCTCTTCTTATAAGAATTTGTTGATTGGCAATTTGTCTGTTGGTAATTATTAGAAATAAATTTTGAAAAAGCAATGAGCGTTCGCCGGGATTTGAACCCAGAACCTTTCATTCGCATGATGACTGCTCTAACCAATTGAATAGAGCAATTGGTTAGAGCAGTCATCATGCGAATGAAAGGTTCTGGGTTCACATCCCAGCGAACGCTCATTGCTTTTTCAAAAATTATTTCTGAGATCTCTTTTTGTCCCATTTTTAAATAAATACCTCGCTATTTGAAAGAAACAACTGTTTTCACAGTGCGAACAAGAGAAACAGAACAGTTGACTTTTAAATTAAATTGTTTGTATAAATGAAGCCATCACTCAATTCCTTTGACCTTGAATCAAATTCTAAACGTCTCTATGATCCTGGCACACGAATCTCAAATCACGATCCAATAAACCTTCGTTCTCGGTCACGTCTCAGTCTTCCAATCTCGCTACGTTTACGTTTCTTAGCGTTGCGTGGTCCACTGTGTTCATACGTTGCGTAGCGTTGTGTTCGCCCACTTGATCGCCTGTGTGCTCTATCTCACTCTGTTTGTGTTTGTGTCTAGGAACGCCACTTTATTCAACGGTTTTTGTTTTCGTTTCTTTGTTTTTCGGAGCTGCTTTGTAGAGATAAATCTGACCTTTGGAAATTGTTCTAGCAGGATTTGAATGCGATTTAGATGATCAGGATTTGATTGATTTTTTGTAGTATTTTTATTGTGACGTACAGACTCAAGCCGTTATACTCGAATTAAACATAAAATATATAAATTAAACGACAAATTGGTTAGCTCGGTTCTTCATACGAATGTCAGAATAAAATAAAATCATTTATTTATAATTTGCGCCTCTTTAGTTAGTTTGATTTTTTTTGTATTAATTAAATTGTGACTAAGTGGATCGGATTCCACTATGAACTAGAAACCCTGAACTGTAATTGGAATTAAGTTCCTGTTGTGCGGAATATATAAACAAATAATATCTTTTATGCACAATCGGACCGATATTCATGTGTTTTAGCCCTAAAAAGCGGGCTTAAACACTTCTGCTTGGCCCTAGGGCCATGAAAAAATCATTCCTATGGATACATAAATAAAATGATAATTTTTGTTTATTATGAATATTTGACTCTGCAGAATGTCATTTTGACATATAACCTATTTACATATTTTAATATTTTGAACATATAATTAAATGTTATTTTGTTGTGCATAAAATATTGTATGTACCACGGGTTAAATTAGCGTTTCTGCCTCTGAGCATGTTATTAGCCCTCGGCGCTTTGCGCCTCGTGCTAATAAGCGTACCACTGGCCAGAAACGCCCTTGATACATAAATAACTATTTTATTCGTTTTTAAAAAGTGACGTTTTTTGGTTAAAATATTTATTTGAAACCTTAACTTTTTCTATGAAGGATCTATTATTGTTTGCTATGAGTGGTAGGAGATATTATTTTAGCGCCCGTAAAATTATTTTCGGTCTAGAACAAAAAGAACTTTTTATGAATAATAAATCATGAAAACATGCGGATGAAAAAACTTTTCGTACTCAAGCGGTTACCAAACTTAACTTTGTCTCGTCTGGCTATTTCTTGCATACGTACGAAAAACTGCATTTTTCGTCCTTGTTTAATAAATAACGAGTTATACAATAAAAAATAAATTCCTAAATTTGTAAAATGCACAACCAACAAAGCGATGAACTCGGTATAAAGAAGAAATTACTTCCATATTTTTTTTTTTTTAAATTAAACAAATAAATAAATATATCATCACGCCTTTTACCCATTACTGGGTGTGGCACTCTGCCGAAGCAGATCTCGGTAAGTGATATATTTATGCGCATGAAGTGCGGTTACCATCCCTTAAATTACGGCCCTCAGAGATGGGAAGCTACAGGGGTAATTTTAAATTTGGTGAAAATTGTTTGTCGACTATGGGGATCGAACCGCAGTTCTCAGGATCCACAGGCCGACTCGATACCACTGAACTATTATCCCATAAATTTAAATTTTTAATTAGTTGTTAATAATAATTTATTATTTATTCATTTCATAACTAAAACCTTCTAGTGATGAGTAACGTTGTATTGGGGTTGCAGAAACTCTGTCAACCCTATTAAATAATAAATTAGAGCAAACTGATTTAAATTTATGTAAAACAAGGAATGATATAAAATAAAACTACAGAATTGTAATAAAAAATATCAATAAAAATTTTACGATTCCATCCAGTAAAACTAAAAATCTACTACACATTTTACCCTGATTACAAATGTTTTATTCATTACATCTTGCTATAGTAAACAATCCAGTAACTCCCAAAATTGAGGACAAAAATAGTCTATTTCGGCTATAAATACACATTCATATCAATCGTAATCCTGTGTGATATAATAAGTTATCCACTTTGGCGACGGCGAATGCAGAGAGAAGAGAAAAGTATTAATCAACTCTCGATAACGCTCAATAAAATCCCAGAGCAACGAATTATTCCGAAATGAGGAAAAAATGTCAGCCTTCGTACGAAATGTTTCCAGTTCATTTATTTGTGATAGGCGCTGCGCCCAGCGCAACCTACGATGACAGAAGCAGGAATGACAGCAAAGAATACAGTATTGTGTTTTCAGAAGAATGTGAATGTGACGTCATCAGACATGTGTGTAGTTATGCCACATCTTCAAATGATACGATGAACTTAATTTTCTACCACTTAGGGCCAAAATTACAAACACTAAGTTAAGCAGAATTTATAGTTTACATAATGGGTATTGACTCAGTGGTATTCTAAAGACCCTGGTTCGATCCCCACAACCGACAAATATGTTCAGCACATGAAAATTATCCCTGTGGCTCCCCCACTACTAACATCTTTAGGGGCCGTGGTTTGACGGCTGGTAACCGCACTTCACGCGCATAAATATATTAAGTACTTACCAAGATCTGCTTCGACAGAGTGTGACACCCAGTAATGGGTAAAAGACATGATAATATATTTATTTATATTTATAGCATAGAATAGCAAAGCACATTACATAACATAAGAGATTTTGAAGGTTTTAAGTAGAATTTATTGTTTCCATAGCATAATATAACAAGAGATTTTTAATGTTGTATAGTTTCAAATTTTGTTTTTTTTTTGTATAAAATTTTTTCCCAACTATGTATATTCATAGTGTTAGATTATTGCCACATTCTGTGTTATTTTGACAGTTCTAATTTTGATCATGCTCGAAAATAGATTATGGCGATGTTACGACAGTAGCTGTTGTTAAAAAAAAAATTAAGAAAGGAAGTGGACAAAAGAGTAAAACGCGAATAATAAACCAAAATTGTTAAAATTTTTGGCACATATTAACAAACAATTGTCCAAGAGATTACGAAAATGACCGAGGATTTCCGAAAGAACATAGCGTAACATTTCTTATGTGATGCTATGTTATATTATGGCTGTATAAATGAACTATAAAGTAGTGTATGGAGTTATCTGTATTTATATTTTCGTTTTGTTATGCTATGCTATGCTATGCTAGGTAAACTATAAATTCAGCTTTATAATTTCAAGTTTTGTTATGTTTTTTTTTTGTACAAAAATTATTGCCAACTATATACATCGTGTTAGATTATTACCATATTCTGTATTATTTTAACAGTTATAACTTCGATCAAATAACCAATCAATAAACCAAAAACTAGAAGTGGAGAATAGGACAATTATTATTTAATTTATATTAAAATTTGTGGTATTTTATAATGAATATAATTAGACAACAAAGCCCGCTTTGATGTATGCGCTAGAAACTATTTAGACAACTAGAGGAACTAATTTTGCGCTGCAATAAATTTAAAGTTGTTTTTGTTTATGAATTTAATATATGGTTCAACAAATTTATTTAGAAACTTTATGATGAAATACTTATACCTACTAGTTCTATCTTCTACTTCGCTTAACTAATCACTAAACCACATCCCAAAATTATGTTGACAAAAAAAGAAAATTTGTTTAAAATTGTTCGTTCGTAATATATAACTTTAATATAGCTATTTGTAAAACGTGAGAGAAAATTACATTCCAGAAGTACACATATGATCTTTCTAAGACCATTCTATTATGTCATTTAAATAACAATTTTAAAATACTGACGATATTTGAATAAATAAATATCTAAGACTGTGCTGACGGTTGCTATGAAACCAAACATAAATAAATAAATAAAACAGTTAATTTTCTCCCTAGGAAGATAATTTTATTTTAAGGTCACAGAAAAATTTATTTCATCTCAACACATTAGTAACTGCGGTCTCGTAAAAAACAGACACCCGGTATATTTCTTAATCAATAATTTAAACAAAAACTAGTCACCTATTAACAGTTTTTCAACACAAGTTCACCACTGACTTCAGTCTCAAGAGCTTGAGCGTAATTCATCTGTATGAGAAGCCATTGGCGACATTTCATTTTCCCTCCAGCTTCCGTTCTTTGCCAAGGTCATGGTGCCCGCCTCCGTCTCCACCGCCCCTGTCTCCGCCACCCTTAGGCCCAATGGCAAAACATCAAGGGACACTTTAATGCCGAGCGCGTTACAAGGGAAATGACCCTGCATCGAAGTTGGCTCCGCGGTGCTGAAGTCACCAGGACAACTTTCACTTCGACCTTTCCCAATTTCACCACGATGAGGTAATATTTACGATGGAAATATATCCCTATATTCTGTAACTATATCATTATCTGTTAATGATCGATAAGTTAATGACTATTTTTATATTTCATGATATATATTATCACAATTTTGATATTCTGAGACCAGTATAATTTATCCTGGTATTTTAATGTTATATTCATGCATTTTATTGACTTATATAGGTAGCTGTTATTAAAAAATATATATAATGACAACTCACTGACAGCTTCGTAAAAAGTGTGGTTAAAAATATTATTTTTATATACTGGCTGTTATGTATGAGACTAATGCTGGGTTGCATGAAAGTTTTATCGGTTCATTAGCAACTAACGGTTGAATAAATTTCAGAAAATCGCTATTGATACTGTTGCTAGATAAACAATTCTTTAACTAAAGAGCTCTTTATTTTTTTCTTGCAGCCCAGCATGAATTGCATAAAAAAATAAAATAAAAATGACAGAGTAAATGATTTTAGTCACAGAATGCAGAAATGATGGTAATCTACAGAGTAATAATGAAAAATAAGGGTTGTCATTAACTTATTGATCAGTAACAGATAATGATCCATTTACAGAATAGGGGGAATTATTCTCATTGCACTTTAGTTGATGACAGAGTAAATGATTTTAGTCACAGAATGCAGAAATGATGGTAATCTACAGAGTAATAATGAAAAATAAGGGTTGTCATTAACTTATTGATCAGTAACAGATAATGATCCATTTACAGAATAGGGGGAATTATTCTCATTGCACTTTAGTTGATGTCTTCAAGTTGTAATTTCAGATCTCAATAGATGACTTTATTGAAAAGTTATCACATAATTTGAATTAGAGCGTCATATTTTTATCTAAACTATTGCAGCCCGATTCTCAAAATAGCTTTAGCTAATCCTGAATTTTGAATTAACTGATCTTATTCTAGTTCGGTTTTAAAAGGTTAATCCAAATAGAACCAATATTCGGCGGTTATACTAGAGGTCATAGTCTTCAAGTGCTATTTAGTCCGCTGTTAAATATTTGGTTTTAAACTGTTATGCACTTAGGGCAGAGTTCGCTTCGCTCGAATTTTATACAATCAAACAGGCTGTCGTAATAAAGAAATATAATTCGTATCTGTTAGAGATAAGTCGCACGTTGAAATGGCAAGTCACAAAACAGTCAGAGCAGACTGTTGGACGCAGGACTAACAAAAGAATATTAAGAGAACGTTTGTTTCGTCCCTCATGTCCCGTTGGCAGTTTGTAGGTAGCACAAAAGATCCGGCTTTAATATAAAAATATGTTAGCATAAAGTACAAGGGATGATGTCATAGTTTTGGGTTTCTGCTCGGTTAAAATGCTAATGACAGGATGTTTTTTATGTGAGGACAAATGCAAAGCGATATTTTTGATGATTTCTCTAAATTATTACAGATGTAATTGGAGCTAGCTAATTCTTAAAAGATAAATCTTTCACTGATGTTGGTAACTTTAAAATGATACATTTTTGGCATATAATTAGAAAAATATGTTATGTAAATAAAAATTGCGTCTTTACTCATCTGACAACGCAACAATAAACAAAGCAGTTTATTAGGTTTTCTTGAGATTATTAATAATGTACCTAATAAATCTCCTGTATTCTATTATTCAATCATTATCTGATACCTGCTAGCTCAGTGGTATGAAGTCGGCCTGTGGATCCTGAGGTTCCTGGTTCGATTCCCACAGGCGACAAATTTTCATAATTTGAAAAAGCTATCCCTGTGGCTCCTCCACCACTAACATGTTTGGGGGCCGTGATTTGACGATTGGTAACCGCACTTCACGCGCAACATATATCACTTACCGAGATCTGCTGTAGCAGAGTGCCACACCCAGTAATGGGTAGAAGGCGTGATGATATATTTATTATCTGATACCGATTGATAAATTAATTACAACCATAATTTTTCATTATTACTTCTGTAGAAACTAACGGCCCTCTACGACTAAAATCTTTTATAATTTATAATATTTAATTAGTATTTTAAGTAAATACTTAACAATTGATTAAATCAAATTGAATTATAAAGAGATAAATTGGTATACCGCCAGGATTTTAACCTGATATCGAAATTTTTCTCTTTACAATTCGATTTCGTTTCATCAATTATTAAGTATTAACTTAAAATTCTCATTAAATATAAAACATTTTTGAATTTTAAGTTATTAAGCCGAAAATATTATTTTAATAAGGAATCAAAAATGATCCAGGAATATTAGATAAAAAGGCTTTATTTAATGATGTTAAAATAATCTTTTCATAATAATGAGGACGTTTTGAACACAAATTCTGTATTCATTATCAAGTCTACTAATAATCACAAGTGGTCATTAACAAGAAGTCAAAAAAAATATTTTAAGTTAAGTTATATGTTAAATAAATAAATATATCATCACGCCTTCTACCCATTACTGGGTGTGGCACTCTGCTGAAGCAGATCTCGGTAAGTGATATATTTTTGCGCGTGAAGTGCGGTTACCAGTCGTCAAATCACGGCCTCCAAACATGTTAGTGGTGGAGGAGCCACAGGGATAGCTTTTTCAAATTATGAAAATTTGTCGCCTGTGGGAATCGAACCAGGGACCTCAGGATCCACAGGCCGACTTCATACCACTGAGCTAGCCATCCCATAAGTTATATGTTAAAAAAAAAAAAAAAAAAATTCTAAATTTATATAAATGAGTATGCTGTCAAAACAATGACTCTAACATCATTAAATAAAGCCTTTTTATTCAATATTCCTGGACCATTTTTGATTCCTTATGGAAAGAAAACATTTTTGTTCACGGAATTTCGAAATTTCTATAAAATAATCTAGATATAGAAAAATTTGTCATTAACATATCAATCGATTAAGGGGAATAACAGAAACAAAATATTTAACACATCTCTTGTACAATATTAACAAAATTGTCTCTCCATGTATATACATTTGCATCTTTGATTTTACATTTATAAATTAAGAATATTTTGGAAGTGAATCTGAATAAATAATATATTTGCAACAGTTACTAAAGAAAGAAAACATTTCTATAAGACCAAGAAAGTAGGAACGATAAACATGAACATAATTTGCAAAAAGGACAGTTTGCAATCCTATTTAGAATCCTAAGCTATCACCTTCTTGTATTCGTATTTGCTTCCAAAATAAACACATAAACTGTTTCAAGGAGTCTTCCTTTCGACTTGTTATTTAGTTTTGGTTAAATAATTTTTACAAGGTCGTTAGCTACATATTTTTTATTGTAGAAGTAAAAATCTTGGATAAAATACGTAATTAGATACTAAAAATTCTATGTGGCGTAAGGTTTTTTGTTCAATAAAAGATAAAAGAAGACTTAAGTGAAAATCTGGAAAAGAGTAAAACGTAAACTACAGATTAATGTATGTCTAGCAAGAATATTAAATCTTTATTACACCGTTTACTATGTTTATGGGTCTACATAAAAATTATGGTGGTCTAGTCATCATTTTTTTAATAATTCGTATTTTAATAACTTTACTAAATGTTCCCATAAAAATCTACATTTATCTTGGAACAGCATTACAAATTATTACAATTTTACGTTGCTACACAGGCAGTTAAACTTATTAACTACATCTAAGATTATTTTGTTTTTCTTTTGTTTTTTTTTTGTTTTTTTTTTTTGAGGGAATGAGAAAAACTTGTTTTAATGTACAGGTCATGTCAAACGAGAACACAATTGTATCATTGAATCTGTTTGTACATTATTTATTTTATGCACAATTCGGTCGAAATTCATGTATTTTAGCCCTAAAAAACGGGCTTCAACACTTCTTTTTGACCCATGGGCCAAAAAGAAAACGTTCCTATGCATTTTACAAAACATATCTTTTATTTTATCATCAATATTCAGTAGATATTGAAATTTGACAGCTGGTAACCGCACACCATACATATGTAGTTCTTGATTTAAACAGTGGTGGCATATGTACATTTAAAACGAAGAACAAATATATTTTTTTTTAATCGAAAGCAAACTTTTCTTCTCTCATATGCAAGTCGAAAGTTGGCTATTTTTGCCCTAGGGAGAAAGTAACTGTTTCTCACCATTATTTATTTGTGAATCCTGAGAACCCTGGTTCGATTCCCACAGGCGACAAACAATTTTCATAATTTCAAAAGCTACCTCTGTGGCTCCTCCACCACTAACATCTTTGGGGGCCGTGATTTGATGACTGGTAACCGCACTTTACGCGCATAAATATATCATTTACCGAGATCTGCTTCGGCAGAGTGCCACACCCAGTAATGGGTAGAAGGCGTGATTCATCGTCAACACAATCTTATATATTTATTTATGCGCAACCCGGCCGAAATGTGTTTTAGCCCTAAAAAGCGAACTTAAATACTTTTTTTTTGCCCTAGAGCAATAAAAAATAGTTCCTATGGATACGTAAATAAAATGACAATTTTTGTTTATTGTTAATACTTGATTTTACAAAATGTCATTTTGACATATAACCTATGTACATATTTTAATCGTTTGGGCATATAATTAAATGTTATTTTGTTGTGCATAAAATATTATATATATCAGGAGTGAAATTAGCGTTTCTGACCCTAAGCATGTTATTAACTCTCGGCGCCTTGCGCCTCGTGCTAATAATCATGCTGCGAGCCTGTTTTCACCCTTGGTACATAAATAACTATTGTTTTCGTCATCCCTATATTTTCATTTAATGTACGAGGTCGTATTTTTATGTTATCTACCTAGCCATGAAACAGAAAACTAATTATTATAAAACAGCTATGACATTTACAAGTACATGTACGAAGTTTCATTTAATTTATCCTATTTATAAAAAAATGTGCAGATTTATTGTTTGTAAAAAAAAAAATCCTTGCATTTTCAGTGTAAACAACGGCATTTTCTGCTAGTACAGTTTTACTACTTCTGCGTCTCTTGTCGCATTTTCGTCTCGACGGCGACGCTGATGCCGCCTACCTTCAGCCAATTTAATTATGCGGTTTTTTATCGTCTCCATTAAACATTAAACGTTACCGCTAATAAAACAATCACGCCCCTTACACGCGGTATTACCAACATTACAACATTTTAACCATTTTATGCGATCGCTAATCTATTAGATTTTTGCAAGAATTATTCGACAATGAAAAGATACTTAAAAAGATAATAAAAATAATTTACTCTTCAATTCAAATTTCATTTTTTATCCATAATTTTCTGAAGCAACTAACATTGAAAAGATAACCTTTACTATTCACGTATTATTAACTATGAAGTTTGTAAAAGAGGACGATTAACAACCGAGACATTTTAACGCGAGAGCGTAGCGAGCGCGTTAATTGTCGAGACTGTCATTTAAATAAATAAATAAATAAATATAGCATCACACATTCTACCCATTACTGGGCGTGATACTTTACCGAAGCAGAACTCAGTAAATGAGCTATTTTGCGCGTGAATTTCGGTTACGTTATGAATGTCGAAAAAATATTGTATTTTTATACAATTTTTCTCTGTTCATATTTAAATAAAATATGTATCTGTCATTCTAAATCAATAAAAATATTCATGCCAAAATAGAAAACTATGAAGAATTCAATAGTGAAGTAGTTAGATCTATACCTTATCTACTTATTACGATATAAGACAATTAGAAGCAAATGATAAGAACAAGAAAAAATTTGAGAAAAAAATCTACTTTCCCTGAGGTTATATCTCAAAAATTAAATGAAATTTGAAGATTCGCTTAACGGCAATGAATTTCTCGTGCTTCAATTGACTTATAAACATATTTTCAGCGATATTTATTTTTTTCTAATTTTTGACCAAAAATTTTCTTACAAAAAGTATTTGTGCAATATCTCGAAAACTATAAAAGGTATCTACTCGAGAACTTCACCATTCGATTCAGCACATCAAAATACATATGTATGTAAATTTTCATTCAAAAATTCGAACAAGAAAGAATATTAATGCAAAAATCTCAATACGCTCAAAAATTGCAAAAATTCCAAGGCTCTAGTCTTAACTTGTTTTGGGTAAAAAATTAAAAATGTCTGAAAATATGGTTATAAGTCAATTAAAACATGGCGAATGCAATACCATTAAACGCATCTTCGTATCTTGCTTAGTTTTTGAGA
This sequence comes from Pterostichus madidus, assembly GCA_911728475.2. NCBI lineage: Eukaryota > Metazoa > Arthropoda > Insecta > Coleoptera > Carabidae > Pterostichus > Pterostichus madidus. The sequence goes on along the minus strand of OU452303.1, from coordinate 41,891,770 downwards.
TATAGCCTCCTGAAAAGTAGATTTTGCCCATTTACCTCTTTTCATATTTTGAACCATAAACAATTCATTCATATTTTACGCAATTAACAATATTCATACTTATGCAAAAAGCTATGAGGAGTGCAATTGTGAAGTTGCTAAGTTCGTATTTAAACTAGTTTTTGAAATTCAGAGCAAAAAGTGACAAATCATTAATTGTTATTTAACTATCAGGTTTGTTAAAGAGAGCGATTAACAATCGAGACATTTTAACGCGAGAGCGTAGCGAGCGCGTTAATTGTCGAGACAGCAATTTAAATAAATATATCATCACACGTTCTACCCATTACTGGGTGTGACACTATACCGAAGCAGAACTTAGTAAATGAGCTATTTGGCACGTGCGGATACCAGTCATGAAATCACGGCTTCTACAGATGTTAGTCACAAGGGTAGTTTTAATATTGTCGACTGTGGGAATCGAACCGAAGTTTTCAAATTCGTAGGTCAACTCGATACTACTCAGCCACCTACCGCATAAAACAATTACAGCAATTGTATCGTAATAGAACTTATTAGGACATACTTTTTAATAGTGTAATATTGAAAGTAAATAAAAGATTTAAATATTTAAATTAATAATCGGTTGAAGAGATATGTGATTGTTTTTACAGATAATAATTAAATTTGAGAATGCTGTCGTCATCATTAAATAAATCAATTTCAACCTTAACTCACAAAAAAATGGGGCAAACCCGACGTTATCAGTTTTATTCAGTCAATTAAACCTCACAAGTATTTTTTTATTTTCGCATCACCAAAAGTGTGGAGTAGGCATTCAACCATAAAGAATAAAATAAACCATCCACTTGTGACCGTTAGTATAGAGTTACTCCCGCCGTAATTCCCCAATAACGTACGACACTGGTTCCCGTCATTGCCACAGGCGGAGCTGGCATTATTCTGCCTCTTTCTGACACCAATTGTGTTTTTACTCACAATATATCCTTTGCTTTTATCCTTTATTTCGATATATTGTGTATAAAGGCCAGCGACTCGGTTCAGCGAAGGATCAGGATTTATTCTCTCCTCTCCTCTCTATTTCACCCTCGTGCTGTCTCCCTCTAACGGTATGTTTGTCTTTGTTGCTCTGCATCTAATCTACGAATTCCGACATCTGTTTGAGTGTTTTCTTTTATTGCGGTTGCTGTGTTGACTTCCCGGAAAATTTAATGTATTTTCTCCTCTGAATTCAGAGAAATTTTATTTTCACTTAGTCATGATTCAAGTGTGTTTATTGTTCAACGTAGAGAAAATATTAAAAAAGTTTTATTTTCTTTTTTTATGCTTTATTAATTTTGATAAAGTGTCCTGTACTTTGTTTACTACTCTGGACCACATTTAGTTTAATAAGTTTTATATTAAATATTATTTACAAAATATAAAATAAAATGTTATTGCTTCCCAAGTTACTTAAATATAAAATAAATAAATATATCATCACGTCTTCTACCCATTACTGAGTGTGGCACTCTGCCGAAGCAGATCTCGGTAAGTGATATATTTAGCGCGTGAAGTGCGGTTACCAGTCGTCAAATCACGGCCCCCAAAGACGTTAGTGGTGGAGGAGCCATAGAGGTAGTTTTTGAAATTATGAAAATTGTTTGAGTGTTTAACTGCAATTGTGTGAAATTCACTTTCAAACACAAGCGCAGGGCGATGCTCCTTCCCTTTCTTATCTTTTTGTTTGATTTTCAGTGACTGCATTGTGTGGACTTTTCTTTCATATACAAGTGCAGGCTATCGCTTTCATCTTTTCTAATCTTGTAGATTCGTTATTAGATTCGTTGTTAGGAGTAAACGTGAGTAATTTGAGATTTATGCATATGTTACGTACGTTGAAGAATGGAAATGAATGGTAAGTGAATAGGAATGATGTGATTGAAGGTTTGTTGTGTGATAAATGATTTCGAGTGTAATAAATGAATGAGTTTATATGGAGCGATCTATGAAAGTGGTTGAAGTGAGGGTGGTTTGTTTGGATGAAAATGTTTGACGAGGGCTGGTTGTTTGATGGGTTTGATGAATGAATGTTTTATGAATGATTTTAGGGTTCATGCTACCCCATTTGTTGAGATATAGCGTGAAGATATGTATGTATGTATGTTTGTCGCCTGTGGGAATCGAACCAGGGTTTTCAGGATCCACAGGCCGACTTCATAAACAAAATGCATGAATATAACATAAAAATATCAGGATAAATTATTCTACTTTCAGAATATCGGAATTGTGGTCATCTATAAAATAACGAATGAAAATTAAACTTATCATTAACTTAAGGATTATTAACAGATATAGTTACTGAATAGAAGGGATTATTTGAAACACATGTATAACAAATTTAATTATTATTCAATACTTTATTATATTTTTGTCTGCTTGCTTATTTTGTCACTTAAAAATCATACTAGTGTTTTATGGTTTTACTAAGTTTTTTTTCGCGACTGATGACGTAAGACCATCCCTTATACGTTTCTACTATATTCTCGTAGTTAGTAGTAAACCCATTTCAAAGAAACAACAAATATTGTGAATGAAATTCAAGATCTCAAGGATAATGATTTTATTTAGTCTTGTAAAGGAATAAAAATTTATACCAATATCTTTAGAGTTACATATTTTTTTTTTCAACAAAAAACGAAATGATGTAAATAACAAAAATAAAATAACATGGAAACCTTGTACCACAAATAAATCCAAGGACGTATAAATATCGTTAGAAAAATATCTGCAAATCGTATATATGAGGACTTTAGATAAAATTTGAATAATTCGTTTTTCATTCAAACATTTTTATATAAAAAAGAATCAGTAATCAGCATTCAATACAAATGCTAAAAATACATTTTTACAATACTAAAATTAGGAACAAAACGATTTAAATTTCTTATTATGGGGTGGCTAGCTCAGTGGTATGAAGTCGGCCTATGGATCCTGAGAACCCTGGTTCGAGTCCCACAGGCGACAAACAATTTTCATAATTTCTAAAACTACCCCTGTGGCTCCTCCATCACTAACATCTTTGGAGGCCGTGATTTGACGACTGGTAACCGCACTTCACGCGCAAAATATATCACTTACCGAGATCTGCTTCGGCAAAGTGCCACACCCAGTAATGGGTAGAAGGCGTGATATATTTATTTATTTATTTAGTTAAGGAATTATAATTTGAAAATACACAATTCCTTTTTTTTATGGTGTAATGGCTCAGTGGTATCGAGTCAACCTGTGGATCCTAAGAACCCTGGTTCGATCCCCACAGCCGACAAACATTTTCACAAATTTAAAATTACCCCTGTGGCTGTACTACCACTAACATCTTTGGGGGCCGTAATTTGATGGCTGGTAAGTGCACCCAGTAATGGGTAGAAGACGTGATGATATATTTTTTTTAATATTTTTTAATATTTTGCGTCTTGATTTTACTTTCAATTTATATGAATTCTTTGTGATCCGCAATATTGTGAAGTTAACAATAAAATCTATCTTTCATTTAATTTCTTTTACCGGTCTATATTAGAATTACTAAAGCATAAGATTAAAATGAGAGAAAATCAAGTGTCCGTAAGGTATCAATTTATAAGAATGTTTCATTGTGATTGTGTCTCAAACGAAGTGTGCAGCAAATATCATTCTAGCAATAAAACATGAAAAATATGTCTTTCAAGCAGAGAGTCATAAAAGATGATGAAATATATTGCATTTCTTAGAAAATAAAGCATTTTTCTGTCCTTACTATATTTTCAAGAATGATATAATTTAGTGCTTCTAAACACTCCACTAAGAAATAAAATTGAAATATTTTGAAATGACATAAAAAGTACTTTATTTAAGCGCTAAAAGGCATATCTATGGGTGTTGTAATTTGACAACTGGTAACAGTAGATGACATCTGCAATGGAGAGTTATATACGCCAGGGATAGATGGAAAGGAACCAAAAGAAAGAGACATCTCGCACTAGTGAAATAGTTAGTTGACAGACCACGATTACCAGAGCACACTTTTAACATACGATGCAGATTAAATAGCATGTTAAAAATATGCTCTAGTTGATCATGGTCTGCCAACTATCTCTGTCACAAATACGAGATATCTCTTTATGTTATAAATGTATAACTCGCCATTGAAGGGCTTATACACTTAACATTTATATAAAGACGTGATTTAATAATCAAAAAATATTTCGTAAAATACAATTGATACGAGAACACCAAATGAAATTAAATGATAATTTCGGCAATAAATTTGTTTGAGAACAAATTATTTACTATAAAAAAGTATATTTTATACCTGGAGAGAAAAGTGTATGATTTTTAAAAAAGTAACAGAATATCAAGACGACAATAACCATTTTCCTCAGAACCGGACACTAAAATAAGTTACTCCTGTCGATATCGGTCACAATAAATAACAACATGTTAAAATTGATTATGTCTATCATTATTTTGATGTCAAAGAAATCAAATTTATATCCTTAACGTGAAAAAAAAATAGTTTTTTCTCTTTCAAATGATATAATAAATAATATCATATAATAAATAATATAATAGGATAGATTTAAGAAAATAAATAATATAATAGGAGTAAATTTTTGCATTAGAATTATTTTTATAGCAATGAAATAGTACCCAATTTGTAATATTTTATTGTTGTTGCGTTTCTTTTTGTAAGACCTACTTCGTAAAAAAGGATCTTTTAAAATATTCCGTTAAAGAAATTTCCAAGAATTGAAAAAAGAAGTAAACATTATTTTAAAAACCATAATATTTCAAAATTTCAGTTACATATTCTTGACGCAGTTGATAAAAATGCTTGTTGACCTATTTCAGTATATAAAAGCGAAGTAAAGAGAACATAACCTATAAAATGACGGAATTTATATATTGAAAATCAATGAATAACAACTCAGCGAGTGCATCCTGCAGCATCCAACTTTCAAGAGAGTGACATCAGATGTTATGTAGCCGTAAGAGTATGAGATGAATCTGTGATAGTTGGTGCCTCAGTTCCGATCAAGTTACCACAGAAAAACAAAAGTGCAGCGGCAAAGTAAGGCACTCTTGATGTTTATGTGTCTGCTTTTTTCGGATAAAACTTACTTTTTCTTGAAATTTGCCTGACGTTGTTTACGCTTTACTCAGCCGCGAACAAAATATGACTGTATATATTCTCCGGTTTTAAAAAATAAAATGTGCTTTAATATTAACACATTATTTACAAACTTTTAGAAACAATTCTACAATCGTGTGAAAAGTGAATCATTATATATTCATTTTCAATAGAAAAAAGTGATTATTTTTTGCACAGCGTACAATAACGTAATAAAATATTTGCTACGAGACAAACTTAACTATGTAACCTACAAATTTATAGTTTTGACGTTTATAATGTAATAAATAAAATTAGTAAATAAATCAAAGCTCAATCGCAGAAAAAAAATAGCAACTTGTTTTAAAAGTGTATTTATTGCACTCAAGGATTTGCAACATTCATCCACGGTTCGTGTTGCAAGCTTCCCACTCGTGCAATAAAGTGACTCTTTTAACACTAGTTGCATAAATAACTGTTTTAGGGTCAGTTTTTCAATCACCGATTAATGTTAATCATGATTACATAATAATGGAAACTATAGTTTCCATTATTATTTAATTAACATTAATCGGGTGTAAACCGGTGATTGAAGAACTGGACCTAAGTTACATATAGATTTGTTTATTGTTATGAAAAATGCTCTACAGCTATTGAAAATTTAAAAAAAAGTCGTGTAAAATATATAGAAACGAAAAAACAACCTTAATAGATTGTATATTATTCAACGATTTAAAAAAGTGCTTCTAATATATTTCGGCGATTCTGGATGAATGGTTAATACTCTTACTTCACAAGCGACAGTTAGCAAGTTTATGCTTCGTTTATACTTATAACAAAAATACACTGCCTTTGAGTGATTCGGATGCCACTATAAGCTGTACTGTAATTAGAATATATTTTCGATTGTGCGGCGTAGCAAATAAACAATTAAATTCTAACCTTTCGTTGTGACTGCAACTGTCCCCCAGCAGCTGAAGACGATCTCCACATGCAGCTCCAGTCCCTCGATGAAGAGTCATTCACAATAATCACACACACCAAACACATGTGATTATAACGGGTACGGAACGATATGATATTACAAGGGATGCACTACTGACAATACAAGGAGGGCATATTTGAAAATGACTCGCGGACAACTATACTACACGATACACGCACTAATACTACGGCTTCGAGACGCACCAGTTCCTGCAACATCAACAACAAAACACAGTCAGGACATGTCTGCAAGTAAGAACACTCATTAACTTAATACAAAATATTGTAGCAAATCTAAACAAGAAAATAAAGTAAAGTGGAGCGTGGTACAAATTTGCATGATTATTTATTTAGGGCTGCTAAACTTTTCTATTTTAAAGAAATAAGAAAGAGCAGTAAGTAATGTGTTAAGATCAGAAGTTTTGTTTGGAATACAAGACACAGCCGAAGGTCTTAAAATACCTACGACTTTTTAATTCACTTAACACTCGTGATATATACAATTTTTTTTCTACCAACAGCATAAAATAAATTTAAATGTCTTATACTTAGTTTTTCATTCAACTTTTATTTATCTGTTATAATAATCTGCATGGGGTAGGTGGCTCAGTAGTAACGAGTCGGCCTGATGCTTTGAGAACCTTGGTTCGATTCTCACAGCCGACAAACAATTTTCACCACATTAAAACTACTCTTGTGGCTTGCCCTCCACTAACATCTTAAGGGGCCGTGATTTAACGGCTGGTAACCGCACTATAAATATATTACTTACCGAGATCTGCTACGACAGAGTAACACATCCAGTAATGGGTAAAAAGCATAATGTTAATTATTTAAAAAAATTAAATAAAATAAGGGCCAGTTTTTCAATCTCCGATTAATGTTAATCATGATTAAATAATAATAGAAACTATGGTTACTATTATTATTTAATCATGATTAACGTTAATCGAGAGTAAACCGGTGATTGAAAAACTGGCCTTAAATATATCTACACGCCTTCTACCCATTACTCGGTATGACACTCTGCCATAGCAGGATCTCGGTGTGAAGTAAGGCTACCAGCCATCATATCACAGCCTCGAAAGATGTTATTGGTGGGGGAGCCACAGGGGTAGTATCAACGTGGTGAAAATTATTTACAATATTTATTTTGTATTTACTTAATTCTGATTGAGAGTATTTTTCAATGAGAAATAGTATTCAGTAAAACTAAAGAAATATTTAAATAATACAATAAGAAATATCAGAAAGCATTTTGATTAAAAATACATTACTAACACCCTTCATATTCTCATAAAACATCCCTAAAAACAAGTGACAAACTCTCCATACTAAAACATCATCACATCTCTCATCATATTTCTTATTCTCCACACGTGAGTAAATTCGATCAAACCAGCACTGATGCTGTCATTCCTTTGTTTTATACATGAGCTGCCGCCGACACCACCGCCACCGCCGCTCTGGCGGCCGTTTCACTAACATCTTGTACTCTAGAGAGAGAGCTACAGATCGAGAGATCTGAGGAAGGAACAGACAAGTGAACGCAGTACGGCGGCAAAGATGCGATGATTATGCTTAATAGGCTGGTGATCTTTCGATTACTGAGGCGTACTTTTTGATTTCTTGGTTTCTGATCGAGACCATATTTGGATGTGTTAGATCTTGTTTGGTGATAATTTGGATTAAATCATGCGATAGCTACAGAAACTGTTACGCAATAACTAGAGATATAAGTTTTACCCAAACCGTTTCTTCCCTAAGTACTTTAAACGAAAAAAATTTCTAATACAAGCTTATGGGCAGCAGAGCTGGGCAAGCTACTTAAAAAAAGTAGCTAAGCTACAGCTACAACTATACTTTAAAAAAGTAGCTGAGCTACAGCTATAAGCTACATTTTGTAAAATATAGCTAAGCTACAGCTAAAAGCTTCCATTAAAGTAGCTGTTAAATTTTAAAGCTACTTTTTTTCAAATATTGTGCATTATTAAATTTGCCATGATCAGTAGATCAGTCTTTTGTTATAATGACTTAATAAATATAAAAAATCGCAAACAGACAAATGTACTGTTAATTTGTTACGCTATAATTCTCATTTATATCGGAAAAAATTAACAGTCACATTAACAGAAGACTCCAAAACAGTCAATGTTTAGTTCATCTAATATTTAATACAAAACTAGGATAGGTTAAGAACAAGTGAAAAATAAAATATGTTCATAGATTTTAAACTATATAATAACTTGTTATCCTACAGTTATAGAGAACAATAAAGAAGGTACAATTCAAATACGAAACACAAATTAATAGGTATTTATTAATGAACAGTGGTATTTCTTTTACAAATCGAAGTCATTTTGTTTAAACGTAGAATATATTTAGAATAACAAAAAAAATTGAATATCAATATCAATTTTGACATTATGAAGGTAATATTTCACATCACAATACTGGTACATACATCAAGAAAATTTGCTATGAAAAATGTATTTTTCAGTTGTCAAAACATAATAGAATTTTTGACAAGAATTCAGCAAAAAATAACTTTCAGTGATCTGGTACGCAAAAGAAATATTAACTTCGGAAAAGAACGAGAATAATGTCTGCTGCAAAATAAGTTTTTAAACCGTACATTTGGTTGAACAAAAAAAAAAGTATTTCTAGTTTATCGTCTGAGATCAGAAGTTCGCGATATTTCCGGCAACACAGTCTGACCAACTGTAAAGTGATAACGCTTTTTGAATTTTTACAAAGCCCCAAATCCCGGGATAAGAAGACGATCATGCAAATTTTATTACAGTCATATTTTTTGATAGATATAAGACAAAATGTTCTTTTAAGTTCAAAAAATGAAGATGTAATCTTCATTTTATGATAGGTCGTACATGAAAACCTGACTGAAATTTTTGTCCTCGTTCTCAATGTAATTAGAGATGAAATAATTCTGATTATTTTGAAGTCATTTTAAAATTGTTTTATCTTAGAAAATAATCTAAATTTGACATGGAATAAACTATCTTATAAAAGAGATCTTAAAAAATTGAAAAAAATTGAACTATTTTGAATTTGGCAGAAATAAAACGCGCTTTAATCTTTGCGGCAATCAACTGAAACCTTAAAGATATGATCTATAACTGTAATAGATTACTATCTGGAACTAAGGTGTTATTTCGAATCGTTAGCATAAGAAACAAATGCATTGTTCTATTATTTTATTTTTCAAACGTATTTGAAATGCCAAAGTCAGTATTTCTAAATATTCTAGCTGCATAGCAATTAAAATACACTTATAAATAAATTATCTAGTTAATCGTACTTACGTGATCTTCATAATAAAATAGTTGAAATGCAATAGAAGTACGAAACAGTACAGATATCATTTGATAAACTAATTCTACATTGTCTTTAAATTAAATAGGTTCTAATTAGAAAAAATGCAGTTATACAATACTACAGAAATAGAGTTGGTTGCGTTATAATAAAATTCACTTTATACGCAAATTATACTCTCCTGATAATAAAACTCAGAATACGTTCTTATTTTGGTGTCTTAATCATAGTCATAATTTTAATAGTTATTTGTGTACCTAGAATAGAAAATGGTCTACTGCCACTCGTATATAGAGATTCTTGATCAGGGTATAGTCGAAAGCAACAATCATGCAAAAATGGCAAGGACATTTTCGGCTCGAGGTGCACATTCATCGTCTGTGCACAAATATATTCGCTTGTAAAATTGAGTTCTTATACACGGGGCTTATGGCGATCATCACTCAGAATCGCACATATTTGGTTTGTGTACCTCTAAAATTTTGCAGTTTCACTTGAAAAACTAGTATGATGTTCTAGAACTATTCATGTATATTGTATCAGAAGGAGAAAGTTTTTTATCGTTTAGTAATAGATATATAGCCATGCAAAGTCTTGTTTTTAAAGAAAAATTAAGAATCCCAATTTATAATGGCAACACAACACGGTGGTATGGTATTTTAAAATTCACTAGACCAACAACCTGTTAACAATTCATGATATTCAAATCATAATAGGTATAAAACACTTATTTTATTCAATTTTTATATTTTTTTGAACGTCAGTTTCGCCACTCTACAACCGATGGCGCCACAGTCACACTAGTACTACCTTAAATGAAATAGAATACTTTTTGTCATGGTCATATAAATAGTTATTTACAATATAAGTATTGTATCATATTACAATACGAGATGAGAGTTTGGTAATCCATCAAGTATTGTACTAGTTATTTTTATAACAAGTACCGAAACAGGCTTCTTACGTGCACGTACAGAGATTAACACACGAGACTTGCTGAGGGCGAAAATCACTAAAATATTATCAGGATTTACAAAATTTTAATGACGTTACACGAGAACGATGTTTTACGACGTTGCTATGATATATTTGTTGATTGCTCCATTGTTCTACGTTATTTAAAAATATTTCACTTATTTCAAGATGATTTATTCAAAATCATCTAGAATCGTAGTACCAGTCATTATAAAAGGTGCCTATAATGAATGTCATAACTACATGTAATGTTCCATTTTAGATAAATCTCATGAAAATGTCAACGTATTTCGTTTGTTCTTTCTTTCATATTGCTGACGTAACGGATATCAAATTGGTTCCGAGTATATCAATTGCAAACTATACCTATGATGTATTGATATAAAAAATTATGCTCACTTCTTATTGCAATCTCAGTTACAAATTCCTAAGAAATCACACCCTCAAATCAAAGATAAAAATAAAACTCGCACCCATAATCATCGAACAATAATTCAAACGTCGATCGATTAGAAATCTCCAAAGAGATAATTTAAATATCAAAGAGTGCTTAGATTGAGGTGTCCACATGAGCTATGGCGATCAACAGTCGACCATCGTTGCCCTGTTATTAAAGTTAGCTATGAAATATGTTGCAGCGAGGGGCTGGCGGGCACGTACGACCCTGAATGACTCTCGAGATTTTTTATCTTTCTACTTTCTTCCTCCTGGTGAGAGAATGTTCTTGTCTTTTTCTAGAGAGACAGAGAATGATGGTGAAGCTTTGAATTAAAGTGGGCTAGAAGTAGTAATAATGCTGCAATTTGTTTGTTAAATTTAGACCAAGGAATGAACTAAATGTTTTATTTTAATTCGAAAGAGACTTATATATTTGTTACTCTGCTCATCAGGAACTTAAACTAATTACTGTACAAGGGTATTACAGCTTATAGTGGAATCCGAACCACTCAGACACATTCGTGTCTTTTGGATATAAGCTGAAGTCAACGAGATTGAAGGAACAACCTCATGCTTGTTAATTAATTAACGTAATTAACAATATAATATACTAATTATAGATTGGGCTAGCTCAGTGGTATGAAGACGGCCTGTGGGTCCAGAGAACGCTGGTTCGATTCCCACAGGCGACAAACAATTTTCATAATTTCTTAAACTACCCCTGTGGCTCCTCCACCACTAACATGTTTGGGGGCCGTGATTTGACGACTGGTAACCGCACTTCACGCGCAAAATATATCACTTACCGAGATCTGCTTCGGCAGAGTGCCACACCCAATAATGGGTAGAAGGCGTGATGACTTATTTATTTGTTACTCTGCTCATCAGGAACTTAAACTAATTTCTGTACAAGGGTACTACAGCTTATAGTGGAATCCGAACCACTCAGACACATTCGCGTCTTTTGGATATAAGCTGAAGTCAGTGAGATTGAAGGAACAACCTCATGCTTGTTAATTAATTCACGTAATTAACAATATAATATGCTGATTATAGAATGGGCTAGCTCAGTGGTATGAAGTCGACCTGTGGATCCTGAGAACTCTGGTTCGATTCCCACAGGCGACAAACAATTTTCATAATTTCTTAAACTACCCCTGTGGCTCCTCCACCCCTAACATCTTAGGGGGCCGTGATTTGACGACTGGAAACCGCACTTTACGCGCAAAATATATCACTTACCGAGATCTGCTTCGGCAGAGTGCCACACCCAGTAATGGGTAGAAGGCGTGATGATATATTTATTTATTTTATTTATTATAGAATAAAAATATTTTTTATTCTGAAATGGCAAATCCCTACTTTCTGATAAATTTTAGTATGGAAAATAGGTTTTTACAAAAACAGTCAAGTAAAGTACGTATCCAAGGCTACAACAAAGATAACAGTCTGGTAAAGATTTTACCTGACTTATTTTTATTGCAGCTTTGGATACGTAGTCTGCTGTCAATACAATTCATATAAAAAAAATAAACATTTTGAATTATTTTTAATTAAATATTGATTAAATTAAACGGTTTCAGAAAAAATAGTATACATAATACGTCAGGACAGTGTTTTTATTTGACGAAGCGGTTGTTTGAAATAAGAGGCCGTAGGCCGAGTATTTTAATCCTGACTTAGAACCAGTTTTTCAATCACCGATTAATGTTAATCATGATTAAATAATAATGGAAACTATGGTTGCCATTATTATTTAATTATGATTAACATTAATCGAAAGTAAATCGGCGATTGAAAAACTAGCTCTTATTGTGTAATATACTATTTATTTTAATTCGCAAAAATAAATAACCTTTATTTGAAGTGTACATGTTTAGTACCAATGATATGAGAACAAATTTAATTATTTATTAATTACGTTAATAATGAAATTAAATTATAATCAGTATGTACAAATCATAATTATAATTAAATTATTGATATAATTAATTAATAATTAAATTATTTTTATGGCATAGATGGTTTAGCGGAATCGTGTCGAACTGTGGATTTGAGAACCCGGATTTGATTGCCATAGCCGACAATTTTCATAATTTCAAAAGCTACCCCTGTGGCTCTCCCACCGCTAAATTCTTTCGCGACCGTGATTTAACGGCTGGTAACCGTACTTCACGAGCATAAATATGACTTAGCAAGATCTGCTACAGCAGAGTGCTACACCCAGTAATGGGTAAAAGGCATAATGATATACTATATTAATTTGCTATGAAACCAGTGGTATTAAAAATGTATACTTCAAATAAAACGCACTTATTTTTGCAAATGTCAATCAATATATTTCTCATCAAGATCTGTTACGGTAGCGTGCCACACGTAGTAATGGGTAAAAGGTGTGATGATATATAATATATACTATACTATATTAAATTTACTACAAAACCAATAGTACTAAAAATGTACAATAAACTACAATAATTTTTGCGAATTTCAATAAATATAGCACTTACCAAAATCTGCTACGGCAGAATGCCACTCCCAGTAATGGGTTAAAAGTGTGAAGATATATACTATATACTATACTATATTTAATTTGCTATCAAACCAGTGGCATTAAAAATGTACCCTTCAAATAAAGGGCATTTATTTTTATGAATTTCAATAAATATACCATTTACCAAGATCTGCTACAGCACTCAGTAATAGGTAAAAGGTGTGATGATATATACTATAATAAATATGATATCAAACCAGTGATACTAAAAATGTACACTTCAAATAAAAGGCACTTATCTGTATTTGCGTTTAGCCTGAATAAATATTGACGTTAGTGCAAAAGTATGACGAAATCAAACAGTCGAAATATTTTAAATATAACTAAAAGTAAATATAAATGTTTGTCTCTGTTCTAAACAATAGCAAAACTATTTTATATGTTGTTATTTAATGTAACTTCATTTTTATTTGAAATTCTATATAGGTGTTTGCCATTTACTCGTCATGATGATATATGATGCATTTAAGATTTAAAATCCCGCCCAAATTTTTAGAAATTATAGTGCTGGTGTAATTTATGTGGTACCTTCAAAAGTTTTATTGCATTGAAACAGTGACATTTGAATTAAATTTACTGTTAGTCAAACATAACGCAATAATGCTAACGGGGAAAAAAGAATAGTGTTTTTTATAATATGAAACATGATGTTTAATTGTTTAACATAACAGTTACATTAATGTTTATTTTTATCATTTGCTTCATTCTTTTTTTGCTATGGTAATAATATTTAAATCAATTATTTAAAACACGTTTTAGTGCAGGTACTTCAAGATATAAATTATTTAATATACACGTTATTGTGAAATTACAAAGCTCATATTAAAAGTGGAACGATGTTTCACATGAATAATGTTTTACTGTTTTTTATTTCGCATCTGTTTATAATTATTTCATGTGCAATTACATAAAATGTAGGTAAGTCTCAACAGCATTAAACTAATATAAATTTAATTGCATTTGTAGTTTGCAACAAATTGTTCGCAATAATTTTAATATCTGAATCACTTCGACTTTCACAAATTATATTAGTTACAAAAAGCTTTAAATAAAAGTTATTGCACAACTAAATTTATTTTATTTGAACATATATAAAGGAATTTAGAAAGGTTTAAAAATGTAAATGGTCTCAAACATCAAAAGTTACGAATTACATTTTAGCAAAGATGAAATGAAATAAATCATGAGCTTGATTCTCAAAAAAGTTTTAGTTACTCTAGAATATTAAATTAGCTAATCTTATTCTAATGGCTCAGTGGTATCGGCTCAGTGATATTTTTCTTCTGTAATTTGTATGTTATATGGGATATACTGCTCGGTGGTATCGAGTCGGCCTGTGGATTTGAGAACCCAGGTTCTATTCTAGTTATGGATGGAAGGATTGATGATATTTATTTATTTTATTTTATTCTAGTTCGAATTTAAAAAGTTAATTCAAACCGCTTTTCGAAAACCAAATAGTAACAAGATTATATTACAGTTTACTTCAACGTTTTTGAAAATATGGTTTAGAAATTCAATGGCGTTGAGCGCATCTTTATATCTTGTATAGTTTTTGAGATATAGCCTCGGGAAATTACAAAATCTGATTAAGTAAACTTTGAGAAAAACTTCTCCGGAGGTTATATCTTAAAAACTAAATATGATATTAAGATGCGCTCCACGGCATTGAATTCCCCCTGTCCGAATTGACTTGTAAACAATACTTTAGCTAATTTTAAGCGATTACATTTTTTGATAATTTCTGAAGGGGTATCCCTTGGGTTTTTTCGATTTTAGGCCAATTTCAGACTGTTTGCTCCAAAATCTTTTCTCGTAGGTACGAATATTATATTGAAAATTTACATACATATGCATTTTAACCCACTGAATCTAATGGTAACGTCCCCAAGTACATATGTCTTCTAGTTTTTGAGATATTGTTAAAAAAAAGGTTTAATGAGAACATTGTAGTGATTTTTTTTTTTAATTTAAAAATTGCTGAAAATTTATTAGAAGCCAATTAAAATACAAAGAAATCAATACCGTTGAGCGCATCTTCATATATCGATTAGTTTTCGAGATATAGCGTCGGGAAAGTACAAAATCTGAAGAGGTAAAATTTGAAACAATTTTTACTTTTCCGAAGGCTATATCTAAAAAACTAAACATAATATGAAGATACCCTTAACGGTATTAAATTCCTTGTGTCCAAATTGAGTTATAAACAAGTTTTAGCCAATTTTCAGCGATTTTTTTAAAAAAATATTTCTTATAGATTTTTTCGATTTTAGGCCAATTTCAGACTGTTTGCTCTAAAATTCTTACCAATATTGTACCGAAAATTTACATACGTATATGTATTTTGACTCAATGAATCCAATAGCAAAGTCCATAAGTGCATATATCATCCAGGATGTAAAACATTTATTTATTTTATTTATATTGGGGTAGTGGCACAGTGGTATCGTGTCGGCCTGTGGATCGTAAGAACCCTGGTTCGATCTCCATAGACGACAAACATTTTCACCAATTAAAAAAATTACCCCTGTGGCTCCCCCACCACTAACATCTTTGGGGGTCGTGATTTGACGACTGGGAACCGCACTTCACGCGCATAAATATATCACTTACCGAAATCTGCTTCGGCAGAGTCCCATACCCAGTAATGGGTAAAATGCGTGATGATATATTTATTTCATTTGATTTTTGATAAAAGTGCGAGACATGAGATTTCGAGCGAGTTTCTCATTCTCGTAGTCTTTATATCTATCTTCTCTCAAATTTCTAATCTAATATCGTTCTCGTTCTCGTCTTTCATTTTTGTTGCAAAACGAGACGAGATGCAAAAGTAATCTCGCCTCGTCGTACGTCACTAAACATAACCGATTCAGGCTTCATAATATGTAAAAACCGGCAATAGATAAAATATACAAAAATATATATAATAAAATATCAATAAGTAATTGTCAATACAAAATGGTCACAAACATATTAATTGGCACAGTTACTTAATTCTAATTAAACTGATCTGTTCACCGGTAATTAGCCAATACATTTTAAAATCAGTGCACATTATGAATGGGTCTCTTGATACTAATAAGAGGCTGGATTCTGCATCTGACACAAATCGCAGATATTTTACGCATTTTATGCGCGATATTCAGCGTAAGCAGCGCGTAAACTGCAATGTTGATAGCCGGCCATCAGATCGAGGAATAATTATATTTTAATTGAACGAGAAGTGTGATTTTTAAATGCTACCGATTGCTGGGAAAGGTTCTGTAATTTGTTCATTTCATTTTATGTTCAATGGTTGAACCAGTGGCGTTACTTTATCATTTTTATAAGGATACTTTTAAAATTTATTTAAAGAAAATTATAATATCAACAAATAAATAGTTAGAGACAATAATTATTTTTCTATTTTGGTGTTCTTATAGCTGTATAAACGCACTGTAAACACGTTGCTAAGGAGATCTATAAGCGCACAGTTTTTGGCGCTTTTTATTTTGTTGGATTGGTATGAATGCTATTAAATCTGACAGAAGAATGACATATAACCTCAAAATTGTAAATTGTTGGTGTCGAAATATTGCTAAAAGAATATGCTATAATCATAAAAAATTCATAACATTCAAAGAAAAAAACATTGATTAATTGTCAACAAATTTAAATAAATATAATATAAATATATCATCACGCCTTCTACCTATTACTGGGTATCGCACTCTGCCGAAGCAGATCTCGGTAAGTGATATATTTTGCGCGTGAAGTGCGGTTACCAGTCGTCAAATCACGGCCTCCAAAGATGTTAGTGGTGGAGGAGTCACAGGGGTAGCTTTTTGAAATTATGAAAATTGTTTGTCGCCTGTGGGAATCGAACCAGGGTTCTGTGGATCCACATGTCGACTTCATACCACTGAGCTAGCCACCCCAGCACGAATGAAGTTCAAAAATAAAATTACCTTCTTACAAACACTTACTAATTGCTTGCGAATTACCAAAAGCGATAAATATAGATTTTTGAGGAAAATTCATAATCCCACAGTTTATAAGGTTTATAAAGTTGGCAACACCGTTACCTACTAATATTAAATTAACCCATTTTTATAAAAACTTGTCTAATTCCCAGAAGTTTCTTTTATATTGAAATAAATACATTTTTAAAAGGAGAATAAATTATGTTTTATTATTATTAAATTTGACATTAATTTGTTATTAATCTGAGCCTTGTGCAAAAAACAGCCTAAAGAAGGAAGCGAACAATTTGACTAGCTTTATATTTGAGCTTGTTTTCAACTTTCCGAAGAAACAGAATAATTTTTTACAAAGTTTTGACACATGACGTAATGAATCTACTAAATGGAGCATTACTAACACTTTTATAAAGAAAGAAAAAAAGATGTAAAATGTGATACCCTACTTTAACTTCTTAACTTTAATATTTTACAAAAATACCACATACATAAGTAAGATAAATTGTCAACTATAAAATAACTGGCTGAAATCAATAATTCTGAAATGTAATCTTCGCTTCTATTAATGTTGGGATTCTGTAAAGAACGATAAATAAAAATAAAACTCTGATATCTACTGGATGATTTACATAACATGGGTGGAATCGTCGAATGTTTTTCTGAGATTTGAAATTTATACTCGTCCCACTCGACTATATACCATCTAAAAAAACATTGTGGAGATGAAGTAATCGAAGATAGATATTTATTTACAATACGATATATGGGATGGCTAGCACAGTGGTATGAAGTCGGCCTGTGGATCCTGAGGTCCTTGGTTCGATTCCCACAGGCGACAAATTTTCATAAGTTGAAAAAGCTATTCCTGTGGCTCCTCCACCACTAACATGTTTGGGGGCCGTGATTTGACGACTGGTAACCGCACTTCACGCGCAAAATATATCACTTACCGAGATCTGCTTTAGCAGAGTGCCACACCCAGTAATGGGTAGAAGGCGTGATGATATATATTTTATATATATTTGCGTTTTGAGGATTTATAGAAACCGCATTTTATTTTTCTTGTTATTGTTATACTTGGAATCAGCAGAAAAAAAATTATTATTTTTCACCTTCGATCAAGTAAGTGAAATTTACTCTTCGTTTCAAATGAAGTAAATTGAACTTACTGCCCTAAGGAAGTAATGCTCGTTTGAATCTTTACAAACTACTAACTTGTAAAATTTTTACAGGCCAGCTTGCAATTTTACAAGTTAGTCAACGGTGAGCGTTGCCACAGTCACACTTATGAGATAGAATTTAAAACAATTTTTGACACAATAGTTGCAATTGACAGGATTTAATTATAATGTTTAATTTAGTTTACAAATGAGTAACAAATAAAATATTGGGCAATACACGCATGGTAGCTGTTTTTACAGATTCGAGCAGATGACAGGCTCGCCTAATCAGCTCGCCAATTAATTCCTCCTTTGAGCAGTAAAAACTGTACTTAATATAAAGGTCTTAAATTTTTGCGACCTTAAAACATCACTTACCACTCTTGGTACATTAATAACTATTATGCAACTAGTGTTAAAAGAGTCACTTTATTGTACTAGTTGAGAAGCACGAGCACGACAGTGAGTTTATCGTTTCTGTATTCGAATTCAAAGATCTCGAGTTCGGATCCCACTCAAACTATCACACTACAGCTCGGTGAATCCTGGCCATGTACTATAATAAGGATTAAGTTCCTGTTGTACAGAGTAGCATAAATAAATATAGGAGTAGGTACCGTGTCGGCCTGTGGATCCTGAGAACCCTGGTTCGATTCCCACTGTCGACAAACATTTTCACCACATTAATAGTATTCCTGTGGCTCCCCCTCCACTAACATCTTAGGGTGATTTGACGGCTGGTAACCGCACTTCACGCGCAAAAATATATCACTTACCGAGATCTGCTTCGGCAGAGTGCCACACTCAGTAATGGGTAGAAGGCGTGATGATATATTTATTTATTTTTATAAATAAATAAATAAATAAATTTATGGCCGATTAGCTACGATAAAGTGACACCTAAATGACAAATATTGTATCAATAAATAACAGTTAATAAATATAGCCTTCTACTAATCTGACAGATAGTGTCACTCTATCTCAACTAAGTTAATTGACTTTTATTTACGCGGAAATTTCAAGAATCTACTCCTCATAAATCTAGACTTTATAAATCACAATAGTATGTTTACTTTAGTTAAAAATAATAAAAGTCTATTTTAAAAATAAATTTCTCACAATACACACATTGTAAACAGTCCACCAAAAAAAAGTTTTCAATTCCAACTTTTACTGTCACCTACTAGACATCCCAGCAATAACAAATAAAATAAAACTTTTAGCAATAAACCGTAAAAACATCTTCATTATACGAGCATTTACAAACCGAAACATATAAAAATCCCACACGCGCATTAACCTTACATTTTTACGAGCAAAGAGTCGTTTTCACAAATTACATCTTTCAGATTTGCATTAAAAATGAATGGGTAACAACACCTCCGACTTGAAATTGCAACAGAGTGCTAAGGAAGCTAATGGCATGTCACTTGTCCTGGTTCGTTGACAAACTTGACAACCACGCGTTTCTAATAAACTTCGTAAGCATTCATAAAGTGTTACATTACACATGAATATGACAGGACCGCATTTAGGGGGACGGAAGAGTTCTAGAATAAATATATCATCACGCCTTTTATTTATTACTGAGTGTGGCACTCTGCCGTAGCAGATCTTCTTCTTCTTTAATGGCGCTACAGCCCGAATCGGGCCTGGGCCTACCGGGCACACCGAGCCGCAGTTTTTACGCTGCCGTACTGCCGGTTTTCTGAGTCGATGTTACTTTTTAAGGCATATGTATAAGTGACTAGCTTATAGCGCCCGAGTATGATTAATACAAGTAACTGTATTTTTATTTTAACGACAAATCATACTTTGTCGACAGGCGGATTCGAACTGACGAACCTTGGTTCGGGTGACGTCACAGTATTTTAAGAGATATGCATTAACACGCTCAGCCACCGCTCCTGCCGAATTAGATCTAGGTAAGTGATATATTTATGCAAGTAATCAGTTGTCAAATCACTGCCTCCAAAGATGTTAATAAAGGGAGAGCCACATGGGTAGTTTTAATCGAATCCGGGTTCTCAAATCCATAGGCCGACTCGATACTAGTGAGTCACCTATCCCATAATATAAATAAATATATCATCACGCCTTCTACCCATTACTAGGTGTGGCACTCTGCTGAAGCAGATCTCGGTAAGTGATATATTTTGCGCGTGAAGTGCGGTTACTAGCCGTCAAATCACGGCCCCCAAAGCTGTTAGTGGTAGGGGAGCCACAGAGGTAATTTTAAAATGGTGAAAATTGTTTGTCACCTGTGGGAATCGAACCAGGGTTCTCAGGATCCACAGGCCGACTTGATACCGCTGAGCTAGCTACCCCATACCTAAAATAATACGTAATACTAATACGTAGTAGTTCGGATTCCATTATACGATGCAAGTGTAGTAATAGTATATTACGTACCATGAACTGTAAATGACAGTTTTTAGGTCAAGAATGTAATTTTAAACAATCGCGATCTATAAAATCACTTACAGATCGAGGTTAGTAATACCTGCACAAATAGAAGGAAAAGAAAAATAGATTTCTAAATTAACAGTTGTCAAATTGTTGTTTAAATAAACAGGATCTTGATCCATAATATTAACTTATTGTGCACGGTAGATGAAAAGTAAATATTATAGTCCTGATGTAACCATGGAAACCAACTGTGCAATGAAAGTTCCATTTACTGTGTTTACATTTTGTCATTAATGGGTAACTTACAGTACAGGTATTGTAAAATAGTATATTACGTACCAAGAACTGTAAATGACAGTTTTTAGGTCAAGAATGTAGTCGACCCTTCGGACCTCGATTTCCTAAACATTCGCGGTGTAAAAAAATCACTTACAGGTCGAGGTTAGTAAATTAAATAACTGAATTACTGCACTGTCTGTCTGTCTTCCTACTTTGCAGAATTGCAAGTACCTATCTACTAAATTTGATCCAAAATTCTTCAGTAAATTAAGTTAAACTAAACTTTCCCCATAAATCAATCTACCTAATCTCCATATAAGATCTTAGTGTCCCATTTTCCAATTTTCCATCTGCGCGCCCCTTAATAAGTCTCTGCGTAGTGGTAGCACGACTGACTTATAAATAGCGGCAAGCGAGTTATTTTCATGCTCCAGGTGACTGATAGGAGCTGCCGCCACCCCCGCCTTCGCCACCCCCATCAACAGTGAGCCGAATATACCGGCGTACGAACGAATGAAGTTGCTGTTGATTTCGACGTGCGCTACATCACAATACTACCAACTCAATTTGCTGAAGATTCGATAGAAAGTGTGAAAAAATTGAGAAGAGTTTCGTGACGGAGTCATGGAATTCAGAAGGAATTTTGTTAACGTGAGAGATATTTTTGGAGGAAGTACCTAAATTATATTTTCTTTTTTCTTATTGAGATGTGTTTCACTTCAGGCTGATCCTATTACTAAATAATTACATTACTGGAACTCTATCATTTATAGTGGACGCCAGACCATTTGGACGCATTTGTATTTATGAATATATATATATATAGGCCATTCTCTGGGAAACGGATACCCCATTTTCTCCAAAATTTGAAGCATCAAAAATAGTTTTGAAAGGCATGAAGAAATCGAGAAATTTGTCTAGTTTTCAAATATGAGTGGCGAAATTTTTATGATTTTGGGGTGTTTTGGCCATTTTTTTGGCCAGAGATTTAGAAAACATAATTGTAAAGTTGAAAAAAATGCTTGGGTTTGTTATTTTTTTCATTTTGACGACGGCATCTCATTTCCTGTCAAAAAAACTCAAATATATTGTTTATTGTAAAATTTTCAGAAAAGTTACCCTTCTTTAGCAAAAGTGGATCGAAAAAATAATTAATATTTGACATCTATCAATGTATTACTCTAAAACAAGTCATACTACGAAAAAAATTTATTAAACAAAAAATTATTAAGGTTCTTCAAAGAATACGTGTGATTTTTTTCCGAATTTTTTGATACATTTTTTAAATTTTTATTTTTTTTTTAAATTATCTCTGGATTTATTATGAATAAAAATATGAACATTTATGCAGAAAATAATGAGAAATACCATGATGCATTTCATAGATCCGTATCTAGGCTAGTTTTTGACATATAGGGCAGTTAGCGGAAAATGGTCATAAGGAGATGAATTTTGAGCAAAATTTTATTTTTCCGGAAGCTATATCTCAAAAACTAAAAAAGATATCGAACTGCGCTCAACGGCATTGAATTTCTCGTGTTCGAATTGACTTATAAACATATTTTCAGCGATTTTGATTTTTTGAAAATTTCTTAAGGGGTACCCCTTAAGAATTTTTCGATTTTAAGCCATTTTCAGACTTATTGCTCTACAAATCTTTCTCATACAAATATTATACTAAAAATTTACATACATACGTATTTCGACGCGTAGAATCCAATGGTAAAATCCCTGAGTTAGTATCTCTTCTAGTTTCAATTATATTGGCCTTAGAAATTTATATAAATTGAAACTTTTTGACAAAATATCAAAAATTAAAAAATTGCTGAAAATATGTGTACAAGTAAATTCGAACACGAGGAATCCAATGCTGTTGAGCGCATCTTCATATCTTGCTTAATTTTTGAGATATAACCTCTAGAAGAGTTGATTTTTCCAAATTTTACGCCATTCCACATTTAACACAATATTAGTATATTACATAATAAATCAGGAAAGTAAAAACACTTTCCTGACGTATTATGTGTACTATTTTTTCTGAAACCGTTTAATTTAATTAATAATTAATCAAAAATAATTCAATATGTTTAATTTTTTTATATGAATTTTATTGATAGCAGACTACGTATCCAAGGATACAATAAAAAAGTCAGGTAAAATACAAAACAGTCAGGTAAAGTCTTTACCAAACTGTTTTGTACTTTACTTGACTGTTTTAGTAATTTACTTTCCATACTAAAATTGGTCAGGAAAGCAGGCACTTTCTTGCCGATTTCAGAAAAAGTATTTTTCATTGGCTCAGAGAATTAAAATACTCGACCTGCGGTCTTGTATTTCAAACAACCGTTTGGGCAAGTAAAACATCACTTTCCAGTCTTATCATGTAACATACTATGTTGCTGTGGGTAGCGTTACAACATTCGAATCTGAAGATCCCGAGTTCGAGACCCATTCAAGCCAAAAAATATATGAACTACCACACTGAGGCTCCGTAAATAGTAGTAATAAAATAAATAAAATTTCATACAAGTTATCCAATATATAGGTATAATAAATAGAACAAAAATTGCATGTAAACAGTAAAGTTATCAAAAATGTAAATTATTTTAAAAGCATTTTTAATTTAACTCATGTGGCAGCAATAAATTTCACTTTGTCAGTGACAGTAAATTGGTTCAATCCTGTTTTGCATTTTAACATTTGAAATTAAATATAAACTTTGTAGATAAAACACCATAAAAATTCATGACGTATGATATGATGCAACTTCACTGATTCATCGAAACACGGATAGTTAGCATGTTTTCAAATAAATGTGACTATAAAAAATACTGTTATTTTTGTAAGCTTTTGTTTCTAAGGGACAATAAAATAAATGAAAAAATTGAATAAATAGAGAGCAAAACAAAAAATTCTCAGCCACTCTAGAGTGAAGTAGTTTCACCTCAATTTTCAATTTCGTGTCTTGGTTTCAGTAGACCGTATAAAGAAGGATAAGCGCTGTTAGAAGAAAAATGTGAAAAAATATTTCAATTGAGCTGAAACGTGATTTTCTTTCAGGATTTTCCGTTTGTTATAAGAATAAGAGCGTGAAAAATGATTTTAGATTTAAAAGAAGAATTTACTAAATTACAGAATAAGAACCATTAGATTGTCTTAAGAGCTGCTGACTGCCATTGCTTTTAAAGACGAAAAGTTCAAGAGAAATTTTACTGAACGATTTCATAAAAAGTTTACAGGAATCAAGTGTAAAATGATGTAATTTATACATTTTCCTTATTGATAATAAAAGATTTCTTTCATTTTATAAAGTATGGATTAAGGTCGCGTTAAAATGTGTTAGTATTCGTAACATCCGCAGACCGCTCTCCGTAGGCGCCACTTGTACTTTAGGCGAGCACTGTGAGCGCAAAATCTAATGCCAATAGTTACTTCTACTACCAGCAAACTCTTCCTCCTCTCCTCGCACCGCGAGTGTTCGTAGCAATAGATTTTAATTTTATTCTGTAGTATGTATTATTTACATTTGGGAGACGAGACGATAAACTCGAAGATTTATGATGTTACGTTTTTCTATCATCATGTCCTGAAATATATAGGTAAACTAACACGAAATACATATGCTTCATTCTTTTATAAACAAACTTATTTCAATATTGTTTTATTGAAGATGCAGTGTATTTAGGTGAGATAAAAATTATAAAACATAGTTCACAAAAAAAAATAAAAATTCTAAGCCAAATGTCCACCAATATCGCCGTATTACCCAACCTTAAAAATAAATAAGAAAATCACAAGTACCCAGCCCTATGACACACGCCTTTATCCAAACACTCGTACATTTCACTCAGGCATAAACCGATTTGTGTCATAAATGGACACAATTTATTACCCAAAAAAAAAAAACGTTCCCTCTAGTATCGCTTGAAAATACAAACAATTTGTTTACAATTTTAAGGGAAGCTTGAAATATCACCACATACAAATTATTCTGATACAGTTCGTTGAATAGTGCATACAAGAAAATAAATTTAAGTTCAATTTGTTACTCTCTTTTAATCAATTCATTTCCAAATTGAAATTTTTAGTATAAAATGTCACCAAAGCGAATTCGTCCAAGTAAAATTAGAAAAAGAAATCGAAAAGCTAGAGTTGCAAAAATTAGGCATCAAAAGAAAAATATTCCTAAAAAAGAAATATCTCCTGAACCATCTACGTCTGCAAAGTTTTTTTAATGTTCATAAAATATTTTCGGCATTTACATTTATTTAATTAAAGAAAGCCAAATAAAAAAATACGAAATACACATTTCAGTATAGTTTCAAATTTTTACATTTTTAGAAAAGATCTTGATTTTTTTTACAAAACCAAAAACTACATCTTATACTTCATAAAATGTGTTTACTGTCTTTATGATTCTATAGAGGAAATGGAAGTAGCAGTGGAAAATTAAATAGTGAGAAATAAATCATTTTATTTAGAGAAGAAAAATAATAAAATTCAGTTGAAAACTAATCATTCATATTTTTATCAGGTACGTTCTGAAACTCGTAGTATATGAGTAATTTATCTAATAAATACTACCATTTCAGATTCAAGGTCAAATGCACATAACAAATAAAAAAAGAGATATTTAATTGTATATTTGAATAATAATGGCAAAATTATTTGTGGAAGAAATAATATTTGACGAAGAATTATGGAAGACTAAAATGGAACCGAAGCTTATTTTATTTTATAAAGAATGTGTTCTCGTTGAACTATTTTTGGGTAGAATTAAAAAAAAACAAAAATGTAAAGATCTGCTGTACATCTAAATCTACGTAAAAATGTTTGTTTTCTTTTAATTTATTTTTATACGATTTTAAACAGTGAGAATTGATGAAACTTGTATTTTAATCTTCTATTGTTTACGCACTCAAAGAGCGTATATGAAATTTACACTTGTTAAATAGTTTTCATGTCCTTAGAATTTTATCTACTCATGTACTCATAAAAGAATCCCATTCATTCCTAATAGAGAAAACATCGCGGCACAGCGAGACAGTAGCGGACATAAGTTTGAGTGTAGTACGATTAACGCGCCGCTAGAGCGGAATTACGCTGAACTAATTTTATATTACGCTTATGGACAATTCTTTTGTCCTACAAAACTGAAAAACGAAACATTTGTTTTGCAAAAGTAAGATATATTTGAATTCATTTAATCTTGCTTATTGTCATGAAATTAAAATGGAAGTAAATAATCATTTTAAATTAAAATAAAATTCATTATTCCAAAATAATTTAAATTATACATTAATTTATTTTATATTCATGACAATCTATATTAAAAATAGTTAACGTATACAAAAAATAAATGAAATCGGTTCAGTAGTTTTTGAGATTTGTAGGACAAAACATTTAGTAGCATTTTTCACGCGACCTTAAGGTAAGTTCATTTGAGCAAATGTTCGCAAATGCTTTATTCCAGAGATATTCCTAGTTTTCTAATTGGAGCAGCATAAATGTTAGAACGATATACCAAATATTATCTTATAAAGGTGTGGCATAATAATTAAATTAGATTAAAAATTAATGGTTATTAGCTAATTTCAGCACAAAATTTAATCTATTTGTAACAATTAACTAAATGTCTTGTTTTTACATAATATGTAGATATTTTAACAAATATAAAAAAAAATAGTTTATGAAGTTTTCTAATATTTTAATATTTTATCTTAAACAATAAATTTATTTGAATTCATTTATGCTTATTATTTTTTTCCATATTAAGTGAATTAGAAAAATAGGAATATCTCTGGAATAAAGCATTTATAGTCATTTTCTTAAATGAGCATGTTAACTTATTTTTAGGCGTTTAATCCATAGTTAAAGTTAAGTTAATAAAAACTACTTATTTTTGAAATTTACAAAAAAAAAATCGTTTTATTTGAAGAGTACATTTTTAGAACTACTGATTTGATGGCAAATTTAATTACTTCTTAAACTATATATATAAAAATGAATGTTTGTTTGTTTGTTTTTCCCGTATGCGTTCCTATATCATTCATCCGATTGCGATGCAACTTTGGAAAATTGTTGTGCGAACGCCCTCGAAGATTTTTGACTTAGCACAAGTTCAGCAGCCATCTTGAAACAAAATGGCCGCCAGTTATCCTAAAAAGTACTGCACTGATTCGATTCAAATTTGGTATAAGCCTAGACGAGAATCAATCTTAACATATAGGTATAATAGAGCTTCATTCTGCCATCTTGAAACAAAATGGCCGCTAGCTATCCTGTAAATTACTGCACTGATTCGATTCAAATTTGATAAAGGCATAGACGAGAACCAATCTTAACATATGGACATAATAAAGCTTAAGTCCGCCATCTTGAAACAAAATGGCCGACAGCTATCTTGAAAAGTACTGCACTGTTTCGATTCAAACTTGGTATAGGCATAGACGAGAACCAATCTTAACATATAGATATAATAAAGCTTCAGTCCTATGCTATCCGAATTCAGACGTTTGCAGTTTCCGGTACGACTCGCATTTGCAATGACCATCAACAAAGCACAGGGACAATCGCTACAAGTGTGTGAACTAAATTTGGAAAATCCATGCTTCTCACATGGACAGCTGTATATGGATGCTCACGCGTCGGAAAACCTTCTGATTTATTCGTGTACGTCCCAAAGAGAAAAACAAAAAATATTGTGTTGGATACACCAATAAACAGAATCAAACACAAACACTTTCTTTCTTTGGCGCGTGCCGAGTACTCGCATTTAATTGTAGACCACGTGAAGAAAATCGCGGGTAATAGCTAGTTAATTAAATAAAAATAATAAAAAAATATATATATCATCACGCCTTCTACCCATTACTGGGTGTGGCACTCTGCCGAAGCAGATCTCGGTAAGTGATATATTTTTGAGCGTGAAGTGCGGTTACCAGCCATCAAATCACGGCCCCCAAAGATGTTAGTGGTAGGGAAGCCACAGGAGTAGTTTAATGTGGGGAAAATGTTTGTCGCCATTGGGAATCGAACCAGGGTTCTCAGGATCCACAGGCCGACACGATAACCACTGTGCCACCTACTACACAAGTACAAAACCTTATGAAGTAAAATTTGGGAAAAACGAATTCCGTAGCCTATAACTTAAAAACTAAACTAGATATGAAAATGGGCTCAACGGTGAATTCCTCGTAACCGAATTGACTTGTAAGCAACTTTTTAGTAAATTTAAAGCGATTTAGTATATTTTTTTAATTTCTTAATTCCTTCATAACTCATTTAGTTCACGGCCCCCAAAGATGTTAGTGGTGGAGGAGCCACAGGGGTAGTTTTTGAAATTATGAAAATTGTTTGTCGCCTGTGGAAATCGAACCAGGGTACTCAGGATCCACAGGCCGACACGATAACCACTGAGCTAGCCACCCCATAATAAATAAAATAATTAAATAAAATTATAAATTACAAATAGTAACTTTTTATCTATGTATCTAATATGGCGTAATATAATTTTTATTCTAATACATTTTATTTCACTATTACTATAATTAATAAATAATTAACTTTGCTATCAAACAAGTGATTCTAAATTGTACACTTCAATTAAAGGGCATTTATTTTTGCAAATTTCCCAAAAAATCTTTTTGTTCTATAATCAGTATGTATGTATATCTAATTCAATAACCCATTAAAGTTTCCTGCATAGTTATAGAAATGCCCTATTACCTAAACTAAGATAAATCCTGACATCTATTCTTCTTCAACCAATCTTTTATATTTTACTAATACAACAACATATTCCTGACACGATTTTGCCTCGTGTACCAATATATTCTATAAATAATATATATATATATATATATAATTTTAATATAATGTCGTAAGAATACAGGGAGAACTCTCTAGACTCTACCCTATTTAAATAAGTTTGAAAGCACGTAAATTTAATATTGAATTTCGTCTGAGAGTTACGACGGTTAAAAGGGTGAAATTTATTAAAAATCAATAGAAGCAAATAGTTAACTTCAAAATTACAAGTTACATGACATTTCAAATTTCTCCTGCTAAATTTCACGAACTATTCAGACGAAAAGCAAAGTAATTAACTCAAAATACTTATTATAGAAATTAATATACACATAGCGCATCAAGGAAATGAGAACCCTGGTTCGATTCCCACTGGCAACAAACATTTTCACCACATTAATACTACTCTAATATCTTTAAGGGCCGTGATTTGACGACTGGTAACCACAACGCGCAAAATATATCACTTACCGACATCTGCTGCGGCAGAGTGCCACACCCAGTAATGGGTAGAAGGCGGGAATAATTAGATATTTTATTTTAAATTTAATCAAAATCGTTCGAGCCAATGTCGAGATTTTCAATACAAACAGCCAGACAGACAAGAAATAAATTGTAAAATAAGTAAATTAAACATTATAAATAAATATATCATCACGCCTTCTACCCATTACTGGGTGTGGCACTCTGCCGAAGCAGATCTCGATATGTCATATATTTATGCACGTGAAGTGCGGTTACCAGCAGTCAAATCAAGGTCCCCAAAGATGTTAGTGGAGAGAGAGCCACATGGGTAATTTTAAATTGGTGAAAATGTTTTGTCGGCTGTGGGGATCGAACCAGGGTTCTTAGGATCCACAAATCGACTTGATACCACTGAACTATTACATCATTAAAAAAATAAATAAATATATAAACATAAATACATCATCATGCCTTTTACCCATTACTGAGTGTGGCACTCTGCCGAAGCAGATCTCGGTAAATGATATATTTTTGCGCGTGAAGTGCGGTCACCAGCCGTCAAATCACGGCTCCCAAAGATGTTAGTGGAGGGGGAGCCACAGGAGTAGTATTAATGTGGTGAAAATGTTTGTCGGCAGTGGGAATCGAACCAGTGTTCTCAGAATCCATAGGCCTACACAATAACCACTGTGCCACCTACTCCATAATTAAACATATTGTATCATAATTGGAATATTCGCAAACTTAAACTTTTCAATTACCAATAATGTGATAGATACTCGTAGATGGCTCAGTGGTATTAAGTCAAACTGTGGATTTGTAAACTTCGGTTCGAATTTCACAACCGACAAACAATTTTCACCACATTAAAATTACCCCTGTGGCTCCCCTTCCACTTAAGTCTTTAGGGGCTG
This sequence comes from Pterostichus madidus, assembly GCA_911728475.2. Classification (NCBI taxonomy): domain Eukaryota; kingdom Metazoa; phylum Arthropoda; class Insecta; order Coleoptera; family Carabidae; genus Pterostichus; species Pterostichus madidus. The sequence goes on along the minus strand of OU452303.1, from coordinate 41,861,363 downwards.
TGATTTGAGGACTGGAAATATATCTATAACTTACCGAGATCTGCTTCGGCAGAGTGCCACATCCAGTAATGGGTAGAAGGCGTGATGATATATTTATTTTATTTTTTAATACAAACAAAATAAAAGTAATCATTTGTCGGCTGTGGGAATCGAACACGGGTTCTCATTTCCTTGATGCGCTGCGCTGCGCTACAAAGCAGCTATTTTTTCATAACAGCATGAATTAACAAAAAACAAAAACCTATTGAAATTCACGCGTGTCTAATGAATAGACGCAATAAATGGGATTAAAAAGGTGGCAGCTGAAATATTCAATTCATCGTATTTTGGCCGGGGTTAATGATCGTTGTTGTATAGAAAACGACCAAATTTGATGTTCAATTAATACAAACAATATCGCATCTGAATTTCGACGCTTTTCAATTGCTGGCAGATTATTGACCCTCGTCAAATCAGTGAATTTGCTTACTTATTAATACATTCATATTGAAATAAATTATCGCCAAAGATAAAAATCATTTTTGATATTAAATTTGATATTTTTGTTTACTAAATATTTTTTTTAATTAAATAACTTAAGTGAGAGATAAAATAATATAGCATGGGATGGCTAGCTCAGTGGTATGAAATCGGCCTGTGGATCCTGAGAACCCTGGTTCGATTCCCACAGGCAACAAACAATTTTCATAATTTCAAAAAGCTACCCCTGTGGCTCCCTCACCGTGATGATATATTTATTTTTTATTTAATTTATTAATATAATTCAAGATAGATCCTGGATCGTGTTCTACAGTAGCGGTATTCAAACTGTGGATCGCGACCCCCGGGAGAAAGACATTTGATGGAGGTGGCCAGATGCTATTTAGAAATTGTAAAAAAATATAAATAAATAAATAAATATATCATCACGCCTTCTACCCATTACTGAGTGTGGCACTCTGCCGAAGCAGATTTCGGTAAGTGAAATATTTATGCACGTGAAGTGCGGTTACCAGCCATTAAATCACGACCCCTAAAGATGTTAGTGGAGGGAGGCTATAAGGCTAATTGTATTTCTAAATAAAAACATCATTACGCTTTTTACCCATTACTAAATGTGGCATTCTGTCGTAGCAAATCTCGGATATATTTATGCGCGTGCAATACGGTTACCAGCCATCAAACCACGATCCCCAAAGATGTAGGAAGAATGGCAGCCATAGCCATAATTTTAATATAGTGAAAATTTTAATTCAATTTATTTACACATTTTGAGATAACCATTACAATGATAGCTATTGTAGAACAATTGATTAAAAAGTTGAAATGAAACAAACTTTTTTGAAAACAATAGCTCTCTGAAACAAAACAATGCAAAACAGTAATTTAATAAACTCCAACAAAAGTAATACAAGTAGCTTCAGCTGTTTTAAGAACATTACAAAATAGTTTAATTCAGAGAACCACATTTCATAAACTTTGTATCCGTTTCAGTGCAACTGTTAAGTCTAATTACACTTGTAGCCAGCAGTACAAGTTTCTTAAGCAGTATTACCGCTTCTAACAGTTGAATAATTATAAAATGTTACTAGCAACATAACTTCTGTACTGTAAACACATATTTCGTTGTAATTCAAGTAATGTCTGTCAAATTTATTCGGCATCACGTGACACTCAAACTAGCGGTAAGAAATAGAACTAATTTACCGGTTCTTAGCAGTGCCGATTTAACGGGGGGGGGAGGCTTTTGGGGTCTATAGCCCCCGGCGGTAGATACGTAAAGGACAATACACCGAGCACGTTCTTAAATAAAATTTATATTTTTCTATACATGCTCAAGTTATTTATGTATTAAGGGTGGAAACAGGCGTTTCTGGCCCACGGCATGATTATTTGTACGAGGCGCAAAGCGTAGAGGGCTAATAACATGCTCAGGGTCAGAAACGCTAATTTCATCCTTGGTACATACAACATTTTATGCACAACAAAATAGCATTTAGTTATACTGGATGTCCCATTTAATTTGACAACTTGAAATAACTCAAAAAATACGCGATGTACGAAAAATTGAGCCGAGACCAAATCTTAACAGTTTTGAAGGGGGAATCATTCTATACTAAAATCAGGACCTCCCCTGGCCCCAGTGGGTGGGGCGGTGGGCAACATTGAAATCTTAAATAGGAACCCCCATTTTTTATTTCAGATTCGGATTCTACGGACAAAAATACATAAGTTTTGTGTGAAACTTTTTTTCATAAAAAATGGGGGTTCCTATTAAAGATTTCAATGTTGCCCACCGCCCCATCCACTGGGGGCAGGGGGGGTCCTGATTTTAGCATAGAATGATTCCCCCTTCAAAACTGTTAAGATTTGGTCTCGGCTCACTTTTTTCGTACATCGCGTATTTTTTAGTTATTTCAAGTTGTCAAGTTAAATGGGACACTCTGTATATTCAAAAGATTAAAATATGTACGTACGAGTAGGTTATAGTCAAAATGACATTTTGTAAAATCAAGTATTCATAATAAACAAAAAAATTGTCATTTTATTTATGTATCCATAGGAATTGTTTAAGCCCGCTTTTTAGGGCTAAAACACATTCATTTCGGCCCGGTTGTGCATAAAATAAATAGTCACAAAAATTTGAAATGAAACAAATTATAAATTGATTTAATAGAAATATGTCGAAAAATTATTTAATAGGGCCAGTTTTTCAATGAGCGGTTTACTATTGATTAATGCTAATCATGATTAAATAATAATGAAAACCATAGTTTCCATTATTATTTAATCATGTTTAACATTAATTGGTGATTGAAAAACCGGCCCTTATTGTTAAATAAAGGTAAATTTTTAATTTTTGCTAGGTCAGGTTTTCTACATGTATACATGTATGATTGCACAGTAAAATAAAATACACTTATTATTATTAATTATTTAGTTTTTGGTTGGATGCAATTTAAAATTTTTCATTTTTTCATTTCATGCTTGCTAATTACTATTAAAAATTTCATTTCCAAATTAGAAGGAATTAATGTTGATGTAAGAGACAAATTCTCGGGAACAAAAATTTACTTATTTTATTGTAATTAGGCAGGAAATCTGTTATTTATTTTTTTAACATTTTTTTATTTTGTTATGTTTTTCTTTTTGTTGTATATTTTCATATTCGTCATGTTTTCATAAAATGTTATTAGAAAAATAAGGTTTATGATCCACTTGTTTTCATAATGAACTTTATACATCCTTTACAATTTAAAACAGTTTAAATAAATTAAATAAATATATATCACGCCTTCTACCCATTACTGGGTGTGGCACTCTGCCGAAACAGATCTCGGTAAATGATATATTTTGCGCGTGAAGTGTGGTTACCAGTCGTCAAATCACGGCCCCCAAAGATGTTAGTGGTGGAGGAGCCACAGGGGTAGCTTTGAAAATTAAAAAAAAAAAAAGTTTGATGTTGGAAAAACGATTTTTTCTTTGTCAAGAATGGCGGTTTTCAAAAGAAACCCCCAGGCGGCAAAATGTCTTAAGACGGCAATGGTTCTTAGATAGCTAAGTTAAATTTCCAAATATAGAATTTTACAATAAATTTCTTCGTTCGCTACCGCACACATTTTTTATACCTCCAATCATTTTCAAGGTTATTAAATATTAGTTTTAATCTATTATCGATTTTTTCAATATCATCGTTACAAGATTAATTGAAATAGATTTATCAATCATACCAAAAATGTTAGTCAATCATAAAAAATCGCAATCTTTATTAGTGATACTCGTATTGATACATTATTTTTTTCCGTTTCATCATCCACGGTATAAAACGATTAAACAAGTGATATCTAAAAAACTCTTGCTGTAAAAGCAAGCAAAAAAATTGCATTACTAATTTGAATAGCCACAGGTACTGGTTGAAAGCCTGTTTTACACTGATGAAAGTAACGACCCCGTTTTTAACGATATTTTACCTTTAATAAAAATTGGACTAAACATTTATGACTACGATAATTTTGCATAATATTTATTTCGAACTCTCAGCTCGATTACATTGACTTCTTACTAATTCTTTACATATAGGGTGTCCCATTAAAACTGCACCATGATCGAATAACATGGAAAATTAATTTCTTCCTGGAATACAACAAAAAAAAAATTCTAATAATAGTGTAGATGATATATTCTGCATCCAAAGCCAGTTTTTGAATTACCAGTTTAATTTCGATTAATGTTAATCATGATTAACATTAATCGGTGATTGATAAACTGGCCCTGTATCAAATAACATATTTAATTTTATTACGTGCAAGTGCAGAATTTCCGCACTCGGCAAGCCTCGTGCGTTAAATTCTGCACTTGCACGTAACCTTTTTCGGCACGTGTTATACACAACATTTTTCCTACAACTGTGCGATTTGGTAAATCACTAAAATATTATCCAAATTTATAAAATTTTAATGATATTACACGAGAAGGATGTTTTACGGCGTTGCTATGGTTTGTTTGTTGATTGCTTGCACATTGTTCTACATTATTTAAAAATATTTTACTAACGTCAAGATAATTTCTTCAAAATCGTCTAGATTGGAATAGTACAGTGAGTGATTCTTCTTTATCATAAATACCTCCAAAGATAATTGAAGCTCCGGATCATGCTATGTTGCATCTATTTTCGACAATGCCAATCAACCTGCTGCTAGAACTTCTAAAGCCTCCGAAATTGTTCTCAATAATATTACTGTTAATAATTTGAACAGGTACGGATGAAATCAATGTTTCTTTAGACAATACAAAAGTTTCCACTTTACATTATGCCAATATAAGCAACTGTAACAACTATGTTAATAATATACATACACAATAAATATTATGTATTTCACTTACTTCAAACCATTTATCGATATATTTTACTTTGTTCGGTTCTTTTTATTAGTTGTGTACAGATTAGATATACTGCAATTTAAGGTTATGTTTATAAACGTCAAAATATACTACTGCATATTTATTAGCGCTGGCTCACTGCATCTTCTTCTTCCATAAGCGTCTGTGGCCAAAATATGAATTACGCGCTTGGCGCGAAATTTAAATCGCTCCCAAAAAACTTTTTTTACAGTAGCGTAATGAAGCACTTTCCGCACTAGTGTTTCTTTGCTTTCGGAAACGCACTTGGTCTGCAATTATAGTTACGTAATAACAAAGAAATCGCACATTTGTAGGAAAAAATATATACTTTCAACTGTAATTTGAAGCACTTTTCTCTAAGATGGTTTGACGAGCTATGACGGCAGAGAAACTAATTTCGCATGTTAAATTTCGAACTATTCTTAATCTATTTTATACAAAAATAAATAAGGGTGACAAAAATTATAAATAGTTTCATTATAATAACTTTGCACTAAACAATAAGCAAACCTTCAGACAACGTCGGGATTTGAACCCTCCATCATTTCCTCAGGTCAGTTCCAGTTCATCACAATTTCGCAATCTCGCGATCTCGGATCTGTACAGCTCCTCGCGGATGCTGCTTCGTTCTCGGCTTACTTGATCCGTCTCCATCAGCGTTGCGCTGCGCTCAGTTTGCGCTCGACGCTCGAACCGTCGGGACGGTGACAGAATAAGCGACAGTGGCGCCGGCGGCACGGAGCGCGCGAATCGCGAGTGCATTGTATAATAAAACAGGGAAACAGTTGATAGTGGATGAAGGAGAAGTGGTGGATTTTATATTTCTGTGCTGGTGAATTTTGATTGTAGATGTTGGTACTTATTGGCGAGATTAGAATTAGTGGTAGTTTAGTGAATTGTGGAAAAATGTGAAAGCAAAGTGATGCTCATGTAAGAATTTTTCTTTTACTAGTTTAAATAGTTTAAAGAAAAATTTGTTGAAAAATTTATATTTATTCCGGATTCTGAAAGATATTACTGCTTTTAAAAAATAAACATATTAAACAAATATAGATTGTTTTTATACTTCAAGAAAAAAATAAGAGTATATACTAGTATTATATAACGTACAAATAAAATAAATATATCAACACGCCTTTTATCCATTATTGGGTGTGGTACTCTGCTGAAGCAAATCTCAGTAAGTTATATATTTATACGCGTGAAGTACGGTTACCAGCCGTCAACTCATGGCTTCCAAAGAAGTTAGTGGTGAGCGAACCACAGGGGTAATTTTAATGTGGTGAAAATGTTTGTTAGCTATGGAAATCGAACCAGGGTTCTCAGGATCCACAGGCCGACTTGATACCACCGAGGAGCATACCCCATATAACGTACTAATTATAGAAGAAAAATATTTTTTCAAAATTCTTCAAATTAATGATGGCTTACTTAAGTAAATATATTTAGTACCACTGTTTTGAAAATTATTTCTAATATATTAATAATTAAATTATTTATTTATTTATTTATGCTACTCTGTACAACAGGAACTTAAGATAGTACAGAGTGATCAAAAGGAATTGTTACAGTTGGCAATAAAAGAAACTACCTGAAATTTGTAAACCTGATACATAAATTCATTTCCTGTTGTTGACAGTGACATTTAAAAGTTAAATTTGTGTACATTTATATTATTACATTTATTTCTAAAGTATTCTATTATTTAAAAAGTCAAAATTCTATTAGCTGGCAGACTGCTGACATAACCTATTTGTATTTATTAGAAATGTCAAATAGCATTTCCGCCTTTATCTGACGTTGTGCCAACTGTGGAATAAAAAGATATCTAGAATTGTATTGCCAACTATAACAATTCCTTTTGATCACCCTGTATTACAATAGCCAACAAACAATTTTCACCACATTAAAATTACCCATATGGCTTCCCCACCACTAACATCTTTAGGAGCCGTGATTTGTCGGCTGGTAACCACAACGCGCAAAATATATCACTTATCGAGATCTGCTACGGCAGAGTGCCACACCCAGTAATGGGTAGAAAGCGTGAATAATTAGATATTTTATTTTAAATTTAATCAAAATCGTTAGAACCAATTTCGAGATTTTCGATAAAAATAGCCAGACAGACAATAATTGCTCTTATTGTATAAGATGTAAAAATGGGGTGGCTAGCTCAGTAGTATGAAGTCGGCCTGTGGATCCTGAGAACTCTGGTTCGATTCCTACAGGCGACAAACAATTTTCATAATTTCAAAAACTATCCCTGTGGCTCCTCCATCACTAACATCTTTGGGAGCCGTGATTTGACGACTGGTAACCGCACTTCACGCACAAAATATATCACTTACCGAAATCTGCTTCGAAAGAGTGCCACACCAAGTAATGGGTAGAAGGCGTGATGATATATTATTATTATTATTATAAAAACGTGTTTTTGGTAAGAAATATTTGTTTCCAAAATATCTACCGACATGGATTATTAATTAGCCAAATCCAAATGCGTAGCTTTTTATTGGACTGTTTTAATTATCTTCCTATAGATAACGTAAATATATAGATACAATTTAGTTGCTGTAAATTAATATTTACATAACAGCTGATTGATAAACTAATAGTTATACAAATAATATTCTAATTTGATTAACTGTTTTGTTAACCGTCTGGCATTTTCATTTTATCTGTTTATTATTAAATTAATATATTATATTGAATTTATTCATTATTATATGAGAATAAAATATTCATGTATGCAATATTGTTTAAAATTAGTCTGATAATACTTTGCAAATTATGATTGAAATATATTATATACAATACTGCAAATTGTGAATCAACAAAATAAATTATAGCTACGCAGAAGGTAATACAAGTATAATACGTCGTTACGTTAAAATTGAATCATTGCATTCAATGTAATTGCATATTCATACATTTACAAATACGCCCATTTTCCTATTGATAATCAAAAATACATTTATTATATTAGTACTATTTTAAACATTTATTACATACTGTGTCGTATTTTCATGTTTACTGTAGTGACATCAGTTCGGTGAGTGAGAATTTACAGTATTAGATACCGTAATGGAATATTACGCTACAGTATGTTAAGGTTGCTAGTTAATAGACAGTTTTTGACATTTAGTTATAATTATTTTAAGATGCCATTTTCAAGGTTAGAAATTAAAAATCATGTTTTCCTGACCAATTTTAGTATAGAAAGTAGATTTTTATAAAAACAATAAAGTAAAGTATGTATCCAAGGTTACAACAAAAATAACAGTTTGATAAAGTACAAAACAAGCTGATATAGACTTTATCAGACTGTTTTGTATTTTACCTGACTGTTTTTGATATTGTAATCTGGGATACGTCAGGTGTTAATACAATTCATATAAAAAAATTTGAACATTTTTAAATATTTATGATTAATTATTGACTAAATTAAACAGTTTCAGAAAAAAAGAGCATACAATAACACGACAGGAAAATGTTTTTACTTTTCTATATTTTACTAATAATGTAATATACTATTACCTAATTTCATAACGTAATATCAATATTATTAAATATATAAATAAACATATAATCACGCCTTCTACCCATTACTGCGTGTGGCACTCTGTCGAAGCAGATCTCGGTAAGTGATATATTTTGCGCGTTACCAGCCGTCAAATCACGACCCCCAAAGATGTTAGTGGTGGAGGAGCCTCAGGGGTAGCTTTTAAAATTATGAAAATAGTTTGTCGCCTGTGGGAATCGAATCAGGGTTCTCAGGATCCACAGGACGACTTCATATATTATTAATACTAAAAAGGTGTCGTAATGAGTTCTATTACAATACAAGTATTGTAATGAATTTTGACAGTAAAATTACGGTTTAACACAAACAAACTACCTATAAAACCTTGATTTTATTTAACATTTTATCAGCCTACTCACGTCTCAAATAAGAACAAAAAAGAAAATTATCAAATTTAAAAAATGCTAATTTTGCTATAATTTTACTCATATCATGAAATTAGGTAATAGTTATTTACATTACAAGTATTGAAAGTGAAGCTTTATAGAACAAGTAGACAATTTTCAGGACGAAGCCTTCGAATCAAATGCCACTTTCAGTACAAGCAGCGTACAATATTATTTTTATAGTACTATTCTTTGTTAATTCGTAATATAATATTATTTTTATAGTACTAGGTACTGTACAATAAAAGCTTATTTTCTGTTGTTACCTTCATTACTATAACATTAAAATGATACTACGATTTTAGAAAAAAAAAAATTATCGAACTTAATGTAAATAACAATTTCTTAATATATATAAAAAATATATATATATATATCATCACGCCTTCTACCCATTACTGGGTGTGGCACTCTGCCGAAGCAGATCTCGGTAAGTGATATATTTTGCGCGTGAAGTGCGGTTACCAGTCGTTAAATCACGGCCCTCAAAGATGTTAGTGGTGGAGAAGTCACAGGGGTAGTTTTTGAAATTATGAAAATTGTTTGTCACCTGTGGGAATCGAACCAGGGTTCTCAGGATCAACAGGCCGACTTCATACCACTGAGCTACGACTAATATTAACATTACTAATTCATAAAGTAAGTTAATCACTTCTCCATTTTTTATTTTTATTTTTAAACTAATTTGGAAAGCATGGATCTATTTTAATTTGAAAAGCAGTTAAAGATGATATTAAAAGTGGTGCTTAATCCGCTTTAGCAATCTGTTTATAAAGTTTTAAATTATCTGCAGGTTTCATGGTTTCAGAAATCTTTTTACTTTTGTGAAAAAGTTCTCATAATTCATCTTAAAAATTCTCCAGTTCTTTTCTAATTATTTTTAACAACATTCCACACTAATTAATCAAAGAACATGTCAAGAAAATTATCCTTTTATAATTAAATTCCCAAATCGCACAGAAAGTAATCTAATTTAATAAATGCCGGAATGTCTTCAACTCAAACGTTAACTTGATCTCATTCTGCGATGTCATCAAAAATGTGTCATCGTCAGAGCTGGGCAGTAGCTAGCTACTTTTGTAGCTTAGCTACTAGCTTAGCTACATTTACCATAGCTGTAGCTGTAGCTTAGCTAACTGTGAAAAAATATAGCTGTAGCTTGTAGCTAGCTACTTTTTTTTTCTATTAGCTTAAAAATAACAACTGAAGCTACTTTTATAGCTACTTTTTGTAGCTTAAAGCTACTTTTTGTAGCTTAAAGCTACTTTTTATAGCTTAAAGCTACTTTTTAAGCAGAAGGTCAACAAAGTACGCATGCGTACAAGCTACACCCACACAAAATAATTATTTCTTGCCGGTTCTAACTGGCTCTAATACGCAAAAATACACAGTAGGTGCCAGATGTAATTTGCTTTTTTTGATATTTATGTACATAATAGTAAATTAACAGTCATTATAACAAAAGACTGATCGTATAACAATGGCAAATTTAATTATTTCACAATAATTTAAAAAAGTAGCTTTAAAATTTAACAGCTAATGAAAGCTTTTAGCTGTAGTTTATAGCTGTAGCTTAGCTACTTTTTTAAAGATTAGCTGTAGCTGTAGCTTAGCTACTTTTTTTAAGTAGCTTGCCCAGCTCTGGTTATCGTGCACGTAGATAATGTATTCAATATTTTATTCCACATTATAAATTTCAATTAATAGCCGACCGTGTGCGCTGAATATTTATTACTCACAATTTGAATTCATTATAATAATATTTTTGATTATCATGCGACATTGTTTGTGGAACAATTTGTTCACGACTGGAAAATTAAATTAATTTGATCTGAATATTACACGCGAATATTTGTTCGTTATTAATAATGCCTCTTTGTTAATACTAGGCATCAATACTTTGAAATTTCTTCATTTTATATTTATTATTGGCTCGCCAAAATGATTGTAAAGTTTTAATTAATATTGACAAGATGGTAAAGGACTTTGAATCGTGTTCTTAAAGACATACATCTAAAATTAATTTCGATGTTAAAGGGACTTTTGTGATTCTGTGGCTCACCTACCCTTAACATTAATGCCAGTTATACCACCTTAAAACTGTTCTGTAGCAAAAGAATACTAATTTTTAAGTTTTTCTTTCAATTTATATTATGTCCAGCGTACGGTGATGTGTCTAGCGTAACTGCATTTAAATTCAGAAATCCCGAGTTCAAATCCCACTCAATCTAATAATATATGAACTACCATACTGCGAATTGGAGAGTCTGAACCCTGTACTCTAATTGGGATTAAGTTCCTATTGTACAAAGTAGCATAAATAAATAAATTCTATTGGGTCAAAAAGTGACGTTTTTTAATTATAATATTTGTATGAAAAATAATGGGGTAGCTAGCTCAGTGGTATGAAGTCGGCCTGTGAATCCTGAGAACCCAGGTTCGATTCCCATAGGCGACAAACAATTTTCATAATTTTAGAAACTACCCCTGTGGCTCCTCCACCACTAACATCTTTGGAGGCCGTGACTTGACGGCTGGTAACCGCACTTCACGCGCAAAATATATCACTTACCGAGATCTGCTTCGGCAGAGTGCCACACCCAGTAATGGGTAGAAGACGTGATGATATATTTTTTATATGTATGAAAAATTTACCATTTCACTGAAGTATTAACGTTTGTTGTGATTGCTATGTGATTCATGGGCGTCCGCAGGGGGGGCAAGGAGGGGCGCACGCCCCCCCCCCTGTATTTTAACTAGGGTGATGACCAAGACTCTCGAACATAGGACTTTAACATATAAAACTATAATTTAAAAGTTTTAGTGCATAAAATTCTGCATCTGAACCAATAAACAAAATTAATTTTGCATACTTTGTAACGACACAAATTAGATTTGAAAATGAGAAAAATTGCCTCAAAACTATCGATAAAATTAAACAAATGTTTAACGTTTTATTTGTCAAAATAAATGAAATAATAAATAAAGAATTTATTCTGACAGTTTTGTCAGATTGAACGTCAAACATTTGTTTAATTTTGTTTCAATTTCATAACTATCGATAGTTTTGAGACAATTTCAGTCATTTTTAGATCTAATTTGTGCCGATACAGAACATGCAAAATTAATTTCGTATTTTATGCCCTTATACTTTTATTTGAAGCTTTTTCTTTTAAATAATTAGGAAGCAGGAAATTTAAAACAATATTATTTTACATGTTAAAGTCCTGTGTTCGAGAGTCGTGGCCACCACACTGTGTATGTATATATAAATAAAATAAAAATTAAATTATAAGTTTGAAGATAATAAATTCAAGCTGAAAATGAATTTCCAGCAGTATTCTTATGGCCAGCTAGCGACATGTTCCCTATCGTAACGATTGAGTAATCTAAGTTTAAGTTTACACAGACACGAAATATTAGAAAATAAAAACGGTAAAACTGCTAAATCGGAATTTATTGAAGAAATGGTGTCAATTTAAGGAAGAATTATTCGAAAATTGTCTTTCCTCTTCAATTCAAACCCAGACGACAAAGACTAGTAATTTATTTCACAAATTTAAATATTTTTTTATCCATTTTTTATGTGTATTTGTATTTATGTTATGTAAAAAAAAATATTTTAGAAATTTATGTATATCTATCTGAGATTTTTGCGACTCGCCCCCCCCCCCCCTGAAAAAATGTCTGTGGACGCCCATGATGTGATTCTTATTTTACTATCCGTAAAATACCTTTCGGCCTAGGACAAAAGTATTTTTCGACTGCTAAAATAATATTTGAATTTAAAAAATTCTTCCACTCGAATAAAAAAATCATGTAGGTATAATACGTAGACGAAAATGCATTTCGTACTCAAAATTGTCTCGTCCGGCAATTTTCTCAATTAAAAATTTCGTTGTACAAAATGCATTTAAGAAATAAATTTTATCACGATCCCTAAAGATGTTAGTGGAGAGGCAGCCACAGGGGTAATTTTAATCTGTTAAAAATCGAACCCATGTTCTCAAATCCACGGTCCAACTCGATGTCACTGTTCCACCTACCCCATAAAAAAAAGAATGACGATATTTATAAAATACGAAAAAGGGTTATACAAATAAATATAAATAAATATAAATATATCATCACGCCTTCTACCCATTGCTGGGTGTGGCACTCTGCTAAAGCAGATCTCGGTAAGTGATATATTTTTGCGCGTGAAGTGCGATTACCAGTCGTCAAATCACGGCCTCCAAACGTGTTAGTGGTGGAGGAGCCACAGGGATAGCTTTTTCAAATTATGAAAATTTGTCGCCTGTGGGAATCGAACCAGGGACCTCAGGATCCACAGGCCGACTTCATACCACTGTTTTTATCATGTGAAAATGTCATTGCACTCTGAAATACAATGTTTAATAAAACTAAACTATACAAGTTAGAAATAAATACAAAGTATCAATAACGTCTGGAAGTAATAAAAAATATGATTAAAATAAATGTCTGATTAATAGCTGTTGAAATTGACAAATCGCAGTGATCATATCAGAAACGTTACTCTCATAAATAAGTTGAGTAACTTGACGGGCAGACCTCCAAAAAACTTCCTCATATTTACAATAAATTTTGTTGGGGAGTGAAGAAAAATTGAGCATGTTATGGTAATCAATTCTTTGACCTATTCTTAGACAAATTTCAGTTTAAATTATATCAATCTGTTCGCACTGATCTTATATTACTTTTGTAACGATTTATTAAATTAATGAATTTAATGAGTGAATGTTTTATGAATGATTTTAGGGTTCGTGCTACCCCATTTGATGGAAACTAACATAAATAAAATAAAATAAATATATCATCACCCTTTTACCCATTATTGGGTGTGGCACTCTGCCAAAGCAGATCTCGGTAAGTGATATATTTATGCGCGTGAAGTGCGATTACCAGCCGTCAAATCACGGCCCCCAAAGATGTTAGTGGTGGGGGAGCCACAGGGGTAATTTTAAATTGGTGAAAATGTTAATTTTAAACGTAACTAACAAAAAATATCTCATTTCGATATTGTTTATTTAAAGAGAACTTAAAATATTATTATTAACGATAGAACTGGACATTACTTATTAAGATCTCTCGCTTTATTTGAATATTTCATATCGTTTTTTTTTTTAAGGAAAATGCTTCAATTTTGTTTTCCGTGACTTTTGAAGGAAACATTGTACTTTGACCATTGTAACACATGTTAATTTACTTTTATTTAAAAAATATCATTCAAAAACAAATAATAAAATTTCAAGATTGTAAACGCGACATATTTTCTATTCATTGACAGATCAGAGAAACCAAGTTCGCACATATATTTTCAGGTTATAAAACCATCACGCTGCAACTGGTCCAGAATTGATGAACTTTGTTCGTCATTTCATTTACGTTCGCCCAATTTTCCAACTCACAACTCTCAACGGATATGACGGAAAAGACGAAATACATGCATGGAAACCATGCTATTACTTTATAGGTTACCACAATTTCAATATTCTACTACAAGAATAATTTACCCTGACATTTTTATGTTATTTTTATTTATTTTGCTTACTTATAAAAGTAGCTTTTATTATAAAAAATAATATAATGACAGCTCACTGATAGCATTGTAAAAAGTGTGGCTAAAAAGTAATATTATAATTCTAGCAAGTTTTAAACAAAAGCAATAATCAATAAAATAGAAATAGCAGAATAAATAGTTATAGTCATATAATGTCTTTTTAGGCATAATGTACAGAGTAATCATGGAAAGTAACAGTATGTATATTTCAATAGCTGTCAAGCAGTTTGCGATTTTGTAGGTAGATGGCACTACGAGTGGCTCCATAGCTCTCATGTCATGTTACCGTTGTAGATAGGTTAACATCAGTCAGTTCAGCTAAGTCGGTATAACAATCCACTATTTCCTAGTTGATCTAGTTGGATAAATGATCGCACCATACTGATGAGTCCGGAAGGACGAAACGCGTCTATGGTTAAAGCTGAACTGATCAGCCGTTTGTTGATGACCTGAGAAGTTGATGCAAACGTGCTGTTAAAACCTCTGTGGAATTACGAGACAAGTGATGGAAAATTTTTTTTTTCCTATTTTTTTCTTATTTATTAAGAGTATGTATTGTATTTTTGTTTTATTAGAGTAATATTTGTAAGTAATCGTTTATTATAATTAAATTTGAAAAAGCAACTTGCCTCCGCCAGGATTATAATGTATACTTTTTAACGATAATAAATTCATTATTATTATTATTATTGTACTCATGTATACATGTTTAGTTTGATTAGTTTGAATGTCTTCGGTATAGTTTGTAGTTTATCAAAATTAATAATGATTCCTCTTGCTAAATGTTTTGTCCAACTAATCTTAAAAACTACTGAACCGATTTCATTTATTTTTTGCATACATTAACTATGTTTAATATAGATTGTCATGAATATAAAATAAATTATTGTTTAATTCAAATTATTTAGGAATAATGAATTTTATTTTAATTTTAAATGATTATTTACTTCCATTTTAATTTCATGACAATCAGCAAGATTAAGTGAATTCAAATATATCTTACTTTTGCAAACCAAATGTTTCGTTTTTAAGTTTTGTTGGATAAAAGAACTATCCATAAGCGTAATATAAAATTAGTTCAGCGTAATTCCGCATAGCGGCGCGTTAATATTACTATACTCAAAACTTATGTCCTTAAACTTAAACTAAATTTTGCAGAATTACTAATTTAATGTTGAAATGCATTAGTAGTCATACAGAAGTCTTTAATTCATTTTGATTTAGATGATATTAGAGCAAATTAACTGTTTATTAGAATTCTTAATATTCATAAAACAATATACAATTAAAAATTATGAATATTAGTAATTGGAATAAAATCATATTTGATTTATTATATGGTAGCCGTAGTTTAGTTGGTTAAAGCGTATGACTGGAATTCATCGGTTCCAGTTTCAAATCTTGGCAGTATTAGAATTTTTCTCTTTGTATTTCAATTTGATCTCATCGACTGTTAAGTATTTAATTAAAATACTAATTAAATTTCAAGTATTCTTCTGAAATAACAGTGTCATTGCAGACGACTTTCGTGCCAAGTCTGTCAGTATATAAGAGAGTTATGGGATCGAAGATGCCTTTGGCACACAATAAAATAGAGAAAAAAATTAAAATAAAATAATGTTTGAATTACACGGCGACCGTAGCTTAGTTAGTATAACATAACCGGAGTTCATAGCTCCCCATGTTAAATTCAATTTTAAGTTCAATTAAACCATTATTTGATTTAAACCTAATGATAGTAAATAAGAAAAATAGGAAAAAAATTTCCATCACTTGTCTCATAATTCCACAGAGGTTTTACAGCACGTTTGCATCAACTTCTCAGGCTAATGTTAGTGTTTACCCTTAATTCATACAACAATAATATCAATTAAATTTATCTTATTCGAATATACTAACTAGTAAGATTTAGCAATTTCATGATTAATTAAGTAATCTCAAATTCTTAATAGGTAGAACCAATATCCTCAAAGCATAATATAATTTATTAAGTAATTATTCGATAATACATTTAATTTATTCATTACTATATATGTGAATGGCAAATAATATGAATACTCTACGTACAAGTACTGTATAAATTGACTGAAGCAACTATTGCCGAGTTGTTGATTTACTAAATTAAAAGTACCTCAACTACTAGTACAAATGACAGGGGATTTGGCTATTTCACTAAGCGATGCTGCGATGCTCTTACGTTGCAATGCTGTGGCGCAGCACTGATTCAATTAAGAGTTGTGTCAAAAGCTAGCGTTCGTATCTATCTAAAATGTTAATAGATTATAACTAATGGGGTGGCTAGCTCAGTGGTATGAAGTCGGCCTGTGGATCCTGAGAACCCTGGTTCGATTCCCACAGGCGACAAACAATTTTCATAATTTCAAAAACTACTCCTGTGGCTCCTCTACCACTAATATCTGTGGGGGCCGTGATTTGACGACTGGTAACCGCACTTCACGCGCAAAATGTATCACTTGCCGAGATCTGCTTCAGTAGAGTGCCACACACAGTAATGGGTAGAAGGCGTGTTGATATATTTATTTATTCTTTTTAAATAACCGAGCATATTACTGTTTTAAAACTTCGCGCTAAATAACCGTACTCTAACTAATACTTATATCAGTTTTATGTTCAAATAAGAAACTATTTTATTTATTGTTTTTTTATGGGATAGGTGGCTCAGTGGTATCGAGTCGGCCTGTGGATCCTGAGAACCCTGGTTCATTTCCCACAGTTGACAAACAATTTTCACCAGTCTAAAATTACCCCTGTAGCTCGTCCACTACTAACATCTTTGGGGGCCGTGATTTGATGGTTGGTAATCGCACTTCACGCGTATAAATATATCACTTACCTAGATCTGCTTTGGCAGAGTGCCACACCCAGTAATGGGTAAAAGGCCCCCAAAGATGTTAGTAGTGGGGGAGCCAAAGGGGTAATTTTTTAAATTAGTGAAAATATTTTGTCGGCTGTGGGAATCGAACCAGGATTCTTTGGATCCACAGGCCGACTTGCTACCACTGTGCCATTACCCTATACAAGAAAAATAGTAACATAATAGTAAACAATATTGAATTAATTAAATAAATATCGGAGAATCATGATTAACAGCATCAAAGATTTATATCCAAGATCAATATTTATGAATGCACTAATTAAATGAGGTCGCCTCAAAGATTCTCCTTCTTCTTAACATCTGAAAGTTTGTAAGCACCACTGTCAAATTCCATTCCTCACAAAATAAACATCTCTCAAAATCCTAAATCTTCTATAAATTCCAAAATCCAAAACATACACCACGAACAAATTTAAAACAATTTATCTAAGCACCAAATTTCAAGCGGGTCACTACAGGATTTGTTCAAACACACAGGAAACCACAAAGAAAACAGGAAATGAAAGGAAAAACTTCTCACCGGCAATCGGTTACGGTAGCGGTAAAGTTTACACGCGGGACCAGCAAATATCCGCTTCGATACCTGCTTTGAGAGGTTGTTATTTACTGTGAATTGATTTCTACCGGTTTTAATTTCACGTAAGATTCTTTGCAATTTTAACATTTACAGTTTGGTTTCAAGAAAACGAACTGCATTTATTTTTAATAATTTATTAAGGGCCAGTTTTTCGAACATCAGTTTACTCTCGATTAATGTTAATCATGATTAAATAATAATGGAAACCATAGTAATCAGTAATTGAAAAACTAGCCCTAAATAAAATAAATAAATAAATATATCATCACGCCTTCTACTCATTACTTTGTGTGGCACTCTGCCGAAGCAGATCTCGGTAAGTGATACATTTTGTGCGTGAAGTGCTGTTACCAGTCGTCAAATCACGGCCCCCAAAGATGTTAGTGGTGGACGAGCCACAGGGGTAGTTTTTTAAATAGTATATGATAATGTTTAACCAGGGCTGATTATTTAAATAAATAAATAAATATATCATCACGCCTTCTACCCATTACTGGGTGTGGTACTCTGCTGAAGCAGATCTAAGTAAGTGATATATTTTGTGCGTGAAGTGCTGTTACCAGTCGTCAAATCACGGCCCCCAAAGATGTTAGTGCTGGACGAGCCACAGGGGTAGTTTTTTAAATAGTATATGATAATGTTTAACCAGGGCTGATTATTTAAATAAATAAATAAATATATCATCACGCCTTCTACCCATTACTGGGTGTGGTACTCTGCTGAAGCAGATCTCAGTAAGTGATATATTTTGCGCGTGAAGTGCGGTTACCAGTCGTCAAATCACGGCCCCCAAACATGTTAGTGGTGAAGGATTATTTGATGAATGTAATAAGTGAATATTTTGTGAGTGATTTCAGGGTTCTTACTACCCCATTTGTTGGGATATAGCGTGATGATATGTATGTATGTATGTATGTGTATTACACTATTGTGACTCAGTTTTCATTATACAAGGTGATTAGATTTTTTTTTTTCAGTTTTGGGTCAATTTCTATCTGTTTCCTCTAAAATACGTTCTCGTACGAATATTGTAACGAAAATTAATTTACATATGTATTTTCACCCGCTGAATCCAATGTTAAAGTTTCCAAGGGTATATGTCTTCTAATTTTTGAGATATTGTTCAAAAACTGTTTTATGAAAAAATTTTGGTTAGGTATATATTTTCAAAAAATTTCAAACAAGTGCTTCGTCAAGTAAAACATCACTTTCTTAACTTATTATGTAATATACTATTACATACTTGATATGTAGGTATTTCATTGTCATTCTTAGCAACGACACATCAGTCTAAAATGTATTTATTATTTCAGTCACGATTTTGAAGCTATAGAAATCAACTTTTATTCCCGTACGTAGAAAAAGTAATTCAAGTTTTGAATAGCAACTTTTTTTTTTTTAATTTTACTAAACAAACATTTTCTTCAAACTAGACTTAAAAAGTTCTACTTGAAGAAAATTTAACTGGAAATAATAAAATAAGTGCTTAGTGCAAGTTTATAATTTCGGTAACTTTTTTTATTTAAAAACAAATAGATTGATTCCAAAAAATCTCCACTGAACTTATTTCCTTTAATTTAAATTTTGCTACAGTTTTAAAAGTAAAAAGAATAAATTTAGAACAAGTCTAATATTTTTAGACATTTGAACTTGATTTCTAAAAATATAAAACTGCTCCAGACTACTTACTTAACAAGCATATTTTCAGTAATAAACAAGAGAGTGAGAATAAATTGAAAATAATTTGACAGATCTTTCGAAAACTTGTTGCCAGGCAATAGTCACGAAAGCCCGTAGGGCTTGAGTGGCTATTGCCAAATGGCAACAAGTTTGAAAAAGATATTGGAGAATTATTTTCTAATTTATCCAACTCTCGAGTAATATTTAATTAGATTATTTTTTGACTTAGCTGTTGAGATTCATCCAACTTAAAATATTTTGAACTGGGTCCATATCGATTGATTACTTATTAATGTATTCTTTGAAGTTGTTTCCAAAATTTGTTGGTGTATTTCTGTATCTGAAATACAACTAAATCGATTTTTTTCACACATTTTACTAGACGCGTTGACAGTTTTAAATAGTTATTTGACAACTACCTATCATTTGTCAACAAAAACAAATCTACAGAGATTATTCCCGGGAATAATCACTAGAGATTTATTCTCAGTATAATAATGACAGGATTGGTTAAAACGCAGACACGTGACATACAATGAAGGATTTCATTGGTTCTGAGAAACGTCAAAAAATAATTGTTAATATTATTTTATACATAAAGAATAAAAAATAAATAAATATGTCATCACGCCTTTTACCCAGTCTGGGTGTGGCACTTTACCGTGGCAGATCTCGGTAAGTGATATATTTTATTCGCGTAGAGTGCGGTTATCAGCCGTCAAATCACGGCCCAAAAAGATGTAGTGGAGGAAATAAATATATTTTATATTTCAGTAGACTTATAAACTATAAATAAATAAATAAATATATCATCACGCATTTTACCCATTACTGGGTGTGGCACTCTGCCGAAGCAGATCTCGGTAAGTGATATATTTTGCGTGTGAAGTGCGGTTACCAGTCGTCAAATCACGGCCCCCCCAAAGATGTTAGTGGTGGAGGAGCAACTGATAAACTATGAAGTACTTAAATAATGTAATAACTTTTAATTGAAGAGTTATACAAATTAGCTTCATCTATTTAAGCTCATTAACGCGTACGAATTTTAATAACATAATTACACGTTACCCAATGTTAATGAACTGTACCAACTGCTCTAGTTCCTACTTCTATCAAGAAATATTCCTAGAAACATTAATATTAATCTGAAATAAATTCGAATTTTTGTGAATTTTACTGCGAACTAATTCAAAGGAACTATTATTAGTAGAGACGGTCGCTGGTTAATTAGAAGTCGTGCGAGAATAAAACAAGAATCTCAGTGTAGCTTGTAAAGTAATACCATAGCCCATAGCAACAGGTAAACATGAAAGTTTTAATTAAAACTTCTGTGGGTTCAATATATTAATCAAAGTTGAAGAGAAATTCTTAAAATTAAACCATTTGTTTTGAAAAATTCAGAATAAAATTGCATTTAAAAATAAGATGCGCTAGCTAAATATTATTTTCCTAAGAGCATTGCAGAATGTTTAGTTTTCTTCACTTATTTAATGTATAAAAAGTAGGTATTTGTTACACAATGAGTGGAAAGTAATTGCTTTCCGCTTTAGGGCAGAAAGTGAGTTCATCAGAATGTCGTAAAATTGTCAATGTTTTCAAGCGATTTTCAAAACAAAAACCTATCAAAGGTTATTTTTATATTTTTTTTATAGTATTTTAAAAGGAAAAAATGTGTGCGTCTTGTCGATTTATCATTTTATTTTAAACATTTATTTAAATATTCAACGTGTTTTTGGCAAGAATAGTAATACGTAAATATTTAATAAAGATAATATTATTCTAAAACAAAAATTACTTACCTTATTAGTGAAAAGTTTTAAAACAGGATATGCCTGAAACAAAAACAAAAATATGTCAACACAATTTTTAATAAAATTGTTGAAAAAATTTTAGAACTCAAACAATAAGTAGTTTTCCATCAGAGCCTAATCAAATGTAATTTTATTTAAATTAAAATATAATAATAATAACATATATTTATATAATAATAATAATATATCATCATGCTTTCTATCCATTACTTGGTGTGGCACTCTGCCAAAGCAGATCTCGGTAAGTGATATATTTTTGCGCGTGAAGTGCGGTTACCAGTCGTCAAATCACGGCCCCCAAAGAGGTTAGTGGTGGAGGAGCTACAGGGGTAGCTTTTGAAATTATGAAAATAGTTTGTCGCCTGTGGGAATCGAACCAGGGTTCTCAGGATCCACAGGCTGACTTCATACCACTGAGCTAGCCACCCCATATATATATATATATATATATATATATATATATATATATATATATATATATATATATATATATATATGTATATATAAATAAAATAAATAAATAAATATATCATCACGCCTTCTACCCATTACTGGGTGTGGCACTCTGCTGAAGCAGATCTCGGTAAGTGATATATTTTGCGCGTGAAGTGCGGTTACCAGTCGTCAAATCACGGCCCCGAAACATGTTAGTGGTGGAGGAGCCACATGGATAGCTTTTTCAAATTATGAAAATTTGTCGCCTGTGGGAATCGAACCAGGGACCTCAGGATCCACCGGCCGACTTCATACCACTAAGCTAGCCATCCCATATATATATATATATATATATATATATATATATATATATATATATATAGGTTATTTAAAAAAATGCCGTCCCATTTATTGTGAAAAAGTGACTATCGATAAAAATATCTGATCTTACAAAAATATTCACAGTCATAAATCCTCGAAACATTTTGTTAATTATTTAGATTAAAACAGTCCTACAAAGTTCAATTATATTGAATAATTTATGTGAACTGATATAAGTGAACAAGTGGCAAATGGAATACAGCTTATATTAGAAAAATATAAAAATATAAAAATTTTCTAGAGATTCAAGCAAAATTATACTTTAGTTCACATATTTTTGAGGCGTAGCATTGGTTGCGCTGCAACTATGTAAAAAGTTTTTTTTATTGTAATGCAAAATAAAGTTAGAATAAACTTTGATATAAAAAAGTAAATGCTCAACGAATTAAAATAAGAAAAAAAGTAAGAAAAGATTGTCAAATATTTACCGAGTCTGTCAGTAATTTAAAGTGTCTAAATATAGTCAGTGTTTGCAAACAAATAAAGAAATGCACATTAAAAAACTAGTTGAAAAAAGGTCAATATTGACGTTAAGTAAACACTGTGTCTAATAACGCACTTTACACAACAAGGATAAATTGTGTTTATCAAGACCTAAAAAAGCTTTCCAACACACTCTTCATTCAAAATCAAACTTAATCCGTCTCTGTTCATCATCCTGAAAGCAGCATCAAAACTCACACACAATACTTCTAGAGATTAACAGCTCGCAAACAAGCTTGAACTAAATATCTCCGCAAATTTAAAAAATAATAAAAAACTGGCGAGTCCCGTGACAGCGTGATGAATGTGCGAAATTTTTCCTGCTATTTATACCCAGAATTCTGCGGATATTAACTTGTCGCGCTTTAAAATATCCTGTAGATATGCAGGAATAACTCATATGAAATACAGGACCTTTTTATTAACAATAATAAATATACAAGTTAATATAGTTTATTTATTTATATGCTTTTCTGTGTAATAAAAAGTTAGTCTCAACTACAATACAAGAAACCTGGAGCTTATAATGGAGTATGTATCAGCACAAGGCAGTTGTATTTATTGTTATAAGACATCAGCGCGGTTTTTCTCATTCTTTTTTTCTTTTCAAATAAATTATTATTATTTTTACTTTCTTATACACAGTATAAGGTAGTATTGGAATCGTGAAAAAAATCGTTGACGAGATTTTCGCGGAAATACGTGTTTTGAAGTCCACTGACTCCATTTTGACCATTTTCTCAATGATGTGTGTGTGTATGGATGGATCGATGTGTGTCCGAGTGTGCAATATCTCATGAACGAGATAAGATTTGTTAACGAAACTTGGTAATTATAAGTTTCATGAAAATACGAAGAGCTGAGTTGATTTTGAATGAAATTGAAAAACCGGAAGAGGAAGTTTTCTGGACAAACAAAACAATAAATTCCATTTATTTCAAAAATGGAATCAGTTACGAAAAAAAGTTTCAAATAAAAGATGTTAGTAAAAATATTTGGAACATAAAATGTTATTTGCAATTTTCCTGTATATGCGTCTAATTTTGAGAAAAAATAATTATTATATTTAATAATATATTTCAATAATCATAGTAGCAATAGAAACAAAAATCATCAATTTTAATTTTCGCTTTATCTAGTTCTCTATGTCTTTTTGCGGAAAAACAAATACATCATTAAAATGGTCAACTAATTTGGCAACTTTTCCTCAATTTAATCTACTTCGTATCTCACGGTTCTTGAGATACCAAGGGTTAGGCTTGAAAAACGGACATCCTGTATATGCCTCATCAGTAAAGTTAGACATAAACAGATAAATGCTGAATTACTGAAAAACTAAATTACATGTTTAATAATACATATTATATAACATTCATATATTCTAAATATTAAATATGCTGTGTATAAGAAAGTCGTGTGGTGCCCACACCAGATTTTTTATATGTTTGTATATAATTAGAGAGCTAGGGTGCAAAATGATGTCTCATTTATTCCAGTGACAGAAATAGATTTTTTAATAGATTATGTCATAATAAATATGAAAAAAAGAAAATTATATTTGGGAACGGGTGGCAACTATAGATGGCGCCGATGTGAATGCGTCGATTTTAAGGATGGTTATTCACATATTTTTTACAGGCTAAATTTCAGTGTAAATTATAGACTTTGGTATAATTAAGTAATAAAAATGGTAAATAGAAGTTTTGGCTGGTGACGCATGCGCGACAAAGCCAGTCAAAGTAAGCAATTTTTATGGTGTCAGGTGACATATTACTACTTGTTCACGACGAATACATGAAAAAAAAAATTATTGACAGAAATTATTGCTGATTGCTCATTGGTGACAGAAGCTCTGAAAGTGGACTGGTGTAGGGATCAACAACCACCTTTAAAATCTGCGCATTCACAATTCACACCAACGCCATCTATAGTTGCCACCCGGTCCCAAATCTAATTTTCTTGTTTTCATGTTTATCATGACATAATCTATTAAAAAATCCATTTCTGTCACTGGAATATATGAGACATCATTTTGCACCCTAGCTCTCTATCAACTACAATACAAGGAACGTCGAGCTTATAATGAAGTCTGTATCAGCAGAAGGTAGTTGTATTTATTGTTATAAGTTGAAATCAGCCATGTTTATCTCATTCTTTTTTTCTTTTCAAATAAATTATTATTATTTTTTATATGTTTGGATAGAGAGAAAAAATATTTCGAATGAGATCAAATAAATTATACTGTGCCATTAAAAAAAATGCTGCCTCCTTCACTGTGAAAAAATGCCAAAGCATTCGTAATCATAGACCCTTAAAACATTTTTAAAAATTATTTAGATTAAATGATTATTTCAGGACACAATATCAATATTCCTTACTCATGTCACATCCCATATAATTATTTTTCAATTCGATGCTGAAAAACCCTGCATTGTTCATCGCAACGCTGAGCACAAGCAGAAGACGTCGTAACCAGGTCAGGATTAAGGTTGAATGCGATTTTAAATGAGGCGGTGAGAGATTGACTTTAAATGAGATTACCAGGAATACGGAATTGAAATGTGGTCGCGTCAACCGTAACGCTGCTGCTAGTGTTCTCTGTCGAGAAATAAGGATTTCCTGACGCGCACAGGAAAATTACATTCGGGATTATGTAGTTTCCATAGGTTTTTCAGAATGTTTAATAAGGCATTACGGGTTTCTGGTTTCGATGAAGAATATATGAGATTCGTTCAATACGTTATTATAGAAAGAAATTTGAAACATGAAAGAAAAGTAATCTTGGAGGTTTTTGGAAATATAAAAAAACGGAAATTTATTTTCTGCATTGTTCGACAGGAAATTAATTCCATTTACACTATAGAAGACCTACAATTTCTAAAAGAAACCAAACCATTTCAACAATAAACATTTGAAACAATAAAAAATTAAATAAATATAACAGCACGCCTTTTACCCATTACTGGGTGTGGCATTCTGTCGAAGCAGATCTCGGTAAGTGATATATTTATGCGCGTGAAATGCGGTTACCAGTCGTCAAATCACGGCCCCCAAATATGTTAGTGGTGGAGGAGTCACAGGGGTAATTTTAAATTGGTGAAAATGTTTTGTCGGCTGTGGGGGTCGAACCAGGGTTCTCAGGATCAACAAGTGTTTGTCTTATGCCAAATAATAATAATATAACAAGAGAGTGAGAATAAATTGGAAATAATTTGACAGATCTTTCGGAAACTTATTGCCAGGCAATAGTCACGAATAGGGCTACCACCTCAGAACTAAGTCTCGCCCGGAGACGATGACTATTTTTTTAAAGAAGATTCGCAATTTTATTATTATTACCATATTTCATAAAAAAAGGGTTACATTGTTTTGTTAAAGACAAGAGTCTTTGTTATCATGGTAAAATAATTACATATAAAATAAAGTAAAACAAGATTGGAAGTGATAAATCTACTGTAACAATAAAATTAGTGTATTCAACGTCATATATACGATTAAACTGTAACAATATTGACAAAATTGAAGATAATCACATGCAACAGATGACATCCCCTCACCTAAAATTATGTCTATTTCTGAAAACTTGATACAATTCTAAAAAAATTTATCTGATACAAGATGATATATCAACTATTAGAACCGAAATTAATTATATAAATTCTTGCTTAAAATCATGAGGACAGAATCAAGAAATTGGAAGATTTAGTACAGAAATTAAACTAGATAACAGTAAGATGTAGAAGATCATCAAACAAAAAAATTTAATAATTTAGCGGCGTAGATGATTCTGAAAGTGAGACAGATTTGTCCTGGACAACTAACTACATAGCAC
The DNA here is from genome assembly GCA_911728475.2 of Pterostichus madidus. Lineage (NCBI taxonomy): Eukaryota > Metazoa > Arthropoda > Insecta > Coleoptera > Carabidae > Pterostichus > Pterostichus madidus. The sequence continues at coordinate 41,834,834 of OU452303.1, read as the reverse complement.
TCAGAGCTGGGCAGTAGCTAGCTACTTTTGTAGCTTAGCTACTAGCTTAGCTACATTTACCTTAGCTGTAGCTGTAGCTTAGCTAAATGTGAAAAAATATAGCTGTAGCTTGTAGCGAACTATTTTTTTTTCTATTAGCTTAAAAATATTGTTAGAACAACTGAAGCTACTTTTAAAGCTAATTTTTGTAGCCTAAAGCTACTTTTTATAGCTTAAAGCTACCACAGTTTATTAAGAAATACCTATTTATTTTTATTTTGTATTTGAATTGTATCTTCTTTATTGTTTTCTATAACTGTAGCATAAATCTATTAACATATTTTATTTTTTACTTGTTCTTAACCTGTCCTACTTTTGTATTAAATATTAGATGAACTAAACATTGACTGTTTAGGAGTCTTCTGTTAATGTGACTGTTAATTTATTCCGATATAAATAAAAATTATAGCATCAAAAATTGACAGTACATTTGTCCATTTGCGATTTTTTATATTTATGTACATAATAATAAATTAACAGTCATTATAACAAAAAACTGATCAACTGATCATATGACAATGGCAAATTTCATTAATTCACAATAATTGAAAAAGTAGCTTTAAAATTTAACAGCTACTTTAACGAAAGCTTTTAGCTGTATCTTAGCTATATTTTACAAAATGTAGCTTATAGCAGTAGCTCAGCTACTTTTTTAAAGAATAGCTGTAGCTGTGGCTTAGCTTCTTTTTTTAAGTAGCTTGCCCAGCTCTGATAGCACTACATATTCAATTTTACTTACACAACCCAGAGAAATAATAATTAAACCCGGAGTCTCCGGTTCAAACCCGGGGAGGTGGCAAGCCTAGTCACGAAAGCCCGTAAGGATTGAGTGGCTATTGACAAATGGCAACAAGTTTGAGAAAGGTACTGGAAAATTATTTTATAATTTATCGAACTTTCGAATTATATTTAAAACACGTAAAACAAAAATATTGCTAGATTTACCTATCTACTTGTATGTAGTCAGTTCTACCATTGGTTACACATTTTACGCTTACCTGACACCCTGTATAATTACAAGAAGAACATCAATTAAAAATGTGAACACGATGCACCCTTTGAACCGCCTTTTTAATTTAATTTTTAATTAGTTTGTTATGTAACATACAATCCATGCTACGGAACTCCAGATAATATCAAAGTATTTCTAATTATTAAAGTTTTCGTTTATAGTTTTTTAACTTCTACGAAAAGTTTTAGTTTTTTCTTTTTTAATACCTCCAATTTTATTATTAATAAGTTCTACAATAAAATACAAAGTTTTGTGTTTGGTACAACGCAGAAAACCATAAAATTTCTGTCGCGGAAAAAAGGGAAACTGAAAAACATATTTATGTGGAAACTTTAATCAATAAATAAAATGCAGCTTATAACTTCGGATCCTGTTATTATTAAAGCTTTCTCGTATATTTACGAATTAGGAATTTGTGTAATTAAATACTATATCTGCTATATAACCTAAACCCGCCAAGACTACACAGGATTATTATTGAAATTTACTTTAATAATATATTACATAATAATACTTCCTTATACTGCGTATAAGAAAGTAAAAATACGATTGTGTCTGAGTGGTTCGAATTCTACTATAAGCTGTAGGTCTCCTGTATTGTTCTAATTGGAATTATGTTCATATTGTGCAGAGTAATAAGGAAAATGTGCTGAATAATTATGTGTCAACATGAATTTAATTTAATTACAAAATATCAATTATAATTAGTTGCTAATAGAATTTTAATTGACTTGACTTTGTAATCTTCGTTAGTGAAATGCAGTTCATTTATTTTAACGTTCAAGCAGAACTGATCGCTGCATTGTAACAGAACCGAATTGAAAAGTCTCTATTTATGTACATAAGAACTATTATTTGAATATCCAGATTGAAACGCAGAAGTGTTTTTACAAAACATAATTTTGTCTTTTATTGTCTCATCAATATTCAGTAGATAAAATAAAGTTGATGTTACAAAACAAATACGTACTTAGAATTCGTTGTTTTTATATGATTTTACTTACAATAATGTAATTAATTATGTTTCTAATAGTGTAATAGTTTAATTATCAAATAAACTAATTATTATAGCTTTTGCAATTTAGCTTTAACCTAACTATTGTATGTTCTGTGCTTGAACGTCAAGCATATATTTGTGTACAATATTATGGAATTCAATAAACAAATAATAAATACCTTCACTTCGATGCTAATTTGTCATAAATTTCACTGAACTGGCACACAATTTACAAAAATTATATGTAAAATTTTTATGAATCAACACACAATTGAGATACTGGAACTGACAGCTCGTGGTTCAGTAGCTTTTGACGCATGCGCAAATCAGAACATCGTTTGCTGATTATTTTGAAATATATACCTATAAATATTTAGCAATAAAACCTTTATTAAAATAATATAATAATGAATATTTAATCTTTAATCTTTTACGTATTATTAAAATAAATTATTTTCCATAAATTACAAATAAAATAAAATAAATACATAAATATATCATCACGACTTTTAACCATTACTGGGTGTGGCACTCTGCCGAAACAGATCTCGGTAAGTGATATATTTATGCGCGAGAAGTGCGGTTACCAGCTGTCAAATCACGACCTCCAAAGATGCTAGTGAAGGCCGAGCCACGGGAGTAATTTTAATGTGGTGAAAATGTTTGTCGGCTGTGACAATAAAACCATTATAAAATTAATATAATAATGAATATTAATCATTTATCTTTTACGTATTATTAAAATAAATTAATTTCCATAAATTGCAAATAAAATAAAATAAATACATAAATATATTATCACGCCTTTTACCCATTATAGTGTGTGACACTCTGCCGAAGCAGATCTCAGTAAGTGTTATATTTATGCGCGAGAAGTGCGGTTACCAGCCGTCAAATCACGACCTCCAAAGATGCTAGTGAAGGGCGAGCCACAGGGGTAATTTTAATCAATTTTTTTTTATGACTTATTAAAAGATATTAATTTCCATAAATTACAAATAAAATAAAATAAATAAAAAAATATTTCATCACGCCTTTTACCCATTATAGGGTGTGACACTCTGCCGAAGCAGATCTCGGTAAGTGATATATTTATGCGCGTGAAGTGCGGTTACCAGCCGTCAAACCACGACCCCTAAAGACGTTAGTGGAGGGGGAGCCACAGGAGTAATTTTAATGCTGTAAAAATGTTTGTCGGTTGTAGGAATCGAACCAGAGTTCTCAGGATCCACAGGCCGACTTGATACCACAGAGCCGCCTACCCCCTAAATTACAAATTAAAACATTGATTGGTTTAAAAAGTTATCTGTAATCTGTATTGTATCTATACAAATATCTGTATTTAAGCTCTTTGTTTAGATACGCTTTAAACAAGTTAGTATAAATGAAGAGTTTGTTTATTCAAAGTAGTTGACTAAAACTTTATTGCTACTACTACTAACAAGTTATCAAAGTATTTCGTGCCAATATTGAACTAAATCTGTGGTTTAGATAGATAACTATAAACTGCATCGTTATCTACCTAGGACATTGTTTGCGTAGACCAGTGGTTTTGAAAGTGTAGGTCGCGACCTCCTAGACTCTGGGGTACACAGGAGTTATTTTAATGTGGTGAAAATTGTTAGTCGACTGTAGAAATCGAACCTGGGTTAAAATATCCAAAGGTTGACTTGATACCATTTTTAATATATATTTATTAAAAAAAATTCTTGACCGTACATTTAATACAATATAAAATCAAACCATAAATTATATCTTTATTGCTGAAATATGAAAGTTAAAGTTGAATAATTCAAATCGCTCATTTGTATTTCGCACTGCCATATTGCAATTACGTAGTTGCATTAAGCCAATCACAGAACTTTGTCTGAAACGTTTGTCGGTGCTCAATTTTACTGACAGGAAGACGAAGAAGAAATAAGCATTCAGCATTCTACGATTCTACCAATGACGTAACTAGACGAATTATGCCGTATTCAAGTCAATGCAGTATTGTGGAGCAGAAAGGGATGGAATAACTTTTGGGTCCGCCGGGTGCGCGGCAAGGAGCAAGTACACTTTGATGTTATGCAAGTTGCTCCTTACCGCGCACCCGCCTCACAAGCCAGTTATTCTATCCCTTTCTGCTTCACAAGAAACGCCGTTGTTATCCGTCTAGTTATGTTTTGTCTGAGGATTCTACTGACAACGACACACGTTACGTGAAGTTACGTGTTATTTATCTCTGTCTTATCTGTCTCTCTTTAAGCTAAGATGCAACTACGTCATATTCGTTTGTTTCGAAAGTTTAAATATTTTTATCATGCTTAATAGGTACTAGTTTAAAAAAAAATTAAAAAAATTGGATATAATAATTTTATTACGTAGAATAATATATAAAAATTCAAAAAAGTCTTGAAAGGCCCATTGTTTATAATTTTTCTCACATATTTTCTACATATACAGTTTGTTTATATACTTCAGGATCAAACTTTAAGAAATAAAATAAAATAAATAAATATATCATCACTCCTTTTACCCATTACTGAGTGTGACACTCTGCCGAAGCAGATCTCGGTAAGTGATATATTTATGCGCATGAAGTGCGGTTACCAGCCCTCAAATCACGGCCCCTAAATATGTTAGTGGTGGGGGAGCCACAGGAATAATTTTAAATTGGTGAAAATTGTTTGTCGTCTGTGGGAATCATTCTAAAAGGGCTCCAAAGTCTGTATGCCCAAGGGCCCATGCATGACCTAAGACGGCCCTGCCTGTATAGATCTGATATCTGCAAAATTTGACTTCTGAAAGATACTTCAGGGTCTATTGTTAGAAAATTATAATATGGTTACAAATTAAACATATTAGCAACATTTGTGTATTTAACATGGAATCCTACAATTCATACAAAAGACAAAGAAGAGGATAATATGGAGAATAGACATTATGACAAAGTAATATAACTGAACTGAAGCTGAAGAGGATTCCAAATATTAATTATGCCATTTCTCTTTTGATTTATGAGAAGATCTTTGAGGAGGGTACATGAATTTCAGAATGAAACATTCATCAATTTATCCTGGACTATAAAATGCGAGTACACTGCATTTTATACACGAAATAAAAGAGACATTGTTTAATTGATTTGCTGAAAACCATTCATAATATTTCATAGAATGCATTTTCTGTTCACATTTATCAAATTAATCAAACTTGGGGATACTCAACTTCCTTGTTGTTTCATTTCAACAGAAATTTCTATATCATTTATTCTAGTTTAATATAAGCTACATAGTGTTCAAAAATTCGTTTCAGAAATTACCAAAATAAGAACTTTTTGTTATTTAACATAGGGTCGGTTATGGTTTTAAAAACCTGAAAATCTCAGGTGATTACTTCAGGTATGTATTAAACTCCACAAATCTAGTATGTAGAAATCTAATCATTCATTCGATTTTTCCAATTTGTTTTTAACAGTAATTCAATAATTTTGAAGAAAAATTGATTAAGTCGTAAAAAATTTAATATAGGAAAAATAAAAATAGTTATTTTTCTATTATGTGCGCGTGAGAATCTCACTTCTAGTCGAGACACCTAATGTAAAATCTAATTTTTTTACAATCACAGATCATAATATACTACTATAGATAAGAAACTGCCATGTTACGCACTGGGACTGTATTTTGCGCCATCTGAGTAGTGGAAGTCTAACTAAAGTCATGTATATAGGCAACCCGATATACATATTTAGGCAATTTGTAATTTTTATTATTATTTTATATTTATTTGAACTACATAAAATAAAAATTCATTATTACAATATAAATATTTATTAAAATATTGTCCTGTATACAATTTATTTATATTTTGCACTGTTTCAATCACAATTTTATTCAACTCTTGTGATCTTGAAAATATATTATGACTTCCTCGTTTAAATATTATTTATTATATGATCACTTACTTGCAGTTTTTTACAATTGATATTAGTTGATGACATTATTTATATGAAATTATTTCACAAATAAAAATTCATTGAATATTTGACAGATTAAAAAATTTGAAATATATACAAATGACAACTACAAGAACAATCTAGTAACCAATGATTGTCGATATTGTAGTTATCTAAAATGGATATTTTCATATAAAGACTATTAGCGCCATTCCTTAGGTGGAAGTCTAACTATAAACACAGTCCCATGGTTACCTATATAACTTTCCGCTGCCTGTTTACAATGGTCAAAAAATAACATTTTTACATCGCTATGGAAACGAGAAATTTGTGTTCTTTTTTTATTAATATGTCAAATTTCAAATTCGACACTTTTTATTTATTTATCAAACATTTTCACGTTCCCTTGGTTACAACAGGTCAAATTCATATTATTATTGAATTTTGTTCCTTTATGTACGTAAGTAAATCAATAATTATTGTATTATTCTTTTTGACAGAAATAGAAAAAATGTTCGAGATATTTTTGCGCACAAAATGCGGTTACTAGCTGTAAAATAACAACTCCAAAGATGTTAGATCATATATATGGGGTGGCTAGCTCAGTGGTATGAAGTCGGCCTATGGATCCTGAGAACCCTGGTTCGATTCCCACAGACGACAAACAATGTTCATAATTTCAAAAAAACTACCCCTGTAGCTCTTCCATCACTAACATCTTTGGGGGCCGTGATTTGACGACTGATAACCGCATTTCACGCGCAAAATATATCATATACCGAGATCTGCTTCGGCAGAGTGCCACACCCAGTAATGGGTAGAAGGCGTGATGATATATTTATTTATTTATTTTATCATCATATATCATCACGCCTTCTACCAATTACTGGCTGTGGCACTCTGCCGTAACAGATTTCTGTAAGTGAAGTGCGGTTACCAGTCGTAAAATCACGGCCCCAATGATGTTAGTATACGGAGAAGCATAGGGATAGTTGTAATGTGGTAAAAATTGTTTATCGACTGTGGGAAACGAACCCAGGTTGTCAAATCCACAGACCGACTCGATACCACTGAGTCACCTACTCCATATGTTAGTAATAACAATATTATTTTTCAGGTTCCAAGGCTGTATCGCCTGCATCAAACATGCTCCAAGCATCTGCTCCCCTTTCATTCGCACCATGCACTAACTAACTCGCCATTACTATGAGCGATCCCCCCATGACGGAACTACTCCTGAGGGTGGGTGTTAACACCAGCGAGCCCCGGGAGCTGGACCAGAGAAACACAGCGTTCCCGGTCCTGGAAGGTATGGAGGGATTAGATACGCTGGAAGCAGGTGGAAATGTGACCAGGCATTTTGTCTTCTTGGGGGGATCTGTCCTGCCGCCTTCTCCAGAACCTGCTGATGAGATTAACTCATTTTATTTTTATAAGGTAAGCGATATAAAATTGTAATTTGTTATCAGCGCTAAGTTGAAAACTAATATCTGAAACAGACGTATACTAAGCGTATTCCATTTGCCGTTTGGATCAGATCTAACTTACATTTACTGAACCAGATTAGTTATTTATTTCGCTGGATTACTTCGCTCACTTTATTTCCAGTACTAGAACTACTCATTCCAATTTAATTTGAAGTAATTAATCTCAATAAGTACATCAGTTTATTTTGTCCAGTTAGTTTTATGTTGTCTAATTTATTTCAACTGATTTAGGTAAACCAAATGGCAAATGAAATACAGTTACTATCATAATGTAATTGTGCATAAAGCCTTGTTTCCATATCTTAACATAGTCTTAGTTTTAATTTTTCGACATAACTTTGAGAGTTTGTCATTTAGTCATGTGTCGAATTTATCTGAATTGATTTAAGTGAACCAAGTGACAAATGGAATACAGCTTCTATCAGATCACTTACTTATTTTGCTGGATTACTTCACAGACTTAATTTCTAGTACTATAATTGCTGACTCTAATTTACTTTGAAGTAATTTTCGCAATATGTGCATCAGTTTGTTTAATTTAAGTCATTTAATCATGATGTCTAATTTATCTGAACTAATTTAAGTGAAACAAGTGGCAAATGGAATACTGCTTAAATTTTAATTTTCTGCTATTGCTACCGGTATAACCGGTGATAAATATACAATCAAAACTATTTTAGTCTTGAAAAAATAATTTGAACTGTGAAAAATAGAAGCGCCGCTATTTTTATGGTTCAAAACTGTAGATGCTAACTTTTTAGTGATGCTAAATTCAATCTGTTGATGCGTGAGAGGTTTTGTGATTTTGTTTAATTTTTTATCGTATTTTTTATACGAACATGTTGGAAATGCTTTTTCAGTAGTCATATGACAACAAGTGTTTATTTTACTCTCCCGATTGTCTCTAATAGCAACAAGCGAAAAAAATAACATACTCGCTTGTTCCCAATAACAACAAAGGGGAAAGTTACATTTCCCCTTTTTTTTTTAAATGATTTCAAATTATTTTTTAAGTGCTCTCGAACAGAAAGTATCCCTGACAATCGTGTATAGTTGTTGCTCTTTTCATGTGCGATAATAGACTACTTTCTGCTCTAGGTGCACAAATAACTATTGTAGGATTTTAAATTAATTTTTCTATATATAATTTGATAACTTATAGTTTTTGTTTTTTTTTAAATTTTTCATTAATATATATTTCTGATTGTCAGAACAATGGGGTGGCTAGATCAGTGGTATGAAGTCGGCCTGTGAATCCTGAGAACGCTGGTTCGATTCCCACAGGCGACAAACAATTTTCATAATTTCAAAAACTACCCCGGTGGCTCCTCCGCCACTAACATCTTTGGGGGTCGTGATTTGACGACTGGTAACCGCATTTCACGCGCAAAATATATCACTTACCGAGATCTGCTTCGGCAGAGTGCCACACCCAGCAGCAGTAGAAGGCGTGATGATATATTTATTTATATTTACATATTTAGAACAATCGAATGTAGAAATATTTTTCTAACTTACTTATTTCGAATAAAACTACCATTCTGTTGTATACTATTTTCTTTTTTGTTACCAGTGACAGCTCAAAAACCATAAGAGATACAAAGTTGGTAAATTTAGTAATGTAATGCCATTTTAAAATGCAATTTTAAAACGCGTTTATTTTTCCAAAAAAAAAAATACATGACTGAGTAGATAAAAGTGAAAATATATTCGCTTTTGAATCGAACTATTAAAATATGCTCGCACTTGCAAAAGTACAGTTTCTGGCTAATAGTTAGAGAGTTAGGGTGCAAAATGATGTCTCATTTATTCCAGTGACAGAAATGGATTTTTTAATAGATTATGTCATAATAAACATGAAAAAAAGAAAATTAGATTTGGGAACGGGTGGAAACTATAGATGGCGCCGATGTGAATGCGCAGATTTTAAGGGTGGTTGTTGATCCCTACACCAGTCCACTTTCAGAGCTTCTGTCACCAACGAGCAACCAGCAATAATTTCTGTCAATAATTTTTTTGTCATATATTCGTCGTGAACAAGTAGTAATATGTCACACGACACCATAAAAATTGCTTACTTTGACCGGTTTTGTCGCGCATGCGTCACCTGCCAAAACTTCTGTCTACCATTTTTATTACTTAATTATACCAAAGTCTATAATTTAAACTGAAAATTAGCCTGTAAAAAATATGTCAACAACTACCCTTAAATTCTGCGCATTCACACCGACGCCATCTATAGTTTCCACCCGTTCCCAAATCTAATTTTCTTTTTTTCATGTTTATCATCACATAATCTATTTTAAAAACCATTTCTGTCACTGGAATAAATGAGACATCATTTTGCATCCTAGCTCTCTAACTATAATATAAACAACTTTTTTTTTCTATACTCTTATTTTTAGAGAAACTTCTTTAATTAGAGAAGGGTGCTGAATTCAGTTTAATATTAGGATCCGCCGAAGTCGAAAATCAAAAGAGATATCTACAAAGACATTTCCCAACCATAATCAAATTCATATCATCAATGAATTCGCAATCAAAACAAGAACAAGCCTCCATTTGCACCTCTTTACCGACCGGGGTGACATGTAACATGTTGAAAGCAAATGTGACGGTTCCACCTGATCAAATTATACTCACGTTTAATACCCCTTTACCTTCCCCCCTGCCAGCATTTAATTCACGGCGTCACCAGATCCACTCTGTGCTCTCTATCGTCAGCAAAGTGTCACCAGCAGCCAATGAGAGAGAAGAGAATAAGTAAGAGAGAAAAGAAGGAAGGGATATGACGCTAAGTGCTAGTCAAGCTTTTCAACAGCTTTTTTGTTTGCTCGGTGAAGGGAAATGTGATTATGAAGTTAGTTTTTTACGTAAATTTTTTAATTATTTTAAAAGTTATGTTGGTTTATTTCTAGATTAACTTAGAACAGTGGTTTTTAAACAGTAGGTCGCGATAGACGAGGGTTGTGAGATGTATTTATAAATTTTAAGAAACATATATTTAAATTCATCTACTGTTGCATCCAGTTGCACGCTTTCACTTAAATTTTAGGGATTACTTAATTGAAAAATATCAGATCGAATGTTTGACATCAAAATAATTCATTTGATCTTGTTCATTTAAGAAAAACTTATTATAAAAATTTAAATAACTGCAATGCAACTGGCTATCAAAGAATTTATTACTTGCTTGATAGTAAAATACACTTAAGGTAGTACTAGCGTGAAAAAAATATTTGCAGATCCGAATGAAATTTGGCGCACGTAAATATTGGATAGTCATACGCATCCTGTTAAAATATGAAACACATTCATCGTCTGTAAAAAAATTTTCAGTTTCATTTGAAAGACTAGTATGATGTTCTAGAACTATCCATGTATATCGTATCAGAAGGAGAAAGTTTTTTATCGTTTAGTAATGGATATATAGCCATGCAAAGCCTTGTTTTAACGAAAAATTAAGAATCCCAATTTATAATGGCAACACCACACGGTGGTATGGTATTTGAAAATTCACTAGACCAACAACCTGTTAACAATTTATGATATTCAAACCATTATAAGTATAAAACACTTATTTTGTTCAATTTTTATATTTTTTTGAGCGTAAGTTTCGCCACTCGACAACTGATGGCGCCACCGTCACACTAGTACTACCTTAATTTCTCAAACTATTTTACCAACATATCAAAGTACCTAAGAAACTACACCAAAGTTCTGAATGAGAAATTTTCTCTTCACTAATATCTGAAATCATGGTCTCTGTTTACCTTGCCTTTTATAAACTACAATTTTAATAACATAAAAAGTATCTTCAAAGGGGTCATGTCTTCAAAAAGTTTGAAAACCATTGACTTAGAGAATTGTTTAATTTAATATGGACAAGGATTTGCTAAAAGCAAATTAAATATTAGAAAACTTTATCCAACTTCATGTCATCATTGATAAAATATAAATGATTTTATCACGATCCTTTTAGAATATAAAATTCTCTTCATTAATTAACAAAAGAAAGTACTACTTTTCTCTAGAAAAGTAAAGTAGAATAACGGGAAAACAATGGTATGATTTGATATTAATAATATCTAGATGATATCTGTCAAGAGGATAATAAATATTATCTAAATTTCTAACTTATTTCTAAAACTTTAACTGCCTGATAGGGTTGTGAAAAAATTATTTGTATATCTTGTAAAGAAAGTGTCATTCTTTCCTTTGGCTCCGGAAATAAAGCGGCACCTTTGGGGTAAAATATTTCTCTTTCTTCCATTGTTTTTCTTTCATCCTTCATTATTCTGTTTAACTTCTTTAATGGAAATTTAAGAATAATATTATATGATAAATTGATTTGAAATTGAAATTTAATGTAAAATACAATAAATATTAATTGCTTCATCCATCATTGTCTCGGGTATCCACATTTATCTTAAAACGAAAATATAGGAAACATAAACAAACTGTAGAAGAGAATTTTTCCTTTTATCGAGTCTTTAACTTTTATTATATTTTTACAAGGTTACGAGGAGGCTTGTGAAGGCAGGGATATCCGGTTCAAATTCTGTGAAGCATCAATCAATATTCACTATTTGGTATGAGCGTATGTAATCATTCATGATTGCATCATTCGAAGCTTTCTTATCTATTCTTAGATTTGACAATTCTGAGTTTATATAAATCTTGGTAGATGACACTTTTTACCATCAAATATACTACGACTACATTTAGTGCAGTGACGACATGATGTACGCCACCTTGTAGTTACTAAATTTAACATACACAATATTTGCACTACATTAATTTGTTTAATTTGTTTTATTCAAAATGAATAAATTTTACTATAAAACATGAACAGCCCAATTATCAAAAGGCAGACATTTAGGATTAAAATTAAAATAAGTTAACAAATTATTTTTTTAATTTAGTTGACTGCACTAACCCAGCATTAGTAACACTAATGTTGACCAATGAATTTAATTATATATTTTACTTTTTACAACTGGAATTGAATCCCAGTGACAGTACAGGGTCCGACCTCACCGAGCCGTATTGTGGTAGTACATATACAGAATGGCCCATTTTAAATAATCCACTGGAATATCTCTAAAAATATGCATCAGACAAAAAAATATTTCAAACAAAAGTGTATTGGTTTTGAGGGGGCCATTCGATGCTGTAATAATTTCTCCTCCCTCCACCCCCACGGGGTCGGGGAGAGGGGTAACTTTGAAATTTTAAATACGGGCCCCCACTTTTTATTTCAGATTTGGATTCTACGCAAAAAAATAAGTAAGTTTTGTCTGAAAATTTTTTTTTAATTTGCGATAGATGGCGGAGGATTTAAACCAGTAATTTTTTACCATTGACGTAAAGGAACATCATTTTACTGCCGGCATTAGCGTTACCCGATGTACACCACGAGGAGGTTGTACAGTCGCTCCATTTTCCTGTTAACACAGATGAATTCGGCGTTTGAAGTTGTTCACGGATGTCAAAAAAGTTGTCCGAGGAATACTGTCGAAAGCTATTTGTATGTTTTGAAACGAAGTTAAACAGTTTAACTACAATTGAAATTGGCTAGTAAAATCGGCTAGTATTATCGGTTTAAAATGTAGACCGATATTAGGTTTTACTGGCCGATTTCAATTCTAAAGTTTATACCAATAATTTTCAAATCCGACCGTGCAACTTCCTCGTGGTGTATAACGGGTAACGTTAATGCCGGCGGTAAAATGATGTTCCTTTACGTCAATGGTAAAAAATCATTGGTTTCAATACTCCTCCATAAAATACCAGAAAAAAATAACTTATCGAGAAAAAAATCGAATTTCACCATTTGCAGCGCCATCTGTCGCAAATCGAAAAAAAATGTTCAAACAAAACTTACTTATTTTTATGCGTAGAATCCAAATATGAAACAAAAAGTGGGGGTCAGTATTTAAAATTTCAAAGTTACACCCCTCCCCGACCCCGTGGGGGTGAGGGGAGGAGAAATTATTACAGCATCGGGTGGCCCCCTCAAAACCAATACACTTTTGTTTGAAATATTTTTTTGTCTGATGCATATTTTTCGAGATATTCCAGTGGATTATTTAAAATGGGTCACCCGGTATATTTAGCTTGAGTAGGATTCGAACTCGAGATCTCCGGATTCGAATGTCGTAACGCTATCTACTCTACCATACTGCCGGAATGGAAAAATTGCAAAGAAGATTGTGTGTTTCTTTACGGTAATAAACAAAGCTATAACCCTTCCTTATCATTTACGCTTGAGCGGAAAATACCCCAGACAATACCTATACAAATATCAAAAGTTCCCGTTTTTATTTGTAACATTATAAGCATCTGCCGTGAAAGAAACTCAAAACAAAGCTGTTAGGCCGATAGCCTTTTGTCTCTCATGTATAAAACAACAAAGCATCGCATGAGGCAACAATCAGGCTATCGGACCACGAGGGCGAAAGCTGTAGATTTATTTCAACATAAATTTGGAAAATCCGCTGCCATCACGAAGATGCACGATTGCAGAAGGCAAGAGCATATGCCGGAGAATGTTAAGTCAGCCATTTTGAGACATTGTGAGTGCAGTCGGTCCGAATGGGGTGATATATACTCGAATATTGCAGATCCTGCTGAGAAACGTGGGCAGGAATGACTAGGGAGACACTAGGACACTGTTATAAAAATAGAAGGATTCGGAAAAAGCTAGAAGTTAAACTTAGAAGATTTATTGGTACTGACAGTTTGCAGATAGATCTAAAATATTAAATTCGGCAGAATCATACAATACATTTTTTTGGCAAAAAGTTTAGTATTTTATATAGACAAATCAGTATAATAAAATGTGTTCAATCTTTCGCATTAATAAAATAACGAAAATTTTAAAATGTAAAACTTTTTGGTAATAAACTTTCGCGGCTGCGAATTAGTGACTTCATTTATTCGTACACGTACTAAATAAATATATCATCACGCCTTCTTCCCATTATTGAGTGTAGCACTCTTTTGTAGCAGATCTCGGTAAGTGATATATTTTGCACGTGAAGTACGGTTACCAGTCGTCAAATCACGATATGGGCCTTCAAAGTTGAGCTTTTCAAAAAGTCAAAAATCACTGTAACTTAAAAACTAGAAAAGATATGAAGATGAGCTCAACGGTATTCGATTTCTCGTGGTCTGAATGATATAGAAACATATTTTAAAATTTTTCGATTTTCAAAAAAAATCACATTTTCATTAAACGAATTTTTTGAGATCATGATTTTGATGATCAAAATATGTATATCTACGCAGAAATATATGTGAAATCGAATGGTAAAGTCCTCAATTTCATAGTATTATTTTATATTAAATTAATCCTTAAGATCTAAATTAGCATGAAAATTTGTTGTTTTGTTTATAACTTATACCATACAAAAATTAAATACTTGTTTTTATAAACTTTGTCGGTTACCTATACTTTTATGAGACAATCATGCTAGAACCACCTTAATGAGAAATTTTTCCTGTACTAATTTCTGAAATCGTGATTCTATTTAATGTACATTATTAAATCAGCATTTTACAATCTGCAATTTTGTTCACATAAAAAGAAAGGTGGTCGCGAAAGAATATATTTGAGATTTTTTCTTCCAAGGGGGTTATGGTTCCGAAAAGTTTGAAAACCACTGCCCTAAAGGAACTTACGAGAAAATAATTATAAATTCTTAATCATTTCACCAGTTTCATTAATTGTTTTAAATCAATATACAGAAATATCCAAAACTTCGTACAATTCAAAGACAATTTCAATTTAATCCTAAAGCTACTACAATACTTCAACTCTGAAATAGTCTTTTCTATCTCCAAAACCAATTTTCTGATCAAATTTAATTAATTTTCCCATCTTCTCTTAATAGACCGTCTGCTGCTACTCGTATCTTTCACAATCCGAAACCGTATGCAAAATAAAGCCGCATTGTCTCTTCTTGTTAATTCATTCCGCTCTGCGATCGATAAACCAAAACAGAAAATCTCTTTTAAAAGTTCTGTCACATGCTCATACATTCACCCACACATGTTGTCTGGGTCGAGCTTCGTGGTAATAGAAAGGTAACATAATTACTACAGAGAATAATTTCATCAGATTGTATTGGACGCCATGGTGATAGGGGTAGCGAATTTAATTTGCCATTCATTTTGCATGCTTTTGTCATGGATATGAGCTTGAAGCTATTTGTTATCTGTTAGCCAAGGACGAAGACATAGATAAAATATAAACTTAGTAGCATTATCAGATAGCTAATGGTATAGGTATTTATGTATCAAAGGTGCAAACAGGCGTTTCTGGCCCGTGGCATGATTATTAGCACGAGGCGAAAAGCGTCGAAGGCTAATAACATGCTCAGGGCCAGAAACGCTAATTTCACCCGTGGTACATACAATATTTTATGCACAACAAAATAACATTTAATTATATGTACAAAAGAATAAGATATATAAATATATTATATGTCAAAATGACATTTTGTAAAATCAAGTACACATAATAAACAAAAATTGTCATAATTATTTATGTATCCATAGGAATTATTTCTTTTTGGCCCATAAATATATTTTAGTCAGTGGTATCGAATCGTCCTGTTGATCCTGTGAACCCTGATTTGATTCCCAAAGGCGACAAACATTTTCACCCCATTAAAATTACCCCTGTGGCTCCTCGATCACTAACGTCTTTGGGGGCGATGATTTGACGGTTGGTAATCGCACTTCACACGCATAAATATATCATTTATTGATATCTACTACGGCAGATTACCACACTCAGTAATGGGTAAAAGGCGTGATGATATATTTATTTATTTATTTTACAATTTATATCATTTTAAACTGTATCATACGAAATACTGGTCGATTTTTGTTTTAAATAAATTTCTGCTATTTTGTAACTGTTTTAATCTTGTACCCATAAATAAAATATTCATGAAAAAACTATGTAAAGTCAATGCAAATGTTTTAAGGTTGTTTTTTAATCTGTTTTTTTGTTGGGCTGTACGTGAACTTTCTTTAAGAGTTCAAACAATGTCATTGCCATGGTGATTCTTGTTTATATACTTACAAGATTATTACGATAACTCTATAAATAAATTCTGTTCTATCGAATATTGAGAAAACTTTTAATATTATTTCCAGCAGAGATTTTTAGTACGGATAAAGGAAACAGGTACAACAAATGATCCTTCCTTTGATCTGTACTTTGAGTCAGATGTATTTATTTATGAAAATTCAATGCAAACAGACTCGTCCGGAACTACAAACTTCATTGATAAAAAGCACTGCCATTTGAGTACATTTAAGTAGACGTCTGCATGTATTTTGTTTGTGATTCATCTAATACGTTCAACGCAGAGCTGGATTTGAATTTACATATTCTTTAAAGCATAATTTCTAAAGTCTTCATTCCTAATAGTAAAGGAACTTGATGTTAATTGCATCAAGTAATTTGAACATTCAGAAATATAATCCTGCCTGTTATAGTACTATGCTAATGATTATTTTTTGACGTTTCTCAAAAACAATGAAATGCTTCATTGTATGTCACGTGTCTGCGTTTCAACCAATTCTGTGATTATTCCCGGGAATAATCTCTGTAGGTGCTTTTTTGATTGTGACACATGATAGGTAGTTGTCAAATAATTATTTAAAACTATCAACGCGTCAAGTAAAATGTGTGAAAAAAATAGATTTAGTTCCATTTCAGACCTAGAACTACACAAACAAATTTTGGAAACAACTTCCAAGAATACATTAATAAGTAATCAATCGATATGGACCCAGTTCAAAATCTTTTAAGTTGGATGAATTGTCCTCAACAGCTAAATCAAAAATAATCTAATTAAATATAACTCAAGAGTTGAATAAATTGGAAAATAATTCTCCAGTATCTTTCTCAAACTTGTTGCCATTTGGCAATAGCCACTCAAGTCCTACGGGCTTTCGTGACTATTGCCTGGCAACAAGTTTTCGAAAGATCTGTCATATCATTTTCAATTTATTTTCACTCTCTTGTTATATTATTACTGAGAACTTTTTTGCTATTTCATTATTAATTTATAAATAAATGTAAATACATCATCTCGTTTCATTGGTTCAAACTGGCATTAGTTGCTTTTCAAAGAAAACCCACAATTGTGTGAAGCTAGCGTAAAGTGAACATTCGAATCTTGACTTCTTGCAGAATACTAGCTAGGCCATCATCAACGTAGTTCAGAGATTCGTTACTGCAAATAACCAGTGTTCAATTGCAGTGTTAGAGTGGATTGACCACATTCGCAGGAAATTAACTAACACCAGTCAAGTCTTCTGCGCCATATTGATTTTCCTTTATTCCGTCACTTCATTAGAACACTAGATGCTCATATAAGATTTTTAAGTAGTAGTGATAAATTTATTATAGGGTAGGCTCAGTGGTAATCGAGTCGGTCTGTGAATTTGAGAAACCAAGTTCGATTCCCACAACCGACAATCAAATTTTCACCACATTAAAAAGTATCCCTGTAGTTCTATCGCCACTAACATCTTTGGGGGCCGTGATTTGATAGCTGGTAACCGCACTCCACTTATCGAGATCTGCTACGGCAGAGTGTCACACCCAAAAATGGGTAGAAGGTAAAATAAATAAATAAATATAAATATATCATAACGCCGTTTACCCATTACTGAGTGTGGCACTCTGCCGAAGCAGATCTCTGTAAGTGAAATATTTATGCGCGTGAAGTGCGGTTGCCAACCATCAAATCACAGCCCCCAAAGATGTTAGTAGTGGGTAGCCACAGGGGTAATATTAATTTGGTGAAAATGTTTTATCGGCTGTGGGGATCGAACCAAGGTTCTCAGGATCCACAGGCCGACTCGAAACCACTGAGCTATTACCCCATAAGAAGATGGTGTGATGATATATTTATTTTATTTATAAATGTATTTAGGAGCTTTAGACGAATGAAATATCGGTCCTATTTAAACAAACTTAGGGCCAGTTTTTCAATCACAGATTAATATTAATCATGATTAAATAATCATATATGGGATAGCTAGCTAAGTGGTATGATGTCGGCCTGTGGATCCTGAGAACCCTGGTTCGATTCCCACAGACGACAAACAATTTTCATAATATCAAAAACTACACCTGTAGCTCCTCCACCATTAACATCTTTGGGGACCGTGATTTGACGACTGGTAACCGCACTTCACGCATAAAATATATCTCTTACCGAGATCTGCTTCGGCAGAGTGCCACGTCCAGTAATGAGTAGAAGGCGTGATGATATATTTATGATTAAATAATAATGGAAACTATGGTTATTATTATTATTTAAACGCGATTAACATTAATCGAGAGTAAACCGATGATTCAAAAACTGGCTCTAAGTCAATAAATTGAAGTATGATTTCGATGCGATTTTTTTGTTTGCTTGACAGGTAAATTTTTTAAGAACTTTGCTAGAAGATTGTAATATGGGCCTAAGAATAACGAACTGCAAAGAAATATTTGTTGTGGATGAATATTTTCCAGTCAACAAGATTCAATTACATAAATCTGAAATCGGAAACAGAAATCACTCAAATGATTCTTTGAGTTTGTATATCGAAGAATACAGAAATGTCAAATATTAAAATATACGATTGCCAAACTTTCAATAACAACAATAAATATATTTTTCAATCAATAATGCTTCTAATAATAAAAAAATAAAATAGGTTGACGTATTTCTTTCATGAATTCATGCATGAAATATACACAAAATCAGCAACACATTTTTCTATACCTGTTCAAAATAAATAAGTAATAATACAATGACAAAAAGTCAATTGCGATGCGGAACTGTGTCTTAATAAATAAGAAAAATAGGAAAAATGGATCACACCATACTGATGAGTCCGTAAGGACGAAACGCGTCTATGGTTAAAGCTGAACTGACCAGCCGTTTGATGATGACTTGATAAGGTGATTCAAACGTGCTGTAAATTTTGTGGGATTTGTGACAAGGGATGAAATTTTTTTTCCTATTTTTCTTATTTATAAATAAGTAAGTTTATATAACACTTACCGAGATCTCCTTCGGCAGAGTGCCACACTCAGTATATTTACTAAAATATAGATCAATTTGCGGAGTTCAGCATAACCATAAACAATATATGTATTTTTTTCACAAATAAATAAATAAATATATCATCACCCTTCTACCCATTACTGGGTGTGGCACTCTGCTGAAGCAGATCTCGGTAAGTGATATATTTTGCGCGTGAAGTGCGGTTACCAGTCGTCAAATCACGGCCCCCAAACATTTAATGGTGGAGGAGCCACAGGGATAGCTTTTTCAAATTATGAAAATTTTTCGCCTGTGAGAATCGAATCAGGGACCTCAGGATCCACAGGCCGACTTCATAACCACTGAGCTAGCCAAATGTCAAAAACTTAAAATTTCAAATGAGAGAAGAAAGTTGTACTTTTCACCTCTAGGGAAGAACGTAAATTTTTCTTCTCTGGAAAAAGAAAGCGAAGCCATAGCAAATAATATAATTTCACATTAATGACATCCGGGTGACATCTGTCAAGAGAATAATAGATCTTATCTAAATTTCTTATTTATTTTTTAATATTTTATTTTCAAATAGAGTAGTAAAACAAATTATATGTATATCACTTGAAGAAAGTGTCATTCTTCTGTTGTTATACAAATAAATAATAATTATTACTTTCCCGCAAATAAAGACAATGAAAATATTCATATTTATGTAGAAAACTATAATTAAGTCGATCGAGGAGTAGCCGGGTTCTTGACTAATCTAGTTATTTTTTTTTTTAATATACAGCATAACTAAACACTAATTTAGCAAAAGATTTTCTGCGCAATAATGAAAAAAAAAACCTTACAAACATTTAAAAATAGTATGCATGTAAAGAACAATTAGCGAAAACCAAATTTTATTTTGGTCGTAAAGCAACTTTATAATTACAGCAGAATATTTTGCGAAAATTTTAATTTTATTCGTCATAAAGTCAGCATAGTGCTGGAATGGTGGGTTAAAATGCTTATTTAAATTAAGGGTAGCAAAATGACGTCTTTGTCTTCCGACTGCACAGAAGGGTGGAAATGGGAGTAAAGGGTAGAGAGGCGAAGTTCATTTTACGAAACGCGTAAGCAAGCTGTGCTGAGACAATTGCACATCGCTCGGGGTAGGTTAGGTACTGCGCTAGAACCTACCGCAATCTTGAAAATTATTATATATATATATATATATATATATATATATATATATATATATTTTACATGACGAATACACTAGTTTAAACCGCATTGTTGAAATAGTGCTTCTCAAATTTATGATTTTAAACACTCAACATGAACTGCTTACTGAAAGAATTCAAAATTTTAATTTTTTTTAATATGGTTCTGTATATTTCAAGGCACAAGAAATCGAATGCTGTTGAGCGTATCTTCATATATTTTAAAGTTTTTTAATTCCAGCGATTTTTGATGTTTTTCAAATCACAACTTTGAGACGTTATATCTCGAAAACTAACAGAGATATCGAAATTTGGTTTAAACCTGTGTATTTCTCGTGCTTTAGTTAATATAATAGCAAATTTAGAAAAATTTTCGAATTTTTCGAATTATCCGAATTTTTTCAAAATTTTTCTTTGGCTATATGTCAAAAATGGTATAAGATAATGAAAATCTATGAACACCAGTGAATTCCCCGCATAAAAATACATGGGTATGTAAATTTTCACGACGAAAATCGTACGGATAGATTTTATATTACAGAAAAACTAAAAATGACCAAAAATCGTAAAAATCTGAAGGGGTACCCCTTCAAAATATTTAAATTTTTAGCCGATTTTCGTTT
Source organism: Pterostichus madidus (assembly GCA_911728475.2). Taxonomy (NCBI): domain Eukaryota; kingdom Metazoa; phylum Arthropoda; class Insecta; order Coleoptera; family Carabidae; genus Pterostichus; species Pterostichus madidus. The sequence goes on along the minus strand of OU452303.1, from coordinate 41,813,475 downwards.
TTCTGTAATAAAAAATGTATGCGTGCAAATTTTATTCTGAAAATTTGTATACTTATGTATTTTTACGCGAGGAATTCACTGGTATTCACAGATTTTCATTATCTCTTCAAATTTTTGAAATATCGCCAAGGAAAATTTTCAAAATTTTCATAATTTTCTATTGTATTAACTAAACCACGAAAAATACACTGATTTAAACCACATTTCGATATCTCTTTTAGTTTTCGAGATATAACGTCTCAAAGTTGTAAATTGAAAAACATAAAAAGTCGCTGTAACTCGAAAACTAAAAAAGATATGAAGATGTGCGCAACGGCAATCGATTTCTCGTGCCTTAAATCATATAGAAACATATTTTGATAAATTACTTTTCCTAGGACTACTATGAAAAGTTTACCAGCTCGTTGGTATCGAATCGGCATGCGAATCTTGAGATCCCTGGTTCGATTCCCACAGCCAACAAACATTTTTATAACATTAAAATTACCCTTGTGGCTCCTCCACCACTAACATCTTTGGGGAGCGTAATTTGACGGCTGGTAACCGCATAAATATATCACTTACCGAAATCTGTATCGACAGAGTGCTATAACCAATAATGGGTAAAAGGCGTGATGATATATTTATATTTATTTTATATATTTTATTATTTAGTTTAATTTAATTAATTTCTTAATATTGTTGACTTGTATAAACTGTAGTACTTCATTGGAACAACAAAACATAAAATTCACATTTGAATAAAACCAAGAAGCAATAAACCAATAAATAGTAGTTCAATAGCGCGCAACAAATCCACTTTAACGAACACAAAACCATTCTCCAAGTTCGATAACGTGACATCCGGGAGAAATAACCCCGAAAAACTCCTTCAGCAAGGAAAGAATCCACAACGGCCGACATTACAAGCACCATGTCGTTCCAGCCACTATTATCTGATGATAATCCTAGAGATTTACAAGCGGGACGTTAGAACGTTCCAACACCAACACTAGAAGAAGAAATGAAGCTAATTTGTATTTATCGCGCTTCGAAGGGCATACGTGCGCAAGGGATTCGATCCATGTTTATTTCATGCTTGGCGAATGCTGCACAAACAGATTTAGTTCAGTTTGTTTAGTTTATTTGTGAAATTTACTACGAGGGAAAAATGTGAGTAACTTCGGTGACGGATTTTTATTTTGTATCGTTGAATTACCAACGTAAGTGGATTTTAAGTGAGTCTCTGATGCAATTTTCAGTTTATGATGCTTTATTCAAAGGTATGGAAATAAGATTGCATGTTGAAGATATTCATTTTGTACGAGAAGGCTGCTGATACATACTTGTATGTTCATACAAATCTTTTAGTATTCAAACTTTTTACATAGAAATTTAAATACTTGTGTTTCCATTTTAAATTCAAATACATTAGTGTTGAAATAACCACTCCATTAACATCTTTGAGGGTCGCGATTTGACGACTGGTACCCGCATTTTAAGTGTATAAATATATCACTTACTGAGATCTGCTACGGAAGAGTGCTACACCCAGTAATGGGTGAAGGACGTGATGATATATTTATTTTACGTTAGTATATGAGTGTTAGATTGAGAAGAATGTTGGAAAACAAGTAAGTACGGCCTCATTTGGCGAATAAAAGAGTGCTCTTTCACCATGCACACACCTCCGCTGTCGCCACGGCCAAATTGATAGAATTAGGTTACGAACTGCTGCCCCATCCACCGTATTCTCCGGATTTGGCCCCGTGCGACTTTTTTTTGTTTCCAAATTTGAAAAAATCTCTCGCCGGGCAGAAATTTGAGTCGAATGAGGCAGTTATCGCCGCTACGGAGGCCTACTTTGCAGACCTCCAGAAAACGTATTTTTCAGACGGGATAAAGAAGCATTGCTGGATTAAGTGTATCGAACTCAAAAGAGATTATGTTGAAAAATAAATTGCCACTTTTCCAAAATTTTTGTTATTCTTTTGTAGGCTAAGTACTTATTGGACCACCCTCGTATGTGTCAGTTTGTTAGTTGAGATAGTTTAAGAATGTGGAACATATGACGAATGAACAATTGAAAAAACATGAGTATGTTGATAATTCTTTCTCCATATAGAAATATTACTTTTGTCAGTTTGATATAGTAATATAAAAGTAAAATAAATGTAATATGTTAGGCATCTCTGGAATTACAGAAACGTAATCTAAAACTAGACAAAAACAAATGTTTGATGGTATTAGCGTCCGTAATTCCCGGGAAATAGATCCAAGTCGTCGTTGTTTGTAATTTATGTCGCTAGAGAATTAATCTACGGTTGAGAAAAGGAAAAACACGACAAATTAACAATGGATGCATTTAATTTCTTGCTGTATTGTGTACCTACTTACTGATGCGCTAAACCTAAGATTTAATCTGAAATCTCACTACAAGAACCTGAAGATAAAGAGGCAAAAACTATTTAGTACTGACTCGTAGTGCTATAATCTTTTAATTACGAGTGCCTTTAATACATAAATAACTATTACATATTTTTCCTGTAGAGAAGTAATCATAACGAAAAATGTACTGCTCATATTATTTCGATATGCCACATTTTCTATGAAACACCCCGTACATTTTAAATATAAATCATATGTAACAAAATCAAAAGTTCGTACGTTCAAATCAGAGTTGAAAAAAACCCAATCCACTAATTTTTTTTGGGTTTATTTGGGCATTAATGGGTTTTTTATAATATTGACAAATACACCTTTTAATTCAAGTTATTTAATTCACGTTATTTAATTCTAAATTAATTTTGTATATAATATTTAAAATGTATATTGTATACTATTAAACATTAAAACAAAATGTATGTAGTATTATGTAATAATTGCAAAAAATATGTTTATTTTATTGTGAATTAAAACATAATATGCTCTATCATGTTATTGTGATACTTATTTAATTTAAAACTATAAAATATGCCAGTAAAAAGATTCAGTATCAATCAGTTTTTTTAATACTAATATAATATAAGACAAATAATATTTGGTCTTAAACTATACTCTGTTTTTTAACCAGGAGGAGTAAATGCACAAGTCAGATTTACACTATAGAAAGTTACCAAACAAAGTTACTAGATTTTTATTCGCGCGAAATACAAAAATTTCTTACACATCTACACTGATTAAGTCTCATAGAACTTATTTTAAAATACAAATGACATTATAAACTCTAATTTGTCACTCTGTATATTATTAGTTCTTAAAAGAACTGATTTATGTTAATGTCACAGAAATGCAAAAAACCAACAAGAAAACAAATAACCTCAAAACTTATGACAGCTCTAACAAATCTAAAGTAAAATCTATGTACAGTGTAAACTGGACGAAGCACTAGCCAATCAGAAGCGTCAGTTTTAGCGGTTAAAATTTAAATTACTCCTCCTGGTTAAAAAACAGAGTATAGTGTGATATTGACATTTGTCAACGTAATGCAATGTGATACTACGATGTGATGTAATAAATGATAATTTAAGTTAAACGTTTTATTTTGTACATAGATTATGTATTATTACACTGTAAAATATATAAAAGATGTTTATGTTCCGAGATTTGACTCTATCTTAAAATTCACCCTGGGTGAATTTTCAACCATTCAACCAAATGGGTTTTTCTGTGGGTTTATTTGGGTTTTTTTTTAGGTGGGTTTTATTAAAAAAAACCTGGTGGGTTTTTTTGGGTAGGTAAAATATGAACAACTCTCGTTCAAATATATTCAGTTGTGTCTGAGTGGTTCTGATTTCACTATAATTTACAGTAATTGGTATTAAGTTCGTTTTGTGCAAAGTACCAAATAAATAAATATTGTGAAGGTACCACCCCTTCAAATAATTTTAATACCCTCTTACCTTCTTAAACTCTTCGACGATTCCACCATCGTGTCCCGTCTCCTTCGAAGATCTGAAACAACATAATATTAATTAAATTTCGCTGATTTGCCAAACAGGAATCCAAATCGATTCCCCAATAACCGAACTCTGCTTAATTGTCAGTAATTACGAGCTCTCTACACTCAAGCCAGAATCACACTGGTGAAGATTGTTTATCGAGTGGATTTCTAGAAACCACGTGCTGGTGCTATCGTCAACCACTTCGACCGTTATCGGTCGATTACTACTAAAGAGAATTTAATCACAACATCCACTTAAAGTACGAATGCTTTGAACTTTGCCGAAAATCGAAAGATTATTTTTTTTAATTTTTGCAAGCGGTTTCATAAAATATATTGGGTTTATTTACAGAAGGTGTTGCGTGGTTTCTTGGAAAAGATGAAACGAGGAAAATTATTTATTTACAAGAAAAGTCAATAAATTTGAAATGAAGTATCTTTCAAAAATTAAAGTGAATCATGCGCTAAATTGAGTCTGAAGTAAATACCTGAACCTTAATGGGGGATTCAAGTGGTAGAGCTTTTTAATATATATTTATTAAAATAAATTCTTGACCGTACATCATATTTAATACAATAAATGATATTTTTATTGCTGAAATATGAAAGTTAAAGTTGAATAATTCGAAACGCTCATTTAAATTTCGCACTGCCATATTGCAATTACGTAGTTGCATTAAGCCAATCACAGAGCTTTGTCTGAAACGTTTGTCGGTGCTCAATTTTACTGAAAGGTAGACGAAGAAGAAATAAGCATTCAGCATTCTACGATTCTACCAATAACGTATAATACTAGACGAATTATGCCGTATTCAAGTCAATGCTGTGTTGTGAAGCAGAAAGGCATGGAGTAACTTGATGGTCCGCCGGGTGCGCGGCAAGGAGCGAGTACACTTTGATGTTATGCAAGTTGCTCCTTGCCGCGCACCCGCCTCACACACCAGTTATTCTATCCCCTTTTGCTTCACAACAAACGCCGTTGTTAACCGTCTAGTTATGTTTTGTCTAAGGATTCTACTGACAACGACACACGTTACGTGAAATTACGTGTTATTTATCTCTGTCTTATCTATCTCTCTTTAAGCTAAGATGCAACTACGTCATATTCGTTTGTTTCGAAAGTTTAAATATTTTTATCATGTTTAATACAAGTTTAAAAAAAATAAAAATTTTGGGTAAAATAATTTTATTACGTAGATTAATATATAAAAAAATCAAAAAAGTCTTGAAAGGCCCATTGTTTTAAAATAAGATTTTATTGTCATTATAAATGAAACCTGCAAATATCATTTATTATACTTAAATTCTTTAATTTTCATATTTGATTAAAACAAAGTATTCAAATTATTCAATTATATTCATAAAAATTTTAAATCATTTACACCTGTACAACAAAACAAATAAAAATCGTAACTAACAAAGGACATGGAAACAAAAAATCAATTTGTAAGCTCCGAATCAACAAAAACAGATCGCAGTCCATTGTAGTAATCCAAGATAAGTCCATGGGGCATTACAATGGCCGTCTAGATGTGACGGAGCGATTACAAAAACAATTCGTTCTGATGTGAGAAGTGAACATCGAAACGTTCACAAACACGGACAAACAGGTCCCTATAGTCAGTCGTACCACTCTCAAGCCACAGGGAATTTAGTAAAATGTTCCTATAGTTTAGTCACTTTTATTTTAGCTATATTTTAATTAACTAATAATTAATAAAGTTTGCTATTTCATAAACACGCAATGGTATTAAAGTTAAGAAACTTATGCTGCAAATAAGCAAGTAAAATTATCCTCAGCTCCGTTTGAAATTTATAATATGTTCTTTGCTTAAAAATAGTTATTTGTGTACCAAGATTTGAAAGTTTCTGTTTGAAAACTGAGGTTAGAGATTGTAGCGTGAGTCCAGCGAGGGCTGCAACTATTGAGGTCTGCTAAGTTACTTTCAGTCAGACAAATAAACAATATTTTTTTTTATGATTGGAAATTAAAATTAACAGATTTGTTTTATTGTATTAGTATAAAAATTATAAGTATTTACCGGTGGCGTACCTAGAACTTTTGTCGCCCAGGGCGGTGTCCAATTTGCCGCCCTTTCTAAGTCAATCAAATGGTGGTTTTTATAAATTAAAAAAATAAATATAAAATAAATATATCATCATGACTCTTATCCATTACTGGGTGTGGTACTCTGCCGAAGCAGATCTCAGTAAGTGATATATTTTTGCGCGTGAAGTACGGTTACCAGTCGTCAAATCACGGCCTCCAAAGATGAGCCATTACCCCATTAAATTAATAAACATAAATAAATAATTGTAATTGAGACAAACTATAGGTGGGGAACATTTTTACCATTGGGTACCATATTTAAATTAAGGCAGAAATAAAGGAATTTTTCGATATAATATTTTCAACCCTACATTAATTAGACGATGAGGAAAAATATTCAAAATCATATTGTAATTCATAATTCGTAGAAATCGAATAGTAAACTTATGAAGTGAATAAGTTGTTTTTTTACAACTAAAACTAAATATAAAAAATGCCGCCCCAAATATGTGGCGCCCGGTGCGAACCGCACCCACCGCCTCTCCCTAGGTACGCCACTGGTATTTACGTATATCATCACATCTATGAAAGTTAAAATTTTGAATCCAGATAACTAAAGAACAATCTCGTACCAACACAATATAAATGTAAACAAATTTTGTAAATCAATGAAAGAAAGGAAGACATTTTCTTTCCGAAGGTACCGTTTCATTTCCCGAAGCGAATACGAGGTACATCAAGTACCTGAAAGAAAAATGATGTCTTAACGAGATATACCATAATATTTTCTACAACCCTATCGGAAAGTAAAATTATCAAAAATAAATTAGAAATTTAGATGAGATATAATATTCTCTTTACAGATGTTACCTGAATGTCATTAATGTTAAATCGTCGCCCACTTTATATACAAGGTCTGGATTTTCCAAGTAAAAATGGGGAAACAAACAGCGGTCTTTCGGTCGATTTTCTTATATAAAAATTTCATCTTATTTTCATAATTCCAATTTTACATACAATCATTATTAGGGTCGTTGATTTCCACCGAAGTTTGAATTTCTGAACGTTCGTTCATTCGAATAATTTGAAGTTCGTCAGAAAAACTTCGTAGCTTAGAATTTTCGAATTTTTTGAAGCTTCGAATTTACGAATTTTTTGCCACTGAATTAACGTCATCTGTCATCTCCAAACATGCTCACGCATAATTCGCGAAAAGTTGGCCAAGAATTAAATAATAACTCGGCGAAGTATCCTGCAAAAACTGCAAATTTAGGCGTCTTAATTAAGACATCTAGTCTCTTACCGCCCATCTAAATGCTATGGACTTTTAGTAAAACGTTTTAAAATTACAATAAAAAGGATACAAAAACGTCTGAATTAAAACGTTTTTGACAGTGTATCGAAATTTTATGTCTAAATTGAATTAATTTGTCAAATAATAATAATAATTAATAATAATTACTTACGAATTAATACAAAACTCTGCACATGAGTTTATTCTGAAAATAATTCATATCAACATGCCGAATAATTCGAAAATTCGTAAATTCGGAATATTCCAAAATTCGAAAATTCGAAAATTCGGAATGTTCAAAAATTCGAAAGTTCGAACCTAAATTCGAAGGTACAATAAATCCGAATAATGAAAGGCTCGAATATTCGAAAAATCAACAACCCTAATTATTATAGGGTAGGTGGCTCAGTGGTATCAAGTCGAACTGTGGATTGAGAACCCGGATTTGATTCCCACAGTCCACAAACAATTTTCACCACATTAAAATTACTCCCGTGGCTTCTCCTGCTCTAACATATATTTGTACAAAATAAATATTGCTTAATTGTGTTCGAAAAAGCGCCTCTTGTGGCCAAGTTTAGCAATCAGTGTTCGACTGTTTTTTTTTTGTATATAACTTAGGCGATGGCTTAGTCATACCGTTGTTTCCCATTTGCTATGAATATGGCTTTACTTTTACTCTTCCTTTTATACATTTATTCGAAATATATGGAATCTCAAAATGGAGATCCGTTTTATTAAGCCGTTGAATTTATGAAATGGTTAGGAGCAGATTATTGTTTTGACTACGGTGTTGTTTACCACCGTTTTAACATGTTATAATCTTTGACTATATTTTTCCACACGGAATTATTTATATTTTTTATTGTAAACTGTTATGCTTAACTAACTTATTATTTTTTGTTGACTTGAAAATGGGACCAACCCATAGTCCCGAAACGTCGTCACCTATAAATATTATTTATTAAAAATTATTGGTACAAAAGCCAAGCAATCCAAACATAGTGGAGTAATTTTTTCAACCCTTCATTTATTCGAAATGATTCATTAATTATATTTTAATCATTTTAAAAAAGTTGCAATATTTCCAAAATGAATAAACTATACACTCCGCATATCTTGTCGCCCGGCAAGTGGAAGTCTGGTTCACGCTGGCTAGCACCAAGTGGGTTAATGGTCCGAAACCTGGATTAGGAAATGGCAAGTTGTACCGAATCGCTTCTTCCGGTGCTTACCGGAACTCGGATACCGCCGGAGTCGTTTGTTACTAGCTTCACGCCGGTTTGGAAATCGCGCCGATTGAGCGAACGTCACGACACCAGGTTGGCGGGTATTTGGCAGCGGCAAGAAACTAGTGCTCTGGTCCGGAGGTCGACAACCGATACTGTGATACGACGGACTGGAATGTTTATTGATATTGCAAGCTTTTTCCAGGGGTTCCACAACTCTGGCTTCGTGAAGCAAAGCGAACAGTTGTGTAGATTATAACACATGATAATCTAATAATTAAAAATGTCACCGCATTAAAATTACTCCTGCGCAGAGCTGGGCAATACTTAAGTACTTAAGTACCAATTTTTCTTATCTTCTAGTACTTAATACTTATACTGAAGTATATTTATTTTTGTGTTACTTAATACTTGGAATTTTTAAGTACTAAATTTCAGTTTGTACTAAATATTCAAGTACTTTTCAAATAATTAAGTACGTCAATATTACTCAAATCACGGGAAGAACTTGAATATTTCGAAACATTGAAGTACTTTGAGTTTGCGGTTAAAGCAGTTTTTCTTATTTTGCAGTACTGGGACGTGAACGTGAGGAGCACAGACATGTATATTTTTGTTTTTTGTTGTTGTAATAATATATTACATATTACTTTATCAACTATGTACATTTTTATTTATTTATTTTTATATATTAGACTGATTTTATTGTAATTACCGACTACATACTAAATTTTGCATGTACCTATTTATTTTTAAATTAAAAAATCTTTTTATTTTTTTAATCATGTTTTCAAAATGTATATTTAGAATATGTTGTTATTAAAATAAATAACAATAACAGAAAAACTATTTCATACGAATATACCCAATACTGGGCACTTGCAAAATACTTATTTTTAAGTACCTTGGTCTGAAAAAACTGGTACATTACTTAAGTATTTTCATTCGGTGCTTGAAAAAGTACTGCATAACAAGTACTGACCATGGTTAGTTCTGGTACTTATACTTAAGTACTTTGGTCCTGGTACTTGCCCAGCTCTGCTCCTGTGCCTTTCCTTCTATTACCATCTTTAAGAGCCATAATTAAACGATTAGAATTCACATTTTGCGCGTCAAAATATATCAAATACCAAGATTTGCTACGCAGAATGTATCTGGCAATAAAATAATAATTAATAAATGAATAATCAAAGCCGCCCTTCTAAGTTTAATCACAGCTACTATAATCTCAATCTCCTCCGCGGCAGTTCGGTAGTTAAACTGCCCGACTGCTGAGTTCGCAGCATGATGCTCATAATTAAATAAATTTATGGAATTCACAACCCGTAAAGCGCTGTTAAGTGTAATTAAAATGGTTATTAACGATTTAAAATTGATTGTTTCCGAAGATTGATTGTACTCTAGCAGAGAGTTTAATTAATTTTCATACACATATCTAATATAGATGTAATTAAATGTTATTAAGTAATAAATTTGTTCCCTCCCGCCGATTCAATAGTTGGTTCAATTTTGGAGACAGCTTTATAAATATAATTTGTAGATGATGACAGGTTAATTACAAGTGCTTGTTATTAAAATAGTTTTATTAGTTTCAATCGTTGTAATATTGTAATTCTATTTTTGGAAGCGGATGTATATATCAACATTATAATACAAATTTCAATATATCCAGTGGTTTGAAATGAAAGTGGATTTTCTGTTGACCCAAAAAAATTTAAAACACATAACCAGTACTGTTTAACAAATCTGGATGTGTGTTCCAAATAAATAGAAACATTGATGTTTAACATGGGGAATCATTGTAAATAAACCATCCTAATTAAACATGCCAAAGCCAAATCTACCCAAAAACTTTATTTGACGCAGATTACATCATTTTAAAACCACAAATGTTTGATTGAAAACGCGTATTAGTTTCTAATTTTATGGTGATGATTGCTAATCTCGTTCAAAAGTTTATAAGTGGTTTGCAAAATTTAAAAATGGTCGTGAAGATTTAAATGATGATGAAAGATCTGGACGTCCAAAAGGCGGAAGACCAAAAAGTCGCTCGTGTAAGTCAACGAATTTTTGGTGAATAAACATATTTGTGTCATCCACCCTCCGTATTCGCCTAATCTATCACTATGTGACTATTATCTTTTCCCAAAACTGAAAATTGCCATGAAAGGAGCGTTTTATGATGATATTCCAGCCATTCAAGCAGCCGTGACATAGGTGTTAAAGAACGTTCCTTTAGATGGCATAAAAAAATCTATGCATGCTCTAGTTGATCGTTCTAAAAAGTGTATTGATTCAAATAGAACCTATGTTGAATAAATATTAAGTTTCAAGCATAATACAGTGCGTGTTTTATTCTGTATCTAAAGAGTTTCGTTATTTTTGGGACATACTGTGTACGTACATAGAAATCACAATATATTTAAAATGAACAACCCCAGCAAAACGATAACGAATACCTACTGACTGAATCCTTTCATTTAGAAGGCCAGAATAAAATAAAACATTCTATATACCACGGACATATCAAGAAGCTCTCGGAAAATTCTCTCAGTACTATAATCTTTTGATCATGCCCTTAATACATAAATAACCATTTTTCCCTAATATTATAATTATAATTAGTAATTTTGTTTCAGACTGAACAATTCACAATTCTGTGGATCCTATTTGTGATGATAGTGATTGGAAACTCGGCAGTGTTAGTTACACTTACCGTCAACAAAAGCAGAAAATCTAGGATGAATTTTTTCATTAAACAACTTGCAATTGCGGGTAAGAATTTTCTTTATTTAATATGTAATAGTATATTACATAACAAGTCAGGAAAGTGATACTTTACACGACGAAGCGGTTGTTTGAAATACGAGGCCGCAGGCCGAGTATTTTAATCCACTAAGTTAAGTAAACGCGCTTTCCTGATTTATTAGGTAAACTATTTTTTCTGAAACCGTTTAATTTAATCAATATTTAATCATAAATAATTCAAAATGTTTAATTTTTTTATATGGATTGTACTGACAGTAGACTACGTATCCAAGATTACAACAAAAATAACAGTCAGTTAAAATCTTTACCAGACTGTTCTGTACTTATCCAGATAGTTATTTTTGTTGTAGCTTTGGATACGTACTTGACTTAACTGTTTTGGTAAAAATCTACTCTCCATACTAAAATTGGTCAGGAAAGTAGGCACTTTCTTGCCGGTTTCGGAAAAAATATCAAATAGAAAGGCAATAATTGGCAAAGCATCAACAACGAAAATAAATTGTTATTTCTTGAGGTTCGATTCCCACAGGTGACAAACAATTTTTATAATTTCAAAAGCTACCCCTGTGGTTCCTCCACCACTAACATCTTTGGAGGCCGTGATTTGACGACTGGTAACCGCACTTCACGCGCAAAATATATCACTTACCGAGATCTGCTTCGGCAGAGTGCCACACTCAGTAATGGGTAGAAGGCGTGATGATATATTTATTTATTTTTTTTTTTATTTCTTGCTTCTTCAAAGCAAATTCAATGACATAATTGTCTTCTCATTTTACATGGCCTATATTTATACATACATAGATACATATCTTCACGCTATATCCCAACAAATGGGGTAGCACGAACCCTAAAATCACTCATAAAACATTCACTCATCACACTTATTAAACACACAGCCCTCGTCAAACATTATCATCCAAACAAACCACTCTGACTTCAACCACATTCATAGATTACTCCATATAAACTCATTCATTTATTACACTCAAAATCATTATCACACAACAAACCTTCAATCACATCATTCCTATTCACCTATCATTCATCTTCTTTCTTCGACATACATAACATATGTGTAACAGACAGGATGTGTAAGAAATAATCGTTTGCAAAATTGTTGATTAGATTGCGTCCTTAAGACACATGGCATGTTATTCACCTTTTGGAACACGCCCGAGCGTTTGAGGCATTTGTCACATTCGGCGAAATTATTGCGATCTAGCATTTATTTAGTATAAATGCCGTAGTTTAAGATAGTTCGTAGATGATAGTATAAAATGTAGCATACAGTTCGTAGATAGTAGATAGTACGTAAGTAGTCAATAGTTTGAGTAGAAGAATACTCGAGGGTGTCTATCCCGAGAATATGATGTTATTAATTTGTTATTTAATTAATTCATTATCTTTATTTTATGTTGATTCTTATTATGTTGTTTAAATAAAATATTTACCACTCACACTTGCAGCATTCATTACTTATTATACAACTTCAGCACGTCGACAATCAGTGGTCAAGATAAATTCTCATTTTTGACCACCATGATTTGTTACATATGCATAAAACATCTCTAATTATTCACGCTTACTCCTAACAACGAATCTAATAACGAAACTAACAACGAATCTACAAAGATTAGAAAAGATGAAAGTGATAGCCTGCACTTGTATATGAAAGAAAAGCCCACACAATGCAGTAACTGAAAATGAAACAAAAAGATAAGAAAGGGAGGGAGCGCCGTCCTGTGCTTGTTTTTATAATTATAATGAATGAGATTAGCTTTATTCAAATGTAATTTTTAATTTTAGAATTTTAGCCTAAGATACTCTTATAATATCTTTTACAATTGAATAATAAAACATACTTTAATAAATGTCTACATACAAATTTTATTAAGCAAATTTTTTAGCATAAAATCATTTTTTGTATGTAAATGTTAGACATGAGTTATTATGATTGTAGTGTAACAATGAGATCAAAAGAACATTTTGTAATATAGACAGATATTTTTAGCTCTTCCGATATTGTTTTTCGTTTCTTTGTACCTACATCAAAAACAAATTATATATTAAAAAATAATATTTTACTTTTGTTTCAATTGCCTATGCAAATAATTCAAAAGGAATTTTTATGAAGTAACGCAAATTTTCTGGGAATCATTAAAAATAATTATTTCAAATTTTGACACATCAGTTACCTTTTTAATTAGGTTTCATGTTTTTACATTTGCTCCATTTATATATGGAGTATAGTGGTATCCTAGTCGGCCTGTGGATCCTAAGAACCGTGGTTCGATCCCCACAACCGGCAAAACATTTTCACCAAATTAAAGTGACCCTTGTGACTCCCCCACCACTAACATCTTTGGGGGCCGTGATTTGAAGGCTGGTAACCACACTTCACGCGCATATCACTTACCGAGATCTGCATCGGCAGAGTGCCACACCCAGTCATGGATAAAAGGCGTGATGATATATTTATTTTTTATTTATTTCATGGTCATTCACGTTAAACGTGATCATGCAGATTCCTCCAATTCAATAGGTTATCATTTGTGTTTTCTACAGAGCCACTTACTCCATAAATAATAATAAATAATATTAAAATTAGTTTCTCAAATTAAAGTAGTGGCTTAGTGGCACCGAGTCGAACTGTGGAAATCCGGAATCGATGTCAGTGGAGGGAAAGCCACAGGGGTAATTTTAATGTGGTGAAACTTATTTGTCGGCTGGTGAAATCAAACTCGATACTAAAAATTAATTAAATAATAAAGTTTGAAGCTTCTATGCCGCTTTTATCTATAGCTCTCAAAGCAGAGTATAGCTTACTCAGATTTTTGTGAATTCCGATCCTGTATTAATGCCGAATTAATTCTAAATTTTATTGCTGTCGGAATATTTTATTTTTAATAAGCTAATAAATAATACATTGTCGTAAATATTTTTCCCTGTATAATTTAAAAACATTTGACAGTGAAAGACATAAACACATTTTTAAAGACTTTATTCTCCTTCCTTTAAAAATAATGTATAAAGTAATATTTACTTTAGTAAATTTATCATCGCTTCCGCGATTTATATAAAAGTAATTTAGTATCCAAAAAATTGAGGAAGCACACGATGATATATTTATTTATTTCCAACCTTCTATACCGTCTCTATTTATAGTTTAGTGTCAAGCACCTTTCGCATTCTGGAAAAAATAGAAAAAAGTTTGTGAAGTGAAAGTTAATAAAGTATCACATGGGTTTTGTGGCAAACAGCGCAATTTTTGTCGTAATAAGAAACCGATACCGCGCGGCCCACGTATCTGTAAATACCGCATAAGTTTCAAAAAAAGAGAAACTTGTGAAAAGTTTTCATATCAATAGTTCTCCTCCCCGAGAATGGGGTGAAGAAGGACGATGTGCGAGGCTGTTGCTGTAATATACGACACAAAGTGGCCTTTTCCGAGAAAAAAGAGAAACTTTAGGCGCAGTCGACGGGATATAATAAATTATTGACAATTTGATAGCGCTGTTGTTTTTTACAATTTTGTTTGGGGTTGGCTCTAAATTTTTGACCCCATTCTTTAAACAGAACACTCTTTCTAACTTGCTGAAAATTTTAAAATAATTAGCTAGTAATAATATATATTTTATATCAACTTATTTACATTTTGCAGGCGAATATTGAATAATTTAAAACTAAAAAAAACTAACATTTATGAACGCAATTCTTTCCACGAAGTTCATCTGTCTGTATACTACTAAGTACTATTTTCTTTTATGTTACTATTAGCGACGCTCATTAAAACAATTTTATCGGTCGCTAAAACTTCTAAAATACCTGCAAAATATTTGTGGGAAATAAATTTTAAACAAGGTTAGTAGAGAGTGATCAAAAGGAATTGTTTCAGTTGGCAGAAAAAAAACTACTTAAAATTGGTAAGCCTGATACATAAAATTCCTGTTGTTGACAGTTACATTTGAAAATTGAAATTTATTTATTTATTTATTGTTACTCTGTGCAACGGGAATTGATTCCCAATTACAGTACAGGGTTCGGACTCATCGAGCCGCAGAGTAACGCTACCCAACCCACCGTACTGCCGGACAATTTAATTTAAATAATAATAATCTAAAGTATTTCTATTACTCAAAAAGTCAACAACTTATTAGCTATGAGACACCTGACATAACCTATTTGTATTTATTAGACATGTCAAATAATATTTCCGCCTTTACCTGGCGTTGTGCCAACTGTGGAATAAAAAGATCTCCGGAATTGTATTGCCAACTGTAACAATTTCTTTTGATCACTCTGTATTTCTTTGGTTACAGAATCATATTTATAAATATAAAACAGTTTTAAAATTAATATACAGGCTGTTAAAAAAGTTCCGGGACGGTGAAATATCTCGAGAAAAACACATCGAATCAAGAAACCAAAAAACACGTGTTTCATATTTTGCAAAAAAAGGCTTGTGGCTACTTGTGATTATGTTGATTTTTTTATTTGATTCAATGTTTATTTCTTGTGATATTAGACCGTTTTTTACTTTTCTTTCAGAATCATGTCAAAACTTATTTTTGCGTTTAGAGCGCCATCTATTCCGAATTGGAAAAAAAGTTTCAGATAAAATTAACTTATTTTTTTTCCGCAGAATACGAATCTGTAATAAAAAATGGGGGTTCCCATTTAAGGTTTCAACGTTGCCCCCCGCCCCACCCCCTGGGGGTGGGGGTTGGGGTTTGTGTTTGGTGTGCTTAGATAGGTTTTTGCAAAATATGAAACACGTGTTTTTTGGTTTCTTGATTCGATGTGTTTTTCTCGAGATATTTCACCGTCCCGGAACTTTTTTAACAGCCTGTATGTAATAAATTTTACAATTTTTTCGGCCGAAAATTTAATTCTTTGATATGCCAAACATTGATTTTACGATCTAGTTATACAAATCACTGTTTTATATTTCGGTGAGCGTATATATTATTACACCTTTTACCCATTACTGGGTCTGGCACTGTAGTAAATCTCGGTAAGTGATATATTTAGCGGGTGAACTGGAAGAAGAGTCACAGGGGTAATTTTAATGTGGTCTAAAGTTTGTCGGCTGCGGAAATCGACCTCCAGTTCTCAAATCGACAATCCGGCACATTGTTACTTCCTATCTACCCCTATTGTATTCAATTTTCATATTAACTCGTAAACAATACTTTGAAAAGTGAGAATAAAAAGTAATCATGATTTCTTGAAAATTGTCAAAAGAAATACCGCGTAGTTCTTATCTTCAATTGTTTCATTTATTTCTTATTAAACGCAATTCAATATCTGTTGTCTCAAGTATTTGTATAACCATTGATTTGATCGATATCAATTATTCGAAGGCAGTATTACCAGGGGACGAATTATCAACAACAAACATCAATATTCAACTGTTCGAGACCATCTCAAGAGAATTGTATTCTATGCCTAGAGCCAAGTAAACTTGACTGAATAACAGAATATACTGAATACAAAAGACAATATATCTGTTTCTATACTATTGTTTTCTTTCTTTTTCAGATCTGACGGTGGGACTGATAAGCGTGTTGACAGACATAATCTGGCGTATGACAGTGGCGTGGTACGCAGGTAACGTAGCCTGCAAGGTTATTCGCTTCCTGCAGGCCACTGTCACCTACTCCAGCACGTACGTGCTTGTCGCGTTGTCCATCGACCGATACGACGCCATCACGCACCCTATGAACTTCACCGGCAGCTGTAAGTATACCTAGATACCATCCTCATAGATTATAATCAGATGGTTGCACCGAAATTAATAAATTCTTTCGATTAAATCAATTCAATTAATATTCAATAACGCTGTTGATAAAACGATGGCACGTGAAGCTTCGAATTTACGAATTTTGGAATTTTTCGAAGCTTCGAATTCTCGAATTTTTTGCCACTGAATTAACGCCATCTGTCATCTTCAAACACGCTCACGCTTAATTCGCGAAAAGTCAGCCACGAATTAAATAATAAACTCGCCTGCAAAAACTCTGCAAGTTTAGGCGTCTTAATTAAGACATCTATTCTCTTACCGCCCATCTAAATGCTATGGACTTTTAATAAAACGTTTTAAAATAACAATAAAAAGAATACAAAAACGTATTAATTAAAACATTTTTGACAGTGTAGCGAAATTATAAGTCTAAATTGAATTAATTTTGCAAATAATCATAATTAATAATTATTACTTACGAATTAATACAAAATTCTGCAAATGAATTTATTCTGAAAATAATTCATATCAACATACCGTGCTCACGTTAGGATCCAGATTCACAATTCGAATAATTCGAAAATTCGTAAATTCGGAATATTCCAAATTTCTAAAATTCGAAAATTCGGAATATTCAAAAATTCGAAAGTTCGAATCTAAATTCGAAGGTTCAATAAATCCGAACAAGCGCAGTCTCGAATATTCAAAAAGTCAACAACCCTACTAGTGATAAGACATCGTCATAAGTATCTCTCTATCGCATTCATACGTGATACAAAATATAATCTGTAAATTCTAATAATATCTCATACTCCATTATGGAACATCTACGAGAGATTTCTAGTAGGAAGAATAAATGAGTTTTATATGAAAGGAATTATGAATACGGATGCTGCGAATACGATGTACCATGATAGGAAAGTTTGACGAAGATTAATTTCAGAATGAATGTTATGATTGAGTGAATGTTCCAATGGTTCGTGTTATTCCATTTGATACACATAGCGTAATGTTTGCAATTAAGCAGAGCTGGGCAGTAGCTAGCTACTTTTGTAGCTTAGCTACTAGCTTAGCTACGTTTACCTTAGCTGTAGCTGTAGCTTAGATAAATGTGAAAAATTATAGCTGTAGCTTGTAGCGAGCTATGTTTTTTTTTCTATTAGCTTAAAAATATTGTTATAGTAACTGAAGCTACTTTTAAAGCTACTTTTTGTAGCTTAAAGCTACCACTGTTCATTAAGAAATACCTATTTATTTTTGTTTTGTATTTGAATTGTACCTTCTTTATTGTTCTCTATAACTGTAGGATAACAAGTTATTATATAGTTTAAAATCTATTAACATATTTTATTTTTCACTTGTTCTTAATCTGTCCTACTTTTGTATTAAATATTAGATGAACTAAACATTGACTGTTTTGGAGTCTTCTGTTAATGTGACTGTTAATTTATTCCGATATAAATAAGAATTATAGCATAACAAATTAACAGTACATTTGTCCATTTGCGATTTTTTATATTTATTAACAGTCATTATAACAAAAGGCAGATCAACTGATCATATGACTATGGCAAATTTAATAATTCACAATAATTGAAAAAAGTAGCTTTAAAATTTAACAGCTACTTTAACGAAAGCTTTTACCTGTAGCTTAGCTATATTTTACAAAATGTAGCTTATAGCTGTAGCTCAGCTACTTTTTTAAAGAATACCTGTAGCTGTAGCTTAGCTACTTTTTTAAGTAGCTTGCCCAGCTCTGTATGAAAGGAATTATGAATACGGATGCTGCGAATACGATGTACCATGATAGGAATGTTTGACGAAGATTAATTACAGAATGAATTTTATGAATAACTGTTGAGTGAATGTTCCAATGGTTCGTGTTATTCCATTTGATGCACATAGCGTAATGTTTGCAATTAGGTTACCATTGTTTCAAAAACAACATAATTATATAACTTTAATTCATTTATTGCATAATTGCATAATTGCATCCTTTGACGGAGAAATACTGCAGAAATTTCCTACATCAGAGATCGTTAATTAATATCATACCGTGCATAATTACGCCGACGTTTACTGGCACTAGACAAACATAACATAAGCAAAGTAAACAGGATATGTTCTAAGTTCTTAGCGTCGTAAAGAAGGGTTAAAGGATCCTACATGTAACACAGAAGCACAAGGCACTGAGTTTAATGTTAATGATGCTAAAATAAACGTATCCGGCAAAGGAATAGAGATATTACGTTAGGAAATTATTTAAATACGGCCCCAACGAATATGACTGCGGTAAATTCTAAATTAAATAGCGTGCAGCGCTCATTAGTGAATTTTATTGTGTGGGTTGAATTTATTGATGCAAATAATTGGTCTATTTGATTGAGTAAATAAAGTTTTAATAGTTTCGAATTAAAACGAAATGATGCAAAACTAAATTCTATTTAAATTAGCAACACTTTTATTTAGCACGACCGTGAAGTGCACTTTCATTCTTAAATATTATAAAGTTGGTTATAAATGCTGTTGAGCGCATCTTCATATCTTGTTTAGTTTTAAGTAGCCTTCAGAAAAAAAGATTTTTTTTGAAACCGGCACCAGATTTCCTGACCAATTTTAGAATAAAAAGTAGTTTTTTACCAAAACAGTCAAGTAAAGTACGTATCCAAGGCTACAACAAAAATAACAGTCTGGTAAAGTACAAAACAGTCTGGTAAAGATTTTATCGGACTGTTTTGTATTTTACCTGACTGTTTTTCTGTTGTTCTAACCTTGGATACGTAGTTTACTGTCAATACAATTCATAACAAAAAATTTAAACATTTTGAATTATTTATGATTAATTATTGATTAAACGGTTTCAGAACAACCAGTATATATATATATTACGTCAGGAAAGTATTTTTACTTGACTCAGCGGATTAAAATACTCAAGCTGCGACCTCGTATTTCAAACAACCGCATCGTCAAATACAATATTATAAAATATACTATTGTTTTCAAATTATACCTCACAATATTTTGTACTTTCCAGAGGCTATATCTCAAAAACTAATCTAGATTTGAAGATGCACTCAGTCAACTAAAATATGTTATATATTAGAGACTTTACCACTGGAGCGCATCATTTATCTTGTTTAATTTTTTGTTTTAGTTTAGATATAACCCCCGGAAGAATTGTACTTTCCAAGAAATTTATCGTATCTGATTTACTAATTTGACGCTAAATCAAGGGTATAAGATTAAATCTATAAATTCAGTCATTGTTTAGTTGATGAACTTCATTTGCTTTATGAATTCGAGAATAATCGTAACCCATCACACAAATTAAATACAACTTCGCACATGTATTTCTAAATATCACAGCTATTTTATAATAATTTGTTTGACATCATTGCTTTTTTGTTTCTTGCCTAGAAAGATATCGTAACAATACGTCTTCGTACGTAGTGGTTTCATTCATAATTTTTAGCTTACTTAATAATGAAAGAGAAAAGTTTTCAAACGTATTTGTTATAAGTAGTAATAATATTTATAGTTTAATTAACTCTATTAACTCTACTCGTATTATATTTAACTGTAACGAATAAAACGATATTTCAAAGTACAGTTTAATTAATAAATCTGCTCTTGTGTTAAAAGACGCAAAGCAATTCAATTATTTAAAACAATTGCTTGAGCGAGTTTTCCTCTAGTTTCTGCTTCAAGGAGCGAATGCGAATATTTTGTTCAATTTACAGGAAAGTTTATTTTCAGGGAGACGAGCTCGAGCGCTGGTGATTTCAGCGTGGTTAATCAGTATTATATTTTCTATTCCCGAACTATTTTTATTTGAAGAGAAGCCAATTGAAGGTAAGATATTTTCACGTAAATTATAACTAGTGCATTGAATATTACCGATAGTTTTTTTGAGCTCAAGAGTGCTTTTGTTGCTATGGAAATATGCACGAGTCGAAGACAATTTAAATTTTCTACAAGTAACAAAAACCTGTGTGAACAACGAAATAAAAATTTCTGGGAATATTCAATGCACGTGTTACCTATATTCGGTAAGAATATTGCCCCACGAAAACAAACCAAAAATTGTATAAAATTTATATTTTGACATATGTCAGATAAATTCGTTGCTAGGTAACTAAAAAATTAAAGTAAAACTGTCAATTTTTTATACCGAAAATTATCGTGATAATTGCACTAGTGCAAATTGCCGCTGTAAATGCACAAATGCAATTATCACTTATTAATTCAGTCATTTCCATGGGATGGCTAGCTCAGTGGTATGAAGTCGGCCTGTGGATCCTGAGGTCCCTGGTTCGATTCCCACAGGCGACAAATTTTCATAAGTTGAAAAAGCTATTCCTGTGGCTCCTCCACCACTAACATGTTTGGGGGCCGTGATTTGACGACTGGTAACCGCACTTCACGCGCAAAATATATCACTTACCGAGATCTGCTTCAGCAGAGTGCCACACCCAGTAATGGGTAGAAGGCGTGATGATATATTTATTTTATATTTATTTATTTATTTATTTCCATGACAACATTGTCAAATAATGAAACGCTATTGGTTGTTTAAAGTCATGGGGCAATATTCACGTAAATTATAACTATTTCTATCGAAATTAATTTTTAATTGCTGAAAAACAACTACATAGTTTTGAAATTCTGAACTGCATTAAAGTTGAACGTAAACTATTAGTTTTCAACTTGGTACCAAACTATTATTTTAAAATCGTGTTGCACTTACGTTAGCATATGATGACTGACATATTCTTTACTTATTCTAAAAGTTTCTATTTTTAAAATCTATTCTATTATAGATTGTTTTGTAACATAACAATAAATCGATTTCATATTTGTAAAGAATTGAACGAAAAATAAATTGTACTTGCAGTTTTCAATTTCATATCACTTGTATTCTGACATGTCTTTTATAAAGACCCTACACATGTCAAAATAATATGTACTTGAAAAGATGAAATAGAAAAATATTTCCACTAGTACGTGACTGATTTGTTTATGTTTAATAGTTATTTATTATGCAAGTGGTTTATTAGATATATAAAACACGGAACAAATGTTCAGACACGAGATCGAAGGTCGAGTGTTTAATTTTTCTTAAATGTTTTATATACCAATAAAACACAAGTGTAATACAAAATTTTATCCAGAACTCATAATTATAGGTACCGGAAAAGGGTCGTAACGTTTAACGTTGATTCAGTTATTATATAGTGTCTCAAAATACGGTAGATTATGAAGTGTTTGCTAAGTAACAAGTTGCATGTTTACAGTGTTTTATGGAATATAAAACACTAGTGTTTTATGAGCCATACAATTCAACTGAAATCCGTGTAATAATGTCTTTATTATATATGAGTTGTGGATAAAATAATTTATTATGTACTCATATTCAGAGCAAAAAGTGACTGTTTATCGCATAGCTAAGAAGCAAACTTTTACGTAAACTATAAACATGTAATTAAATCTATATATTCTTTTTTAATTATTAATATTATTATTATTAATTAATTATTTTATCTTATTCTGACAATTATTTACATTATATTTAAACTATTATTGTTTAATGTTTTTTCAAATTCCAAATTATTCAAACACATTATTACGTTTTAAGCAAAATTATAGTTCCTCTTTCTTCCGTTCTATTAGAGTTAGAAATTATTAAAACAATATTATTTTGTATCCTACAACTTATGTCTTCTCATTATTACTACCTCTCTGAAGATGACCTGCAGGTGAACTACAGTAACTATTTTCTCAGATTCTTTAAATTTTCTGTGTATATTCTATCTCCATCCTCCTCTAATCACTACGTCTCTGATACCGTCCCCCAGGTCAGCTGCAATGCTGGATCGAGCTTCAACCCTGGCAGTGGCGAGTCTACATGACGCTCATCACCGTGGCGCTGCTGATAGCACCAGCGCTCATCATCAGCGCGTGCTACACAGTCATCGTGCGCACCATCTGGTCCAAGAGCAAGCTCTTGGTGCCGCCACCTCCCCTGCCCGTTCCCTTGCCCCTGGCGCATGCTGCCGCTGCTGAACACTTCGCCCACCATGGTCGAGATGGCCGAAGAAGGCAAAGTTGTAAGTATGGAGACGGAGAGTTAGATGACAGATAATTGATTTATGTGTTTAGAGAAATACTGTAGGTTCTAAAATATTTTTAGTTGAAGGAGGATTAAAGTTGTGATTCGTGATATGAAATTGTAAGTTTGAAGATCGAGTCTAGCAAAGGGCTATGAATTTAGAAGTTAAATTTTTTCAAAATAGCAACGTTTTAATAATTTTGTAAATTGTTATTTTGGAACATTATTATTATTATTATTATTTATTTATGTCACTCTGTACAACAGGAATTGAATCCAAATTACAGTACAGGGTCCGGACTTACCGAGCCGTAGAGTGGTTGTAATTATAATTTCTAGCTTGAGTGGGAATCGAACTCGGGATCTCCGGATTCGAATTCCGTAACGCTACCGACCCCACCGTATTGCTGGACATGTGAAGAACAGAAAAGATCAAAATAATAATATAATATTAGTGCCCGCATCACACATTTTTTAATTGATCGTCAACTGTTTCTTTCAAAAGTTATTCAAATTAAATCTCTGGGACAGAGGATCCTAGCATAAGATTTTTTTTTAATTTGTTCAAATCGAGTTTGGTATCAAATTCTAATAAAAGTATTAAAAAATGGCATTTAACTGATAGTCACTTGTTTTTTCAAAAGTTATACAAATTATATAGTGTTTGTCCAATCTTATGGTCGAGAAAGTCAAAGAAGGTTTTTGTGCAATAAACAGTTTGAAAAATAAATCTGTAATAAACAGTATGAAATAATAGTAAAGTAGTATCTAAAACAGTTAAGTAAAGAACGTGCAACAAAAATAACAGTCTGGAAAAGTACAAAACCGTCTGATAAAGACTTTACCTGACTGTTTTGTATTTTACCTGACATTTTATTGTAACCTAGGATATGTAGTCTGCTGTCAATAAAATTCTCATAAAAAATTTAAACATTTTGATTCATTTATGATTCATTATTGATTAAATTATATCTAATACATCAGGAAAGTGTTTTTACTCTCCTGACTTATTATGTAATATACTAATATTGTGTAAAATGTGAAATGACGTAAAATTTGGAAAAATCTACTCTTCCAGAGGTTATATCTCAAAAATTAAGCAAGATATGAAGATGCGCTCAACGATATTGGATTCCTCGTGTCCGAATTGACTTGTACACATATTTTCAGCAATTTTTTAATTTTTGATATTTGGACCAAAATTTTCGATATACACAAATTTCTAAGTCGAATATCCTCAAAACTAAAAGAGTTACGAACTCAGGGATTTCACCATTGGATTCTGCGCATCTAAATACGTATGTATGTAATTTTTTAGGATAATATTCGGATGAGAAAATTTTGTAGAGCAATAAGTCTGAAAATGGCTTAAAATCGCAAAATTCTTAAGGGGTACCCCTTAAGAAATTTTAAAAAAATCAAAATCGCTGAAAATTTGTTTATAAGTCAATTCAAACACGAGAAATTCAATGCCGTTAAGCGCATTTTCATATCTTGTTTAGTTTCTGAGATATAGCCTCCGGAAAAGTAAAATTTGGACCATTTTCCCCAAACTGCCCTATATATTTAAAACTAACCTAGATACGGGCCTGTAAAATGCACCATTGTATTCCTCATTATTTTATGCATAAATTTACATATTTTTGTTGATATAAATAAATTTTTTTATTGGAAAACAGCCACGTAAAAGTCAGTTTTTCACACGGTCGTAGATAAAATTAGGTTAGAATTCGTAAATGAATTATTATAGCGAACACTTTGTAAATTGTTTAATCTTGCGTTATTTTCTGCTGTAATTCAAAATCAAACACAACTAGTGAAATTTTGGATGAAAATATAAGTACTCCATAAATTTTTAAATATAAAAACATAATTTAAAAAATAAATATTTGAGTTATAAAAATGATTATTTAAAAACTACAAGAGTTCAATTAAATAAAAGGCAGACTTATTTCAAAATATCGGTTAATAAATTGTCGTCGTCAACTCGATTAACTCAACAATAAATAACATTAAAATCAATACTTCAAACAACACAATGATAAATTTTCTCGTTTGTTAGTCATTTTTGAGTTCGTGGACCTCGAACAAAACACCGCATATCACACAAACGAAACGTAATCAGTCACAAATTAAATTAAAAATAAACAAGTGCCAATGGAGACACAACAAAAACACCAGCAAAACACACGAAAACAACTGAAAAAAATCACAACCCGTCTGAAGTTAGCAAACGCAACTCATCTCACACATATGTTAAACGAGATGTGCGCACGACAGGCGTACATGAAATTTTAATATTCGTACGTGACTGCGCGTGAAGAGAACAGTAGCGCGGTTTTCACGCGGAAAATGGAGTAATTGTACCCCTTAAATATTAGAACAAGAATAATACACCAATTTTAAACTCTTGTAAAAAAAAATATTTTGTTTTTAAATTCTGCGTGTCTCAATTTACGGTTCTTAATTGGTCAAATATGTTAATATGAAAAACTTAGTTGTCCCTCAAAATGTGCTTCGTTGCTGCATTTGTTTAACAATGCAACACAACCTGTTATAAATAAATAATTTTGTCAGCAGCCATGGCTGCACTCGTTAGAACTGATCTAAGCGATAAAGCGAGTTAAATAACGTTGTGCGCGGGTAGTACTTGGATGGGTGACCGTCCAGAGAAAACCCGCGTTGCTGTTGACCATAATACCTAAAACGCAGATCAGGGCGTAATGGCGGCATATGACCTAAGTAGTTGGTCCGCCAAAGAAGCAAAAAAAAAATACATTTAAATAAAATCAAATTTGTCAAAAACAAAAGGTGAAAAAAATATTCATTATGTAAAGGACAAATACAGTATTTTTTATACTCAAATAATAAATAATGGACTACCTGGCAACACTGAATAGAAAAGAAAAGTCAGTATTTGATAGTATTCTCATAGTAACGTCACTCTTAATGCCCTAGGGCTTATTATAATCATATAATGCCCTAGGGCATTATGAACTACATAATGTACCTTGTATTCATGAACAATAATGAATTAGGGAGACTTAATAGCTGTGCGCGAATGGTGCAAATGTTGTCTTCGTGTACGAGTTTTGTACAGTGCTTTTTGTAACAAGCAAAAATTATATAATCGACAATGAAAAATATATTAAATTTGAAGCCTGAATTTATATTGACATTTGAAAAACAAATTGTTTATTTTTTCTCGTAAAGTTTGTTAAAATATGGTCTGTTTGATGGCGTTATAAGCTAATGTCTCTATTTCTTTTATAAATTCCTTAAAATGTGTGTGTATACGTACAATTAACGTTTTAATAGTCAAAATTTAGAAACATAAAAAATGGGTGTTTTTTCAATTACTTTGTGCATTAGTGCGCAACATCAAACTTTTCATCGGTGTCCAAGGTAATGTAATAGTTATTTTTATAACAAGTGCCGAAAAAGGCTTGTTACGTGCAAGTACAGAATTTAATGTATTTCACTTACTCTTAAAATAAAACCTTTTATCGATATATTTGACTTTGTTCTTTTTATTAATTGTGTACAAATTAGATATACTGCAATTTAAGGTTATGTTTATAAACGTCAAAATATACTACTGCATATTTACTAGCGCTGGCTCACTGCATCTTCTTCTTCCATAAGCGTCAGTGGTCAAAATATGAATTCCGCGCTCGGCGCGAAATTTAAATCGCTCCCAATACAACTTTTTTTACAATTACTTAATAAATTACTTTCCGCACTAATGTTTCTTTGCTTACAGAAACGCACTTGGTCTGCATTTGTCTACTTTCCACCCGTAACCAAGGCAATAATAGTTATGTAATAACAAAGAAATCGTACAGTTGTAGGAAAAATAAATATTAGACTTATCCCCACACCTTAATCACTACAAATTATACCGTATTTAATTAATGAAATATTTTCTTGAAAGATTTTAATTAATTTCTCTAATTTGTGGTATTAAATTATGATAAACTATATTGAGTAGGGAGTTTAGACACATCTGGTATTGTCATTTACATTTTGGTAGAATAATTGTTTACAGGTCTTATTTGCAAAACTAATTGTTAAAAGCATATGTCTCTATTTATTTGGGACATACTGTTTCCCGTATAGCTATTAATTAATAATTCAAACTGACATCAACGTAACATAACAATAAATTCAACTGCAGTCGAACAGTTCGAACATGTAACCTGTAGTTCATTCTACTGTAACTAGGATTAATTTTCAATCATGCTGAGTAGTAAATTAATTTGTTAATTAGTTTATTAATTAATGAAATTTGGATGTATATTTACTGGACAGTTCTATTCGTCAAATGTCTTTTTTTTATTCAATTTAAATGCACGTTTCACTAAACAAATTAAATGTAAGTAAAAAATTTTCAAAAAACAAGGAACAAAAATACTGTAGACAATAACTTTGTTTGAGCAAGCAATCAGAAATTAGTTTCATGTACTTTTTATCTATGCATGTTTCGAATTTTAATTTGTCCAATTAGTTTGTGATTGTTTAGTTATGCTGCTTCAACAAAAACGTAATATTTTGAATCCATATCAAACATCTATTATTGAATATTTATTTGTTACTCTCACTGCAGTTTATTAACATTCCTAAGTTAATTGTCAAATTTATTATGACGAAATCTTAGCCAAAATTTGAAAATATTTTCTATCCATAAAATTTCTTGTATTTTCGCTAGTTTTATAAAATAAGGTCACAATTTGATAGTAAATTATGATACTAGTGTATAAGTAAGTGTTTAAAGTACATGTATCGAGTTTAACAGCACGACGCGAAGCGGAGTGCTCTTAACGACACTTGTGCTTTAAAGGCACTTATTTTTTTATTTATTCATTTATTACTCTGCAAAACGGAAACTGAATCGTAATTACAGTACAGGGGACCTACAGCTTATAGTGGAATCCGAACCACTTAGACACAATCGTTTTTTTTTTTTAATAAATTGAAATTAGTGAGATTTGAACGCACGACCTTTTGGTTGTGTATTAAGAAATACAAATTTTTACCTCACGTTTATCCACTGAGTTACGATTATTTGTTAATAATATGCTATTTTTACAGTTTTAAAAAGTTTTAAATAAAAAATGTTAGCGAAAATATTTGGAACATAAAATTTCATTGATCTATATTCTAAATATTAAATATGCTGTGTATAAGAAAGTCGTGTGGTGCCCACACCAGATTTTTCTAGTTTGTTAAACAAGGATTATTTTACAGATATAATAAAATAGCTATTTTTATAACAAGTGCCGAAAAAGGCTTGTTACGTGTAAGTGCAGAGAATAACGCACGAGACTTCTTCCATAAGCGTAATATAAATAAATATATATATATATATATATATATATATATATATATATATATATATATATATATATATATATATATATATATATATATATATATATATATGTAGCCTTTTACCTATTATTGGATGTGGCACTCTGCCGAAGCAGATCTCGGTAAGTGATATATTTATGCACGTGAAGTGCGGTTACCAACCGTCAAATCACGGCCCTCAAAGATGTTAGTGGTGGGGGAACCACAGGGGTAATTTTAAATTGGAGAAAATATTTTGTCAGTTGTGGGGATCGAACCAGGGTTCTTTGGATCCACAGGCCGACTTGATACCATTGAGCTATTACCCCATAAACGTCTGTGACTAAAATATGAAATTCCACTATCGGCATGAAATTTAAATCGCTGTTTGCCAATTTCGCAAAGTACAAATTACTTTCGACACTTGTGCTTTTCGTTTACAGAAACGCACTTGGTCTGCATTTGTCTACTTTCCACCCGTAACCAAGACAATAGTAGTTACGTAATAACAAAGAAATCGCACAGTTGTAGGAAAAAGTATTTCTACGTCACTGGCTGTCATATTTTCATACGTTCATCGTTCATATTTTTATATTTTTGTACTTAAAACAAACGCGCGCTGTTTTACACTGCAAACGTGACCGCAAGCGTTTGAAAAATTGTTCTGCTTCCACATAAGTAAATATTTTACACATACCACTCATATGTTATATCATCACGGCGTTTGCTTTCGGCATCAGATTTAACATTAATTTAATGCTTGTATGCAGATCATGTGGGCGATGTAAATAAATCATTTAAATTTATGTTTTCATCCCTCGCGAAAACATTTCAACGGCAGCAGAGGCATAATTTTAATAAAATTAGATTCCGCATATTTTTTTCTTTCTCCGAAAAACCCTTGGCAAATTAGCTAAATAAATTTGGGGGCTGTTTTTCGGTAGAATTTATGATGAAAGATAAAAAGGTATACTTGATGCAAATGTACTTCATTTTGAAAATGAGTTAATCTTTTTATAAATCCTTTGCGATGTTGTCACAGTTAAGAAATTAATATCTATTTGAGGATTAATAAATCTAAGTAGAATTTATAATTTCTTAATAATCTACTCAAAAAGTTGCACAATAATTTACATAATTGTTATTTAATTAGGGATGATAGCTTAGCGAGTTTGTTTACGAAATGAAACCCGAAATATTCAACGCATAAAACATTTTTTCTGAATCATCCACTACATCACAAGGACATACGACAAGATCTGCAAATGCAGACCTGCTATATTAAGATTAAATGTTATAAGGGTCCGATGTTGATGATTAACCATCGACAAAATATATACAGACGTCTTATTAAAAATAAAATAAATAAATAAATATATCATCACGCCTTCTACCCATTACTGGGTGTGGCACTCTGCCGAAGCAGATCTCGGTAAGTGATATATTTTGCGCGTGAAGTGCGGTTACGAGTCGTCAAATCACGGCCTCCAAAGATGTTAGTGGTGGAGGAGCCACAGGGTTAGTTTTTGAAATTATGAAAATTGTTTGTCGTCTGTGGAAATCGAACCAGGGTTCTCAGGATTCACTGGCCGACTTCATACGTTATCGATTTAAACGTATTTTCTCCTGATTCCAAATAAGTTACTGTTTTAGTAATCTTTAATAGACCACGGGCGTGTGACGTCATGATTTTTTATATGTTCCATAACTGTAAAACGAGTTGACATTTGCCACTAAGAGAAATTTTTGGTAGAATAATTAAGTTGGTGACAGTGATTTGCAATTGATTTTGTCCGTTTTATAATATTTGTATAATGGGCCTTTCAAGACTTTTTTGAATTTTTATATATTAATCTACGTAATAAAATTATTATACCCAAAATTTTTATTTTTTTTTAAAACTTGTTTTAAGCATGATAAAAATATTTAAACTTTCGAAACAAACGAATGTAACGTAGTTGCATCTTAGCTTAAAGAGAGACAGATAAGACAGAGATAAATAACACGTAACTTCACGTAACGTGTGTCGTTGTCAGTAGAATCCTCAGACAAAACATAACTAGACGGATAACAACGGCGTTTGCATTGACTTGAATACGACATAATTTGTCTAGTATTATACGTCATTGGTAGAATCGTAGAATGCTGAATGCTTATTTCTTCTTCGTCTTCAGTCAGTAAAATTGCGCACCGACAAACGTTTCAGACAAAGCTCTGTGATTGGCTTAATGCAACTACGTAATTGCAATGAGCGTTTCAAATTATTCAACTTTAACTTTCATATTTCAGCAATAAATATATCATTTATGGTATGATTTTATATTGTATTAAATATGATGTACGGTCAAGAACTTATTTTAATAAATATATATATATTAAAAACCTCTACCACTTTAATCCCCCATTTATGCTTTTTTTTATTTTGTCAGTTGCCTAGATATTTTCCGTATTCAATGCAGTTATACCAATCTATGATAACAATATTCCACCAAAAATCGTTTAAGAATGAAGCTCATTCTAGCATCAAAATACCTGCGAGAATATGTCATTCTAATGCCGAAACAAAGAAACAACATTACTTATTGTGTTCTCAGGTTCGCAGCGTGTAGTATCACACCAGCAGCACCGCTACGAGGATCACGACACACGTCGCGCGAGCAGCCGAGGAATCATCCCCAAAGCAAAGATCAAGACAGTGAAGATGACATTCGTGATCGTGTTTGTATTCGTGCTGTGCTGGAGTCCATACATCGTATTCGATCTGCTGCAGGTCTATGGTCACATCCCGCGGACACAGACCAGCACCGCCGTCGCGACGCTGATCCAGAGTTTAGCGCCGCTTAACTCCGCGGCGAATCCGCTTATCTACTGTCTGTTTTCCACCAGGACGTGCAGGACGCTCAGGTAGATATATTACTAATTGAATAATAGGATAGTTTTCTTGAAGACAAATGGATGTCCTGAAAAATAAAACAAGAAATGATTTATATGGTCAAAACATATTTAATTTTTAACTTAATCTCCTTGTAGCTCGATACACTCCAACGTCCAACGTTTTTATAATTTTTCGATCCCTTCCAAATAATACGATTTTGTCAATCCTTCAAAATAGGCAATTGTCTCAGCGATGACCTCATCGTTGGAGCCAAATCTCTTTCCGCCGAGCCATTTCTTCAAGTTTAGAAATGGATAAAAATCGCAGGGGGCCAAATCTGGAGAATATGGTGGATGACGAATCAATTCGTAGCGCAATTCATGCAATTTTTGAATTCGTCATACGGTTGCGCTTGTTGTCAACAGAGAGCAAATGCGGCACCCATCTGGCAGATAGCTTTCTCATATCCAAAAATTTATGCAAAATGTTCCGTACCCGTTCGGTTGAGATGCTCATATCCTCAGCAATCTCGTGCACTTTAACTCGCCGATCGTCCAATATCATACCATGGATTTTATCGACGATTTCTGGCGTTGTAACCTCAATTGGATGACCAGAACGTTCGGCTTTCTTTGTGGTCATACTACCATAACGAAAATCAGTAAACCACTTGTGAATCGTTCCAATTGATGGTGAGGAGTCCCCATAATGTTTAACAAGCGATGCTTTGGTTTGCGTAATATTTTTTCCACGCAAGAAATAATGTTTAATCAAGACGCGAAATTCACTTTTTTCCATGTTTTCAAAAATCTTCAAGGTTGCTTGCTTTCGATGGGTGTCAAATCAGAACTGAATGACATATCAGTCTGAAAATTTTAATGCGTTCTAGTTAAAGATGGTACTTCACAAATGTCACATGAGATTTGCGATTGTGGCGTTATCTATTTTATTTTTCAGGGACTTTTCACCCTATCCCCGTATTTATTTATTAATATGTCGGCAGCATTTTATAATGTTTATTTTAATGACATAGAAGAAAAATCATATGTTTATTTCTTGAATAAAGAGTCATTTCCTCACTTGTGTGAATACCACCCTCAGCTAGGCTTCGATTATTAAACATTACCCTCAGGAGGAAATAATACACTTTCCTCCCACGTTATACAAATAACTTTTTTTGTAATACCATAGCTCTATTTACTACAATGTCTGAATACGCAATAACTGGAGAAATATTTCATTATGAGATGCATATTTTGTGTGCGTTTGAGCAGATTTCACAAATTAAAATCAATATATAATTCAGTAAGTTGTTTGTATACTCATCCCTGAATCTCTCAATTTATTCGAGAATAAATTGCACCCGATCATCCTCCTTCATGATTCATGAATTATAAATAGCCTACAGTAGGAAAACCAACAAACAAATTATTAATTTTTTATTCCAGAACTGGTTTACTTTGTTGCTTCCTCGGATAAATTGTACACGAATTTATTGAATTTCTTTACAGTAAAACATTTTTTATTTATTTGACAATTAATTATTTTTTTTAACAAACAATATAGCACCAGCAATCTACGTACATGCATAGAAACCACAGCATAACTAAAATAAACAATACCAGCAAAACAATAACGAATATCTACTGACTGAGTTCTTTCATTTTGAGGACCAGAATAAAATTAAACGTTGTGTGTACCACGGGCATAATGTAGATTATAGCACTCGGGAAATTTAAAGCTTTTCGCTACGCGTCGAGTTTTAAACATTCCTGCAATGCTATAATTATTATTTCATTTCAAATTATTTTTTATTTTTTATATTTTATTTTTTATAATTGAAATGAAATTAACCAGGTATCTTTCTGCAGGAGATCGACCACGGCGACGACGCACACAATTCGCGTGCAGACCAATAACGCCGCTGCCAATTCCAGGCACTGCAAGGTCAACATCTCCGTAGTGTAAAAGAGCACTAGGTCTAGAAATAGACTTCCCAAAAACCAATTCTTCTAGAACTCCATGAAATCGTGTCATCTGGCATGACGATGCTACTTTTAGATATTTTGAATAACAATTGATAAATATTATTTTATTTATATTTTAAATTTACGATCTACGCCTTGTCAAATAGCATGACAAAATATATTATCATTTATATATTTTTTCTAATGTTATTCAAAATGTCTTAAGGGTCATTCCCAGTGGTTATCATAGTCATAGTTTTTATTGATTGTCATAGTCTTATACAGTTTGATACACTGAATTACGTGAAACAATCCCCAGTGATTTGTTTTCAAACGAAATCATAAGAGTAATCAGAAAAGTATGCAAACTCTAAACTTTTGTCATAATCATAGTCTATATTTTATGAGACAGCGATATATTATATATACCTGTCTCTTTTTGATTGTGTTATCAAGTAGATTATGGTTTTATTTAATGTCAAAATAGTATATTGTGGTTGCGCCCCTCGCCTACGGCTCGTGTCGCAAACTCCACACTCATGTAAAAAAGGCAGCTTTACTATACTTTTTCTTTATTGTATTAATTATAATTAATGCCGGTATCAATACAATTTGTCAGATTCTCAAACTTGACACCAGCTTTTTTGTCTAACGATATCTTCAGAATAACGATGTATCACAATCTATCATAATTAATACTCTTCAAATGAATGCCCAAAATACGTAAATTACAACCAACTGAACTATTTTCATTTCACAGTTATCTCAAAACAAACAATTCGTTGTTATGCAAAATTAAGCACAACAATATATTACAAATTTCTATCCATACCAAAAAGAATAAGAGCTCTTATGAACATAGTGCGTAAAATAAACTTCATAAGAAATGCATTGCATTTTATGCATCGTTATTAAAAGTCAAACTTTGGCTACTGCGATCAATGTGTAAAGCTACTACTTCACGCATCGAAGTAGAAAAAATTGTTTATACAGAGTATTCAGAAGTAAGTGCTTTAGTTGGCAATAAAAAAAACTACTTGAAATTGGTAAGACAGATGGATAAATTTATTTCCTCTTGTTAACAGTACATTTGAAAATTAAATTTATTAAAATCGTTGTTTCCCTTACCCACATCTTTTTATTTCTTAACATTACTCACAGAGCAATAATCTAAAGTATTTATATCACTCAACCTATTTGTATTTATTATAAAAAGGACATGTCATATAGTATTTCCGCCTTTACTTGGCGTTGTGCCAACTATGGAATAAAAAGATCCCCAGAATTTATTGCTAACTGAAACACTAATTTCTGATTTACTCTGTATTTTAATATTATACAAAAAATATATCTAGGTAAATAGAAATAAAAATATTTCTTCATTACTTTATTAAAAATAGGTTTGAACTGTAATTTCATAAGCATAATTTTGTAATTTTCTGGAATCAACATGTGATAAAAACTATGACTATGATAACAAGTGGAAATGAGCCTTTATGGTAGCTAATAAATCATTGTCACCGAATAATAATAAAATATCAGAAGAAAAAAAATAATAATGATCTCATGTCATTGTATAAAGTAAATATCTGTTAATGATCAACAATTTACTAATTTACATTGAATTACAAATCTGTTAACTTGATGGCATAAATGTACTTTAATCTTTTGCAACTGTATTCCGATGTATTATTGATATTACATTCTTGAAAGGTATTTTAAATAGAAATAAAAACTTTTCAAGACTTCAAATGTAACTTAATGTCGACATTCATGTGTTTTCATTTCATGATATTCCTGTTTAATTGCAACTGAACTGTTTTTAAATTTGCACATTTTAGATTTTTTATCTGAACCAACAGATCTTTCATGAAATAGGATATTCCAGGGTTGTAAACAATAAAACACTAAATTTATAAGATAATGGCAGTATGTAAAAGAGTTAGATTTATAAATTAAAATGATCAGGTAGATTCCCGCAATCCGTGCACAACAATAAAACCCCTAAACTGTTGTCATTGTTGTAAAAACAATTGTATAAGAAGAAAACACGCTTCAAGATTCAAGTATTCGAATGTTTTTAATCTCTAGATGTAATTATTTATTTTATATAAAAATATTTGTTAAATTAAACTTTTTACTGTTTTATGTACAAATTTTTATTGAATAAATGTATAATAATGTTAATCTATTCGCATTTTTTATTTAACATATTTTTATTCAAATATTATTATTTCAGCATAGAAGGTAAGTAAATTTAGACGCATAAAAATCTAATTTTATATTTCAAAAACTTTTATAACTACTATACGACCGTGTGTAAAATTGACTTTTATGTGGCTGTTTTCAGTTCGTAAAATAACTGTTTAATAACAAAATTTTATTAGTCACAGGCTGTCCAGCAACAAGAAGTTAAAATATTTAACCACGCAAAATTGCATGCTTGTCATGGTTAACTTAATAAAATAATGATTTTTTTATAAAATCGTACTATAATAGCTGTTGTCCATTTGCCACTTAGTTCATTTAAATCAGTTCAGATAAATTAGACAGTATGACTAAATGAACTGAAATAAGCATTCTGATGTACTTATTGGAGTGAATTACTTCAAAGTAAGTTAAAATCTGTAATTCTATTACTGGAAATAAAGTCAGCAAAGTAATCCAGCGAAATAAATATATGATCTAGTCCAGTAAATGTAAGTTAGATCTGATATAAATTGCAAATGGAATACGCCTAATATTAAAGTTATAGTAACCAAGGGAACAACAGAAAATAAGCTTTTATAGTACTAATACCATAGTGTTATTTTACGATACTAGTACTATAAAATAGTTATTTGTATATCAAGAGCGTAAAGTGAATCTTTATTGCTCGTGCTCGGTAATTGAAGCGCGAGCCAAACGAGCGCTGCAATAGACGCAAGTATTGGCGTATGAAAATTCTAATGACAATATCACAGAATCTAATTTATCCTCAAATTTATGAAATACCATTTCAAGTTCCGGAATAAATATACAAACCTACACTTTCAATTTTGACATACCTCATCCTCATTAAGTTGGCACTGCTGCCCAGCTGTGTTCAGGTTCAACTTCAAATCATAACGCAGCAAACTTCATGTATAATGTGTAAAAATGAATCTAACCTATATTTTAGATTTTGTAAGTATTGTTTCAATAAATTCAGATTTCAGCAATAATTTATATGTTTCTAAGCGAGCAGTAAAGTATTTTACCGCTTGTTTATTTATTATTTATTACGAACAACAAACTACAGGAGAACCGAATTACAGTTTGCGAGAATAAAAAACAATTATAAAATACATAATTACGTAAATGAAGTAAGTACAATTTTTAACTTAACAAAATTAAGTAGTGCTATAGGAGACGCGCGGTAAAGTATTTTATTGTTCATTACTCAGTAACCATCAACTTTACGATGACAACTGAAAGCATAAATATCAACTTTTCATAGCAGTCGTAGAAAAATAATATTATAGTACCATTTAACAAAAAATAGTATTTAAAAAAATATTATTATAGAACCATTTATCAAAAAATAGTATTTAAAAAAAATATCTTTAGTCACTCTTTACGCTCGCGTTTTAACTCTGAGCTAAAGTCTAGCTTTACGTACTAGTATCGTAAATAACCATTTAACAATGAGAGTACAAAAAAATATTGTTCAATTCAAGTTCATTCTTTGATATGCCAGTCATTTCAGTGTCTTGGTATATAAATAACTAGAAAAGTACCTAAATATATTCTTCAAAGCATTTTCTCTAAAATAATTCAGCTACGAAATCAAATTAATATTCTAGTTATTAATTACCCTCAACTAAATTAAAACTACCTAATTTATTACCAACTTTCCAACTAAATTCTTCTCATCTCTCACGACTCAAACCAATAAGTAGTTTGCTTCTTTGCCGTCATGAGCAAAGATGAACTATTATATTAATATCATCCATAAACTTATCCAATATATCAGTGCCTCCCCCGCGCCTTTTGGCTTGGCCTTGAGTTCACGAACACACGAAGGTTTTTAGTAATAGCTCCGCCGACCTTGAGCACTAACTATTCCCGTATTCCTGAAACAATGGGTCCCGCAGGAGAGCAAGGACTACGTTCAGATTGCATAGGGTTAGATGCGAGGATGCTTGGCACTAGCTTCAGATTCCATCATCGATTGCTCTATAATTTCATGGTTATTAAACTGTCTAACATTTGACAGAGATTTATATTTGGGGGAGGGGGCGAGGACATGTGTTTGTGATGGGGGATTTAGATGGGTTTGGTGTAGAATAAAATAATAGGCAATCGTAAATCGGTGGATAAAATAGAGGTAATATGTTTAGTAATTAACAAGAAAGAGATCGTGAAATCAAATCAATCAATTAATTTTAATGTGGTGAAAATTGTCGTTTGCGGGAATCGAATCCGGGTACTCAAATTCACAGGCCGACTGAAAATAAATATTGCTGATCTGAATGAAATTGGGCGCACGTAAACATTGGATAGTCATCCAATTATAATTTGTTTACCAATTGAATTAAAAATATTAGCATTAATAGTAAGAATGATTGGTATATGATTTGGTTATGAGATATCAAAATTTTCATTAAGATGATTAAGTAATTCTTTAAAATTTTATCATTATAGATATTTTTTTGGGTTTATATGATTTATACCTAATATTTCTACTTTTTCAATAAATTATATTCCTTTAATAACAAGATATAGATTATATAAGGGATTTGATCAGGGATGAAATGAATTTCTTGGAGGTCAGGGTATATATATAAATATTAAAAAAAATTCAATTTTTTTTCAATTTTTACAAAATAAACGCATCCTGTTAAAATATGAAACACATTCATCGTCTATGAACAAATATAGCGCTTGTAAAGTTGAGTTCTTATACACGGGGCTTATGGCTATCATCCAGAATCGTACATATTTGGTTTGTGTACCTATAAAATTTTGCAGTTTCATTTAAAAAACTAGTATGATGTTCTAGAACTATCCATGTATATTGTATCAGAAGGAGAAAGTTTTTTATCGTTTAGTAATGGATATATAGCCATGCAAAGCCTTATTTTTAACGAAAAATTAAGAATCCCAATTTATAATGGCAACACCACACGGTGGTATGGTATTCAGCCTGTGGATCCTGAGAACCCTGGATCGATTCCTACAGGTGACAAACAATTTTCATAATTTCAAAAGCTACCCCTGTGGCTCCTCCACCACTAACATCTTTGGGGGCCGTGATTTGACTACTGGTAACCGCACTTCACGCGCAAAATATATCACTTACCGATATCTGTTTTGGCAGAGTGCCACACCCAGTAATGGGTAGAAGGCGTGATGATATATTTATTTATTTTTTTATTATTAAATCAGTCTTTCACAAACAGTAATTTAGATCACATAAAAAGTAAGGCGGTCGCAAAAGAATATATTTGTGATTTTTGCTTGCAAAGAGGCCATGGCTCTGAAAAGTTTGAAAACCAGTGCTTTAGAAAACTGTCACATTCAAGATGTCGTATTCATGATGACATATTAATTTTATATTTAAATATTTTACAAACGTAGTAAAAACATAAGTCACTTTAAATTTAAATAGCATACAATTTATTAAGTTTACCATAAGCCACAAGAACGCAACCGCATTAAACATAAGACTTTAAAAAATGGGTTACAATCGTGGGGAATGCAGCAGCATCCAGCATCCGCTTACAAGAATGAGGAAGCATTGTAAAGGATTGCGCTGGAATCTCCACGACGATTTGTCATCTTCATAGCTACGTTCTCCACGTCTGTAACCCCCTCCTTGTGTTCGACAGGAATATGTCAGCGTCACGTGATGGGAACAGCTGAACATCGCTCGAGAATTTCATTATCTCCTCACGTTGAACCCGAAATCAATCATTTCGAAAGAATCAGCTTTGACAAGCGAATCGTTTGTTGTTTTGTTTGGAGGAGGATTTGAATTGGAATAATTAAAATTAGATCATTCTTTTGGAGTGAAAATTTGGATAAAGATATTGATTGAGATTGATTCTTGATCAACTAAATGAATATGTAATAACTAATTTTCATAGTATTACTTTCAACTTTGTGTTTAAAGCAAAATTATATATCCATTTTGTATTCCTTCCAAAATTGGGACATGCTTACAAAAATAAACGAGTTAGGAAGAATGATTTAAGATGAATCTTACACCTAATTGGGTCTGATGTTGCCACCTGAATACTGATCTTTTCAAAATAATATATTATTGTTATTAAAAATGAATCATTAAGCTGGATTTATAATTAACTAACGTAAGAGGTAAAGTAAAATAAAGCAATGTAAAAAGTAACTCAAGCAAATTACTGATTTATATTAAGAAGCAGCTGATATTTCACGGTCGATAATAAAGGTTACAATACAAAGTTTAAAACGCTGACTTCTGATTGGCCAGCGATAAGAAATGTTAGATAAAGTAACGTAGAAAGATGAAAGTTGACCATCTCTTGCATTGCTTATTTTACATTACTGATTGCTTTACTTTAATATAAATGATTCTATTTAAATCACAAGTTTTAACTTGTTGCCTTACCTACTATTTTTGCGTTGCTTCTTGCGTTACTTCATTATAAATCCAGCTTAATTATACATTTATTATAAGTTAAAGATTGGATTTTCGACCCCGGGTCCACAATATTCAACACATTAAAATTACCCCTTTAGCTCGCCTCCACTAAAATTTTTGACGACCATGATTTGATGACTGGTAACCGCACTTTACGCGCTCAAATATATCACTTATCGAATGTGGTGAAAATTATCAACTGTGAGAATCGAACACAGGCTCTCAAATCGACAAGCCGACTCGATACCACTGTACTTTCATTACTAGAAGTACAAATAACTATTAATCTTTTCAAATTTATTACAATACTCTCAACCTTTAACTTCAATAACTATTTAAACAATTAGTAATGAAAGCTACATTGTTTTCTCTGTTGAATTATAGTTTTTTATTTTGATCCTACAAATGAGCAATTTTGTCTGTTGAGTTTTCTTTAATAAGTAAATAAATAAACAATATCTTACTACTAATGGCTCAGTGGTATCGAGTCGGCCTGTGGTACCCTGGTTCGATCCCTACAGCCGCCAAACATTTTCACCAAATTAAAATTACCCCTGTGGCTTCTCCACCACTAACATCTTTGGAGGCGGTGATTTGACGGCTGGTAACCGCACTTCACGCGCATAAATATATCACTTACCGAGATCTACTTCGGCAGAGTGCTACCACCCAGTAATTGATAAAAGGCGTGATGATATATTTATTTATTTATTTATTTATATCAGTTTGAGGTGACAGCTTCAATTTCAAATGGGCGCAAAATTCACCTATGAATCTTTTAACAAGAATATTTCAGAAAAACAAGACAGTTACATTTATAATAATAAAATTTTTGTAAACTTAATTTCATTATAATTTTAATATAAGTTTACTTGTTTACTTTTTTGTGGTTCGTACAATCCATGGAAATGTTATTCTACACCAACAAAAGCCGTAAGGTTCATTGTCCGTCATCACAAGACAAGCAAGCAAGCAAGCAAAGCAAAGCAAAGCAAAGCAAAGCAACAAGTACGAAGTCATGAACTTACGTCCAACTCAATAAACATCTTTCACAAACAACTTTTAAACTTCAACTTTCCTATGTACAGCCGTCAATAAGATGTTTCACTCCAAATGCTTGTAAATCTCGGTATTTTCAAACTTAAACTTCAAATTAGTATCAAAGAAACCGCAGACGTAAAACTTTTTATAAATGTAGTGAGGATCATCTATGTACAATAGACTCATAAGTCTAGATGTCAGTTATATGGAAACGTGTGCAGCGGGAGAAAGACTGCGGCAGGAGTTTCTGATGATGACGGATAGAGACTTGAAATAAGTAATGAAGTTCTTAGTGACAGTTGAAATTGTTAAAAAACACAAAAGTGCATCCTCGTTTAATCGCTACAGCACACTTATTCGATATAAATAAAAAATAATTATTTGTATAGCAAGGAAAGAAAGTAAAACATTTCTTCCCGAAAATGATGTTTAATTTCCCGAGCCGATGAGAGAATGACGCTCTCTTCACCAGGTATAGTTATACATATAATTTCTTTCAGTCATAATAGAAAGAAAAATATTCCCAAATAAATTAAAAATTTAGATAAGTCTTATTATTTTCTTGACAGTTGTCACTTGAATATCAATAATGTTTAATATGCTATTATCATGTATATAGTAATAATGTACATTCTTCCATAGAGATAAAAAATATCAATTTTTCTCTCAAATGTAGGAAAAAATAATTAATTCTTAAAAAGGATGTGAAATAGAAAATTAGCACTTTCTAATGACTTTCTACACTGGAAAATACGACCAGAAGGAACGACAAAACTTTATCAATCTCTAGATTACAAAAAGAAATCAGAAAATTAATGTTTCCATGGTGATCAGTTTATATATTTTGCACAAATATTTTTTATTTCAAAGCATGAATAATTTGTCATTTATGAAAAAAATTGTCGTAACACATCCTGAAAGTCTTCTCTAGGTTCTCAAACTTACGGATCTGGGAAATACTTGCTTGCCCAGTAATGTATCACTTTCAGGTCTTGTTACGTAAGCGATTATTATATACTTAGAGCAAAAAATAGTCTATTGTCACTCACGCATGAAATGGTGAACGCGGCGCAACATTTAAGCAATCACCACAGTTTTTTAGTGACAAATTTTTATTTACGAGAGTAATTAAAAATTAAAATTAATGGGGTAATGGCTTAGTGGTATCAAGTCGGCCTATGAATCTTGAGAACCCTGGTTCGATCCCCACAGCCGACAAAACATTTTCACCAATTTAAAATTACCCCTATGGCTCCTCCACTACTAACATCTTTGGGGGCCGTGATTTGACGGCTGGAACTTCACGCACATAAATATATCACTTACCGAGATCTGCTTCGGCAGAGTGCCACACCCAATAATTGGTAAAAAGGCGGGATGATATATTTATTTATTTATTTATATATTAAAATGAAAAAATCGCGTAATCGAAGATTGCACACATTGCATTTTAAAGTTTGTTTAAGTTTTTATTCAGTCCTCGACAACAATAAAAACAGTGTGTCAGCTTTTACTAAAATATTCTCTTCTAAATATTTATTACCATTACCAACTCTTGTCTTCTGAAAACTACTGCTATTTACAAGACATTTAAACTACTAAAACAATGAATGAATGCGAAAAATTTAATATATCTCGTCGTACAACCATTTTGCTCGACTTCAACGGCAATTTCATTTAAATATATTCGAGTTTTGGAGTCCACCAAACTTTTGGCCAAACAATCACAAAGAATGCTGTGCACGCGAAGTGAAAGTGCTGAAATTCTCATAGAATATTCTTCTAGAAACTAAACTGAAAATAGATTTCATGCACATTAAATTAAAGAGCAGAATAATATGAACGTTAAATTTGAAATATTTTACTCGTTACTTGTCAAATTAAGCAGAAGACATCATTTATTAAATGAGGAAGCATTTTCAAGTTAGTTTCATAAATGAACTTGAAAGAAAATAAAATAAATGGAACATTATGCTATTTTATCCGTACTATAGCATAACATTCTGTTACAAAATATCTCGTTGAATATAGTCACATCGGAAATATTGTAAAGATATTTTTTTCTTTCAAATAACTATAGTAACAGGATTATTATTCGTGTATTCCATTTGTCATTTGGATCAGATCTAATTTACATTTACTGAACCAGATCACTTATTTAGTCGCTGCTTTACTTCGCTCACTTTATTTCCAATAATAGAATTACTGATTCTAATTTACTTTGAAGTAATTCACCTCAATAAGTGTATCAGTTTGCTTAATTTAAAAAGGACGGATCTAGAAAATCTTCAAGGGAGGGGGAGGGCATTTTGCCTTTTTTTTAAGAA
The DNA here is from genome assembly GCA_911728475.2 of Pterostichus madidus. NCBI lineage: Eukaryota > Metazoa > Arthropoda > Insecta > Coleoptera > Carabidae > Pterostichus > Pterostichus madidus. The sequence continues at coordinate 41,770,154 of OU452303.1, read as the reverse complement.
AAACATATAATACTGATAAACAATTTTATGGGGGTAATGGCTCACTGGTATCAAGTCGGCCTGTGGATCCTGAGAACCCTGGTTCAATTCCCACAGGCGACAAACAATTTTCATAATTTCAAAAGCTACCCCTGTGGCTCCTCCACCACTAACAGCTTTCGCCACTCGACAACCGATGGCGCCACCGTCACACTAGTGCTACCTTAAGTGAAACAAATGACAAATGGAATACAGCTTATAAGTCGGTGTTGCATAAAATTATTTCATATCATCAATGTCCTTTAAATATTATAGCTACAAAATTGTATATAGAAAATATATCAATTCTAGGCAGTGAAAATCGACCTCAATTTCTTATTTCCGCAGTTCGAAGTGTTACCAAAATAAATCATCAAATATATCCTAACTCCTATCATAACCTCAAAAAACAACTTTAGTTGAACACCACGAAACAAACTCCAAAAATAAATAAATAAATCTGTACATTTAGTTCGACACAACCAACAGCAAGCTAGCAACAAACAGCTCCAGTGACAGCAAGGAAAACGCTAAGAACGGAATCGCGTTCAAACCGGAAGCATTTCTGTGAGCTTCCCTCGACGCCACTTCCGGTGAGCGCCGAACGCCCTACGTCGCGGCGCCCCCTACAACGTGGTTGTGTCAGCGTTTTTATAGCGACGCCGCGAGCTACCAACTATCAACGCTAGTAGAGATAGAGATAGTGCTCAATAATTTCATTATGTTTTTGTAAAATAAAATTGTTAATAACACAGTGACGACATTATTGCCTAAGTATGGTTGGTTGACGTTTATAAAATGTGAACCCACTCTCTTAAGTTGAATTAGTAGAATATTCACTAATTGAAATAGTAAGTATGAAAACTACATAAAAATTAGTAGTTTAAGATTGAATCTACTAAAATTTTAGTAAGGTAATAGCTTCACTTTTTAATCGGTTGTTTTCTACTAATTAAAATGGTGATAAGATCCAAAGCTACTATCGAATTAGTAGTCCTCAAGCGATTCAGTGGCGCCACCGTGTTAACAGTATAAGTTTTACGCGTGTGTGTACCTGGTTCCTGTATAGAACATTGAGAAGATCTACCGTTGTGCAAATCAATTTTTTTAAAGTAAGCAATAAAATGAAAACAAATAAAATGTTGTAATTTCCGTATTATTGTCACATTTCAACTATGTTACATGTCCACATTAATTCTGAATATAAATTAACTCCAATGTTGTTTTTTTTTTCAATATCACTACTGACGTAAATTATTTAAGGTTAGAAATTTGAAAATATGTCAATTATTGTTGTTTTATATATTTGTTTGTAAGGTTTTATATCACTATAATTATCAATGGATATTTATTATTTATAACAATCGAATTTTTACGTTTTCAATAAATTATTATTAAATATTCATTAAAAAGAGTTTTACTTTTTTGTTTTGTAGAAAATTTACTTTTTCAATAGTAGAATTTTCACTATTTCATTAGTAAATAAATCACATTTTCATTTGGTGAATTTTACTTTTTTATTAGTAAAAAATTCACTAATTAAAAATGTGACAAGTTTCACTAATTGAAAAAGTGAACAACTACTATTTACTTGTGGTATACATTGGACATTTTCAAAAAGTGAATATTCACTATAAATTAGTAGATTTTTACTAATTCAACTTAAGAGAGCACAATATGCGATTTACGACGATCCAGAAACCGTTATCATGAATAGACTACTATTTATTTATTAATTTTCCCACTTTTGGGTGTAAACGACCTATTTCATTCATCCTTTTCGAAGACTAAAATGTCACTTTTAATACAGTAGGAGTTAAATTTCAAATTTAATCCCACTGGGATAATCTTGACAGATAAACAAGCATTATTGTACCAACAATTATACAGAGTGATCAAAAGGGATTGTTACAGTTGGCAATACAAAAAACTACTTGAAATTGGTAAGCCTGATACATAAATTCATTTCCTGTTGTTGACAGTGACATTTAAAATTTAAATTTGAGTATATTTATTATTACATTTATTTCTAAAGTATTTCTATTACATAAAAACTCAAAATAACATTAGCTGTCAGACTCCTGACATAACCTATTTGTATATATTAGAAATGTAAAATAGCATTTCCGCCTTTATCTGACGTTGCGCCAACTGTGGAATAAAAAGATCTCTGGAATTGTATTGCCAACTATAACAATTCCTTTTGATCCTCCTGTATTATAAACCTAAAAATATTTCACTGAATTATATGTCAAGTCAATATCAAAATTAGCCCCTATGCTGTAACTGAATCATTATATGTTACTGATCGATAAGATAATGACAATCCTTATTTTTCATGATTACTCTATAGCAGTGGTTTTTAAAGTGTGGGTCGCGACCCCTCAGGGTATCGCGAAGACATTGAAAGGGCGTCGTCGGATGGTATTTACAAATTTTAAAATACATGTTTCCAAAGATTCATCCCGTTGCAAACTTTTATTTAAACTTTAAGGATTAATAAAATGAGAAATGTATACTATTTATTTAGATGCTTATGTTTATATTCACGTTTGTTTCTTTGCAATTAATTTTAAATAATATGATACTAGATATGAAATTGAGGATTTCACCATTAATTTACTCATATATTTATAAATAATTATGCATATTTTGAGGATCAAAATATGTATTTTTTATCGCCGGAGTCGTGATCGCAAAAATGTGTGTTAATGAAAATGCCAATTTTTTTTGTTGAACCAGTTTAAAAACAGAAAAAAATTAAAATATGGTTCTATATAAATCAGATTACGAGAAATCTAATGCCGTTGAGCGCATCTTCATATCTTTTTTAGATTTCGAATTAGGGCGATTTTTGTCTTTTTAAAAATCTCAACTTTGAAGGCCCATATCTCGAAAACTAAAAGAGATATTGAAACGCGGTTTAAACGAGTGTATATATCGTGCTCCAATTAACTTATACTGAAATTTTGAAAATTTTGAAAATTTTAATATTTTTTTTTAATTTTCTTTTGTCTATATTTCAAAAACTTGAAGAAATAACGAAAATCTATGAAAACAAGTGAATTCCTCTCGTAAAAGTACATAGGTATGCAAAATTTCAGGCAAAAATTCGGAGAGGTTAAATTTTTATTACTAAAAAACGAAAAATCACTGTTTTTTAATTATTTTTGAAGGGGTACCCCTTAAGAATTTTACGAATTTTGGCCATTTTTTGTTTTTTTGCTCTACAAATTTTATCCGTAGAGCAAAAATTCTGAAATTTTACATACATATGTATTTTTATGCGAGGAATCCAGTGGTTTTTACAGATTTCCATTGTCTCTTCAACTTTTTGAAATATAAGCAAAATGAAATTTTGCAAAAAATGTAAAATTTTCAAAAATTTCAAAATTTCAGTATAAGTTCATTGAAACACGAGAAATACACTCGTTTAAACCGCGTTTCAATATCTCTTTTAGTTTTCGAGATATGAGCCTTCAAAGTTGAGATATTTAAAAAGACAAAAATCGCCGTAACTCGAAAACTAAAAAAGATATGAAGATGCGCTCCACGACATTCGATTTCTCGGAGTCTGATTTATATAGAACCATATTTTAAAATTTTCCGATTTTTTAAACTAGTTCAACCAAAAAATTCGCATTTTCATGAACATACATTTTTGCGATCACGGCTCCAGAAACTGCGTATGCAACAAACAAGAGTTCATACGTTCAAATTTCGTTGATATTAATTAATAAAAAAAAGAAAAATACGACTGTGTCTGAGTGGTTCGGATTCTACTATAAGCTGAACCTCCGTCCTTGCACTGTAATTGGGATTAAGTTCCTATTCTGCAGAGCAGCAAATAAAACCATAAATAAACATAAACTAAGTTTCTCCTTCAGTTTTGATACCAGCACGTCTAATATTATTCTGTAGTTTCTATCACTGCAATACAGACATTTGAACTTACTCTGTTACATACAAATGTAGAAATAAATAATTCAAATTCTCATAAATAATATTATGTATTCAAGATTTCAGAACTTTGCATGAATAATACTTTTAGCGTCGTAACTAATAAATAAAAAATTACTTACATTTCAAAAGCTCTTTCACATAACCTCTACTGCAAACCGTCAACTGTCACACAAACTGTAACAAAAATAAACAATAACACTAATATAAAGTAAACAAAAACTAAACTGACAAGTAAAGAAACAATTAGTAATCAATATATTACCATTTCACATCATTTTCACATAAATATTACATAGTTTTTCAGACACAATAATGATAAACTAACAAAATGCACTCACTAAACAAATAAACACCTAAACAAGCAACGAACAAACGCGCGCCTACTTCGATACTGTTTTAGGTACGCGAACATGCTAGTGCACTAGTTCTAGCAAAGAAAGAACTTTATAAATCTTAAAGTAATTTGAAATACAATCATTTTTCAAATAAAAATATTATAATAATTTAAATTAGGCATATACCTAATCAAATTAATGACAAAATAATGATAAATAAAAACACCGAAAATATAAATGGAGTGTATTTGACCATAAGAGAAGAAAATAATTGTTTCATATTTGTGTATGGCTTTATAATGATTTGAAATAATTACTAAATTATAATTAAAATTAATATTTAGCTAAGGAAACAAAATTTTAAAAATAAAACATTCATACAATTTGCCACTCATTCTTGTATTTTAGGATGCATACATTTTAAAATTAAATAAAACGCAATTGCTATACGTCAGTAAATTTAGTGCAATTATCATATATGATTATGCATTATGCAATAATATAAAACAAGATCGTGTATATAGTGTTTACAATTAATGCAATTAATTTTTACATGAGCAACTTTGATTTAAGAACAAACGGGTAAGTAATGGTACAAATAACAATAGTTATTATGCAAAATATACTTTTTTTCACAATCATAAATATGCAATGTGCATTTTGATATAATAGCAACAGTAAATTGCGTAATCTTTCATATCTTAACCTAACAATAAATCATTGAAATCAATAAATAAATAATAATTTCCTTGTTTCCTTAAAATTATATTTAAATGAAACTGGGCACAGCTATAAATTTTCTATTCGGCTTGATTAATGAATAATTAAATATTTTAAAGGTATACAAATTTAATTTAATTCTTTAGATAATACAATTTAAATTATTTACTCCAATTTTATTTTGTATTATGTTATCTTATTTACAAGTTAACAATATCGAATCAAAATGTTAGCTAAAATTTGTTGCACTAATCTGAATACCATTATTAAAAATTTTCAATAGTAAAAGACCGTTATTTCAGGAATGTTTACGTTACCATGGATACATCATCGATTCTTGGTCTTCGGAGCAAAAATAGCATTTTTATACAGTTGTCATGGTGATAAAAATAAATTTGTCAATTTGTTTCATTTTAATTTGAATAAATCTGCGAAATTTTCTAAATAAGTGGGAAAAAATAATATGTTTCAATCGTACTAAAAATACTATTTCGAGGCTCGTAATATTTATTAATCGATCCGAAAACTAGTTTTTTTTTTGTCCTAATGAAACAAATAACAAATAACTACTTAACAAGAATATTTTTAGATAATTGTTTATAGTACTGTAATTAATCGTAACTTGATTACAGAGCAAAATTATTGATTTCAACACAGTCTAAATATAATTAAATAAAATTTAAATTCTCCGCAAGCCCAGTTCATCCCTCGAGGGTAATAAAAATAAACATAAACATAAATTATGTGCAGTTTGGTCCGGGCATATCTCGGCGATTTTGTCGTCAGTAAATCTCCCGGATTACTATCAGATTACAACCCCTGGTTTATTCCTCAGCTTCTGAGGAACCCTCAGAGTATTTCTACTCTCTTAGCTTTTAGTTCGAGCGTTTACGATAGAATTTAACTCGAAATATCAAGATCGAACTGTTGAAATGCCAAATGTCGAGAGATCATTCATTCGGTTTACGATTCTGTTAATTTATATCTTTATTTCTCCACAGTTTATAATCTTGAACAGAGGGATGGAATGGTTACTTTGTAAGGGTGCAATGTGAAGTCGTATAAAACATGTTTATGAACTGATAATTAACAGACTGAGAAATTAAAATTAGACTTTCTACAGTCCTACAGAATTTGCTTAAATTTTTAACATAATAATCAATATATCATTACGCCTTTTCACCCATTCTGGGTGTGGACCTCTACCGTGGCAGATCTCGGTAAATGATATATTTATGCGTGTGAAGTGCGGATACCAGCCGTCATATTACAGCTCTCACCGATGTTAGTTATGAAGAAACCGCAGAGGTAATTTTAATGTGGTGAAAATTGTTTTTGACTGTGGGAATATCTTTATTTTCCCGCAGTTTATAATCTCGAACAAAGGGATGGAAGGGTTACTTTGTAAGGGTGCAGTGTGAAATCATATAAAACTTGTTTATGAACTAATAATTAACGGACCGAGAAGTTAAAATTAGACCATCTAGAGTCCGGCAGAATTTGCTTAAATTTTTAACATAAAAATAAATATATCATCATGCCTTCTACCCATTACTAGGTAATGGCACTCTGCTGTAGCAGATCTCGGTAAGTGATATATTTATGAGCGTGAAGTGCGGATACCAGCCGTCAAATCATGGCTCTTAATTTTAATGTGGTGAAAATTGTTTGTCGACTGTGGGAATCGAACCGGGGTTCTCAAATCCACAGTCCGACTCGATACCACTGAGCCACCTACCCCATTCTTAATATGATTCGAGTATTTTTCGGTTCTAAATTATGCTATAGTTTTTCTAATGCAATATTTTTAATCTAAAAACTAATAAATAGTAAACAAAATCTAACAAACATTGATTTTTATTCAATAAAAATTTAAATATTTTTTCCAAATAATATTATGTAGCAATCTTATTGAAACCTTTTGTTTCTAACTGCTTTATTAAAATATCTAATCGGAAATAATTTTAACATAATCTTTTTTCTGATTATAGAAATATTTAATTACTATTGTGCAATGAATACAATTCTTAGAAATACATAAGTATAATATGAAATTCCGATTAATATAAGTAACGGATAATAATTTCAATTGTTTTTATTTAAATTTTATTTTAAAAACATGTAAATAACGGCATTTAAATTCAAATAAATTAAACAATAAAATTTGCTCATTTAATGATTGTATTCCTTACATTTCATATGAACTTATAATTTTTATGAAATATAAAGCCAGAACTGAGCAATAGCTAGCTTAGCTTATTAGATTAACTAGAATAATTTTAGGTATAGCTATAGCTTCGCTAAATACGAAAATTTATAGCTATAGTGATTAATTTTTCCTCTTATAATAACTGAAACAACATTTTATATCTTAAGGTTATTTTTTGTAGCTCAAAACTATATTTTCTAGTTTAAAGCTACTTATTGTTGTTTATGTTACTTTTTGAGGCAGTTTCGGCTTCCGCAAAATAATTACTTATTGCAGGCTCTAACCTATTCACTGATAAAGATAGTTTCAAAATTTACAAACTATATTACCATTAGTTTTTAACTTCGCTATTTTTTACAAAATATAGCTAGTATCGTAGCTGTAGCTTCAATCTCGTTAGAATATCTTAATGCTAGAAAAACTGGGTTCAATTCCGACTTAAGACAAAAAAATTATCACTCCGCGGTAAAAAAAAATAATTTTATCCTCTTAGATAATTTACAAATACAAATGCAAATCAGTTGAAACTCTTAAAACGTAAATTCTCTATTAATAAAAATATTGTAGCTTTGTTCTTCTTGGCCCCTTCTGTCCAGATGGCACGGGGCATGCCCCTGGACTCAAGGGCACTTTCCCAACTACAATGACAAAGGAACAAAGGTTACAAGAAGAACATATTGTTATGGTCGATTAGTTGATCTTTTATATAATAGTTAATTACTAATTTCGCCAGTTTCGGTTTCAACTAACAGCGGTAAATTGAAAATAATGAATCTGCACTGCTTTTATGTATCTTCAACAGAAGCTATTTGTCATGTATAATCGTAGAATTGTACCGAGAAATTGAGATATGTTTTCCTACAAGTTTCCTTTTAAAAACCGCAAGGAATCTATTAATTTTTATCGATTTTATGAAGACGTATTCAATAGTTTATATCGGTAACTTTTTATTTAATAATTATTAGAATAAATATATTCAGGTTATAAAATTCATTGATAAGGAATAATTAAATACGGATATGAAAAAAAACCGCCAGTTTTAATCGACAAACAGAGATAAAAATTCATACATACAAAGTGGTGTAATCAATGTATAAATATAAATATCATTTATTAATCCATGCATATTTCAACAGCTAAAACATCAATTCTGACTCAGCTTTTTCTTTAACTGTCGTTTTTGCAACTCATATTTCTCTATTTTATTTAAATAATTAATGTTTTTCAGGCAAAACTAATCACTAGCTTTTGAGAAAATGCAATAAGTGAAGTAGCAATTAACAAATATTAATCAAGAAACACAAAATTTATGTTTAATAAGGTGAGCAGAAATTAAACGAAAATTACTATATTATAATGTCAGTTATGGGGATTTATCTCATAAAAACAATAAAAACCCAAGCTGAAAGGACGCTGAATCCTGTCATGATCTCTGACAAGTGAAAGAATGCAATCATGAAATTCATAATTTTTTTAAGATCATAAGAAAATATTTACGAAACTAATTTATTATTATAATAAACTTTTTTAAGTAAATATTTAGGTTAGCTATTGCATCTGTATTACAACAATTCAAGGAATTATGACTAAAGAATTTTATAAATAAATAATTAGCGAAAAAAGGAGTTACGGTGTGCAATTTTTGGTGACGTAGAGGTAAAGACAGACTCGTTTGTACATGTTCGTGTTCTTTATCTAATATCAAATATACGTGTTCCCCTTCCTAGTTTATTTATACAATAATTATCAGAATTGCTACAGCTGATTATTACTATTGGCGGGAATTTTATGCCATGTGTTCGCAACGGCATTGACCAGTTTGTTATTGTGGGGGGTACGGGGGCTATGGGGACAGTCAGAGACTATATTTTATTTTGCCGAGAAATTATTATTAAATCATCATTCACTTGATATTGCTGAGAGTTTAAAGTATTTTATATTTATTTATCCTTAGCAAATAAAACCGCATTTATTCAATATAAAATTTAGTTTCAAATCTTCTGAAAAAGTATTTTTATAGAATGTTGTGTTGCAGAATATAATTCTGAAGGAACACTAAATTGGCTTGGCGGGAAATAATCGGGTATAAAGCAGCAGTTTGGCGCAATATACACAATAACGTAACTACGCCATACTTTGTGAAAAAGTGTTAAAGGTTCCAGCTCCCGAAGTTTTATTTTATTTTCAAATTTTTGAATTAAAACATCTGTGAAAATGCCGCCAATTGTTTTTGATAAAGAAAATCTGTCTTCCCACAGCAAGGAAAACAAGGTAACCTCTCCAAAAAGCAAGGTATTGTCTGAAATATCTCTCAACAAACTTGCAATCAATGGCGAGAAATCAGAATCCAGGAATGACAAGAAAGTTGTTAATTTTGATCCCGAGCTAGAGCCTCTGCTTCGTGATAATCCAAGAAGATTCGTTGTATTTCCAATCCAATATCCAGATATTTGGGCTATGTACAAAAAAGCCGAAGCTTCATTCTGGACCGTAGAGGAAGTTGACCTCTCTAAAGACATGGAGGATTGGAATCAAAAATTAAATAAAGATGAACGTCATTTCATTTCCCACGTTTTGGCATTTTTTGCGGCTTCAGATGGTATTGTGAACGAGAACCTAGTGGAAAGATTCAGTCAAGAAGTCCAGGTCACTGAGGCTCGTTGCTTCTACGGTTTCCAAATTGCAATCGAAAATGTTCACTCTGAGATGTACAGCATGTTGATCGAAACCTACATTCAAGATTCCAATGAGAAAGAATTCTTGTTTAACGCCATTGAAACACTTCCTTGCGTCAAGAGAAAGGCCGATTGGGCTCTGAATTGGATTGCCAGCACATCTGCCACGTTTGGTGAAAGAATAATAGCATTTGCAGCTGTCGAAGGAATCTTCTTTTCCGGAAGCTTTGCGTCCATTTTCTGGTTGAAAAAGCGCGGGTTGATGCCTGGCCTGACCTTCAGTAATGAATTAATTTCCCGCGACGAAGGCCTGCACTGCGATTTTGCCTGCCTGATGTTCAGACACCTCGTTCAGAAACCTTCCGAAGAAAGAGTTACTGAAATCATCAGAGATGCTGTTAAGATCGAACAAGAATTCCTCACAGATGCCTTGCCTGTTAGTCTTCTGGGCATGAACTGCGAATTGATGTCGGAATACATCGAATTTGTGGCGGATAGACTTTTACTGGAACTGAATTGCAAGAAAGTTTATGGAACCCGAAATCCTTTCAGCTTCATGGAAATGATTTCACTGGAAGGAAAGACAAACTTCTTCGAGAAGAAGGTTGGCGAGTACCAGAAATGCGGAGTTATGGCAGACCGACTTGATAATGTTTTTACGACAGATGCCGATTTTTAATATTGTATTAAATATATTTTTATTTTTATTGTTGCTGACATATATGTGCTTTTAAATTATATTTAGTTTGTAGTTTACTAATAAAAATGAGTATTATTTTGATATTTGATACGACTATATATAATATTTACTGTATAATACCAATATTAAAACTGTTCGTTCTTGGACATCACTTATTTGTAATTTAAAATAAAACAAGATTGACTGTAAATAATGCATATTCGTTTATTTCTGTCGCTGTACAGTTCTTCTACTTAAGTAAATAAATAATAAAAGAAGTAATTAAAATTATTTAATTTAAACATTAATAAAATAGATCACAATACTGTAAAAACACCAGCAATCCTGTACCAAAATTTACAATTTCAGGTAGTACAAATTAGTTTGGCCCTTTTCAATTGGCAGAAATATGTGAAGTGATATAAATGTAAGTACAGGCATTTTTCATCAAATGTGCTCGTCCATCCAACCAATGGAATGTAGGAATGAAATGCACTTGTTTACAATTGTTTCAGAATCCCGCGCGCTCCAGTTCGCTGAGCTGATGCGCTAGTTTTTCTTCTTTTGTTTTCCTCGTGTGACTCACTATCCGCGACTTGATATAGGAACTAACAAAGTGATCAACATCTAAATCTCCATTTAAAAAACTTTCTGCTATAGTTTCGCTTTGTTCGTCGGCTTTAGTAGCTGCCTCTCTTAATGATTCCTGCAAATTTATTTAAATGAAACGAAACATTTAAAAATTTATTTTATTAATATACCTTAATATTTGATGGTTTATATCTATCAGATAATAATTGATAACTCTCATTTAAACCTTCATTACTATGTAATAATTGATTTATAACATCTATTCTATTTTTTCTTTCTTCATATAATTGTTCTAACTGATTTTTCTTTGCCGAGTTTGTATCTAAAATATATACGATTATCTCAAAACAAAATATCATTATTTCTCGTATTTTTTACCTGCTAATTCTTCAATTTGAATTAAAAGATCGTCTAAAGTTTTGTTCATTTCTCGAATCTGAGGCATGTTTTCCAAAAATTCATCTTGCTTGTCTACATTTTCATTAATAAATTGTAAATCTTCTAATGTTAATGAATTTAATTCAGGAAAAATTATGGATTGATTCCCTGATGATGTTGCAGGAACTAATGATGTTTGTTGAGAATATGAATTAATATTTGAATAACTATAGTTTGGACTTGAAACGCTAATTGGATTTATTCCTCTACTAAATTGAATTGGAATTGGAGAACTGGTATTCACGTGACTATGATTCACTGTTAATGGCGGTGGAGTTCTTTCAAATTCTCTTATAATTGCTTGCACAACACGGCCCAGATCTGAATGTACTGTAAACTGTAATAAAGATAAGAGTAAAAAATTACACAACAAAAAAGTATATCTTACATTAAGTAAACCAGGAGCAGAAACGACTTCGCCTTCGGTATTCACCCAAGGGTGTGAAACACAAGGAGAGATTTTCAATGTAGGTTTTTCATTTGGAAATTCATTTGATAATAAAATTTGTAGCGTAAGTTCATTTTTTCCTGATTCAAATGCAATACAATACTCTGTTCCTTCCACTACTTCTATCACACTGCATAAAAACAAAGAGTAATAAATATTTATCTTCAGAGGTTATAGCAGTACTTACTTATCATTAAATATTTTCAGGGTATTTATTTGCCTTTTACGAATCTCGGATTCGGTTCTATATATTCTAGGTAACATTTAAAATATTGATTAATAATTCTCAAAATATTTTACGAAAATGACTAGATTTTTCAATGACAGCTAACTTCGATTGTCATGACACCGGTAGCGAAATCTTGAACTAGGAAACGTCATACACATTTGACATTTTCTCTTGTCAAGAGGTTATAAAATAAAAATAATCATGCCCATTTTTCCTGAAACTCCTCCCGAGGTAGAACTTTAAAATATGCCTTGCTAAAAGTATACGACTACATTTATAATTTAAATTTCAGCACTTTCATACAAAAACAATCATTGTAATCCATCCCGGCTCGTTGTATTTACGAATCGGAAGAGCGTCCGACGTAAATCCCTGTACAATTCTGCATGCTGTTGCAAGAAGACGAGTAATTGGTGGATTAGAATATAAGGATCCTTTTTTACCTCCTAGAGCAGATCTAGTAATTTTTACATATAATTTTTGTTGAATATTTTCATGTATTTAAACCATTTCAGTTTAAAGAACAATTACAAGAGATTGAAGATGCTCGTTTGGCAGTTTCACATACTCTTCAGTCATGTCTACAATCAGATGGTCGCAGACGGTATGCGACACCTCCACAGCAAATTGCGGCCTTTAATAGAAGATCTCATCCTGAACAGCAAGGTTCTAGTGGAGGCGAATGGGTCAAACCAGAAAAGGATATCGTTGTTGGAAATGATGTAACTGTTTCTCTATTTATTTATTTTAAATGAACTCATATGAATTTTTGTTGTGTAGATTTTGCGATTAAATCCTATAGAAGACTTCAACATTCATTTTCCATATCGAAGAGGAGAGCTAAATATTCATTCTGGACCTGGAGGCTCCTTGACTGCAGTTTTAGCAAATTTGGAGATGATATGGTGCCATGTTTTAGACAGTCAACTTCATATTAAAAAAACTGATTTAAAATTTTATAAAGCTGTTTTAGTTATTCCGGATATTTACAACCGAGGATATTTAAAGGAACTTATGACTTTGCTGTTGTTAAAAATGGGATTTGGTAGCTGTTTTTTTGTACAAGTACATAATATTTTAATCACTTATATATATAATTCTATTCTTTATATAATTGTATTTATTGTGCAGGATCATGTAGCTGCTACGTTTGGAGCAGGTCTCGGTTATGCTTGCGTTGTTGATGTAGGAGACCAAAAAACTTCTGTTTCCTGTGTTGAAGATGGGTTGTCACATTCCAATACTAGAGTAAATCAATATTAACAGTTACCTAATTTTATTGTTTCTATAACATTTCACATTTAAGGTAAGAATGGAATACGGAGGAGGTGACATAACACAAACTTTTTACTGGCTGCTTCAAAAGTGTGCGTTTCCTTACAAAGAATGTTCAGATAATAATAAATTAGATACAATGCTTTTACGTAAACTAAAAGAAGATTTTTGTCATGTTAATCTTGTAAGTAAAATAAAAATAGTCAAATTGTTAAACATAGTTTATATATTATTTTTGTTAGGATATCTGTGGATCACAAGAAAAATCATTTGTTGTAAACCATCCAAAAAAGCCCATTATTCAATACACACTACAAGTTGGAGATGAATGCATTGTAGCTCCACTGAGTTTATTTACTCCAGAACTCTTCGGAGTAACTGGATTAAAATTAGTTCACACACAGAAGAGATCCAACGGTGATCCAGAAGATCCTCACGATGAAAATTATTTACGAGAAACCAGCGTAATAATAAAAATTATTACTTGCACGACTTTTATTTTATTTTTCTGTTATTATTTATAGTGTAATGTTTTCAGAGAAGAGGAATGAAAGAATCAATGGAACCATCATCATCTGATCTTTTGGGAGGAAGCGAAGATCAAGGAGGAGCACAATCATCAGTTAACGCTAATGATGATGACATTGTTGTTGATGCTATCGATACTGCTGTTCCTGGTTCACAAGATAAAGAATTTGTTATCAGTCCTGGACAGCTTTTAGGATTAGATCAGGCTGTTTTACAAAGTATAGATCGATGTCGTAAGTATACATTCATATTAATAAATTTTAAGTATCTATCGGAATTCTCCAGAAAAAAATATAATTTTTGATGTATCATTTATGTAAGTTTTATACAAAAAGTTGCAACATATCTCTTATTTATTTAGCTGCCTGTAATGTACGTGTTTTATATTTAGTAGTAACGAGATATGCGAGTTAAAATATGTATTTTCTTAAAAACCAGTTTGTGACTCAAATAGAGTTGAATGACATCTTCATATTTTTACACGGTGAACTAGATACTAAACATGTAAAAATATTGCTGAATAGTTGAATCGAGTAGTTAATTACTCATTGTGTGGTTTTTTTTCGACTATAATATTTCTTCAGTTAAATTAACGCTAAAATGAAAGTCAAAAGTTGCACCCCAAATATAGTGAATTAATGAAATATTGATATTTGCATTTATAACATAAATATTCATTAGATTCTATGAAGTTACTCAAATTCGATCTTCATAAATAATTGATATAATTGTTAGCAAATTATTCTATAATTTTTATCAGAAATAATAATCATTTTATTTATACAGCAAATGAAGATCTAAAAAGAAAAATGTACGGCTGCATCTTAGTAGTTGGGGGCGGAATGAAATTCCAAGGAATAGGAACCTGGTTACAAAACAGAATCTCTCTTCAAATTCCATACATGTTTCGAGCTGAACAACTTGACATCATCACTCATCCGAAAGAGATGGATCCAGCCATGACAGCGTGGAAAGGAGCAGCCATCATGTCCTGTTTAGAATCTGCTCAAGAACTCTGGATTCAAAATTTAGAATGGGAGAAAATTGGAGTAAAAGTATTAAGAGAACGAGCGCCATTTATGTGGTAAAAGCAGTACTTAAAATCATGACAATTCACTTACATCATGTATTATATAATTTTTTTGCTAGTATTTTACCTTTTTTTATGTATTATGATAAAACAAAAATAAAATATTTTTATATAAAACGTGTTTTATTTCGCATAAAAGTTTGTTAACATGGCAATAAATATACTTATGTCATATTAGTTTGTGTAAAAATATGAGTATTAATGTATAATATATGTATATGTTTTATCACTATACAAATACAAATAAAGTCTATTTGGTCGTAATAAAGAGCTGCGTAATATTATTTGTACTTATAAATTATTCTTATCATTATCACTGATCGCTATTAAGTATTTATTAACATAAAAACTTCAAGGCTGGGTTCACGTCGGAGTTGTAACAGTTGGCGGATTCGCAACTCCAAAAGCAGAAACGAAAACATTTATAACAGTTACTAAAAATATTCCTAATACTGTAAAATTGTTTATTTTATTTGCTATGCATATTTCTTTTTTGTCTTTTACGTTGTAATGTGCATTCCATATTAATCCAACTCCAACTGCAACCTGGAATAAGAAAAAAAATAATTAATACAATGATTAAAGTTATGTGCGCCACTGTAAAGCAAATCGATAGTTTTCGCGACTACATGGCACCGCCAAGAATAGTAGGTCAACAGGACGAACTATTTAATATATTTCAGAAATTCCACGAAAATTTAATGGACAACATCATTAGCATCAATAGAACTCAATATTGTTTTCATCATATCAGTAATATTACAAAAAAAAATAATTCAGTTTCCGTTTTATTATTTACAAAAGATTACTTATATTAAAAATAGAATTAATTTGACAAGGAATATTTAGGCTTTACGATCCAAAAGTCCGCGATAAACCATCTTGTAAAACAACTTTTGTTGAAATCTGTATTTTTTTAAGATGCATTCAAAAACTTCACATATATAAAAAGTGCAAAAAACATACATCTGTTGCACGATAATTGCTGGCTATAAGATACAAACATGTAATTTCGTTTAATTAATTTTTATGTTGCTGATGATGATGGAAAATCCATCAAAACGTCTATTAATAAATATATAAAATATAGTACTACTATTCCCAGTCAAATTGATACTACTGAATCAACAACTCTCTTCAAAAATAGATTTAAACAATTTGTTTACTAACCTGAAATAATAGGCTAAGAGAAATCATTACAATGCTTGGATAATAATAAGGATGGCGGTTATAGCTCTCCAAGACGTATCTTAACTGATTAGCATTTGCCGAAAAAAGCGCTAAGTCCATCATTCCTTGAGCTAAAGTCTTTTTATGTTGGTAAACATTCACATCCGGAATACTTTCACTTCCAGTTCCCCCTCCAAATTCTGTTGGTGCATAATCTGGCATATAGCCCCCTGGTCCGTATCCTGGAGCGTAAGGAAACTCTGGATTTGTAGGATAAGGACCATTGAATCTTGTCCCAATATCTGGAATATCTCTATCGGGAATTTCTGGTACATCAATTGGATGAAATGGTTCAGGTTCTTTCGGTTTTTCTGGAATAGTTTCTGCATCTGGATTGTTGTCTTCCACTCCAGGATTTTCATTAGAAAAAAATCCATCATCTACTCCAGGTTGCACGACAGATTCTCTGTCATCTGAAGAGATGTCGTCAATTTCTGGTCCTGCTAAAGGTGGTTGAGGATTATTTGCATCTAGTTCCAACAATGGTATTGAAGTTGCTGAACCGGGATAATTATTATTCACTTGTCTTCTTGGTCTGGAATGTACTGGTGAAGGTGTTCGACTGTTGTAAGGAGAAGGCGGACTTAATTCTCGATATCCACCAGGGCTCAAATCTCTTCTGTTTGGTGAAACCCCATTTCTGGGATATCTTTGATTTCCATTTGTTCTTCTTGTTGCTGTCGGCGAAAAACTCATTTTTATTGTTAATTACTTTTTAATATTTTTTTAATTAACTAGTTCAAAATAAATCACTCGCGATTGTAACAATAAATTTTATTTTGAGTAATGTCGTCACCGCAATAAGATGTAGAGTTGATGAATAATACATAAACTTCTTATTCACTACGTTTGTTTAGATCATATATCTATTATTTCACTTTATATTCACTCTTCTCCCGACTAGAAATAGATCACAACTAAATTTTATCTGCACTGCCGCCAAAATATATTCCTTTTATTTGCAAACTTTCCTTGCCGGTTTTCCACGTCTAAATGACCTGCCAAGTATCAAAAACTGTTCTGCGAATGACGCGGATTACAGACAGACTTCGGGAAAAATGCTATTCAGCTTTGCAAGTCAAGGCTTCTATATTAAGCCGTACACATTTCATTTGTGGACTGTATAGCAAAGAGTTAGTCGGGTTATTTTTGCGTAACACGTTCGAAACGGGTATTTCAGTGGCGGCACGAAGGCAGAATATTTGTGCGTCGGTTTGTCTCACGATTAATTATACGTGGAGTTTCCCAGTCAGTAATTTAATGCAAAATATTTCCCCGGAAGAAATTAAAATTGGTCCGGAGGGGAATCCACTATTATATGTTAAGAGACAAAAGACAAACTGAACTTAACTAAATCAATCTATCTGGAGATAGGCGATAGCTGTAGGTCATTTTAAAGGACAACAAATAAAAAGAAAAACAAGTTGTATAAAATTCCAATGTACATAATCTTTCACGCTGGCCTGTTTATATCATATTACAATACAAAAATAGCACAGATTAATATATACAAATTCATTATGAATGAATTATCACAAGGTTCTATAATGAAAGTGAATAGAAATTCATGATTTTATGAATTTAAAAATTTGTATATCATTTTATTGACCCTAAAATATGACGTCAGACCAGACGAATAAAAAAAGTCTGAAAATCACATATTACAGTATTTCCCATTACTCATGTTTCATGCAATTTTTAACGGGACTTTTTTTATAAAACTGTAACAAAGTAATTAGCCTTTGTTCCTTGCATTTACCTACATTAAAAATTAAGAAAGTCCCTCGTTCAACGAAACTAATTTCGTATGATTAACGACTTGAAATATTTGGCGTAGGTTGCAATCGTTCAAATTTCGCAATCAACATAAAAATATGTCCATTGTTATAGAATTGAACATGTGTGTGACAATTATAATTATAAAAAATTGCTATGACCTTGTAAAAATAAAGTAACAACTGCTTATTAACTGATACATTTTATTTTTAAATGAAATTACAGGTTTTCGCAGATATTTGGTTTGGGAAAAGTATAGACAATAATATAAATTACTGTAATTTATTAACTCTACTTTTTATTTATTTACTCATTTATTTAGCTAAATTTATGATAACAGTGTCCAGAGATCATTCTAAAAATATATATTACTCAGAACGTTGTTTACTTTTTGTATTTTTAGTTATTTTGGCAATCAAATAAGTTCATAGAACTTTTTTTCTTTTAATTCTCATTGTAACATTTTAATGAATATTCTGCTATTTTAAAATAGTTTTAAAGATAATTGGACGCCGTCCTGTAATTAAAATACGATAAAATAAAACAAGTTAACAACAAATCATTAGAATAGAATACAGTACTTTCACTATTCATCCGAAATATATTGAAGAATACTGTTTGTTTTTCAAATATTTCAGATATTTATCTTTTACCTAAGGCATTTACTTAAATCATATAAAAGCGAATAATAATTACCAAAATGCATCAAACGATCAATTGCTTCAACAATGGTAAGTTATACTAATTTGTTTTTTTGTAACTCAAACACGTTTAGAATTTTTTCTAGTCGTCATCAACACAATTAATTATTAAAGAAATCTTAAATTATTTTCAATGAACATATTTTTATTTCAGAAATCGTTATTTTTGGTCGTTGCTCTTGCGGTGGTCGCATTAGCGGAACCTCCACTCCCTGGAGCTCCGTTCCAGGTGTACGGTCCACCTGATGCAGGATTCGGCAGCAAACCCTCTGTGACCAAACTCACAACCGTAGTTCAACTGCCTGCTGCTTCTGGTGAAAAATATTTCCCAGCGGGTACCAAAGGCTTCACCAGCCCAAATGCTGACGTCCCCAACCTGCTTCCTCCAAGCAAGCGTGTTGAAATCATCGTTAAACCTGGAGTTGATGGCTTCGTGCCCTCGAAACCAACTGGACATCTTCCTTCTCCCGGTGCAGGAGAATTTAAGGGTATTGGAGGCGAAGGTGGCACTGCCGCTGGAACTTTTCTAATCAAACCAGGTAGTGGCGGATCTAATCCTTACCCTGCTCCTTATCCTGCACCTTATCCTGCCCCTTACCCTGCTCCTGTTAAACCTGCAATCGTGTACGGTCCTCCGACAACAGCTGCCCCGAAACCAACTGTTAAAATTTCGTATCCGTATCCAGCTCCAGCTCCGGCTCCCACTAAAGCTCCCGTAGCGCCGAAGATCACATATGTGACTCCAAAACCTGTTCCAGTAACAACCTCGAGGCCTGTTGTTCCTGCTGTTGTTTACGGACCACCTACTACAGCTGCTCCAAGACCAACTATCAAAATCTCTTACCCTTACCCAGCTCCAGCTCCTGTAAAGCCTGATGTAGTTTATGGCCCACCAACCATTGCTCCTAAAATCACCTATGTTACTCCTAAACCTGTTCCAGTAACAACATCGAGACCTGTTGCGCCCGCTGTTGTTTATGGACCTCCTACTACTCCTGCCCCGAGACCAACTATCAAAATCTCTTACCCCTACCCAGCTCCTGTTGTTCCCACAACCACTGCCAGACCTGTAAAGCCTGCTATAATTTACGGCCCACCAACTATTGCACCTAAAATCATCTACAATACTCCTAAACCTGCTCCTGTTGTACCTGCTGTTGTTTACGGACCACCAACAACTGTTGCTCCAAGACCAACTATCAAAATCTCGTATCCTTATCCTGCTCCTACCAAACCAGTCACACCTTCTGTAGTTTACGGCCCACCAACTGTTGCACCTAAAATCATCTACAATACTCCTAAACCTGCTCCTGTTGTACCTGCTGTTGTATACGGACCACCAACAACTGCTGCTCCAAGACCAACCATAAAAATCTCGTATCCTTATCCTGCTCCCACCAAACCAGTCACACCTTCTGTAGTTTACGGCCCACCAACTATTGCACCTAAAATAATCTACAACACACCTAGACCTGTTCCAGTTGTACCTGCTGTTGTTTATGGACCACCAACCACTGCTGCTCCAAAACCAACTATCAAAATCTCTTATCCGTACCCTGCCCCTGTACCAACAATTAAATACGTTCCTACCACTACTCCTAGACCTGTCAAACCTGCTCTCGAGTACGGACCTCCTGCTACAAAAACTGTGCCGACTCCAGCGCCGGTAACACATAAACCTGGACCTCTCGTCCCAGCAGGAACTGCACTTGACAACCCCAACATTAGTTTACCAGAACTTTTGCCAATGACACCAAAGGTACCTGCTAAAGTTTATCCTTACCCTGCTGAAAAACCTCCTAAAGTATTTCCGTATCCTTCTGCAGTGACTACCCCAACTCCGAAAACAATTGGTCCTTACCCGCCTGCTGTATTCCCATACCCAGCAGCTTTGTAAATTTAAATTTATTTAAAATAAAATTTTATATTTGTATATTTTACTAAAAATGTTTTATTGTAAAAATGTTCATTACATAATTGTTATTATTACAAAAAAAGTATCTTATCAAAAATAAAATATGTTGAGATTATTTAATGAGTATATTTTTATTATTCTAAATGTGATCTAATTTAATTATCTCTTGGTTTAAAAATTAAAGTTACAGGTTTGTCAGGTTTGTTGATTAAAAGAGACTTGGAGTCCAATTCAGCACCTTGCCAATCTATTTGGAAATTTCTTGATGTTTTTAACAAGAGTGTTAAAATATTTTGTTCTGCTAATCTTCGGGCAATACAAGAACGAGGACCGTGTCCAAATGGAAGAACCAAAAATGGATGAATTGGTTTATAATCTTTATGAGTTTTTAACCATCGTTCAGGCCGAAATGTGTTTGGTGAGTCAAAATTTTGTTCTAGGCGACATGATATTTGATTTTGACTCACCACTACTGTCTGAAAATAATAAAACATACATTAAGTATTTGCCAAAGATGATTGAAATGACTAATTACCCCTGTCGGTACTTCATATCCTGAAAAAACAGCATGAGTATCTAAAATTCTTCCAATTCCAACAGAAATTGGATTTAATCTAAAAGATTCTTTCAACACAGCACGAGTATATGGACAGTTTGCTAAAATAGTTTTAGTAACAACTGAATTTTTGTTCGGCAAAAGTTGTCTTGCTTCTTCAAACAATTTTTTCTGTGCGTCTGGATTTTTAGCTATGTTGTAAAACAAATAACTTGACGCATAAGTAGTCTAAAAATAAATTAAATTTATTGAATTATTTTTTATAAAAACATTGGTTAATAAAAATACCGTGTCAATGCCGGCAAGTAAAAAATCAGCAGCCATTCCAACAATATCTTTCAAATCAAGTTCAGGTGAAGACAAATAACTTTCAAGTAAAGAAACAGTGCGATTTGCTTTATCTGTGTCATCATAAAATGTCATCTTTTGCGACAATAACTCAACAGCAACCCTACACAAAACAAACCATGCAAAAATTGTGCTACTACTGTGCAAAGTAATTTAATACATACTCCTCCATATATTCTTGTGACCTTTTCAATTTCTTGTACAGTGGGGTATCAAATTTGCGCCAAAGTTGTGGTCCATTATCAGTGCGAAGAATACAACTATTCGTAACTAAAGCAGCTCGCATTAATTTGGAAGAACGTGAGCGAGGTTTTAATTCTTTTTTTGAGAAACTATTCAAGCGCATATCCAAAGCCGCCATACATGTTACTGCAAACAAAATAATTTTAAGATGCGTTAAAAAGTGCGCACAATATTGATCTATATTTACATTCCAGATTTAGTCTTGATAAAATTGGTAAATAGTCTAAATCATTTGTGGAACATATACTGTTTACATAATTTATCCATTCTTGAATGATTTCTTCCGAGACTGTTAAAAAATTCCTAACAGAATTTAAATTGCTAAGGCCTCTTTGAAATACACTTCGTATTCTAAACCATTCTTGACCGTTTCTAGAATTTAACATTTCAAATTATATTTTAACTAGGTAATTAGTTTATATTGATTACACTATGTAACAAAATTTGACTGTTTGTTCTGCCTAACTTTCTTAGTACTTCAGCTCGGTTTCTGATACAAAATCATTCATGAAAATTATAGTCGCAAGCCGAAAAGTTTGCTTTTGCGCCCAAGGCGAATTTTTTTTGAAAATTAAAATGTTTCCACGAATATGCTGATTTAACTCTATATAACCATAACTTAGTACTTGTTGTTTCTGACTAAACTTATAGAGAAATGTATGGAGAAGTCAGCCAAAGTGCCAAAAGTAGCATACAAGCTGATTTCCGAAAGTTATAGGCCAAAAACTTGAAAAAAACCCTCAAATTTCATAAAATTTCATCTAAAAATCGGCAAATAAAAAATCGTAACCCAAATTTTACGGACAAATATTGATGTTTTGCTGTTTGTATCTCAGTAACTCATTAGAAAGCGTTATATGCTATTCGTTGGTTATAACTCACTTGTTCTTGTCATTTAAACACATTTGCGAAAAAATCGAAATTTGAAAGCGACGATAATAAAACTATTTATTTAGTGTAAAACCTAAAAGTATTCATTTTTAACTTTCAAGAGCCGAAAAGTTCACGTATTTTCATTGAAAAATAACAGAATGATGTTAGTTTGAAAATTTAGACAATGTCACTAAAATGACGAAATTTCGATTTTTTCGCAAATTTGTTTAAATGACAAGAACAAGTGAATTATAAACAACGAATAGCATATAACGTTTCCTAATGAGTTACTCTAGAGATACAAACAGCAAAACATCAATATTTGTCCGTAAAATTTGAGTTACGATTTTTTATTTGCCGATTTTTAGGTGAAATTTCATGAAATTTGAGGGTTTTTTCAAGTTTTTGGCTAATTACTTTCGGAAATCCGCTTGTATGCTACTTTTGGCACTTTGGCTGACTTCTCCATACATTTCTCTATAAATTTAGTCAGAAACAACAAGTACTAAGTTATGGTTATATAGAGTTAAATCAGCAAATTCGTGGAAACATTTTTGTTTTAAAAAAAAATTCGCCCTGGGCGCAAAGCAAACTTTTTGGCTTGCGACTATGATTTTCCTGAATGATTTGAAAACCTTGTTACATAGTGTTATTTCTTAAAATATATTTTTCAACCAAAAGTATAAAGTTATTAGTAAAGTACAAAAATATAAATTTATTTATATTTTTGGTTGAAACTTACGTAATATCCACTAAACTAACGTTGGTAATAAACCACCAGTACTGTAAAGATCCGGTTTATCCAAACGATATTTTTCTAGAGCTAAATGACTTCTTCTTTGTGGATATTTTCCTTCACATTCATACATAATTTGGATATCTTCTGGTCGAAATATCCAAACTATATTTACACCAGGAACTATGTTTTCTCGAACTACTGGGCCGAATTTATGTAATTTCTTAAAACCATTTCGATGCAGACGATCGAAATGATAATTTCCTACAAGAAAAATTATTCATTTATTTACAGGAATATTTTATTCATTAATACACTTACCAATTATTGGTAAATATTGATATAAAGTTCCTACAAGAGGTAAAGACATAGGACCGGGAATTTCATGAAATTTTTTTAAATAACATGCATCGCTGAATTTTTTTACATTTAGAACTATTTTATATCTACAATAGTAGTGTAAAAATTTATTTTTAATATTTAAATTCATTTTGTACTAATTTATTGTTAATTTTTGTCGGAGAAATAAAAATTTTGCAATTCTAGGCAACTTGTTCAACAGGTATCATTTTAATAAGTAGAGGGGAAAGTAGGAGTACGATTCACAGGAAGTCACAGTAAATAAACACTAAAAAGAAGCTAATTGACTGAATACATAAAAATTATGAAAGTATCTACTATTCTTTATTTAATGGTACTTCACTTTTGTTAAATTATGATGTATTTTTTTAAAAGGCACTAAAACATCTGACATCAAAATGCCAATACGGACACAACATAGTTCAACAAGGTCATGAAAAAACTTAGTCAAGAGGGGGAAAGAATACAACTACGTGCGCACAGGCAGATTGTAAATTTTATGGCATAAAATTTAAATAACCATTATTTTCAACGATTTATCTATGACAAATAATTGAATAAGCGATATATTATCATCGTAAAACATTCTAAACATGAAACTACAAATATACGACGGAAATTTGAACTTGAAAGTTTTATTTCAGCCACTAAATCATACATAGGTAATTTAAATATTACATCATTAAAAACGATAAAAAATGATTTCAATTGCAACTTCTATAAAACAGAAATAATCACAATTACATTTATAAGTCTTTGGTTTATAATTAATACAATTATCACAAAAATTTAAGTCCATGGCAAATTATTACTAAACATAATAGTACCAATTGTAAAGTAACTTAAAAAGTAATATTTAATAAATTTCTGTTCAGAATTTAGTTCGTTATTAAACAGAAACCCTTTCCAAGAAGAAAATAAATCAAATTCTACAGTACTAACACTTTCAAACGCATAAGCACAGAACCAGTATAATACAGGACTGGCTGAACATAACATTCTGGTAGTTACTTGGACATGAATACATAAAACACAAAATAAAGTTAATACGAAAGCATGTAATATAAAAACAAACATTTTCTGATCATACAGAATGAAAGAACTGTTTTCATCCTTTGCTGATGAATTATTTTGTCCATTATAATTGAATTCGAATATACCTAAATTCAAACAGTAGTTCGTATGTTGTTTCACAAATAAGTAACTCTTCCTGATCATAATAACAACTATTGGTAACGCTAATAAGAAATTTGGGATTTGTTTTAATTCGTAATATTTTAAAAATCCTACATTCCAATAATGGTCTTGTACATAAGAATATGCTATAGGAAATTTGTTAAAACACCACGATTGATTGTGTTTTGAAAAAGTTCCTGGTAAAACATATTTATTTTCATCTGCATATTGTACCAAATTTTTCGGTAGATTATGATCGAAATTAGTACAAAAGCTTTCATAAGCAAATATTTGAATAGCAACAAATGGTATTAAACAAATAACTACACTTATTACTAACATAAATCCACCTTTTAAAAGGTTGATTAAAGTTGCAATATTGTGTGGCCAATAAGTTTTTCTAAAGAACAGCAACCAAAAATAAAACAAATATCCAATATTCAAAATACCATTTGATCTAGTACATATAGACAAAGCTATTGGAATACTTATAGATAATAAATTTGTAAAACTTGCATATGCTTTGCTTTTGGTGTTTTTATAATAAATTTCGGCACATTTTAACATTGCTGTAAATGTTAAATAAGAATACAAACATTCAGTGTATGGTGCTACAAAAAAGATTGAAGCAGGGTTTATACAAAACAGAAACGTTGCTCTAAAAGCTAGTTTACGATTTAAAATGATCGTAGTTAAATCAAATAAAGCTAATGCAGACTTTACAAAGAAATATATATTTAAAGCAACAAAAATTATTAAAAATATAACATCCCATTCTAGAAACGGGAATATATAAGCAAATGGAATGGTGAGTAGTTTAGTAAGTAGTGGAAAAAGTGGAAAGAAGGCCAAAGTGTTCTCGTAAGTGTATCCATATTTGGCTACGTGGAAAAAGTATTGTCCATCCCAGTGTAAGAGTCCTCCCAGAAATGTGTTTGTTATTTTACCAAACAACGTCAAATTTACTTGGTCGCTCGGTGACTTGAACACATCAGGATCATCGTCGATTATTAAAATATTTGCAATAAATTGTAATGTTATAATTGCTAATCGAGTTGACAGCGCAAAATATATTAAATGCTTCCTACAAATAGTCAATTTACTTTTATCGTCCATAATTGAGGAATATTTATTCTGGCAATTCTAACCTAAAATATATATACAAAACTTTAGATGAATAAAAAACACAAATATAAATTGATTCTTATAAAAATACAGTACCTTAACATCTAAGTAGTACTACTACTATGTAATGTGCAATGTTTGTGTGATGTGGACATATTTTGTCCACGTAACCACACTGCTTGTTTATGAACTGATATGAAAGAAAGCAATGAATAAATCAGCAAACACTGTAACTGTAAATAAAAGCTTTATTGTTATGAAAAATCATGACAGAAAATTAAATAATAACACAATTTAATTATAAAATTTACTTTCATTTATTTGTAACAATTAAAAACATTTTTAATAAGTTCAATAATAAATGCTCAAAGTTTTGTGAAAAGGAATGCTCATTTTGAGAATTTCTTCTGCATGTTCCCTCCTAAAGTCCCAGAGGAAATGATCAATGAGAATGGAATTAATTTCATATTTCTCTTTTGCGTTTTTGGTAACCCATTCAGTCAGCAATTCAACAGCATGGATTGATGCACCTCTGATTTCTACTTCCATTTCTGATCCATTTTCAAGCAACATATTAGCTTCTAAGATGCTTTTAAGATCATCGCTGTATTCTAAGGCTCCATAATAAATTAAAGATTGAGGTATACGATAATCAGCAAACATAGTAATTTCGGAAATGTCGTGAAAGTGACCCAATCCCTTATTTTGGAAACATGACCAAATATCTCCGATTAGAATCTGTGCCCGTTTGTAAATTGCTACTTTATTGCCCTTGTAAGTTGCTTCATCGCGGAAACACGGAAAATTATCAACAATTAATTTTAATAGTTTTGCTGCGGAATGATCGCACAATTCGAGACAAGTTTTGAACGCGCCTTTGTATTTTTGGATCAGTATGGTGCCGACTTCGTGTAAACATTTTACTCTTTGCTTTAATAAGGGAACAGAAATTTCGTTGTCGCTCCGAAGAACATTGGCAAGTTGTTCTTCTGTTATCTTTGAATAGAATTGTGGATTGATGATATCAATGCCTTCCTGTAAATAATTTCCAATAAAAATGAATTGAATATGTCAAAATATTTCATATGTACCTTCAATGCTCGGTTTATAGCAGCGCATAATGCAAAATACCCTGTTTTTCCTTCAACAATCCAGCCAGTATGATTTTCATGCTTCCAAAAGCAAAAATTTAGCGTATCAATGACGAAAATCCAATCGATTGCCCATGGTTCATCCGGTTTCGGGTGGTAATCATTTTGTGAAAAATTTCCTACCGTTAGTCGTTTAGATTCTAGTTCTTCCAACAACTATTAACAAACATTGTGGTGAGAATATATAAGTGAGGTTATGTTAACATGTACCGTACCTTTTTTCCCAGCTTTTCGATGCCTTCTGGTTTGATTTTCACATGTTCTGCTAGTTCTGAAATAAGTTTTCCCGATTCTCGTGGTATTATCGCCATGGCTGAATAATTTTATTTTCTAGAACTGCAACACAGATGCTAACAGGTTTTTATACCTAGGGATAACATGCGCAGGAATGAACGAGTCAAGTAAATAAACAAATAGTGTAAGATAAAATATTTGGCTATTTTAATCATGTACGTACACAACGCATACATGCGAACATTATCTGCGAAACAGTCATATTGAATAATAATTTGTAACATCCTAAATAATAAGATAACATATTGCATTTTATTTTCTTTTACTATTTGTTGGGGAAGACAACAAAGAGAAAATATTATAAGCATTTTTTGAAAATTTTTCGGCTTATTATCGCAGATTCAATTTTTATAACATTATAATAATATTTCATTACAATTAATGATTTTTTGAACGTTTTACTATTCTTGTTACTATGCGCTGTATTCCAGTAAAAGTGAGGTAAAATTAGTATTTATTGCGTCATATATCGTAAAAGCTAGTGATCACTAGATAACATACAAACATTATGAAATACAGAAGATTGTCTTTGTCAAAGTAAACATCAGAGTTGGGCAAATACTTTAATGTAAAACTTATTTTTTTTTAATTTTAAGGAATGATTATTTATAAAAAATAATAGTTACTAATTAACTATTTATTAACTATGAAATTTTAATTGTAACAAATACACTTTATTATTAATCTGTTTACACTATGATTATTATGAACCCATCTCTGTTAAAATATTAGATTATGGTAAGTAATAATACACTGGGGAATACTTACAAAATTAAAGCCTCCATCCCACAAGTCAAAGATTAATAAAAAGGAATAAAAATTAATAAAAGTATAATAAGTGAATTAATCATCTTGTTCCCACTCATCTTCGTCATCAGTACTATTTCCTGAATCTGATTCCGAATCTGAGTGAATGGCGAAAGCTCTAGCTTTCAAAGCATTTGATAAAGCTTCTGCAAGGCTATTTTCTTCACAACTTGGGCCCGATGATGGTCTTTGGTTATTTTGAACCTTTAACATTAATTAGAGAAAAATAAATAAGGGCCAGTTTTTCAATCACTGATTAATGTTAAACATAATTAAATAATAATGGAAACTATGGTTACCATTATTATTTAATCATGATTAACGTTAATCGAGAATAAAACGGTGATTGAAAAACTGGCCCTAAGTGAAATAAAATAACAACAAAACACGAAGTTACGATTGTATAATAATTGGACAATAAACAGTATATAAATATAAGTGACTGTACTCACAGGTTTAAGTTCTATTCCTTGTCGAATTTCACTGAGCAAATCTCCTCTAGAATCACCAACCGACGGTTTTCTTTCTACATTTTCAACGGGCTGCAAAAAGACATTTTTAAAATCATATTTTGGCAAATTTTATTATGTTTAATTACTTTTAAGTTCCTGCCGGCCCGGATGCTCTCCAGGAGCATAGATCTAGGATCAGGGGCGGCGATAGGGGGCGGTTGACTGGGAGCTGAGGGGAAACTTGGCAACGACGGAGGCGGCGGTGCTGTAAAGTCACTCATCGGAGGCGGTGGCGGCGGTGGAATTGATGCGTTATTCATTCGTGGTGGCTCTGGTATTGGCACTAATAACGCATTATTTTTATTATTTTACTACTGACTTTTTTGTTTAATTTTGTTATTATTTTCTAATAAAATACTTAGGAAAATAAAATAAATATATCATCACGCCTTTTACCCACTACTGGGTGTGGCACTCTGCCGAAGCAGATCTCGGTAAGTGATATATTTTGCGCGTGAAGTGCGGTTACCAGTCGTCAAATCACGGCCACAAAGATGTTAGTGGTGGGGGAGCAACAGAGGTAATTTTTAAATTGGTGAAAATGTTTTGTCGGCTGTGGGGATCGAACCAGGGTTCTTGGGATCCACAGGCCGACTTGCTACCACTGTGCCATTACCCCATAAAAATAAATAAATAAATACTTAGTAATTAACCAAATTAAATTATAAAGAGACACATTGATTTTTTGGGTTAGAGTCAACCTGAGGCTTTAAGAACAAGAGTCTGCTACGGCAGAGTGTCATACCCAGTAATGGGTAGAAGGCGTGATAATATATTTATTTATTTATTGAACTTGGCGGTATCCCAATTTTTGTTTTTATGATTTAAATTCTTGTTTAAATTATTACCATTTTGAATAGGGTCTGGTCTAGGGGGCGGCATGCCCCTCGCGATTGGGGGCGGAGGCTTCACTATTTTATTTGGTGGCGGTGGTGGTGGTGCACTTCTCTGTAACATAAACTACAATATTCAGCATAAATCACAAACTCCTAAATCTTACACTAACATTAACAGGAGTTCTTGCAGGTACAGGTGGAGGCGTCGGCGGAATATGATTCGATGATGGTGGTGGCGGGTACGGTGACTTCTTCACTCGAACATCTGTGATGACTTCGGACTTTACGGCGTCTAATCCGCCGTGAGTGTTGATGAAGTCGTAGATGAAATCCCGAGTGTCTTTGTCTCTAAGTTGTCTATCAGATACGCCAGCCTATACAAATAAAAACAAAATTTATATTTAAAATTGTTTACATTTTATTTTCTCTTACCTTGCTGAAGAATTGCTTCAGATTAGGATCTTCTACATTGATATCAAATCCTTTATTTGGATCCCACCCTACGTGGGAAATATGAACAAAGTTTTGGGGTAAACCGATATCTTCTTTATTTATCTTACACCCACGTTTATTTTTATTTTTACTCGACTGGGTAACATCTAAAAATTAATAAAATATTAACTAAAAGAAGTTGACAATTTAAATTTGGATTACTTACTGCTGTAAGCAATATTATTTCTTTGATTATTTTGAATCTTGTCGTTCGATAAAGTCAAGTTTGAGTTGAAAGCTGGAGGCTTACTCAGATTTTGATTTGGCTGAATAGAATTTCGGTTTTGTAAAGAATTTCTCGATTTTCGTTCTATAAAATAAGTTATTAAAATTTGTAGTTTATATAGAAAATCATAATATACCTTCTCGTCTTTGACGCTTAATTGTTAATTTATCAGTTACAACTGCTTTCATAGATAAAGCATCATCTTCACTAGCAAAATTTATTCCAGCTATACAATCCTACAAATACAGAATTAGAAATTGATTATTTTATTATTTTAATATTCTTACATCAATTTCAAACATATGAAAATAATCTTGAGGTGTTTTGTACTCAAAGTTGTTGTACAGTTCTTGTTCCCATATCATTTTACTCCTGTTTAAACAGTAGAGTCGAAAGAAGTAGTTCCTCCTAACATTATCTTTAATAAAGCACATCACTCCAGTATCTAGTTTAATCCAATGCGAATGATCCGGAGATTGTGTTAAATATAATTGGACTACTGATGTAGCAAGGGACTAAAAGGATGTATGTTATTAACTAAAGATTTGCTCAAGTTCAATGACAACATACCTGACATTTCTGTCCGAATAATCTGAATACTTGCTCATTTTCTTCTTTTGTTAGTAAATTGGAAATTTTATGTTCTACTGATGACTTCATTTTAAAAGCTGAAAATATTTACTGATAAATTTTGCTAAAGTTTAATCATTTGACAGCTTTCTTTAAGGAAATCTGACTGCTACGTAATTTAGGTTAAATGTCTAATTAGTTGAATAATCAAAAGTTAATACGATACAAAGTAAACATACCTAATTTTTTGACGACTTATATTAAATAATATGTAAACCAAACCCTAATAATGATTCATTATCGTTGTATAAATAGAAGATAGAAAGTTAAAGAATTTAATGTAGATGACAGCCAAGACTACCAACATAAAAGATTACTAGTATTATGTTGGTATAGCAGTCAATGCCGGCCTTTTCAAAATTTCGGCAAAAAAAAATCCATGCATAAATTTGCTAGTAACACCTATTTAATAAATAAAATAGTAACAAGTTGGTCCCCTGGCGTAGTTATCCTTAAAATACATAATTAATAAGCGATTTTCTCAAACAATTTTTAATTTATGGCATTAAAATGAAATAACTGCGCTTGACTTATTACTTAATAAAAATCTTTTTGTTTCATAATCAGTATAACAAATAATATTTGCAGTTTCAAATTTATGCATAAGTTTAGAAACATCCTATATTTTTTTAAGATAAAATTGCTTCTCTAATTAATAA
Source organism: Pterostichus madidus (assembly GCA_911728475.2). NCBI lineage: Eukaryota > Metazoa > Arthropoda > Insecta > Coleoptera > Carabidae > Pterostichus > Pterostichus madidus. Next base: position 41,738,310 of record OU452303.1, on the reverse strand, counting down.
TCTTTAATGAATAATTTTTCCATTATTAACCAGAATCAAAATGGTTCGGAGTTTTATATAAATTATAGCTTCCTTGAGAGATGTGGCCTAGAACAATTTTCAAGCAGCAAATGGATACTTAATAAATGCCTATTGCCCATTTCTGGGTGTGAAATTTCTATTATTTCAAATCTAAATTACATGTCACGCTTTTCGATCATTTCTGAGCAGAAGAGTTTTGCTATTATAAATATTTAAGTATTATATTAAATTAAATAAAATAAATATATCATCACGCCTTCTACCCATTACTGAGTGTGGCACTCTGCTAAAGCAGATCTCGGTAAGTGATATATTTTGCGCGTGAAGTGCGGTTACCAGTCGTCAAATCACGGCCCCCAAAGATGTTAGTGGTAGAGGAGCCACAGGGATAGCTTTTTCAAATTATGAAAATTTGTCGCCTGTGGGAATCGAACCAGGGACCTCAGGATCCACAGGCCGACTTCATACCACTGTGCTAGCCATCCCATATTGTTTATTATTCTAATATTTTCTGTCTTTTTTATTATTAGTTAAAAAAAACGGTAAAATTAAAAAAAAAAGAAAAAAACTTATGTAATTTTTTTCATTATGGTTTCTTGTGTCAGCTTTATTTAAATGATTATCCTACAATCATATATGTGTACAAATTATTACATATGCTTATTATTATTCTATCTTCAAGAAGAGGCCGAAGACTTCTTAAAGCAAGAGGAGGAGCCATTTTAAGTTGTGCCCTTTTGGGGAGGAGGATAAATCTCGCGGCGTCGTAGCGACCTTTAAAATGGAGAATTTAAATTAATTTTTCTTATACAGAATGTTACTTTAGATGTTTAGATACTTACTTCTTTGGTTGTGAATACCAGTTAATACAATTTTCATTTGCTAATTGGTTTAATTTATTCTTAGCCGACTAAAATTAGTTTTTAAAACAATATTTTCGTTGTAGAATATTATAAACAAGTATCGAAACGGTTTTAATAATTGGTTGGGTTCTGTTGATTGTATGTTATTATATTAAATCAGGCGTCAGCAACTTTTTTCTCTGAGGGTCAAAAATAACCAAAATTAAGAAAATATTTCGAATCAGTGGGTATTTTTATAGGTAATATACCGATAGCTAGATTTATTATCGATTTCAAATTATAAAGTAAAACTAAGTAACAGTAAAATTTGCCAACAAGTGGTGTGAACAAAACTAAAGTAAAATCAAGTATCTGTCAGGAAAGTGGGCATTTTCTTGCAGGTTTCAGGAAATAATAATTTATAAATTTAAATGAAATATAACATCAAAAAGAACAAATTTTCGTTAAAGTTAATTTGCGGAATTGGAATAGGAAGAGTTTACGACAGTATTCGAGCTGTTTTCGTTTCACTATAAGTTGTAGATTTCCTGCGCTGTAACTGAAATAAGGTTTTTTTTTATGCAGTGTAATCTATAGTACTAGTTATATATAATATATGTAAAAGTTTATTTACAATTCTGTAATTACATTACAAAAATAACAGGCCGATCTTGTAACCAGAATTCATTTTAATCAATGATCAATAACAAACACATTTTGACTATCACATAAACAAATAAAATACAAATTACACAAAATGAATAGTGATTGAACGAGATCAAAATAATAATAACATTCAATATTATTATTCGCCTGACAATATAAATAATAGTTTCACATGATCACATATCTCTCATTTATGGCCTACAATTATTGTTACAAAATTATTAATAATTAAAATCAATAAATTAGATTTTTAACAATATCTAGAACTAATTACTTAATTAGCAAATAAGTTAAGGAGATTAGGACCTTTAATATTAATAGTAGTGCATGAGAAAATAATTTCATTTATTTTTTAAATGGCAGTGGAAATGGTAAAGAAATTTTGAATGATTCATTATTATACAAAAATATTTCCTAAGTAACATTTGTTTAATAATGGCAGTGTGCAATAAAATAATATTAATTATTGCCTACGATTTTTCCAAAAATTGCCAAGGATAAATTTCATTTAAAATTGTCAAGTAATCGTAATTGTTTATTTTTAAACAACAAAACAACAATTACTGTTACGTCCAACGCATTGAAAACAACCCTAATTTGACCTTGATTCCATATTGAGTTGAGTTTATTTAACATACAAACAGACAAAGAATTAATTTTAATCGCGAATTATTTTTTTTATTTCCCACACATTAAAATTAATTCTATTAATTTTAAGAACCAAATATGTATAATTCTACTGTAAACAATCTATAATTAGTTGTATAATAAAATGTTTATAATTTGTGAATAAATTTGAGATAATTTATTGTTATTGTATTTGTTTCTAGTTTAACTAATTTTATGGGTTTTTAAGTAACCCACTCAATATTGAGACTTCGCAAGGTCAAATTATAGATCAAGAAATGTTTATTGTTGTTGAAATTATTCTAATTGTATTGTGTAGGTTTGTAAAATACGACTTTTTAGCTTCTAATCAACTACTAACTCATTGTAATTTAAAACGGCAAGATGATAAATGAAATGTTTAAATAAATGATGAATGGATGATTGTTACTCTAAACTAATTTTTACTTGTTTCAGAGTTTTATATATTTTTTTGTATAAAACTATTCCCTGATGGTGCTAAGCTGCGTTTATAGCTATCTAGTTAGTATTTATAATTAGCAATTTCAATTATTTGTGTTGTGCCACATAATTTCATACCGATAAAATTAAGACATTAATTTTAAATACTAAAGCTGGGTTGTACGAAAAAATAAAGAGCTCTTTAATTAAAGAATTGTTTATCTAGCAATAGTATCAATGGCGATTTTCTGAAATTTATTGAACCGTTAGTTGCTAATGAACCGATAAAACTTTCATGCAACCCAACATAAGTGAAATGCTTGGAAACATCAAACTTTTCAATTACAATTAATGCGATAACTATATTATGTTATCTATGCCAGTGAGTAAAATTGACTTTAAGTTGACTGTCTCCAGTTCGTAAAATGACTTTTTAATAACAAGATTTCCCTAGTCACGGGATGCTCAGTAACGAGGTGTTAAAATCACTTTATCAACGACCGTGTGTAAAATTGACATTTAGGTGTCTGTTTTCAGTTCGCAAAATGACTGTTTAATAATAAAATTTCATTAGTCACGAATTGCCCAGCAATGAATTGTCAAAATTTCCATCGCGCAAAATTGTATGGTTGGCATTGTGAGTTCAATAAAATAATTATTTTGTTAATATTCAAGGATGATATTTATGTCAACTACTTGGATATTTTTGTAAATGTTTTCGGTCGTAGATAAAATATTCTGCGATATGCACACGTCAAGCATTTTTAGTTACTTGTGGGTCTTAAAGATTAGCTTTACGTACTAGTATCGTAAATAACTATTATCTCCATCTTCCTAGGGCGAATCTAAACAATTCTGTAATTTTTGTGTGGAATATATATTTATATGTATTAAGTATTCTGTTTTTAGTTTTTAAATTTTAAACAGTCTGAAAATATCTGACAATTCAAATTTTGAAAGCTTTTCAGAGTTATTTCAAAGTATTACAAAGTTTTTCAGCGATTTTATTTCTATAAGGATTATTAAACTCGAATAATAACACTTATAAAAAACTAAAAAAAAATTAATAAGCCCAAAGGGGCATGGCCTATATGTCCTCCTCCGTGGATCCGCCCTTGTCATCTTCTTTTGTTTTTTGATAGTGACAAGTTAACTGTCAACTAGAATTTAAAGAAAAAGATGCAAAATTGCATTACGCGTTTTCTCTTTTTAAATTTGTTTCGTTTGAAAATTTTCTACAAAAGTCATTTTTCACTAATTCGCTTATTCTGCTATTAATTACTCGTATAACTTATATAGCAAGTTTTAAGACACTTCCACTAATTGATAATTGTAATTGCTAATCATAATGACTAATTGGATATCTGTGAACGTAGCTTTAGAGTAACACATTATTTAAATCGACTTTTCGTTCGTATTTTTATCGGTAAGGTCTCGGATCGTAAGGTGTCGCTTGAAATCCAACGTATCTATTATTCTTCCTATGTTGGAATCCAGTTCCAGGCGCCGTATTATAATAAATAACTCTTCTAATTCCAAACGGATCTATGTAACCAAAACTACCACTTCTCTGATCACTAGCGACATTCTGTTCTTCATGGTACTGTCTTGGTAAATAATACCTGAAACCATCATTCGTAACCGCCACTCCATCATAGTAAGGATACTGAGGATCATATCCATTTCCAACCTGGTTACTCGTATAAGCATTATAGGTGTTACCATTTTTGTCAATCGGATAAGTTGGTCCATTTTGCCGAATATATGGATTGGTATATTGGACTTCAGGACGTTTGTAGCTAGATTCAGGGGAATAGTCCAAATCATTGGATATATCAGGAGTATTAGGTGGTCTTGGAGTTGTTGAAACAGTTGAATGTATGTAGTTGGGACTTGGAATTGGAGATGGCGTTGATGATGGTCCATAATTTGTTGCTGTGTAGACTGGTGGTTGAACAGTACTTGGTGGGGCTTCAGTACTAGATTTAATAGAGTTATGCGAAATTTCCACATAAGGCGTAAAGGGCCTAGGTGTACTATACCCAGAAATTGGAGTAACCTTTGGAGTAATCTCCACGTAAATAGGAGTGCTAGCAGTAGTATAACCAGCAACTTGAATCGGATTCCTGCTATAAAGCGGAGCAATCTTCTTCTGTACTACAGGTTCCTCTACAACCGGTTTTCTGTTATAAATCGGCGATATCTGCTGATCATGATCCACAAGCACCCCAGCTTCAGCTGGTGCATTCTTCGCCGCTGAGACCGCTTGGCCAATACCCCGGTCTTTACCCACGAAGACGTTCTTGGTCTTGAGAATGCGGTAACCTTGGTTATCAGCGATGTAGTCTCGCATGCGGAGGAAACCGTTGGCGTCCACCCAGCCGTAGGTTCCGATCACGGTGCCATCTTCGAGACGTTTTTCTTTGCGGTATTGTCCGCTCGTTGTTTGGTACCGGAAGTAACGTTCTGGGCCCTCGTCTGTTTGGATGTGGTATTGGGTGTCTGGAGCTTCGTTCCAACCGGAGTTGGAGGTGAGGGATGGAGTAGGGATGGCTACTGCCACCTGCGGAAATAGAGAAATTAATTTAATTATTACAACAGTCTTAAGGAAACTAACTGAGATAGATGATATGATTAATAGGTCGTTGGTATTTATTTTGATAGTAACTTTCAACATAATTAAATAATTGCCTGATTATTATTACTGTCATTTTAAAAGATGAAAAATGATAGTGAATGTATACCCCGTAAAATGAAAGTTTAACGACAGTCTGAGAAACACATTTTAAGGACGGAGAGTACACAGTATTCATTTTATACAATCGGTAAAAAAATCAGTCTTCTCGAACCTAATTTGCTGTCAGAAAATGAACAATTGCAGATCAAGGTTCCTTGTATTTGCGTATCTAGAGTAGAAAGTAGTCTATTGTCGCTTGCGCATGGAAATTGTTGACCGGGGGACAGCCGAGAGCAACAATCATGCAAGAGCAGTAATAACACTTTCTGTTAGTGGTGTACACAATATTTTTTTACGATCATTTTGAAACCCTCCGGAAATGGCTACTTTCAATCCTTGGTATACAAATAACTATCATGCAACTATATTAAAAACTACAAAATTTATTACGAATTAAAAATTATTGTTTAATAAATATAATTCTGTAAATTCAGGAAACGATAACCATGTCAAAAATTTATTTCCTATAAATATTTGATATTTAGTAGTTAAGATAAAACTGTTTTAGTAAAATAAAAATAAATATATCATCACACCTTCTACCCATTACTGGGTGTGGCACTCTGTCGAAGCAAATCTCGGTAAGTGATATATTTCTTGCACGTAAAGTGCGATTATCGTTTAAGTTACTGTACAAAAAAGAAGAATTTTGTAAACAGAATGGCTTACGTAAATGTTAACTTGTTTTTGAGACTCGCTTAAAAAAGTACTTTTTTATTGTAAAGAAAATGATCATTTGATTTGTATGTCATTTTATAATTTATTGTCTATTAAAAATTTGTACTCATGTACATTTTTAAATTTAATATTCTACAGAAAGAAATATTTACTCTTGTATTTAATTTGATGTTTTTTTGCAGTATTAAATGGTGTGAAATTGATTGATGCTTATAAAAAGCAACCATGTAATAGCTATTTTTATTCTATTGTTGATTAGTTACTGACATCCATATAAGTAGAACTTAATTTACATATTATTACTTATCTATGAATATCACCAATTGTTCAATACCATTGAAACTTTGTATACCTGGAATTTTTAACATATTTTTAAATATCAATACAATAAGAATAATAATATCAATAATAAATAATATTCCATAGACATTATGTGCCGAACAACCGTACAGCATATGAGTGAGGTTAGTTGCATAAGCCATATGCTACATGTTTCAATACAAATATTTTTAGCTTATTAGAATTTATATTTATAATAATTTTGTAAATATTTAGCTTTAATAATTGTAGAACAATATTTCTTATGGAGTAGGTGGCTTAGTGGTATCAAGTCGGACTGTGGATTTGAGAACCTGGCTTCGATTCCCACAGCCGACAAACAATTTTCACCAAATAAATATGAACCCTGTAGCTCTCTCACCACTAACATCTTTGGTGGTCGAGATTTGACGGAACTTCATGAATATAAAATACGTCACTTATCGAGAATTGCTAGGTCAGAGTGCCATACTCAATATAGGTAAAATGTGTGAATATATATTTATTAATTTATTTATTTTTATTTATTTCTGTTGATGTTGCCATATTGTAATACAAAATTACATAACAATACCCGCTGTATATGGCAGTATTCGTCATCATTGTTTACATCTTGAAATGATGTAGCCTATTATTCACTGTATTGTTATATTTAATGCGAAGATCCTAATTGATGGTACTGACACATGTATATACATGACCTCGACATAGTGTCACATTCTGAAGTGATGTGTGAGTGACAATAAAGGCTGTGAATAACACAGATGATTGCTATTCTCTCATACCGTCATACTACATCGATTGTTTTCAGTATTACGTTGTTACGTCACTACGGAAGTATAACAATTGGAATTGTGCCAATGTTGTTTTGCTTCAATTTCTTGACACAGATTTTGCAGAATACAATTTACAGATTGTCAGATTTGCTTTTTAATTACAAGGAAAAATAAGTTTTTAAAAATGATCCGGAACGGCACAAAAAATATTGAAATAAACAAGAATCACGTCGCATGTTTTTTTTATCATATTTTTACTGTAAAATTATTAGACAATAATAATAATAATATATCATCACGCCTTGTACCCATTACTGGGTGTGGCACTCTGCCGAAACAAATCTCGGTAAGTGATATATTTTTGCGCGTGAAGTGTGATTACCAGTCATTAAATTACGGCCCCCAAAGATGGAGAGGGAGCCACAGGAGTAGTATTTAATGTGGTGAAAATTGTTTGTCGGCAGTGGGAATCAAACCAGGGTTATCAGAATCCACAGGCTGACACGATACCACTGTGTCACCTACTCCATAATAATCAATTCTCAAAAACTTAAATATGTGCAAAAATGTGGTATATAATAGCTATTTGTTTCCTCGTAAATTAAAACAATTTTCACCACATTAAAACTACTCCTGTGGCTCCCCTTCTACTAACATCTTTAGGAGCCGTGATTTGACGGCTAGTAACCGCACTTCACGCGCAATATATATCACTTACCGAGATCTGCTACAGCAGTAATGAGTAGAAGGTGTGATGATATATTTATTTATGTTATTTTCTAATTAAATATATTAATGAAATTAATAATCCTTTCTACAGAGTGATCAAAAGGAATTCTTACAGTTGGCAATAAAAAAAACTACTTGAAATTGGTAAGCCTGATACATAAATTCAGTGACATAAAATTTAAATTTGAGTACATTTATTATTACATTTATTTCTAAAGTATTTCTATTACTTAAAAAGTCAAAATTCTATTAGCTGTCAGTCTCCTGACATAACCTATTTGTATTTCTTAGAAATGTCAAATAGCATTTCCGCCTTTATCTGACGTTGTGCCAATAGTGGAATAAATAGATCTCTGGAATTGTATTGCCAAATCTAACAATTCCTTTTGATCACCCTGTATTTTGTTCTGAGGAGAATGTCTTAAGTACTCTCCAACTAATGTAAATGATCTATTTTACGAGCTACTAGTCTTGAAACATTCTTTCCTCCATAATTTTCTTTTGCGAAACTGTTAGTCCATTTCTGCCTCCAGTAAGCAATAAGCAATAAAGCCCGCAGCTAATCATATTCACTAAAAATCGCAATAGTTGGCTAGTGAAGCGTAACACCGCAATACGTAGTCCCTTATATGGATCGGCCGAGTACGGGTTTTGATCACTTTCGCCCACAGCGCACCGTCGTTGGCCGACATCGCGACGACTGTGAAACTGTGGGCGTGATTCTGAGCTCCTGATAACGCAGTTGCAAAGCGATGGGGTTGTTTGTTGTGACGTGACAGTAACAATTTATGATGGTGACTTTTGTTTTTATTTATTTGCTCTCCACGCAACAGACACTTAATTCCAATTGGGGATGTCTCAACAGCGGTGAAAGCATGAACTACCTGAATGTGGGCAAATGTACAATAGGAAAACGAAATTGTGGATACTGGCAGTAGAATAATAAAATAATAAAATTGCTTATTTTATTGCCAGTATTTAAAAATGAGAACAAAACTGCATGACCCCCTGAGCGCTGTTGTTAATTTTTGGTCAAACTTTTCATGAAAAATAATTAAATAAATAAATAGGGTGGATATTTCAGTGGAAACGCGTCGGTCTGCGAATTTGAGAGCTCGAGTTCGATTCCCACAGCCGATAAACTTTACTCCACATTAAAATTATCTCTGTGGCTTCTCCAACACTCACATCAGTGGGAATCGTAATTTGACGACTGGTACCACACCTCATGCGCAAAATATATTATTTACTGAGTTCTGCTACGGCAGAATGCCATACTCAGTAATGGGTAAAAAGGCGTAATGATGTTAGGTAAACATTTTTATTTTATCAAAAATATATAAAGAAATACAGATTAAGTTAAATTATAAATGTTAAATTTGTTGTTTCCACAGCAACACTTTTATAACCTAAGCTGTAAAAGTAGCATTTCACAGCCTGCCAATGGGGACTTATACAATTTAAATTTTTCGGTTGCCATCTAGTGAGTAAAATAGGATTTATTGCTTTGTTATGTAGCGAACATGGTATAGCATTACAGTTTGACGTTTATCACGTGATCCAAACGTAAAACGTCAAACAAATGTGGGTATCTGCGGGGAGTAGTGTTGAAAGGAGAAGGCAGTTGTTCGACTCGGCATGGTGTTACCTCGCTCTTTCTACAAATTTGTTGTTTCACACAAAATTGTGTGGAGGGGGCTCTGCTTCGGGTCTGCTGCATGTGACGTCAAAATTGCAAGTCCCTATTGTCAACGAAAGCCCACTTTTAATGTTAATCGATAAAAAAAATTTTTTGGCTTCAGGATATGTCTTGGTCATCGTCTATATTTTATAATTGTTAGACAAATTCTATTTAGTTCGTTATTAGGCATGTTGGGAACCACTGTAATAAAGTGAGCTAGTTACTGATTACTGAAGTTATAGGCATGTGTTTTATGAGACTGAACTAGAATATATTTCTGTCTCGTTAGTATTTTCTTTTATTGGTAATAAGTTATGATCTCTTAACGTCTTGGTACTAAATTTATTAAAATATGATCTACTGGATTGTATATCCTTGGGCAATAAGTATTTTATTGCTTTGGATCACCCAAGTAATTGCCATTATTTTAATTAAATCGATAAGTAAAATTTGCGTAATTGGTTTATTACAACTATATCTATACTTCAGTAATTCTTTTAATAATTGTCCTACAAACAAATAAATTGTAATATAAAAAATAAATAAATATATCATCATGCCTTTTATCCATTTCTGGATGTGGTATTCTGTCGTAGCAAATCTCGGTAAGTGATATATTTATGCGCTTGAAGTGCTGTTACCAGCCGGCAAATCACGGCTCCCAAGGATGTTGGAGGGGAAGCCACAGGGATAATTTTAAATAAAATAAAATAAAATAAATATATCATCACGCCTTCTACCCATTACTGGGTGTGGCACCCTGCCGATGCAGATCTCGGTAAGTGATATATTTTGTGTGTGAAGTGCGGTTACCAGTCGTCAAATCACGGCCTCCAATGATTTTAGTGGCGGAGGAGCCACAGGGGTAGCTTTTGAAATTATGAAAATTGTTTGTCGCCTATGGGAATCGAACCAGGGTTCTCAGGATCCACAGGCCGACTTCATACCACTGAACTAGCCACCCCATAGGGAAATTTTAATGTGGTGAAAATTGTTTGTCGACTTTGGGAATCGAACCGAGGTTCTCAAATCCACAGGCCGACTCGATACTACTCAGCCACTTACCCTGAATTGAATTGAATTGTAAATAATAATAATAAAACTATAAAAACCTGTCCTGATTTCTATATTCAGTATACCTAATGTAAATCAAAAAAAAAATATTACAACAATCAAAAATTTCTCTGCTCTATAACTGCAGCAAATATTACATAAGATATTTTGGCATATAAACCAGTTATAAACGCATTCCATATTTGTTACATTTATGTAATTTTACAATATCAAGAGAAACTTTCTACCTTCCCACACAATTATACAAAACAACTTGTTCAAAATGTAATTATTACGTAAATCATCCTTGCCTTGGAGCTACAAATATTTCCAAGATATGTATGGATTAAATCATTAGTATATGGTTCATTAAAAACATATATAAATATGTGTATTTAAAATATGTAATCGTTAATATTTGTCAAGCATTATAAACCGTTTTTGCAATTCATAAAACTGCGCAATGACGATTGTCGTTTGTTTAAGCTATTTGCCATTTCGTTTGACACAGAAATAAAAGTACGTACTTATAGTTGCATCATGATGACTTTGACAGATGGACAAGTAAATTACGATTTTGATATTTATGTACGTGGAAATAGAAACGATTTTTTCATGACCAGTTTCTCTTTATATTGCAATCTTAATTGCCTTTTGGGATCAGGTTGCAAAAATGAAACGTCTATTCTTAGAATACAGACTATAAACAACAAATGAAGAATTTTACATCAATTCTTGTAAATAAATAAATTATTATTTCCTAACAAAATTTGATCAATAAAAACTTGTCTTTAATCCTTGATACCCACACTTGAAAATATTGTCGAATCGTAGAAAATTTATGTCCATAAATAAATGTTTAAAACCTTTTGAATAACGTGAATCACCATCAAATTTAAATTCGATTCTCGTCTGGTTCTTCACAAAACATTCTACTATCGTCACTACATTCTATGACAAAATACTGAACATTACATTTAGGTTACTTGATCTTACAATTTCTCGATTGTCATATGACATTACAGTGGATTTATAGTTATTTTTTTAAGAATTCTGGATGTTAGGCTCCATCTCCTTCCAAATGGAATTTTAATTTACTTTATTTATTTATTTGTTATTTTGCACAACAGGAACTTAAACCCAATTACAGTAGCTTATAGTGGATTTCTAAGTCAGCGAGATTTGAACGCACGACATTTTGCCAAAGGCGGATCTAGAAAATTGTCAAGGGGGGGAAGCTTTGTCTTTTTTTAAGGAAAACGTAATTCTGACAAACAATTCTTTTATTTTTGTGTGGAATATATATTTGCATGTATTTTGTATTCTGTTTTTAGTTTTTAAATTTTAAACAGTCTGAAAAACTCGAAAAATATCTGACAATCCAAATTTTGAAAGCTTTTCAGAGTTGTTTCAGAGTAATACAGAGTTTTTTATTGATTTTATTTTTATAAGGGTTATCAAACTCGAATAAAATTAACACTTATAAAAAGCTAAAAATAAATATCTTTGTAATTTTTGCCTTCAAGGGGGTCATGGCAACGAAAAGTTTGAAAACCACTGTTCTAATATAAACAGATTACTTCAATTAAATTTCTGACAATGACTTAATTATGGGGTAATGGCTCAGTGGTATCCGAGTCGGTCTGTGGATCCTAAGAACCCTGGTTCGATCCCCACAGCCGACAAAACAATTTCACCAATTTAAAACTACCCCTGTGGCTCTTCCATCACTAACATCTTTGAAGGCCGTGATTTGACGGCTGGTAACCGCACTTCGCGCGCATAAATATATCACTTACCGAGATCTGCTTCGGCAGAGTGCCACACTCAGTAATGGGTAAAAGGCGTGATGATATATTTATTTATTTATTTTACTTAATTCTTTATGGGGTGGCTAGCTCAGTGGTATGAAGTCGGCCTGTGGATCCTGAGCACCCTGGTTCGATTCCCATAGGCGACAAACAATTTTCATAATTTCAAAAGCTACCCCTGTGGCTCCTCCACCACTAACATCTTTGGGAGCCGGGAAATATATCACTTACCGAGATCTGCTTCGATAGAGTGCCACACCCAGTAATGTGTAGAAGGCGTGATGATATATTTATTTTATTTTTTTTTTACTTAATTCTAAATAGAAATTCGAAGGAGTACACTATGGAGTATTTAGAACACTTGATCTTCATTTACAGATTGTCAATTGTTCCTCTTCCTGCTCATGACGTCACCATGTTTATTTGTCATTCCATATACATCATGGGAGTCTAATTGCTTCGATGGTTGTATTGTATGGTAAACCGAAGCACGTGATATGTAAATGCATGTTTGAACTGGTTTAGATGTAGGAAATGGTTTGTGTATGTGGTTTATGTGTTAGTGAAAATAACATTCGGTTATAAGAGAATTTAAATGACAGTTTTTGATCACGTGTGACATTGTCAACTGTCAAAAGTTGATTTCTATTATTGACCTACAGGAAGTTATCGATTATATGTGCTGAGAAATTTTATTTGGCGTTTTATTTAATGGGTATTAAAATAAGAAAAGTTGGATAATTTTCGGTCTTTGAACTTGGCGTTTGTGTAATTTTATTTGTAATAAATACGTGCGAAGTATATAAAAGTATCTTCTTACTTAAAGTCAATGGAATAGTAGATACTAACAGTCGAAAGATAATTTAATTTAATTTCGTGTAACAACATATTTCCGGTTCAAATATAAATATTTGTACATCTAAGAAGTAGAATATATCAAAGAATAAAATTGTCGATCGAGACAGGCAACATTCTAAGAATAAGTACATTTAACGAACGAGATGCACACTATATTTTTATCTACGACCGTATGTAAAACTTACTTTTAGTTAGCGGTTTTTAGATCTTAAAATAACTATTTAATAACAAGATTTAAACGATGTGGTTAAAATTTACTTTACGCGCTAACATCTTTGAGAGCCGTGATTTGACGACTGGTAACAGTACTTCATGCACCTAAAGATATCACTTACTGAAGCCATAGCTAGATCAATAAAATAATGTCTTTTTCTGTATTCAATAATTTAGATATTTTTACTGATGTTTTCGGTCGTAGATAAAACATTGTACGATACACGTACGTACAGTATCTTTAGTCATTCCAATCCGTTCGTGATTAAAGACTAGCTTTACGTACTAGTAGATACATTATTAAACTACAAAACTGTAAAACTAAATACAAATTAAAAAATATGTACAATATCGTTTCGCCTTCTACTCATTGCTGGATGTGGCACTCTGCCATAGCATATCTCGGTAAGTGATATATTTTATGGGTGAAGTAAGGTTAGCAGTCGTCAATCACAGCCCTCAAAGATGTTTGTGGAGGAGGAGCCACAGGGGTAGTTTTAACATGTTGAAAATTATTCGTCGACTGTGAGAATCGCACACGGGTTCTCAAATCCACAATGATTCTTACATAAAAAGGACAATTTTGAGAAGGTTAATTACAACATCTTTTCATGTTTAGTAACAGTAATGATATCTTGAAGTCCAGCTGAATTTATGAACAACAAAAATGAATGTAACTTTACTAAAAACATTTGTGAATGCAATAGAAGATAATTTACGTTTCGCCCGAGGTTACCTACGTCATTAGAAGTCTTAGTTTATTGAAATATACCAACTATAAGTTTTATTTATCTCTCCCTTAAAGTTTATCTTGTGCACGGGTTATTGGTTCTTCTTATTAGCAATTAACTGGAAACTAATCCAAGACTAGCAGAGCCACAAGCAATTGTCTTCTGGTAATAAAATTAATTTAAACTGCAGCATTTAATGATTGCAACCTTCCAATCTTTAAAACATAGAAAACCTAGTTAGCGTTTGTATAGTTAATGGTTTTCTTACATACGATCTCTTATTTTAACGATCTTTAAAACTGTTAATAATAAAACAATGGTGATGCCATAGATACGTAGGATTCAATTGCAACATAACAAAAGGCTCAAATTACGGATGTGATTTTTATCCAATGATTTCTTCATACATTTTAAACATTCAAAATTTATCACTTAGCGCCATGTTACATGTCATTGTGTCTGCAACTTTGACAAGAGGATTTAAAATACTTTAAAAATATCTTGTTTCCGTCAACATCATTCTTCTTGAAGAAGACGATGTACATTTGAACATGAAAGTTATACCTGTTTATATAATGCTGGGAAACCAAATTTGAATTTGAAAAATACGTTTCATGACGTTTATATACATCTGTCTTTGGTAGTTTCATAGTTGCAGATATCAACAAAATTGAAAATATCGCCACTGCGGATCTTGTTTTTCTATTTTTCTAAGTCTTGTTTTGAGGCACTTACCGATCTTAAATTGAGTACAATAGCAAATTGTTATTTATGTACCAAGGGTGAAACAGGCTTTTCTGGCCAGTGGCATGATTATTAGCACGAGGCGCAAAGCGCCGATGGCTAATAATATGCTCAGGGTCAGAAATGATCATTTCAACCGTGGTACATACAATATTTTATGCACAACAAAATAACATTTAATTTTAAATTCAAGTAATAAATTATGACTGTCAGAATAGTTATTTAGTGTATGTACCAAGGGTGAAAACAGGCGTTTCTAGCCCGTGGCATGATTATTAGCACGAGGCGCAAAGCGCCGAGGGCTAATAACATGCTCAGGGTCAGAAACGCTAATTTCAACCGTGGTATATACAATATTTTATGCACAACAAAATAGCCTTTAATAATAGCTGTATTCCATTTGCCATTTGGTTCATTTAAATCAGTTCAGATAAATTAGACAACATGACTAAATGAACTGAATTAAGCAAACTGATGCACTTATTGGATGAATTACTTCAAAGTAAATTAGAATAAGTAATTCTAGTACTGACAATAAAGTCAGCGAAGAAATCCAGCGAAATAAATAAATGATCTGAATCAGTAAATGTAAGCTAGATCTGATTCAAATGGCAAATGGAATACGCTTTATATATTCAAAAGATTAAATGATGTACATAGGTTATATGTCAAGTATTCACAAGAAACAAAAATTGTCATTTTATTTATGCATCCCTAGGAATTATTTTTTTATGGCCCTAGGGCCAAAAATAAGTGTTTAAGCCCGATTTTGAGGGCTAAAACATATGAATTTTGGCCCGGTTGTGCATAAAAAAATTAAAAATAGTGGAGGGGGGTATTGTTTATGAGATGATAATTAAAATCAGTAAAATAAATATTTCGCTTCAGGGGAAAAGATTATTGCTGGTATTCCATTCGGAAAAATGTTAAATTTGAAAGAAGTGTTTGTATTTATTTATTTATTGTTTTACAATTACAATAATTTATGATGGTAGAGGAGATAACATTTTTTAGTTATTTTGTGCAGTGTAAAGTGTGTAGTGTGAATGTAGGTATGCGTTTGAATTGTAACTCACTTCATGTCCACCCACAGGTGAATTATTGTGTTGGGTGTGCGTCTGATATATCAGGATCGTACTTGAATAGTTTTCAAAAATAAAACATTACAAACTTTTACCGTTAAACATGAAACAAACGAAATATGTAAATTGTTTGAATACTTTGGTAGAATACAATTTTGTTTATTGGCAGTTCGATTGTAGATAAAATAGACAGTAAGACACTTTCATAACATGAAGTACTTTTTGTCCAAATAAACTTGAAGATGGGTCCTTAACAACTTCTCAGTTCAGGACCCCTTCCACCGTGATATGATATGATATGATAGAGAAATACACCAAAAGTACGTTTTCGGTGTAATTTCTTATCTTCTTTGTTTTCACCTTTCACAAAATTCGATGTAGTTTTTTTTCATATAGTTGTTTTGAATTGAACGGCAATAATTTCAGAATCGCATTATTCGCAGCTTCTTTTACATCAGGCGGAGAACAAGCCAATTCATTATCGCTGATGTCATTCATTTTCACACAATATAAAAGTAAACAAACTGATTTTTATTGTTTGCTATGGATACATAAACAAAATTACAATTTTTGTTGATTGTGAAAACTTGATTCTGAAAAATGTCATTTTGAAATATAAATATACCTATTTTAATATTTAAAATTAAATGTTTTTTTGTTGTGCATAAAATATTGTATGTACCACGGATTAAATTAGCGTTTCTAACCCTCAGCATGTTATTAGCCCTCGGTGCTTTGCGCCTCGTGCTAATAATCAATGCGCGGGCCAGAAACGCCTGTTTTCACCCTTGGTACATAAATAACTATTAAATACTTATCATAATTTATAAGTATATATTTCACAGCAATAACTTTGCATTTAAGAAAATTTACAATAGTAATAATTTAAAGATTTAGGTGATAATACTATGATAATTTCCATGTCTAAATTATTCTAATCCCGTCCTGTGGCCATAATCTTCAAACAGCATACAATATAATTTATCTACATACTGTTGAATTCCTGCCTAAACACAGCTCGTAAATTTGACAATAAATTTAAGTACAATACGTTCCATGCTACCTCATATACGAGAACATACCATATCATTATTTTAAATTGTGTTTAACACTGTAGAAATTAAAGTTACGTTGAATATATTATTGGTAATTATATCTATTTAATTCTCGTGCATACACATATTATGCATTTTGTCACGTTTTGAACGTGCCTATGAAATTCTAAACGACAGATATGTTTTTGGACATTTTCATAAATTTTCTTCCGTAAGTCAAGGAAGAATATAAAGTATGACATTATAATAATATGAAGAAATGCCATCGCAGTGGAATACTGATATTGTAATAACATGAATATAGATACCAATGTTTTTACTTTTTATATTATAAAAGTTGTCATAATGACATAATGACATTTAACAGATAATAAATTGTTACATTCATGTCGTTAATTTAATATTCATAACACTATAAATTATTGTTATTACTTTGAAAAACATTTTTATTTGTTTTCACGCCAGGTATTTAAAATGTGCTCAATTTAACTAAATATCAAATTATAGAAGTAGTGATGAACGACGAGACGAGAGGTATCTCGTTTCTCGCCACGCAACAAAATTCCAGACGATATGAAGACTGCGAGAGCGAAAATTTCGCACGAGATCTCGATTGTCTTGTATTTTTACATACCAATGCAAAAATATTAATATTCATTTAATTTTGTTTCCTTCTATTAGTTGAAATGAAATACTTTTTTTTGTATTTTTCTAAATTTTTCCTTATAAGATTTTGTACTTCCCTGGGGCTATATCTCAAGAATTAAAAGAGATATAAAAATGCGCTCAACGGCATTGAATTTTTCCTGCATCAATTAACTTATAAATTTTTTTTCCCCATGAAACAGTTTTTGAATAATATCTCAAAAACTAGAAGACTTTTGTGGACTTTACTACTAGATTCAGCGGGCCAAAATACATATGTATGTAAATTTTCGTTATAATATTCGTACGAGAAAGAATTTTGGAGCAAACAGTCTGATGTTGGCCTAAAATTGAAAAATAACTACCTACTGAAAATTTAAAATAAAAATATTCGTTTAAAATTTGTTTATAAATCAATTTGGCCACGAGAAATTCAATGCCATTAATATAAATAAATAAATAAATAAATATATCATCACGCCTTCTACCCATTACTGGGTGTGGCACTCTGCTGAAGCAGATCTCGGTAAGTGATATATTTTACGCGTGAAGTGCGGTTACCAGTCGTCAAATCACGGCCCCCAAACATGTTAGTGGTGGAGGAGCCACAGGGATAGCCTTTTCAAATTATGAAAATTTGTCGCCTGTGGGAATCGAACCAGGGACCTCAGGATCCACAGACCGACTTCATACCACTGAGCTATAGCCATCCCATAATTAATCGCATCTACATATCTTGTTTAGTTTTTATGATATAGACTCCGGAAAATTGAATTTTTCCTAAATTTTACTCAATTCAGACTTTGCACTTTACCAAGGCAATATTTAAAAACAAAATGAAAATCACTAAAAAACTAATTTAAGCGAGACTGTCGTGAGATTCACGCGATTTTATGCAAAAGCAAGCTGATCAAACAATAATGCGAGATTGATATTTTCTAATTTCTCGTCTCGTGCCGCCTCGCTTGCATCTCAGGGAATTTTAATATTTTACGGAATAAGGAGGTTATTTGAAATATCTTACATTGTCATGAAATATTCGATTAAATTTTATCAAAGCTACACATAAAATTTTGAAATATTTCGAATTACTTAGTTATCAATTTTGTCAGTCATTCATCCGTTTATTTCATATAATTTGAAATGTAAATGATTGTTTCTGCATGACAGAACATTTGAAATCATCAATTAACAATTACTCACGCTTAATTTATACCTACAATTACCTTCATACAAATTAGTTCGAACATTCGAACAAACATGCAACCTCAAGTTCTAAGTTACACTTTATGATTCTACTCTACAATCTTTTTAAATGAGGTCACTCTAAACTGAACTTCGTGAAGCGAAATCGTGAGTTACTCGTTGATGAACGAAGGTCGAAAAATATAAAGCCACACCCTAGGATTACCCTTTACTAACGGAAAACACGAAAGAAGTCGTTAGACTTTTTCTTTATCAATATTTTAACAGCACCTTTCACTTACTGTATAGGATTTTTTGCGTGCAAGCACCTTACTTATGTGCTGATGATTTCATAGTTATTATTAAAATGAAAAGTGCTCTTGCCTTTTTATCTAATTGTAACAAGCAATAGTTGTAATTTGTAATTGTTTGTTTTGAATATGTAATAAGCAAGTCATTTTGATCCGGGTAGTGTGGGAAGGTAGGTTAAACCTTGATTTTAATTTGAAATATTCGAAGGAAAATATTGGTTTAACGGGAAAAATTTATAACAAATGGAATAGAAGTGAGAACAAGGTTGGATTTTTTATTTAGAACCTTACAAATGATATAAATATCTTTTATGAGATGTCATACTAGATTTGATCAAGGTGTCAGAATTAAAAACAAATATCAATTAATAGTTTCTCTATTTCGGATTTAGAATAATATATTCTCGCATGCAAATTGATGCCAGAATGAGCATCATTCTTAAGCGATTTTTGGTGGCATATTGTTAGTATAAGCTGTATTCCATTTGCCACTTGGTTCTCTTAAATCAGTTCAGAAAAATTCGGTACATGACTAAATGAACTGAGTTAAGCAAACTGATTGGAGTAAATTATTTGAAAGTAAATTAGAATCAGTAATTCTAGTACTGGAAATAAAGTCAGCGAAGTAAACTAGCGAAATAAATAAGTGATCTGGTTCAGTAAATGTAAGTTAGATCTGATCCAAATGGCAAATGGAATACGCCTATAGATTGGTATAACTTTATTAAATACACAAAATATCTAGGCAACTGACAAAATAAAGAAACACAATTTATACAAATATCTAGGCATCGAACAAAACAAATCGAAAATCACTGTTGCCAACAAAACTATTCTACCAAAATTTCCCTTAATGGAAAATGCTAACTATTTTAATAAAGAAATGATGTAAAGGAAAGCCGAAACAGAGAAAATAGCATAAAACACTTGTTACAAAATGTAATTCTAGCACTCGTCAATAGGATGTGGGCACTCACGTGACACCGTGACGTTTTGTGACGTAAAAACAGCTGTTCGGGCAAAGATCACTGCGCCACCTACAAAATGAACTATTATTTTTGGGACGAGATTTGAAAAGAACCGTTCTTTTCAAATCTCGCCACAAAAAAAATAGTTTATTTTGTAGGTGGCGCAGTGATCGCAGCCCAACAAGATTTGACATTTTGTCTTTGTATTATTTCAATAGCTGTCAAGCAGTTTGCGATTTTTGTCGGTAGATGGTACCACGGGTTGCTCCGTACCTCTCATGTCATGTTACCGGCTTACATAGTTTTTAACATCCATCAGTTCAGCTTAAATAGTATCACAGTTCATTAGTCCCTAGTTGGTCTAGTTGGATAGTTGATCGTACTATACTGATGAGTCCCTAAAGGACGAAACGCGTCTATGGTTAAAGCTGAACTGACCAGCCGTTTGATGATGACCTGATAAGTTGATTCAAACGTGCTGTAAATTTTTGTTTAATTTTAACAAGTGATGGAAAATTTGGTATTTTCCAATTTTTTCTTATTTTTTTGTTATTTAGGTGATTTAATTTATATAAATATTTAACTATCACATATTTTAAGACACGTGGGCATACGACTGATTTTCATTCATATTAATTTAAATATTTTATAGGAATTAATGAACTAAATTTGGTAATATCTTATAAACAAAAATTTGTAGACTTTTGAGAATTAGTTTTAAAATGAATTCCAGTAGTTGTAGTTCTAGTTTAAAAATAGAGTCTTGAGTCAAATTTTTAGAATTTCACCTTTCGTGTTTGCAAACGATAAAGGTTGTATAAATTATATTGACACTTTATTTCTTGCGTAATAAAAAAATACTTGTTTTTAAATTTACATGCACTCTGATATTCACAAAAGGAATAAAATAGTTTTTACAAAACTTAATTATATTAGCAATAGATACTTTAAAAAAATTTAATTCGTTAAGTATTCAAATTTATTTAAATAGAATAATAGCAGCAAGAAATAAATACATTTATAAACATTGAAAGTTATATCAATTTAATTATATAATAGTTTGTCATTCATCACGATGATTTTCTGTAAAACATCATTAATAAATCAATTAATCAATATGATATATACCATAACTTGGTTTTGTAAATACAAAAAACTGAATAAATAAAACAATCTTTGACTTATTCTAAGATGTTCAACCTTTCGCAAGGCTAACTACATCTAAATGATAAAGTTTTATGTTTATATCAATGTTTAATACACACCTTTAGCTATATTCTAATAATGTATTTAATATTTGAGTTAACCTTAAATTGATCCGATTACATTCTTTTCGGATTAATATTACGCAAGTGTGTAGTCTGGTTAATATTAAAATATTGCAAGGACCAATGCTTCAGATTTTCAGAAGTCATTAATTACTTATGAATTAATTTAATAAGTGGGTTAAATGTTTGAGACAGGGCTAAATTCATAAATATAGTCGTTAAATTTAAAATATT
Source organism: Pterostichus madidus (assembly GCA_911728475.2). Classification (NCBI taxonomy): domain Eukaryota; kingdom Metazoa; phylum Arthropoda; class Insecta; order Coleoptera; family Carabidae; genus Pterostichus; species Pterostichus madidus. The sequence goes on along the minus strand of OU452303.1, from coordinate 41,716,636 downwards.
CCATGTGATAATTATTATTTATGATATTTATTTATTTATTCATTTGGCTGTGTTACTAAATGCAACAAATTCTTGCAGAAGAATTTGCATTGCGTTAATTAATTAATTAATTAATTTATGCTACTCTGTACAATAGGAACATAATACCAATTGCATTACAGAGTGCAGGCTTATTGAGCCGCAGTGTGGTAGTTTTTAGCATGTGTGGGGCTCGAATTCGGGTTTTTCGGATTCGAATGCCGTAATGCTAACCACTCCACAGCACTGCAAGCTATTTCAATTAATTAAATTAGCAATTTGTTATTTTATAGGTTATATTTAGTAGGTGGCTCAGTGGTATCGAATCCAGAGAACCTCGGTTCGATTCCCACAGTCGACAAACATTTTCACCACATTAAAATTAACCCTGTGGCTCCTCCACCACTTTGGAGGCCGTGACTTGACGACTGGTAACCGCATTTCACGCGCATAAATATATCACTCACCGAGATCTGCTTCGGAAGAGTGCCACACCCAGTAATAGATAAAAAAACGTGATGATATATTTATATTAATTTTATTTATACTTAGTTTAACACATTAAAGAATGTAAAAAAACATATCAAACCTTTAATTGAGAATAGTTCTAATAAGTTTTGTTTCTATTTTGATGCTATTATATAAATTATTTTAGTAATTATACTATTATAATTTTATCATTATCGTAAGTATTATTTTTTTTCGTTTTAATCATTTATCTCTGCAAATGTAGGCCATTTCAATTTTCCACCTAAAGTATTTAAATATAATTAAAATTTACGCAATCAAAATGTTAATTATTTTGATATATAAATATCAGATTGGCAAAAACAATATTAAATATTTTTAAATGTCAGTTGATTGATATTTTTAATCTAGATCGTTTAATATTAGGCATATTCCATTTGCTGAACCAGTTCACTTATTTATTTCGCTGGATTACTTCGCTATTTTTATTTCCAGTACTAGAATTACAGATTCTGATTTACTTTGAAGTAATTCACCCCATTAAGTGCATCAGTTTGCTTAATTCAGTTCATTTAGTCATGTGTCAAATTTCTCTGAACTGATTCAACTGAACTAAGTGGCAAATGGAATACAGCTAATGTTACACAAATATTTCTTGCTAGTAATAAGTAGCTATATTATAATTTCTTTTTTTTCCCATATTATTATTTTTTAATCCAATTAGGCACATGTTTTACCTTAACATCTGATCTTAACGATGATTAATATTGCATCTAGCGAGATCTGCAATTGCATTACTTTGTGATTATTTGTTTTTAAGCGTTTTATAAAAATTCACTAATTTTCGATTTAAAAAAGCGAGAAAAGATTTATCCAGTATTGAAAAGCTATTTACTCGTATAACAATTAGATGGCAGCACATTTACGCATAATTCCACGTCAATTTACTATCATAAACAGTCATAATAATTAGCAGCAACTTAAAATAGTTCGTTCTCAGCAACAACTTTCTAATGAAAGCAAAAGTTATACGATATGTTTTCATTTTTGTTTCTTTCAGAGATATGACATATCAGAGAATTAAATATATGTTTTAAAATTAAGGAAATATATTTTTACTATTGTCTTAATGTGCTTATAAAGATTGTTTGTTAATTCATGTTGCAATTAATGTTGATTAGAGTAAGACAGAGAGACTATGACTTAATTTTGTTAATGGCTTAATAATTAATATATTTAAAAGTAGGGTCAAAACTAGTTATTAAGTTTCATCATAATTCCATTTAACTACTAAAGGTTAGTAGTCTTTTATTATTTTGAAATTTACCTGCAATATTTTATAACAAAATTATTACTACATTAAGGAATATAGGAATAACAAAATTTATACAATTTGTTTATTTTTCCTCATTATTAAAATAACATAAATAGCAAGTATTTTAAATTGAATTAATTATTACACAATTAAACAATAATTTAGATATAAATAGTATTGTTATTTAAATATTTCGACAGGCCTGTACCTTCCAATTATTTAATATTTAATTTATTACTTTTCAAATGAAATATGTTTTTTGTAACTTTTTATTATAATTTCCTGAATGTTACTACACAAATTCCGGCCTACATTGGCAATAAAATAAAACGAAACAAGAAATAACAAATGGTTCTTTCGTGAGGTCTAACGGTATCTGTTGTAGAACGAAGTTATTTTTATAAAGAAATAAGTTTTAGTACATGGTATACATACCGTAAGGCGTATTGTGTTCAAAATTTTATCAGATTTAGTTTCACTTTCAGAATAGTTATTATCTTAAAATGGACATGTGCAGTGATTTCAAAACTTTCAATTAGACATTTAAATAAATAAATAAATATATAATCACGCCTCCTACCCATTACTGGGTGTGGCACTCTGCCGAAGCAGATCTCGGTAAGTGATATATTTTTGCGTGTGAAGTGCGGTTACCAGTCGTCAAATCACGGCCCCCAAAGATGTTAGTGGTGGAGGAGCCACAGGGGTAGTTTTTGAAATTATGAAAATTGTTTGTCGCCTGTGGGAATCGAACCAGGGTTCTCAGAATCCACAGGCCGACTTTATACCACTGAGCTAGCCACTCCATTTAGACATTTGTAATTTGTTAATTTCTCTAACAGACTGGTTTATTTATAATATTCATTTTAGCGCTAAAAAATTGAAGAATATTTAATTTATTATTAAAATAAAACAACAAATATAATTTGATTCACTTAATTATTTATTCATGATGTGCTTCAATGATCTAATTAACAATATTGTTTTTAATTATTATATGTATCTATTTAAAGATAATTTTATTGTGCAGCCCAAGGAGCAGAAATTTTCAAAATTCCTTCATTATTTACAAAACAGCAACTGTTTAATGGAAATATTCTTTGCGGTAACTGAAAAACCCGTGTAGTTACTAAATTGAGTTCCGTTTGTCCAATTGGTTTTTGACTTAATAATTCCACTTTTTCAGCTAGTATATTCACTCGAAGGTGTTCAGGTTTGTAACCTTTTACATCTACCAATAACTGAAAAAAATATAATATATAGTTACTTTTATTTCCATAAATTGTCGAATGTTTTTTCTTAAAATAAATTATAGGAATATTACTTATGTTTTCAAGTAAAAACAAAGATGTTCATTTTAAAAATTAGATATGCTCTGTAAATATTTAAAAATATAATTCACTTTAAAATTGATTTATTATAATAGCTTTATTTTGATAATAAATCAGAAATGAACATCAACTAATTAGTAGCTGATTAACTGTATTTTTTCATTGATAAAAGTTTGGGAAAAAGTCATTTAAAAGGGCGAATTAATTTATTTACTCATAATAGCATCGTGGGAGGAAAAGCGTAGATAAAAATTAAATAATGAATATAAATATATCATCACGCCTACTACCCATTACTGGGTGTGGCACTCTGCCGTCGCATATCTCGATAAATGATATATTTTGCGCGTGAATTGCGGTTACCAGCTTTCAAATCACGGCCACCAAAGATGTTAGTGGTGGGGGGCCACGGGGATAATTTTAATGTGGTGAAAATATTTGTCGGCTGTGGGAATCGAATCAGGGTTCTCAGGATCCACAGGCCGATTCAATATCACTGAGCCATCTACCCCATATGATATGATTATAAAAATAAATAAACAAATATATCATCACGCTTTTTGTCCATTATTGGGTATGGCACTCTGCAAAATGTCATTTTGACATATAACCTATTTACATATTTTAATCTTTCGGGCATATAATTAAATGTTATTTTGTTGTGCATAAAATATTGTATGTACCACGGATGAAATTAACTCTTCTGACCTTGAGCATGTTTTTAGCCCTCGGCGCTTTGCTCCTCGTGCTAATAATCATACCATGGGCCAGAAACGCCTGTTTTGACCCTTGGTACATAAATAACTATTATGTTTTTCCATACAATAAAACATTGAACAATCGACTATATTTTGCCAATATTTTATAGTAAATATTTCTTTGTACAATAAATTTTGTGTGAAATTTATTGGAGACTTCAATACTCCATCAAGTAACATTTAATAAATTTAATGTATTTTTAATACCTCCAGTTTGTCTGTATGAAAGTTTACGGTGTCACTGTGACCAATCGTAGCAATGACTTGTTGCTGAGGTATTTGTTGCTGTTGCTGGCTCTGTTCCTGAAACATTTGCTGAGCTTGTTGCGAGCACGGACAGAAATTCGAAGGTCCTAATTCTGTGAAGAGGTTATAGAACGCATAACAGACAGAATATGTAAATTAGATTGTAATAGGTTTCTTTAAATTTATCTCTTACTGTTGTAGTAATCTGACAGGTTTCGTTGATTCATTTTTTGTAACAATCGCGGTTTTGTTTACTTGAAATGATTTTTTGTCACACTGATGATTTGAGATGTCTGGAATGTCAAAGTTTGTTTCTATAGTTACTGAATGTTGATAAAATTTTCATAAAAAATTATATACATTTTAACAATCCCAACTGGATTTGAAGTTGACATCTGAACTTTTATGTCAAGATATTATTATTATTTATTTATTTATGCTACTCTGAACAATAGCAATTTAATTTAAATTACAGTACAGGGTCCGGAAAAACAAGTGCTAAACTGATCTTATTGTGATATTAGTTACGTAAAGTAGCGTAAAGTCCGGCAGTACGGTGGTGTGGATAACGTTACGGCATTTAAATCCGGAGATCCCGAGTTCGAGTCCCACTCAAGCTAAATATATATGAACTACCACATTACGGCTCGGTGAGTTCGAATCCTGTAATGTAATTGAGATTAAATTCCTGTTGTACGGGCTAGGATAAATAAATAAATTATAATTGGTCATGTATTTTTCATACTTTCTTTCCTCTATCGAATTCATAAATTTTATTTCAAATAATAATAATAAAATATCAAGGTGGTAATACCTACAGATTCAATAAACATTTGAAATTTAATTTATTATTACTTTTATTAGCTAGATTAAAGTTCAAATTCATAATTGTCTAGGTTATGTTATAAAACAAAATACTTTTAATTTGTAATAAAGAAGTGTTCTGCAGTTTAATGTAATTATTTTATTATAAAAATATATAAAATAAATAAATAAAAATATATCATCACGCCTTTTACCCATTACTGGGTGTGGCACTCTACCGAAGCAGATCTCGGTAAGTGATATATTTATGCGCGTGAAGTTCGGTTACCAGCCGTCAAATCACGCCGCTCAAAGATGTTAGTGGTCCCCCATGATTCCCCCGAGCCACAGGGGTAATTTTAAATTGGTAAAAATGTTTTGTCGGCTGTGGAAATCGAACCAGGGAACGTAGGATCCAAAGGCTGACTTGATACCACTGAGCCATAACCCCATAAAAATATATAATTCCAAAAATTTTACATGGGCTGATCAATGAAAACTAAACTGATAGATTTATGTTTGACATTTTTACAACTAGACAACTAAACAACTTGATAAAAAAATATCCCCAAAAGCAGTTGTACAAAATAGAATTTTATAGCACAGTTTATGACAAAAACAGTTGTAGAAAATAAATAAAATATAAATAAAATAAATATATCATCACGCCTTTTACCCATTACTGGGTGTTACACTCTGCTAAAGCAGATCTCGGTAAGTGATATATTTGGGAGGGAGGTGTGCTTACCAGCCTTCAAATCACGGTCCCTAAGGATGTTAGTGGAGGAGGAGCTACTGGGGTAATATTAATGTAGTGAAAATAGTTTGTCGGCTGTGAGAATCGAACCCGGGTTCTGAAATCCACTGACCGATTCGATACCAGTGAGCCACCTATTCCATAAATATAAATATAAAGTGTAGATGAGAGTAATAATTACACAAGGGTACTTTATTCCAAAAATATACATTTAAACATAACATCTGATCAAAAGGAATTGTTACAGTTGGCAATAAAAAAACTACTTGAAATTGGTAAGCCTGATACATAAATTCATTTCCTGTTGTTGACAGTGATATTTAAAATTTAAATTTGAGTACATTTATTATTACATTTATTTCTAAAGTATTTCTATTACTTAAAAAGTAAAAATTCTATTAGCTGTCAGACTCCTGACATAACCTATTTGTATTTATTAGAAATGTCAAATAGCATTTCTGCCTTTATCTGACGTTATGCCAACTGTGGAATAATAAGTTCTCTGGAATTGTATTGCCAACTATAACAATTCCTTTTGATCACCCTGTAATATGTACATATATATTAACGTCAAATCATGGCCCCCAAAGATGTTATTGATGGGGAGGCACAGGGGTAATTTTAATTTTATGAAAATTATATGTCGGCTATGGGAATCGAACCGAGGTTCTCAGGATCCACAGGTCGACTCGACACTTTGTAATCGCGATATAGGAAAAAATATTTGAAAAATCGTTACCAGTGTTTCAGTGTCACTGGTCCATGAATAACGATAGTGAAAGCGATCTGCGGCCAACGCCAAATATTTCCAATAAATAATATCCATTCATACATCGGTCACCATGAATCGGAATTTGATTATGAACAATCAAACATATACATTCGATTGATTGCATTGACAAGTCAGATATGTAGTTGTGTTCACACGTATATGACGTCATTTCATTTGTTCAAAAACGATTGTTGTTATCAGAGATTTGTTAGAGGACAGGCAGTAGGTGGAAGATTATATCTCAGATAATTTATGGTATTTTGGATGGTAAATGATAGAATCAAGAAGTATTGTTCTTTTAAATGTTTCCTGAACGTAACAGTGAAATTAATAGATCTGTAAATCATTTAATCTTTGTTACAGTCAGATTCAGATTTATGCTATGAACTAAATGAGATCGAAAGTTATTGCTGATAGTTGATGACACAATTTGATAAATAATAAGTAGGGTTACGTTGCAAATATTTTAGTAAAATAAGTATATCTTAAAATGTAACTTTATTTCTACGCCAAAATCATGTAATTACGAATTTTTTGTTGATCTATTTCAAAAACAGTAAATTTTAATAAAACGGATCTATATCATTCAGATTACGGGAAATCGAATGCCGTTGAGCGCATCTTTATATCTGTTTTAGTTTCAGAGTTATATAGATGTTCGGCCTTTTTAAAATCTCAACTTTGAGAGCTCATATCTCGAAAACAAAAAGAGATATTGAAATGCAGTTTAAACCAGAGTATTTCTCGTGCTCCAATAAACTTATACCTAAGTTTTGAAAAATTTTAAAATTTAACTATTTTTTTCAAAAAATTTCTGTATCAATATTTCAAAAAGTTTAAGAGATAATGAAAATCTGGGACCACCACTGAATTCCTCGTGTGAAAAAACATGGGTATACAAATTTTCAGCAAAAAAATCGCTGGGATAAATGTTTTATTACAAAAAATCGAAATATGCCATTTTTTACATATTTTTGAAGGGGTTTACCTTACAATTTTTACGGATTTAGGCCATTTTAAGATTTTTTGCTCTAAAAATTTTATCTGTACAGTAAATATTCTGAAAATTTTCAAATCTATATACTTTCTCGCGAGGAATTCACTGGTGTTCACAGATTTTCATTATCTTTTCAACTCTTTGAAATATTGACACGGGAAAAAAAATGTAAAATTTCCAAAATTTTCTAAATTAAGGTATAAGTTAATTGGAGTACGGTAAATACACTGGTTCAAACCGCATTTCAATATCTCTTTTAGTTTTCGAGATATGGGCTCTCAAAGTTGAGATTTTTAAAAAGCCAAAATTCGCTATAACTCAGTTACTAAAAGAGATATGAAGATTCGCTCAACGGCATTCGATTTCTCGTAATCTGATTAATATAGATCTACATTATTAAAATTTTGTGTTCTTGAACTGGTTCATCCAAAAATTCACATTGATGAAATTGCAAGAGAAGTACATACAGTTAATCTATATACTTTAGATATTTTGGCAAATATTTGGATATTTTTGAAAGTAGCCAAGTTGTCTTACATACATGTCTATTCTGTAAGAAAAATAATCTTTGAATAGTAATTTTCCTAGCAATCACTGTTGATTGGTAAAATAAATAAATAAATATATCATCACGCCTTTTACCCATTACTTATTGTGGCACTCTGCCGTAGCAAATCTGGATAAGTGATATATTTATGAACGTGAAGTGCGGTTACCAGCCGTTACATCACGGCCCCCAAACATGTTAGTGGAGGGAGAGCCACAGGAATAATTTTAATGTGATGAAAATTATTTGTCGTCTGTGGGAATAGAATTCCGGTTCTCAAATCCACAGTCCGACTCGATACCACTGAGACACCTACCCCATATAAGCTGTATTCCATTTTCCACTTGGTTTACTTAAATCAGATTCAGATAAATTAGTCAGCATGACTAACTGAGTTGAATTAAGAAATCTGATGCACTTAATGGGGTGAATTACTTCAAAGTAAATTAGTTATCAGTTATTCTAGTACTGGAAATAAAATCAGCGGAGCAATCCAGCGAATTAAATAAGTGATCTGGTTCAGTAAGTGTAAGTTAGATCTGATCCAAATGACAAATGGAATATGCCTTAGTTGATTGGGAGTCCTAGAAACTGCTACACTTAGCAATTTATTTCTCACTGATATATTTTTTATTTTAGAAAGACTTTGGACCTAAATTTCTAAACTAAAACAGGTCTTAAAACCTTATTTAGAGACATCTACATAAAATTTCACTTTCTTCCACTTCAATCTAATATTTCAATTTGAATATCAATTTAAGAAGTTCCCCATTTCTTCAGCGTCATTTATCTCTGCCGAAACTAACTACCATCCTCCATTACACATCATTAACTTCATCTTTGAATCATTCCTTGATTCGTATGACAGCGAATCACTTTCTATTTCACCCGTGAACTTGTACTAAAGATCACACATCAGCTACACATGTTCCACACGCATTCCTCGACGTGACAATGTCGATGTCGGTATCGTAATAGGCCGTGAAGGAGACGCGTTCGTCTATTGTTTCGCGGCTCTTTTGTTTCACGCGCAATATGACGACGCCGCAATGGCAAAGACGTGGATGTACTGATAATCGTGGGACTTTTTCCCACACATAACCTACAAATTTTGTGTTTTTGTTGTTATCTCTTATGAAATATTGATAATAACTGTTTTCTCCGGATCTGCAGGTTTTGTAATTAAAATGTTGTTAGCAGGGACATAATCTAACTTTACCTAATTTTTACTTCCCTAACCTAGAGCTAGCAAAATCATAATAATAATAATAATAATAATTTTATTTAGAATCGCATTTCATGTGTTACAATAACTATTATTGTAATATGAGTACAACAAAGTACGAATAATAATAATTATTTTATTTAGAATCACATTTCATGTGTTACAATAACTATTATTGTAATATGAGTACAACAAAGTACGAATATTACAATTGGTCATTTTAACACTTGTTTTTCAAGTCGGTGATATATTTTGCGCGTGAAGTGCGATTAACAGCATTCAAATTGCGACCCCCAAAGAAATTAGTGGAGGGGAAGCTACAGGGGTAATTTTAATGTGGTGAAAATTGTTTCTCGGCTGTGGGAATCGAACCCGAATTCTTAAATCCACAGACCGACTCGATACCACTGAGCCACCTACTCTATTAATGTAAAATAAATAAATATAAATATATCATCACGCCTTCTATCCATTACTGGGTGTGGCACTCTGCCGAAGCAGATCTCGGTAAGTGATATAAATTTTTGCACAGGGGTAGTTTTTAGAAATTATGAAAATTGTTTGTCGCCTGTGGGAATCGAACCAGGGTTCTCAGGATCTACAGGCCGACTTCATACCATTGAGCTAGCCACCATTAATGTAATTATTATATTATAGAAAAAAAAATTGTAATAATTTTACATGAGCTGAGCAATGAGAACAAAACTGATGGATTTATGTTTGACATTTTTACAACTAGACAACTTGACAACTTAACAAAAAATATGCCCTAAAACAGTTGTATAAAATTCACTTTGTAAATGTAATATTGGAAAACAATAAAAAGTGCGTCTTTGGCGTTATTTTGCAAATTTCTTTCTTTCAATTTTCGCTTCAAATAAAATAAAACTTGACTAAAATCACTATATTTATGAATATACTGAATTTTTTTTATTATCTTCGTCCTGTTTTTGAGAGATGAAATTAAAATTTCTAAATCATATTTTACAGATAAATAACAAAAAATTAATTCTTGCAAATTTTCTATCTATTTGTTTATCTCATTAAGTTTATTATGATTTATTGTTTGTTTAAATAACATATAATTACCTCCAACATTTAAATTAGAAAATTATTTATTTCCTTTGAACAAAGTTTTGAATTTGACCGTGGAGAGTCAAATAAACAAATAATTTCCTTCTTTTAACAAAAATCTGTAAATTGATCTGACTCACGGATAATATCAGACTATAAATAATTAACATCTTCAGATCTTGCTGTCATCCTGTCATATTCAATATTAAATATTACATACTCTGATAAGTTATTTCGCAAATGTATGAGAATTGCGATAATTGGTAAGACGGATACATTTACATAAAAGTATTTTCGTTTTTCATCCACTCAATATGACACTTTTATTTCAACTTTTTCAATAGTAAAAATACGCTGTTTCATGATTGTTATTTATCACCATAAAGTTTTTGTGAAACTGTATGATCACAGACAAAATATATACAGACGACTAACTAAATGTATTCCAATGACAACGCTTTTTATCAATAAGATTTCTAATTCTGGACAAGTCTGTAAGGCAGCGCTAATGTCAGGAACGATAAATTAGGATTTAAGGATTTACAATTCATTTTAAAATGTGATTTAATTCCTTTTAAAATGAATTGTGTATTGTGAAATTATAAATCCTTAACTATTAGGCCGTATTTGTTTGGGAAATTTGGATTCAACCCTGAAGTGACCTGGAACTAACTCGTGTTACTTCCAAATAAATGATGCATCTATAGTGTCAGTTGTAAACACATAGTTTAGTATATTTTTTCAAAATATTATTATAAAATTACTTAAGTTTTTCATAAAAATAACTCCTAACCTCTCTATACTATTACAAATCGCGATGCCGCTACGAATAACAAGGAACACAAGTTGATTAGAAAGGGATAGTAAACGGGTTGAATCTACCAACCCGCTAAAATAGCTGGGGCAGTAGAGTCAGTTTAAGGTCAGTTCTGGGTTACTTAAAGCGTTCCAATTAAACAAGAGTAACCTACCAGGTTACTTTAAAAATCTCAAATAAATACGGCCAAAGTGCCCAAATTTTTATGTCCATGAATTAAATCGAGATTAGCGCTGTAATACAGATTCGTCCAGAACTACAAATTTAATTGATAAAAACGCTGCCATTTGAGTACATTTAGTTAGACGTCTGTTTATATTTTGTCTGTGGTCTAATGCTGGGTGGCAAGAAAAAAATGAAGGTGTTTTTAGTTAAAGAATTGTTTATCTAGCAACAGTATCAATAGCGATGTTCTGAAATCTTTCGAACCGTTAGTTAAAAATGAACCGATAAAACTTTCATGCAACCCAGCATGAAGATGTCATCTGAAGTATCTACAATTTAAGCAGTCAATTGTTTGATTTGGACTTCTATTTTTATTTCTTCAGCCCAATACATTACCACCTGCTATTTAGAGAAAATAATGTAACAATTGCAACAATTAAAATAACTTTTCAAATGACAGTTGCTCAAGCTAACCTAAATAATAGTTATATTTATTTCCTACAAAAATGCTTCTATCCAATAAAAATTATCTAACAATTATATACGAGTAGTTACAAGAAAAGAAACTAATTTTTCTGGTGACCGCGTCAAAACTATGCAGTTTTTTGTATCAACAATCAACAGTTGAGTAAATTTGTAATTACTCATTCGTCCATTCAATTTTTCTTTTTCTTGTGATGCTATCGACTTCTCTTGCACATATCCTTCTTGTATTGTTTTTACAACGTTTAGCAAACCATTTTGCAAGCTGTATTATTCTTTGGCCTCGCAAGAAACATTGAAAAATTAGCGAGAAAAATTATCTTGCAAAGTATCAAAGGTACTGCAATTTATTTTGTGTAGAAAGTGGGAATTCAAAGTTTTTTGCTTTTTATGGTATGCTGAGAATTTTTATTGTTAGCTTTAATTACTTTAATTGCAAGTAGAATCAAAGTCACCTTCTTCTGATTAATGTAATTGATATAAAAACAATTTCCTGTACAATTTTTTATCAATAAATACATTTTCTTCTTGTTTGGTTTCTTGTAAGATCTACCTATAAACAACTGGAGTAGACTGATGGTTTGTGATCTTTAAGTTTCCGGGTTTGAATCCAGTTCACTACTACTATATAGGTTGTATCATTATCATTTTATAGGGAATCGTAGCAAGAATGAAACTAGAAAATCTTCAGGAGGAGGGAGCATTTGCTTTTTTTTAAGAAAAACATATAATACTGACAAACAATTTTGTAATTTTTGTGTGGCATATATATTTGGATGTATTTTGTATTCTGTTCTTAGTTTTTAAATTTGAAACAGTCTGAAAAACTCGGAAAATATTTAACTATCCAAATTTTGGAAGCTTTGCAGAGTTGCTTTAGAGTATTACAAAGTTTTTCAGCAATTTTATCTCTATAAGGGTTATCAACCTCAAATAAAACAAAACTTATAAAAAACCAAATAAAAATAATAAGCCCAAGGGGGGACCATGGCCCCCATGGCCCCTTCGTGGATCCGCCCTTCGGTCTCGTGTTTAAACTTTTCTTGCGTGTTTTATATACCTAATAAAACACTTGTATAATAAATAACTATTAAAGAACTCAGTAGAGTTGATAAAAACTAATAAGTAAAATTATGATTCAATATTTTAGAAAACTACATTTGTATAATTTTATATTTCAACATTTAGATTCTATAAATATATTAATTAAAGAGAGGCCATATTTTTTTTCGATTGGACGAAAACTGACATTTTTCGGTTGTATCTTCCCGGATTCCTGGTGGTTGTTATACTCGCCTACGGTTCGTCCCATAATTTCCCACCATTTTCCTACTAGTTACACAATATACATTTTCACATCTACACCCAGTAATGGGTAAAAGGTGTGATATACATATATTTATTTATATATTTTTTGATTTTGAACTAAATTTGCCAACATATTTGTAGAAAATCTAGTGAATATCTTGTCATCATATATTTAAATTTCGTTCTTCATTTACACACAGATGTTCATCTGTCTGAAGAATGTTATAATGATTTTGTTTGTTCATTTGCATTACAAATATTTATTTGTTACATCCTACTTTTGTTTTAAAAGTATCAGTATTAGCTAATTCTACAAATATGATTTATATTATCCTTGATTTAATTATTCATTTGTGATGCCAAATTGAGCAACATTACGATATACTTATAAATCAACTGATTTCTAATAGAAATGAAGTCACAGCTGGGTTCCAATTACAATATTATTTATTATTATATCATTTTAATATTTACAACAAAAAAAAATCGTACAATATTAAAAATTTTATTATATACATACATACATATCTTCACGCTATATCCCAACAAATGGGGTAGCACGAACCCTATAATCACTCACAAAATATTCACTCATTACATTCATCAAATAATCAGCCCTCGTCAAACATTATCATCCGAACACACCACCCTCACTCTAACCACATTCATAGATCACTCCATATAATCTCATTCATTTATTACACTCGAAATCATTTATCACACAACAAACCTTCAATCACATCATTCCTATTCACTTATCATTCATCTTCTTTCTTCGACGTACATAAGATATGCATTAAACATCTCAAATTATTCACGCTTACTCCTAAAAACGAATCTAATAACGAATCTAACAACGAATCTACAAAGATTAGAAAAGATTAAAGCGATAGCCTGCACTTGTATATGAAAGAAAAGTCCACACAATGCAGTAACTGAAAATGAGACAAAAAGATAAGAAAGGAAGGGAGCGTCGCCCTGCGCTTGTTTTTGAAAGTGCCACACAATTACAGTTAAACACTCTACGTAAGAACTGAAAACGAATTAAAAGATAAGAAAGGAAGGGAGTGTTCCTCTACGCTTGTTTTTGAAAGTGATTTCCACACGATTGCAGTTAAACACTCAATGTAAGATCAGAAAACGAATAAAAAAGATAAGAAACGAAGGGAGTGTGGTCCCTGCGCTTGTTTTTGATAAATTAAATAAATAAATAAATATATCATCATGCCTTTTACCCATGACTGAGTGGGGCACTCTGCCGAAGCAGATCTCGGTAAGTGATATATTTATGCGCATGAAGTGCAGTTACCAGCCGTTAAATCACGGCCTCCAAAGATGGGAGGGAGACCCACAGGGATTATTTTAATGTAGTGAAAATTGTTTGTCAGTTGTGGGAACCGAACCGAGGTTCTCAGGATCCACAGGCCGACTTGATACCACTGGGTGGTATATTGATCGTCCCAGTAATAATAAAAAAATCATTGCCTTCCAAAAAAAATACTAACACACTAAAATCATGTCCAGTATTTCACAAGACTTTCATTACATAACAATGAAAAATCTTTGTTATCCAAAGTCAACCGTCTGGAACGGGCGATGCGATCCAAGCATGCTTGAAATAAGATACACCATTGTTCCATGGGCGTTTCGCTAAATCCGAATGAATCACTTAGCAGATTTCATTATGTGCATACGTTACGTCCTTACGTTAAGAGTGACAGTTAGCGTAGGTGTGCACTTGAACCTGAAGGTGTTAGGAGATGGGTGTGCCCCATAACGATACTGTTTGGGGGACACTGACTCATATGCCTATATAATACGATTATGAGAGATTTAGTAAGTTTTCAGAGATTTGTAAATCTGCGTACAGATGATTCAGAAATATTATTTTTATTGTTAACAAATGCGGTGTTACTTTCTTGACAAATACTGAAAATGTAAATAGGTTTGTTACTAAAGTTGATACTTGATATATTTTTTTAAAGATATTTAATTGTACCCAATTTTTTCTTGATGAACCTAATATTTAATATTAATACTTATTTAATGGATAATTTAAAGATTTTAAATAAATAAATGAAAGCTTGAAATTTGTTTCATTCTTTTCTTCCCTAATTGACGACAAGGGAAAATAGTTATTTCTGTACCTAGAACAGAAAGTATTCTATTATATCTTGCCCATGGAGATTGTTGATCGAGGATCAGCCGGGAGCAACAATCTTTCAAGAGCGGCGATGACACTTTCTGTTCATAGTCCTCATAATATTTAAAAAGGCACGAAGAAGTGTTGAAAATTTTTTTGATAGTTTTCCTGTTTTGAAATTCGTTTTACTGCTTGGCAAGTGTCAAACGTCAAGTTTCTGCACTCTACACTTCTGATAGTTAGAAATGTTTACTTTCTGCTCAGTTATAAAAAATTGTAATTTGTGTACCTAAAGCGGAAAGTAGTCTATTGCCACTTGTGCATGGAGATTGTTGATCGAGGTACAGCCGAAAGCAAGAACCATGCAGTACGGTGTTGTGAATCCGAATTCGAATCCGAAGATCTTAAGTTCGAATCGCACTCAAGCTAACCATATAATGTAATTGGAATTCCTGTTGTACAGAGTAGAATAAATAAATAAATTCAAAAACGTGTGAAAAGGAATTCAAAATTATTTTTAAACAGGCGAAAATATTAGTTTCCTTTTTATTGCCTTCGGGTACAAGCGGGAATGCTATTTTTTATACGAGCATGATAGAAAGTATGTTATATCAGCAGTCATTTGAAAACGGAAAATTTTTCGAGCGTCTTTCTACCATTGTCGTATAAAATACTAATTTTAATCCCTCTTAGCAACGGCGCAGTGGCTTAAAATGTACTATTTTCGTTACGAATTTGATGCCATAGAAACAGATTTTCAGACCCAGTCATAGAAAAATGATATTTTTGTATATTATCCGAATAAAACGAAAATGTCAATTTATGACTACTTAGAAATATTAGAATATTCAGGAAATAAATCTAATACATTTCTTTTTCAATAGCCCCAACAATAATCAACATTTATTTTTATTTTCCTCATGTTTTGGTAAACCCAGTAACACAATTCCAGTGATTAAATCAATCGATATAAAATAATATCAGATTCCTGCGGTTAGATCATCATTCTATCTCAAGAATGACTCATTCCCATATCGTGACGACAGTAATAATTATGACAGTTATGTTAAGCGACGACAAAACTTTGCAATATGCAAATAGCCATTTGTGTTTATGTGTAAACACTCGGTCGTCGTTCAGTTTACTCGCTAGTAATGAGCTAACTTGATCGCTGAGCTGCTGATGCTACAGGTAAAGGATGAAATGTCATGGTATTTGATTACTTGTTAACCCCTGAGAGGTGAAAGATATCCGGGATTATTTATTATAATTAGTTTTTTGACACCTTGAAATTAATTATGAGATGTAAAGAGAAATAGTGGCGTATACTCGTATTTGACTATTTTTAATAGAAAACCAGAAATAACAGTTTGTAAGATGACAATAAGACTTTTAGAAAGGGTTTATTCTTCTCAGAATTTGAGAATGAACTATAGTTTGTTAACATACATACATACATACATATCTTCACGCTATATCCTAACAAATGGGGTAGCACGAACCCTAAAATCACTCATAAAATATTTACTCATACATTCATCAAATAATCAGCCCTCGTCAAACATTATCATCCGAACACACCATCCTCAATTTAACCACATTCATAGATCACTCCATATAAACTCATTCATTTATTACACTCGAAATCATTTATCACACAACAAACCTATTCACTTATCATTCATCTTCTTTCTTCGACGTACATAACATATGCATAAAGAAGTGCGGTTACCAGCTGTCAAATCACTGCCCCCCAAGATGTTAGTGGTGGGGAAGCCACAGGGGTAGTTTGAAAATGGTGAAAATTGTTTGTCGCCTGTGGGAATCGAACGAGGGTTCTCAGGATCCACAGGCCGACTTGATACCACTGAGCTAGTTACCCCATAAACAAAGAGTAAATAAGATTAATAAATAATGCATCTACCATAAAATAGTAAATTACGTACCATGAACTGTAAATGACATTTTTAGGTCAAGGATGTAGTTTGGGAAATCGAGGCCCGTATGGTCGAGATTTCCTAAACACTCGCGACACAAAAAATCACTTACTGTTCTAGGTTATTAAGTTATTTTTTACCTGCACAAATGGAAGGAAAAGAAAAATAGGTTTCAAAATTAACAGCTGGCAAATTATTGCCAAAATAAACAGAACCTTGATCTATAATATTTACTTACTATCCACGGTGAATGGTAAGTAAATGTTATAGTCCTGATATAACCATGAAAACAACTCTGCAATTAAGGTATTATTAATTATAGCTGATAAAAGAAGATTAGAAAATTATGTTTGCAACAAAAATGTTTATTTATTTATTTATTTATTTATGCTACTCTGTACAACAGGAACTTAATACCAATTACAGTAGAGGAACCGGACTCACCGAGCCGCAGTATGGTATTCAATATATTTTTTAGTTGTTTGAGCAGGATTCGAACTCAGGATCTCCGGATTCGAATGCCGTAACTCTTACCACACCACTGTACTGCCGGTTAATATGCACATAAATTTCTAATACATACTCGTATTGACAACTAATACAATTTGTAGTCTCAATTTTAACTCCTTTTATAATTTATAAAAACATCTGATAATTATGGTTTCAAGAATTAAGTAAAGCAAGTAAAATAGTAAATAATATAGCTACTGAACAACTTGCGGTACCTATAAATTTATGTTCTTATTCAATTTTGTAAACAGTTCTAATATCATTTATTCAGAATAAAAATGTAATTAGTTACATTTTTAAATTTTTTGGCACTATTTTTTTATCAAGTACTTCTGGGAAACAAACAGTATTCCTACGCCCTTATTAGTTTTCTGACAGCGCAGTATTAGTTTAATTAAGAATCTGCCAATTTTTTCTTGCAAACCTACGCTTGCAAGAAAGAACTGTTTATTGTAGTTAGTGTCTGAGCTTCTCTGCCGTTTCTTTGTGTGTTGTGTGTTTTGTGAATTGAAAACTATATTATTTATTTAAATAGTGCTGTAAACAGTTAATATTAAGTGTCAATCAATCAATCTATCCCGGGAGGAAATGGTGAATCACTGGAGCTGTAGATGTACGTATTAATAATGTTTTAGAAATTAATTTAATAACAAACAACAACAATATGGCAGACAAGTCTATGTATTGTTTGTCCTCTTCGTTAAATCGTGTAGCTATATTGTTTTAGACATATTGAAAAGTGAAATGAAATGCAGTATGGAATGTAGTTCAATAGTAATAGCATTCCTAGTTTTGCTGTATGAATTTTCAAGCTCGTGATTTTAAAATTGGTGTCAATCCGGTATCTATCGTGACCTAAGGTCTATGGTGGCTACTGCTTACTATTACTTTATGATTATAATTGAATCTTATGTCTCAATATTAGGCAGGTCCGTATTCAGCCAAAAACGTATTGAAAGTAATAAGTAATCTTCACAAAAAAATACATGCTTTTAAAGATTTGTTGGTGACTCAATGGTATCTATGGATTTGGGAATTTGGGTTCGATTTCCACAGCCGACAAACAATATTCACCCTGTTAAAATAACTCCTGGAGCTTCACCTCCACTAACATCTTTGGGGGCCGTGATTTGACAATTGGTAACCGCATTTTACGCACAAAACATATCACATATCGAGATCTGCCACACTCAGTAATGGGTAGAAAGCGGGATGAAAGAAAATGGGTGACAAGCTTCAGGTAGAACGATTCATAATTAATTCTGATTTTTTTTTCGCCCACTTTAATATTGCACTATTATTTCAACTTTTTCAATAGTAAAAGAACGCTATTTCAGGAATGTTATTTACCATTATGACAACTGTAGTAAAAATGCTATTTTTGGTCTTAAGACCAAAAAACGATGACGTATCTATGGTAATGTAAATAATTTTATCAATTTGTTTCATTTTAATTTGAATAAATCTGCAGAAAATGTCTAAATAAATGGGTAAAAAAATAAATTGCACTAGAAATACTATTTAGAGTCTCGCAATATTGCCTTTATTACTTGACCCGAAAACTTGTATTTTTAATCCTAATGAAACAAATATTATTTACATACATACATACATATCTTCACGCTATATCCCATCAAATGGGGTAGCACGAACCCTAAAATCACTCATAAAACATTCACTCATAACACTCATCAAATAATCAGCCCCCGTCAAACATTATCATCCAAACACACCACCCCCACTTCAAGCACATTCATAGATACCTGCATACAAACTCATTTATTTATCACACACGAAATCATTCTTACATAACAAACCCTCAATCACATCCATCCAATCACTCCTATTCACTTATCATTCATCATCTTTCTTCAACGTACATAACACATGCATAAAACATCTCAATATTATTTACTAATAATAATCATTTGGTTTCAATCCACTAATCGTGTAGTACCTACGTCAGACAAAATTAAAATAATACATAAACATAAATAAATAAATATATATATATATATATCATCACGCCTTTTACCCATTATTGGGTGTGACATTCTTCCGAATCAGACCTCGGTAAGTGATATATTTATGCGCATGAAGTGCGGTTACCAGCCGCCAAATCACGCCCCCCAAAGATGTTAGTGGTGGAGGAGCCACAGGGGTAATTTTAAATTGATGAAAATGTTTTGTCGGCTGTGGGGATCGAACCAGGGTTCTTTGGATCAACAGGCTGATTTGATACCACTGAGCCATTACCCCATATACTTAAACAGAACGTACTTATAACCAAGTAACTTAATAATTGGCAAGTTTGGTAACCGCATTGATACCGAAATCTGTTACAGCGCAGTTGTCACATCTAAGAATAAATAAAATGATGTAACGAAAATTAATTTTTGTAAATTATCTTAGTACGGTTCTGAGACGTGATTAAAAATATCAAATTTCATTCTACAATCAGCCGGTCCATTAGCTGCAGTCTAGTGGCGTATTATACACCATTCAACTGAATGGCAATTACTATAACCTCTCTCCATCATGTAATTAACTGTTTCACCGTTTCTTGATTTATGGAAATTGTTTCAACTCGGCGATTTAAATGCGAAACTCTCGTTTATTGGTAATATTGGAGCAATTATATCGTTGGTATTTGATTATTTTTATTTACAATAGTATACAGTACAATATGAATGCAGTAATTATTTTTGGAATTTTATGTTAAATGTTAATTAATAGGGAAACTGCTAAACACAACCTGGAAATTATAAATGGAATTATATGTTTATGTTTGCTCTATTGCAATTGTTATTGTCAATCAGCAGATCTATAGATCGAGGTACATGTATAATTAATATTTCAAAGAAAATTGTAATTAATTTAAATGTAAATTGAAATCAGTAATTAATAATAGTTATAATTAAAAATTATTATTACCTATAGGTAAAGTAAAACCATAAATTGCATTTTATAAACTTCTATTTATTGAAGATATTTTTTTATATAACTAACAGATAAGTTATGTATCACTTTATTCTAGTATTGATAAACTGGCCCTTGATTAAGGGTGCTTAATTAATGATAAACTGACGTTAATTTTCTTTGTAAAGTTTTACAAAATTATTTTATAGACAATACTTTATAATGATCTAGTTACAGGATAGAGAGGATTATAAATAATTGGTATTCTCATTTTTTTATAATGGGGTACCTGGTTCGATCCCCACAGCCGACAAACATTTTCACCAATTTAAAAATTAGCCCTGTGGCTTCCCCATCACTAACATCTTTGGGGCCCGTAATTTGACGGGTGGTAAACGGACTTCACCCGCATAAATATATCACTTACCGAGATCTGTTTCGGCAGAGTGCCACATCCAGTAATGGGTAAAAGGCGTGATGATATATTTATATATTTATATTCTTATTTTGTATTTCTAAAAAATTCCTTGAAAATTGAGTGCTTAAATTAATTATTTAATACACACATAATCCTTATAACAATTACGTGATATTAAAATAAATCCATCAAAAATCCTTCAATTTAATATCTAGCACTAATCGTTCTTCATTTCTAATTCGCTACCATCTACCATTTAACAATTGCATCACGTCTGTACGTTCATCCTTCAGTGACATCAACTCTAGGTCACAACACAAACCTAACCTTATCTACTCTAATTCTAATTCCATACTTTTAATTCCCACGTGGTTTGATCGTTTGAGGTACTGAGATTATTGGTTGTGAATTGTGAGGCAAGTGTATGGATGTAGGTGAGGTACTCGTAGAGCTACAGTGGCGCCATGCTGGCAGGCGTCCTGGTGGCGACTCTGGTAACTAAAGACGCGTGTTGTAGAGCGCACGTAGAAATGAGTGGGACGTGACGTCACGATGTATGATGCATAGGATTGTCCTACATATTAATGTGTAAGAGTAGTGAGTGATGAATGCAGTTATCTCTGCTTTTTGCGTTATTTCTAAAATAAATTAATAGTTATTTAACTAACTAGTGTGTTAATGAGGGTGATTAATAATCGAGACATTTTAATGCGAGAGCGTAGCGAGCGCGTTAATTGTTGAGATTATTAATTTAGTATTATTTTATAATAATCAGGGAAGCAATGAAAGTGAAAAATTTATTTCTTATTCCTTTATGGCTCAGTTTTTGTGTAATATTATTTATATTTATTTGATGGGTAGGTGGCTCAGTGCTATCGAGTCGGACTGTTTATTTGAGAACCCGAGTTCGATTCCATGGCCAATAAACAATTTTTACTACATTAAAATTTACCCCTGTAGTCTTCCTCCACTAACATCTTGATTTGCCTTCACGCGCATAAATATATCACATACTTAGATCATCTTCGGCAAAGTGCCGCATCCAATAGTGCTTGTAGTTAAGAAATTTGTCATAAATATATTTTTATTAATGCTTTTTTAATTATTCTAGTATCTTTAACTATTTTTTAATGTAAATTAAATAATAAAGAACTTAAAGTTAGAAAAATAGCAATAAAATAAAAGTTCTGATTCTGAGGCATCAAAAGTGCAGTTGTATTACGGAATTCAATTATAACCGTGAGAGAATTTAAAGACGAGAGTAGAATTCAAAATGGGTACATTAAGGCAGTTTCACAATTACAATACTACAAGCTATAAGAACTTGCATTTGTAGTTCATTTCACAAGAAGGAATTTGCGGGCACAGAAACTAAAAAAAATAATTTTCCAACACTTGTCAAAGTTCCACAAAATTACAGCACATTTGAATCAACTTATTAGGTAATCAAAGGCTGGTCAGTTCAGCTTTAACCATAGACGCGTTTTGTCCTTACGGACTCATCAGTATGGTGCGATCAACTGAGTCCATAAGGACGAAACGCGTCTATGGTTAAAGCTGAATTGACCAGCCTTTGATGATGACCTAATAAGTTGATTCAAATGTGCTGTCATTTTGTGGAACTTTGACAAGTGTTGTAAATTTTTTTTTCCTTTTTTTCTTATTTTTTTAAGACTTAGTTCCACATCGCAATTGACAATTTGTCTTTGTTTTATTTATTCATTGACAATTTGTCTTTATATTAATGTTTTACACATTTAAATTATTTTAAGGCTGAGGATGGCTACATTTGGTGGCCGAAACGTTCCTAAATAAATGTGAAGAAAACATTTATTTTTCCAATATTATATGATCCTGATTTCCAGGCTTCCCCAATTTACTATTTACTGATATACAGTATTTATTTATTTATTTATTCTACTCTGTACAACAGGAACATAGTTAATTCCAATTACAGTACAGGGTCCGGACTCACCGAGCCGTATTGTAGTAGTTCGTATATGTATATTTAGTTTGATTCGAACTCGAGACCTCCGAAATCGAATGGCGTATAAATCTAATGGAAGTGCAATTGTGAACCAGCCTTAAGCTTGTACCACTGCAACACTGGAATTAGGAAGAATGTAACCTGTCAGTAGGAAGAATGTAGAACCTATGTAAGGTCGCGTGTCGTGTCACCTAAGATTGCTATGCTCTAAGGTTCATGCCCCATGCTCGATGTTTAGTGATACTCTATGCTTTATGCTGATGATATGGGAAAGCAGCAAGCATGATTGTTGTCTGAACCCAGAAACAAATGACAAGTACAGTTGGAATAGGCGAATAGGTTACCGATGTGCGGATAAGAAATGAACTTACAAGTATTTTCGTACGTGTTAGGTTAAAACATCAACTATTTTATCTTAATACGGGTTCGAGAATTTATGAATTACGGACATCCGGATTTTTGCTGCGGGGGTAATAAAATTATACACATTATTTTCAAAACAACTTGAATACATAACATTGTATATTTTTCGGAAATATTTGAAAGGAAACATGTTTCAAATAATAGTAATAGAGAATTTAAAAATAAAATAAATAAATATATCATCACGCCTTCTACCCATTACTGGATGTGGCACTCTGCCGAAGCAGATCTCAGTAAGTGATATATTTATGCGCTTGAATTGCGGTTACCAGCCGTCAATTTACGGCCCCCAAAGATGTTAGTGGAGGGGGAGCCACAGGAGTAGTATTAATGTGGTGAAAATGTTTGTCGGCTGTGGGAATCGAACCAGGGTTCTTAGGATCCACAGGCCCCATAAACAAGATCTTGTAGAAATGAATTATCACTGAGTTATTTAATATTGCTGTCAAACATTCGATTTGATATTTTTCATTTATGTAATCCTTAAAATTTACATAAAAGCGTGCATAGGGTTAAACATGGAAGCATGTATTTTAAAATTTGTATTAGTGTCCGACAACCCCTCTCCAACCGACCTATAGTTTAATAATCACTGGTTTAGAGACCATGTCCAAAAAAGGTAATTGTAAAAAATGTGTTCAAAATATTATTTTTTTTTGCAGAAAATGTTCTGTTAAAATATTCATGTATTCTCACTCTTATTTAATATTGACATAATCCTAACATATGATTCATGAATCTTATGAATTACACGATGATGTCAAATTTGTGTGGATTAAAAATCAACTGACATGTGTGCTAAAAGTGTAATTGATTATTAATTCATTTAAACAAAAGTAACTCGCAATGGCATCACATTATGACATGACGTGCTGAATTTAATTTGAAGAATAAAAGGTCGTGAATGAGGAAATGTAATGAATGTGGTTGACATTATGAGGTGTGGCGAATAGAAAATATTTCGTCATTTTGCCAAAGCTACATCAGATCTTCCATTTTGCTTTAATGTTTCATTATTTTAAAATAAATATATCACCACGCCTTTGACCCATTACTGGGTGTGAGACTCTGCCGTAGCAGATCTCGGTAAGTGGGGTTACAAATCACGGCCTTCAAAAATGTTAGTACAGGACGAGCCACAGAAGTAATTTTAATTTGGTGAAAATTGTTTGTCAGATCTGGGAATTGAACTCGGGTTCTTATTTAGTAGACTGGATTACGACCGTATGTACCAAAATTTAAAAATTTTAATTGAAATAGATAATTACACAATTGAACGTAAGAAATAGGAACTTTTTTCCTATAATTCCTATAGTGTAAAATACAAAATAACTAACATCAAATAAATGAATTATATCATTTACAAAATAGTCTGTAATTATTTTTTCTTGAAATAAATGTCGAAACAAAATTTGTTACATACGAGTATGTCGTATAATGTGTAATACAAACAAATTTATTGACATAATTGTCGAATGATTTGTCATGCTTTGATTAACAAAAAAAATTCATTAGTACCACCGTAGTAATTAGCTTTATATTTAGTGAGATATTTGAAAAACATAATTCACGTAACAAGCAATGCTAATTTAATTAGTATTTTTAAGTAAAAACAGTACAATTACTGAAATCAAATTGAATTTGTAGAGATAAAAATTAGGATATCACCAGTATTTGAACCAGGGACCTTTGAACTCCACTAACATCTTTGGGGGACATGATTTTATTATTTCACACGCATAAATATATCATTTACAAAAATTTGCTAAGGCAGAGTGCCACACCCTGTAATAGCTAAAAGGCGTGATGATATATTTAATAATTTGATTTTTATTTGAATTAGTTGGTGATTCAAGCACAGTTTGATCAAAGCAGCATTTGATATATTAATGTACTCTGTTAAATATAAATGCTACTTATAGGGTAGGTAGCTAGTTCGATTCTCACAAGTTCACTCTTTGGGGGCCGCCATTTGACTGCTGGTAATAGAACTTCACGTGTATAAATATATCAATTACTGGGATCTGCTAATAATATATTTACATTATTTTTTTTCTTTATATTAATTAATTTATTTTTGTTACAGATGCTGTTCCTATAATTCGGTAAGTTTGTACAACAATTTAATATTACGCAAATAATAATTAACAAACCATATGTTGCAATATCATAGATCATATTACCAAACACATGTTTTTGTTAAATAACAATACAACAAATCATTGTTTTTTACAATACAATTCAATCTAGTTAGCTTTGAACTTGATCCAAATCAGTCATAATCCCACAAAATATTTTATGTAATCCTGCCGATAGACAAGGATAACTGCATACGCCTTCAGATTAATCGATACCATAATTGACAAGGTCGACTATATCAATCGTTAATTTCTTTGTGACGTTCTAATGTTTTGCTTTCATGTTAGATCTTAAATGGCGGTGAAATTGTACTTTTGTTTTTGGTTAGTTTGAATGTTGGAAAGTTTGTTTGCAAATTTCACTAGTTGAAATACCTCTGCGAATATGGAGATCAGACTAACAGGTTGACTGTTAAGCGGAATTGAGTCACCGTTAGAATAATCTTTTTATTTTCGTTCTTGGGACTGTACCAAGTACAGTACGTGTGACGTAAATGTATATCGACTGTAATTGGAATCTTGTCCGAGAAAAGTGTTTTTGCAGTTTGTTTCATTTCTTAGTAAACACATTTTTTTTTGTATTTTATATTTGCAAAATTAATCATATTTACCAGAAATTTACAATCTAGAATATGGGTGAAAAAACATGGCGAAATATTGGTACTTTAAGTCACTTTAAATCGTGTACTAACTAATATTTTAAATAATAACAATAACAACAACAAATAACGAATAAAATTGAAAATTAACCGAATCAAAACAAAACAAATTGTCTACATTTGATAACAGAAAAACACCAATATTTAGTACTAAATATACAATATGTAATGAAAAGTGACGAAGGAATATTATACCCCCTCACCCCGAGTTTAAAGAAGCGGTATGCGGTTATAATTATATTTATTTCACGCGCATAATTATATCACTTATCGAGTTCTGCTTCGGCATAGTGCCACACCCAGTAATGGGTAAAAGGTGTGATGATATAATTATATTTATTTTATTAAATTAAATTATGGGGTGGCTAGCTCAGTGGTATGAAGTCGGCCTGTGGATCCTGAGAACCCTGGTTTGATTCCCACAGGGGACAAACAATGTTCATAATTTCAAAAACTACCCCTGTGACTCCTCCACCACCAAAATCTTTGGGAGCCGTGATTTGACGACTGGTAACCGCACTTCACGCGCAAAATATATCACTTACCGAGATCTGCTTCGGCAGAGTGCCACACCCAGTAATGGGTAGAAGGCGTGATGATATATTTTAATTTTTTTTTAAATTTGTTTTTCCATAGCAACATTTGTTGAAGTGCACCTTTATTGCCTAGGCTGTAAAAGTGGTACTTCACAGCCTATCAATTGTCAACAAAAGCTCACTTATGTCAAATAAAATCAAAGGAAATAAATATATCATCACGCCTTTTATTCTTTACTAGGCGTGGCACTCTGCAGAAGCAGATCTCGGTAAATGATATTTTTATACGTGTGAAGTGCGGTTGCCAGCCGTCAAATCACGACCCCCAAAAATGTTAGACGAGAGGATGTCACAGGGGTAATTTGATTGTGGTGAAAATTATTTGTGGGAATCGAACCCGAGTTCACAAATTACCAGAGCCACCTACCTTATACTTTTAATGTCAACCGGCAAAAAAATATATTACCTACTGAAATTTGCATTGTAAGCCATTCAGACACAAAATGATTTTAATATTTTGTGTCGCAATAAACAATCAATTTTTTGAAATGAATTAAATTTTTTGCAGTTTTTTTTGTATGTGATTAAATTATACCTTTTACAATACATACTAAATTTTATGATTTTGCGAAATATTTAGACGCAGTTTAACGTTTTTTTGTCAAATAAAAAATGGCAAATGATAAATTAGAGAATAATTACATACCATATATAGAAAACTACGACGAATCAAAATATAGTTATAAAAGTTACATGAAATCATAGCTCAGTATTTTTTTTAAATTATGCAAATAATCAGCATGATAAATTAATTAAGTGGGCTATTGAAACAAACGTAGGTTTCCACTAATGACGTAGAATAATTTGCGAATTTATTTGCATGGAAATACCAATCATGAAATTCTTTAGAAATATTTCAAGAAATTGTTTATAAACAAACAAATAATTCTATATTTCCCGGAGTAATACAGAGATTATAACGTCATAAACGGATGTAAATTACAAGTAATTTTTTTGTAAGACAAAAAAACCTTTTTTGCAGAATCTAACATTATAATCCTGCATTATGCAAATGCTAATTGAAACAAATAATGAAAACACTATTATGTGCAAAACGTAATGAAAGTAAGAGTTTTCTTTCACTTTTTTGCAAACGTTCATTGGCTTTAATGAAAGTTTTTATGAGATGAATCGTTAATTTGTCAAGTTTAAATGCTTACTACAATATTTTCAAACATTGCCCTAGAAATAATAACAATAATAATACAAAAATATGCCCCTGTGATTCCCCTTCCACTAACATATTTTGAGGCTGTTATTTGCGCATAAATGTATCACTTACCGAGATTTTCTACGACAGGGTGCCACACCCTGTAGGGTAAAAAGCATTATGATATTTTTATTTTTTATTTTAATAATAACAATCTTTCAAAACATCTTAAACACTTTGCGGAGAATTAAAATTTTTACTACTGTTATTTGAAGTATTTTGCATTAAAATAATTTTATGAGATAAGTAAATTAGTTGTATCAAGTCGGACTGTAGATTTGAGAACCCGGGTTCGATTCCCACAGTTGTCAAACAATTTTCAACACGTTAAAATTACCCTTGATGCTTCTTCTCTACTACATTTTTGAGGGCAGTGATTTGACGGCTGATAACAGCATAAAAATATTACTTAACGAGATCTCTTATGATAGAGTGCTACACCCAGTAAAGGGTAAAAGGCGTGATGATTTATTTATTTATTTTATTTAACTACGGCATTTAAATTCCTTAAATATTTTGAAACAATTTTATATGTAAATATGGATACAAAAATTAATTTTTGTCGTTAATCGTCCTTTAAAATTTTATTATAGTGTTAATATACACTACAATAATTAATACGTGGTATGAAGTCGGCCTGTGGATCCTGAGAGCCCTGGTTCGAATTCCACAGACGACAAACAATTTTCATAATTTCAAAAGCTACCCCTGTGGCTCCTCTACTACTAACATCTTTGGAGGTCGTGATTTTACGACTGGCAACCGCACTTCGCGCGCAAAATATATCACTTACCGAGATCTGCTTCGGCAGAGTGCCACACCCAGTAAAGGGTGAAAGGCGTGATGATTTATTTATTTATTTTATTTAACTACGGCATTTAAATTCCTTGAATATTTTAAAACAGTTTTATATGTAAATTTGGATACAAAAATTAATTTTTGTCATTAATGTGTCCTTTAAAATTTTATTATAGTGTTAATATACACTACAATAATTAATACGTGGTATGAAGTCGGCCTGTGGATCCTGAGAGCCCTGGTTCGATTCCAACAGACGACAAACAATTTTCGTAATTTCAAAAGCTACCCCTGTGGCTCCACCACCACTAACATCTTTGGGGGCCATGATTTGACGACTGGTAACCGCACTTCGCGCGCAAAATATATCACTTACCGAGATCTGCTTCGGCAGAGTGCCACACCCAGTATTGGGTAAAAGGCGT